>BQMF02000258.1:0-640589 GCA_027922465.2 Turritopsis dohrnii | reverse complement strand
TATTGTAACTCAAAGGGACATCAACATTATATTAATTTTTTCATACCAACTAAGATGATTGCTAAGACATGCTAAAACTGGGGTAGGAGAAACATCAACCATAATATTCAATTTTATCAATATTATGCCCTCGCAACAGACAGTATGACTTTTTTCCTTAAATTTTTATCTTACTCAGTAGATTGGGAAAGAAATTTTAAAATGAGTATTATCATAATAGATTGATGTGAGAGGCACTGGAACTAGGTGGCAAAGGGCTTTTTGAAAATTTTAAAACTTATAGACTGATTCACTAACTGATTTTTCCAACCCAAACTACGGTTCCCCAGTAAGTATTCCCCCGCCCCCATTTAAGTAGCCCTAAACTTAACCCTAGCCCTAAAGTGGATGGGGACAATGCTCCGAGAGGGCAATTTTCTGACATCCCAAACAACATAAATGTACATATTGTTGTTTTCATAACATCGTTCGTTCATGGAAGCACAAATCGGATAATCATATTCCAAACCAAAATTTTTTCAAAAACGTGTTTCTACTTTTCTTATGTCGCTAAATCGTAAATATATATACACAATCAGTTTATCCTTATTTAAAAAGCCATATTTCTAAATAATGTATCAGAATAACATAATTGTTTATACATAAGTGAGTGTTACAATTTAATAAAGTTAGTATAACACAGTGTTACAAACTTTCTGTAAGTGTAAACTTTCACAATAACAGTATCATTAGAAGAACAAGACAACAATGAATACAAAGGCACATTGCAAACACAAGACAACAATGAATACAAAGGCACATTGCAAACACAAAAACGATAAGACAGAAAAAAAAAACTTAAAGAGCAAAGGTGTTATTTCATCCATTTTAGAGTATAATTTATGTTAGGCTTTTCCCTTTTGTGCATATGTGTCTTTTGTCTTTATCATTATTTTGTTCTTCTAATGAGCCGGCAGAAATAAACGAGATCCCGCCTAACCGGGACAGTGATTTTTTCGTTTTCCATATGATCAGGAAAAAAAGCTAGGATCTCGTCAAAACGTCTCGTCTCGCCCTGCCGGGATGAAAAGCTCCATACGATCAGTCCCTTAGTGTGAAAGTTTACACTTACAGAAAGTTTGTAACACTGTGTAATACTAACTTTATTAAATTGTAATTAACTATAACATGATTGTGAATGCTTAGATATTCTTAGAATTGTTTTGCAATACTTTAAACTCAGCCTTATCTATAATAATTATGTTGTTTTGATAATGACTGATGGTAATATAAAAAAATGTCAAAACATATTGATAAAAAAGATGATTCGAGTGTAAAAATATTGTCGTTTTTCTTCTAAATTGTCAATGCAGAAACTCTCATCAAATTCCTGGTTTTATTTTTTCTTCTGGTAATACATATTCAGTTAACGGCTCTTTGATTTGTTGCCTCTATGTGCATCTGTAGCAGGTAAATCTCCAATATCTAAATGAAAGAATTACTCTGCAAAATATATACCGAAATAGACCCACCTCTTAATATGTCGATTTTTCGCCAAACTTTGACCTGTCTTGATAGAATGGTTACTGATGACTTTTTTGAATTTCTTTATTGTTATTATTTTGATTTCGATTATTAAAACACCTTTTCGGTCGAAATAAGTGAAACAATAGTTCATTTCGTAATCTGCATCGTTTATTGTATCTAGTTTTGAAGATGGTAAATTGTCCTCAAAAATGTTTTGTTATCGAATTTTTTTTACGTGAGCGCCCTGACTATTAGAGGAATTGAGACAGTCGGTCTGTCCATATTTCCTGTCGTCTTAAATGCTTAAATCACACTTAACCTACTCTATGGCTGTTAACTTTTATTTAGCAGACAGTGTACTAAAATGCAGAGGGAATATCAATCAGAACCAATATGATGTAAATACTGCCTAAAAATCATGGAAACATTATCATATTATTTACAATTGATATTTATTCTCAAATCACCTAGAAATTTTGAAATTCACAAAAAAAATTTAGTTTGTTTTACCTCTTATGAGGTAACGAGGCGAGGCACCTTGTAAAATCATTTTCACATTGCGAAAAGTGAAAACGTGTGTACCGTCTTTGAAACCAGCTATTGAAAAGTCTCTGAGAAGTTGGATAGTATATCAATTTCAATGTCCTCGTTGCAATGCGAGCTATGTAGGTCAGACTGGCCGACATTTGCTTACCCGACTCAAGGAGCATAAACGTTCAGCGGTTGGAAAACATTTCAGTGAATGTGAATGTGACGTAACCATTGATGACGTTACAATTATTGATATGTGCATTTATTGTTTTACGGAGTGTTGTAAGTGTATAATTGAATATTTTCAGAATGAATCGTCTTGTAAGATGTTTTATTTTTCTTTTACTTTTATATTTTAGACTTGAAAATGATACATAGTTATCGAAATATATTGTCAAATTTTAAATCGTTGGTTAACTATTGAATGTAAAAAATGTTTTACCTCTCATTGCTTTTTCAACATATTCTTCTGATAATCGTTTACAGGTTTGAGAAATTCCATTCATTGGCACGTAAAACATTTCCGATTCTGAAGATAATGAGATTTGCGATAAACATGTTGGTGTAAGAACTTGTTTAATGGGTTGCTCGTAATATTCAAGTCAATTCTTTGAAGCTGATGTTCAAGTCATAAATAATTTATGCATAACAGGACTGAATAAGGATAGCGGAAGATGTGCTTAAACGAATGCGTGAAAACCACTCCTTCATTCAACTTGAATGTCGTCAGAAAGATACAATTCTATTGACGTCGTAACGACACTTTACAGTTGAATGATGGTGAGGTTGCAATAGCTTGCAGAAACTTTCTAGCATTTTTAAGATAACAAATGCAGATGATCCCATAATTCGATGCGACTTAACTTATAATGAATAATAAATGAAAAATTTAAAGAAAGGTTCTTATGTGTGTAGATGGTTTTGGTGAAACCCATTCCACATATTCCAACCTTGGCTGTTGTTGACTAACTTAGTAAAAAAACATTCAGTAAGCACTAGGGGGAAGGTTGAAAATACTTCGAAGGATCTTAAAAGAAAAGCATAACATACCACTTTTTCCATCAATACGTGGTAGAATTGTTTCAAAGTCCACTTCTTCATTTGAATCGTCTTCATTTTGCAAAGATGCTGAAGCATCATTATCACCAGCCACATATTCTTCTTCGTCATCTCCTTCCTCCTCCTCCTCCTCCTCTTCTTCTTCTTCTCTTTCTCTTTCGTTTTCTTCTTCTTCTTCTTCTTCTTCTTCTTCTTCTTCCTCTTCTTCTTCTTCTTCTTTTTCTTCATCATGGCTTTCATGCTTCTCTTCACTTAGTTCATCATTGTTATCCTTCATTGAATCATTATCATCATTTTCTTCTTCTTCGTTTCCTTCTTGGTCTTCTTTTTCTTGGTGTTCCTCTTCTTCAACTTCTTCTTCATTTTGTTTTTTTGGTTTTTCACTTTCTCCCACATAAGGTAATTTTTGTGCTGCCCTTTCACCTTCTTCATCATCGTCTTTTTCTTCTGTTCCTTCTTCATCTCCTTTTCTTTCATTATCCTTTTTTATTTGTTCTACTTTGTCGTCCTGTTCTTCTTCTTCGTTTTGTTCTTCATCTGCTTCTTCTTCTGCTTCTTCCTCTTCCTCTTCTTCTTGTATTTCTTCCTCTTCTCTTGTCTCCTCCGCCTCTTCATCTTTATTATCTTCATTTTTCTCCATCATTAATGATTTCTGATGTGGCCTGTCATCGCTTTCATCTTCGTCATCATCAACTTTTTTTCCCCTATCTTCTTCTTCATTTCCTTCCACCCTTGGTAATTTCTGTCGTTTACCTTCCTTTCCTTGTTCTTCAGCATCATTCTCATCTTCATTATCAACGATATTTTCTTCTGCATCGTCTTCTCTTTCATCTTTCTCCTGTTTTTCTTCAAATTTTTCTTCTTCTTCCATATCTGCATCCTGTCCTTCAGTTTTCTTTTCTTTAGCTTCGTCTGTTTCTCGCTCTTCATCTTCATCATCTTCTTCTTCTTCTTCTTCATCAGACAGTGAAGAACTGTCAATTTCCAATTGATTGATACGCTTATTATCACTTGAATTAAAAGGCTCCATCTCGTGTTCTGTGTTTTCTGTTTCTTCTTCTTCACCTTCGTCTTCTCCTTTTTCTTCATCTTTTGCTTTTTTATGTTCTTCCTCCTCTTCTGCTTCTTCTTCCTCTTCTGTTTCTTCTTCTTCTTTTTCTTCTTCTTCTTCTTTTTCGCCTTCTTCTTGTTCTTCTTCTGTTTCTTCTCGTTCATCATCTTCCTCATTCGTCTCTGCTGTGTCACTTTGTGTATCAACTTTATCATTTTTCGGATTAAGGTTGATATCGGTTGTGAAAATGATATCTTCGAAGTTTTGAAGAATTTTTGTTTGACTGTCATCTTCTGTTTCTTCATCTTCAATTTGCTTTTCATCTTCTTGGTCAAACTCAACTTCATTACGTTCGACATCCTTATCCTCTGTTTCTTCTTCGATGTATTCTTGAGGTAGGCTATTGTGATTACTTTTTCGTTCGGCAGCATCGCGCACTTCTATCGGCACACCTAAAACGAACCAATCATTATTACATTTCCAGATCATCAAATCCTACTCAGCCTCGTTTTGATGTGATAATATGATAAACATTATCATAAATTATCCTATAGTGATCTGTAAATAAGCAAAGTTTATACCACATTGACCTTCTGTTTATACCACATTGACCTTCTGGTGGCGTTAGTGAAAAAGCAGGTGAAATTTTTGCATGTCAAGGTTTGACTGGTGATTTTAGAAAGTGACACCAACAAAGGTCATCATCAACAAGCGTTAACTTAGGACTGGCGTAAAAAGAACTACTAAAGTCAGTGGCGTAATTGAGTTCAATTTAGGGCAGGTGCGCTTTTCACATATTTGGACAATTGTAAAGCAATAGGACACTTCATGCCATAGCAACAAATGCACAAATCTGTTTTATGCAATTTTGTTAACAAATAATTAATGATTTATATAAATTTAGTAAAAAGAATATTGTCTGAAAAATTATTTGGTAAGAAAAAAAGGGCAAGCTAAATCAGAGGGCGGTGCGATGGCCAACGCACCCAACGCACTCGGCCAGTTACGTCACTGAAAGTATCCTGGATTCTTACCGAAAAAGAAAGCAACTGACGAAATTCTAAAGAACTTTTCAAACCTCGTGCTGTGAGTTTTTCACCAATCAGTTCATCGACTGAATATAAGTGCTCCATGTTAGATGGATCAAAGCTGGCGACATGGTTTTCATTCAACTGATCAATCAACTAAAAACAAGTTTCAAAAAGAATTACACACTATGGTAGCGGCCCCTTTAAAAAGGCATACCTAATAGAATATAAAGGCTTAAAGAAACAATTCTACTTATTGGTTGTTCTCTGTGAAGCTATTACCGTTACGTCATCCTCAGATAACTTGAAATCGAATATGTCAACATTTTCTGCGATCCTATTCAGCCGCTTGGATCTCGTCAGACATGAATATCCTTTTTGTACGCACCATCTCATCATTACTTGTGGCGTGGTTTTACCATAACGTCTGGCTATCCGTGCAAGTCTAAAATATGAAAACATAGAAACAAAGTGCGGATGAGGTGTCACTATGGAGTTTTAAAAAAACTACATAGCTTTGAGATTTTTTAAAAGTTTGGGTACATCCTTTCATTAGAATTTTGCAACATTTATTTTTGCAAATTTTTTACCCAATGGACAAATTTGTTGAAAAGCCACTGCGAAGGAGTACATTTCCAGTGAGCCACTATTTCTGTAAAAATACATCGCACTGACTTTTTGGCACTGCTGTCGACTGGATTCGTAATTAAGTTGGGTCATTAAAACCTGAATGTGAGTCTTAGATAAAGGCGTAAATGGTGCAATTTTATGTACTTCTGTGTGGCAAAAATCCCGCCCCAAATCAGATTTGAATGACATCAAATTCACTTTTATTGGAATAGCTCTAAATCAGAAATGCTGAAACAAACGAGAATGGTTTATTATTCTCCACATCGTTTCTTCCTTCTACATCTTTTCTTCCTTTCACATCTTTTCTTCCTTCTACATCGTTTCTTCCTTCTACATCTTTTCTTCCTTTCACATCTTTTCTTCCTTCTACATCTTTTCTTCCTTTCACATCTTTTCTTCCTTCTACATCTTTATCTTTCCCGTCCTTCCTTACCTTAATTTCTGCATTCTTGCTTTATACAATTATCTATACCTCTTATGACAGGACATACATAGTATCACATGTGTTACATTTTTATGAAAACGAAGATGATAGTGATTGCTTGCATACGTACATATACATATACATATACAACTCAAACATTTACCTTGGCTCATACAACTTATCAGCCGCGGCTAGTGTTCCGTAAGCCTGGACAACAATGCCATAGCCTTGTAACGTAGCTGCGAGTTGATGTTGTTGGAAGAAAGGATGGATTTCAAGCTGGATAACTAAAATCATAAACATAAACAACTTGTTTACACCATAAACAACTTGTTTACACCGTGAACCAAGAAAATATTCGACCGTTAATAAACATGCATGGTTACCTGATGGAAGAATACCCGTATGATGATGTAAGAAATTTACGTGACCCAAATTTACATTACATAAACCAAGATTTCTATAAATTAATAAAATTGATGAGATCGAAAGAAATAAAAATGGCAAAGCTTATTTGCAACATTTTAGGAATAGACACCATCCAACGAAAATCTGAACACATCATAAATATGCACTCTCTAATAGAACTAATTGTAGGTTTGCTTGTCTCGATCATTCTTAGTTTGTGATCAAAACCTTATCTCGTTTATGCAAGTAAATTATTGTATAATTCCTCGCTCATTCAAACTGAAACCAGAGACTTTCAATCATGAAAATAACAAGATGACGAGACTGAATCATCGATTAGAACAGACTCCAAGAAAGATTATAAATATATATTAATGGTGTAGTGGTTAGTACTTTCGAGTGCGACCACTGCGACCCTTGTTCGAGTCCAGTTATGTAGGGTCTCGATACCCCCACTCCGATGCACTTTGAAAGCAACGTAACAGCCCATTGGTAGCCATCGACTGACTGCACACTGGCCTTCGGGCAAGTTAGAACAATGCTATACGTATCTCTGGCGGTGAGTCAACTACTAGTTGTAATTCGGCGGGCAGAATACCTAACTATTACGGATGGAAGCCCAAAGGCTAAAACATCCCAGTTGCTTGCCTACCCACAATTATAGGAAGAGTTGAAAGATTCATCAGGGGAAAACCGGGAACCTGTCTCGAAAATCAAGATGTTCCGGGAAAAAAAATTAAAAAATGAAATGTGGATCACAAAGTATACCTAATTTTCTTTTGATGTAACAATCCAATCATTGCCTTCCATGTTTGGAGATAAAATCCCTTCGTGTCAAGGAAATGGATCATATACAAATCGATGTAATGTAAACCAGTTCTAATGGAGATAAAAGTTATTTGGTAGGTATATTTCAGACTCCAGTACGTACACAAACAGACATTGTGTGAATTGGGAATAAATTATAATTGGCGAATGAAGAAGTTGTTGATACCATCGCATATCCATTTCATTTTCTGTTGTAGAAATTAAAAGCTGTTCACGCTGTTTAACAAATCTAGTAGATGAGTGACGTAGTGGATGAGTGACGTAGTAAGGAGTGACGTAATGGATGAGTGACGTAGTGGATGAGTGACGTAGTACAAAGTGTATCTGACGAAACGTTCGCGTCCACATATTTTGAAACCTATTATATTTCTAAAAACATCTTACCTTTCCAGTAAAGCGTCCAACTCACTCAATGTTTCGTCAATTCCAAATGTTTGGAAGTTTTGCTAGATAACAAAACAGAAGCAAGAAATAAAGTATAATAGTTACCCAGTCAACAATCTTGGGAATCTAATATCAAGGGGAAATTTTGTAAGGATCATCCAGGTATTTGTAAGGATCATCCAGTTACTTGGTGTTCTGATGTTTCGTCACAACACTGTATAACTGGAATGATCTAGAGGGTAATCAATATCTGTATTTGGACCTGAACTTCGAAAGAAAAAATCTTGTGAGTAAGAGTAATGAATAGTCTAGATACTATGGTTCAAAAATAGAATACATTAGCCTAAATTCTGCATAAATACTTATAAGATAGTGGTTGAACCATGACATGAAACACCTTGTAATCAACAAGCTATAGTTGACCAATGTCGTTTTCACCTTCAATGTTTTTATGGAGTATATTCTTATAAGAAATAAATGAATTCATATTAAGCAACTTCATACCCAGGTTGTCATTTTAAGACCTTAAAATTTAGTCTTGTAAACAAACCTTATAGATTAAGAAGATTTCCTCTCTTCTTTTCCCAGATCGCTTGATGGCATCAACCACAGCGGTTTCGTGTCTTCAAAAGCAAAGACAAATGATTTCTACAATATAACTGTTAAAACATAGTTTTAGGAAAGGATATTGTTTGTACTTACCCAGGAGGTAAATCAATCATTTTTATTTCAAGGTATTCCAAAGCAAATTTCGTTAACGTCGTTATTTGATCTTCGTCATTATCAATGTCAGCAAAACGTAGACCTACCCTTGGTATTTGTATTCTGTTGGTTGATATAACAGATTTAATAGTCACGTTCTCGTGGCTGATGGCATCGAAAATATCTTGACTGCTTCCTGGTAAAACATCAATAGTTTGGAAGGTATTTAGGTTTTGACAACAAGTTAACAACAACACAACTAAAAGATAATTGAGTGTTTTCATTCTGTCACTGTCACTTTTGTGTCGACATGTTGAATTTCCTTTCTAAACTTTTTTACGATTCGTCAAGTAATATGGGAAAGGAAGGAGAAAAACTTTAATTAGATAAGACTGGTTTCTATACGAGGTTATCTCATTGCTGTTACTGTCAAGAACTATTTTCTGATATTATGGAAACCAGGACATGTTGATGATAATGAACACATGGTTTTAATTGGTTTTTAATTGGTGTGTTAATGATGCCTTTTTAAAACTGTAACTTTAATTGAAAAAAAACATTAATGTCTGTTCAACTAAAACTATGACATTTGTCGTAGAACATTTGTCGGTCTGACAACATTCATATACACATCTGATCTAAGTTCTCATTACTGTCTTAATAAAACTCTGTCCTCCTGTCTCACTCATCCAGTCATACAGACAGTGATTCTATATCTCACACACAAAATGAATAGAGACAATTATTTAGAAAGTTGGTGGTGTGGATTTTGTCTGTTTTCATCGCTAACCATTTTATTGAAGCCAAAACAAGAAAAACAAGCAGATATTATCAAGTTTTCACCTTATCTACAACTAACTTCGAAGAATCTCAAGAAAAAAATTGTCAGAAGATTTGGATAAATACCCTCACTGAAATTGATCTTTTTGAACCCACAAGAAATTTGCAAGCTCTCAAGAACTAAGGCGTGGCTGCAATGTTTGAGTGCTCTGCTACGGTTTCCCGTCTCAAACTCAGGTTCAATGCCCAGCAGGGTCATACCAAAGACTTGCAAAATGGAACTCAATATCTCTTTGTTAAGCACTCAGCAAATTACGAGAAGGACTAAAGGTGAATGAATAAAGAGAAGGACTAAGGGTGAATGAATAAAGAGAAGGACTAAGGGTGAATGAAGAAATCCAGGGATAGGAGTCTAGTTCATCCCTATCGGAAGGTACGGTTGATTGAAAAGAGACCCTAGGGTTGCTTTCCACTGCTTATCTGTTAGATTTTCGCCTACTATTTAATTACTTCTGAAGGTCACCTATACCCGAATAAACACGGTAGATATACATTAAACAAGTTCGATTTCAAGTGCAACATAAATCTGAAAAAATAGTGGGTCTTTTTCAAGCTAGATAGACGAAGTGTTTTCGCACTTGATAATAGAAATGATGTACAAAAAATTTAAGAGAATTAAATTTCTTTATGTATTCGTTATGTAATTTCACAAGCAATGTACTAGAAAAGTAATGCTTCTTATGTTAATTTATGTTAAGTTACGTTAATTTGAAGAACTGTCGTTTTTTATAACAACTGAAAAATTCTTTTATTTGGGTTATTCATGGTCATTCTTCACTGTCTATCTGCTGTAAAGCTTGTTCAATCTAACTCAGCTGTCTATTATATAAATTCCACATGGATTTTCTTGTTTAGTCATTTTTAATTTGTTTGATGTTTTTACTGAATCAGCATTTTGTGTGTACTTTGGTTGGTTGTTTATCACCAGCGAATTTTGACAAGCGAAAAAATGACCTCAGTCCTACTCTGAAAATTCGCTGAAGTGAACTTTTAATGCGCAATCAAATTTTCCAAAACCAGCAAAAAATGCGCTATGTGTAAATCCGCGTTCAAGGTTGCGTGTTGAGTGGAAGGCAGGCTTACAAGTTTTTTCTTGGGAAGAGGGCGTCGTAGGAATACGGAAGAGGGCGGCGTAGGGATCCGGTACATTATTATTCTGCAATGAGCAACGTTTCAGAATTGTAGTCTGAAAACCCGCGATTTCTTTTCACGAAAACGCGATTTCAGCCGAGATAGGTGATTGGTTGTGAAATGTGACACGAACAATGGTAAACAACCTTGTCACAAGACTATGACTAATATTATTTTCAAATAACAAATGTAACAAGTGAAACAATGGTGTATATAGAAACTCAGTGAAACAGAAACTCGGGAAAGGTTTATGATGCGAATACAATATGTACAGTGTGTTTCATAATGTTGGAAATGTCAGTTCTCTGTCATCTTGAGAAATAACGATATGGATGACAAACTCCGCTTTCTACAGAAAAAGAATTTTAAATTTGATGAGCAAGACTGTAGTTAACTGCAGGCATGTTCAATATTTTTCATTTCAATATTCCCTTTCAACCTCGTACCCAAAGAAGCCGGGGCACAAGGTTGCATTCTTTACCCTTTTTTCATTTTAAACGTTTTAAGCTGCTGTGAACTAAGTTGTTAACTTTTTGCAAATATTTCTAGCAGAAAAAAGCCACTAAACTATAAACATTAAAAGAAAACATAGTAGATCAAACTGTGTAAGCTGTGACGATCAAAAGAGTTTATTCAAAACTTACCAGGATCAAGTTAGGATTTTTTGTGGCTGTTTCGGAAACATAATTCAAAACAAATAAACTCCTTAACGACGACACAATTTCGACATTCTTTCAAAAAGTCCTTGATACCAAGTTTTCTTTTGTGTGTGTATGTGTATTTTCTTATTCTTAATTTTTTTTTTTTTTTTTTTTTTTTTTTTTTAATGCAGGACTCATATTGATAACAGCATTTATTTGTTGAAGTGACAATCCTGTAAATAAATATTCGTTTAATAAAAAAAAATAAAAAAATAAAATCTGAATGTACTGATATCGTTCATGGGGGATTCCCCAACGTCACACCGTAATTCTTTTAAATGTTTTTTTTCTTAGTCGTGTGCATAGAGGAAATAAATGGTTAATTTTTTAGCAATGCGAGTCCGCGCTACGAATTAATGGAAAATTTTCATAGAATTCAAGGAATGTTTCATAACAGTATTTATACACTTTTTTTAATGCATATTTAATTTTTGCACACTTTTCACTGACACTGGTACGATGTCTCTCTAATGCAAATTTTCAAGAACACCTACTGATGTTTACACTACAAGAGATTATATCAAAGAATTTCGTTAATAACTGTTGACGAAGCCTTGTAATATTTGTGAAAAAAAGACCCTTGGACTTAAGGAGGAAGTGTTTTTACTCACCTGGGAACGATTGTCCAGAGACAGTTATCCGGAAGCAATTTAAGGGGAGCATCTATCCAGGAATTTCCAAGTTCAAGAACCCAAATGAAAATACGTAAATATGGACACAGTTTAAGAGTTATGTACATTTTTTTATTCGCGCAAGTTTTCTGGTGCTTCTTAAGTCTTGTACACATACAACTTCTACCTTCATACTATGTACATCAGTGCTTAGGTCTTAGTCAGTCAAGGCCTTAGTACTTACCTTAAAGAGATTTATTTTTGCGTGGACTAATTTTTGCGAGCCACGGTTTGAGAGCGTTTTGCGTGGATCAAGTCAGAGCTTCTTAAGGAAAATGTTTGGATTTATTTTTGCGAATGTGAACAAAGTGCAATGCGTGTATTTTATAATATAGCTTAGAAATAGCAGCGAAAATCACCATCCCCATGCCTGCCACATTGCAAAACCAATGGGTGCTTGATAAGTACAAGGAAATAGTAAATATACGAAAGGTACACAAAGCCAAAAAATGAGCAAATAAAATCATAAAACTTTGCGTGGATTTATTTTTACGAATTTGGCCGAAATTCGCGAAAGTCTCAAAAATTAATCCACGCAAAAAAAATCCCCTAACGTAGGCCTTGGGTCACCAAGTTTTTCGTGGAATTTCAAACAAACAAGTTTAGATCTATTTGGCTCGAAAATATTGAGTAGAAATGTTCCTAGCGTTTTGTATCATAGCCTTAGTTGACAATAAAATTTGACAAAAAAATTATTATTAGCCAACGATATTGAACGACAGCCAGCCAGCCGTGGTATGCGGACCTTCAGGGTAGTACAAACAGTTATGAATGACTTGAGTCAATAAATTAGTATTGTTACTAGTGTTTTGAACTCCAATGTACAAATTTTCGATTATATTGCTTATAAAATTCTTTTGGGAAAAAAAAAGAAAAAATGAAATTTGATTTGAAAAATAAACGTAATAACTTTAGAATTACATAAACCAATCAGATTTTAAGTTTCTCTAAAAAGCATTGATAGCAATTAAACAAGAAAAACACAACAAAAATGCAACAAGATCACTTTTGAAGCATTTGGAAAATTTATAGAACAAGTTCGTTTGATAAAGATATTGCAACACAGAAAAAAGAAGAAGCAAAAAAAATGTAACATCCACAGAAGATGTATGTCAACAGCAATTAGAAATTCTTTAATTTCATCTTTTTTGTACAGAAATCTCAAGAAAAAAACTATCGTCTTTGATATATTCATCAAGATTTTCAAGAGATATAAACTTTGGAAATCCAGCAGCTACATTCATATTTTTTTCTGGTTTTTGAAAACTTTTCGAATGTTTATCTGGTAAAAAACTTTCTGTGATTGTCTTTTTCGAGTCATCCTGAGATGTTAATTTTAATGTTATTCTATCTTGAAAAGGCCATTTTAACAAATTGTCATACTCTGACTTCATGAGAACAAAGAACAATGACATATGTGTTCCTTTGCCTGCACCATCACCATTCAAGTACAGCCTACCACAGAATTTAAAACCATAACGACTTGCGAAACATGGTGCACTGTGCAAAACTGTACTATTACCTTCTCTTGCATTTTTGCTACGAATTTTATAATTATCAATCTTCCATAAAAGTCGTCCATTATAACTAGTATTCTCAAGAATTTGTTGATGTAGCTCTAGTTCTTTCGCATTTTCTCCCAAGAGATTCACAGTCTTTGATATATTTAATAGATCAACATTCTTCGTGCAACTTTCTTTAGTTCTTGAGCGCTTTGACTGCTCTTTCTGAAAAGATCGTTCTGACATAACTTTGGCTAGTTGTTCCTTTACTTGATTTGCTTGCTCTGTTAACATTTCTATTGTTGAATTTAACTTTTTCACATTTTCTTCATATTCTTCAGTTTTTCTACTAAATTCTGCTTGAATAGCCAATAGTTCAGATCCTGATTCAGACATTTCATTTTTCAACCTAAGCAAATATTGCCCTTGTAAACTAAGATGAAAGAATGAAGCATTCTTTAGATGTTCCAAAAGACCATTCGCATCTTGGATCTATAATACAATTCATACAAAAACATTAACAAATCAGAAAAAATCCTATAAGGGTTATCAAACAAACAAATTAAATTTACCTTGAAGTTACACCCATCATAAGGGCAATTCTTCTGCTCTTTAATGAATGCACAATTCATCAAATGTTCGTCCTGAGATTCAGTTACCATATCATTACAAAAAGGACATTTCGGAACCGAAAACATACATGATGAAACATGATTCTATAAAGCAATAATTAAACAACTGTTAAGCAAATGATGAGCTATATACCATTACAATGCAATGCACTCAATGGATATATACCTTTAAATTTTTTAAAGTTCCTTCCCATTCACAGCCACGATCTTTATTTTCACAAGCACAACAAAGCTTTTCTATTTCCAATGCAGTAGCTCGATCGTTGAATGGTTTGCCAACCAATTCACTTTTCTCCAGCTTTGAACTTTTTTCACTAATATACAATTTGAAAAAGAATTATAATACAAAGAATTAAATGTTTAATTTGATTAGACAAATTTTTAAAACATGAAATAATGATCACCATTATTTCAAACGAACTATTTTTTAATGGTTGCCACAAACTTGATCCATTTTTAGGTTTAGGTCTATTTTGAATATGTGGTGAAGAAACATTGGTTGATAAAGAAAATTTGCTGGTTTATATACATGAGCTATATAAATATTATACCTTCGAGCAAGTTCAAAGCACTCCCTACATCCAAGTCTACCTTCGGATGTTTGAATCGGTTCTACCATCAATAAGCCACAAAGAAAACATATCAGTCTTGGAGGAATTTCTTCGAGGAGGAGTGTTCCGTATCGTTCATTGACAGCAACAGTCTGGGATGATGTTGAGTTTTTTAAAACATCGTTACGAATACCACTTTCTTTAGCTTTTTTAAAGTCTTCATGGTGATGTGGTTCAGCGATATTCTGAAATAGTTCAGATTGATTCGGCCTCATGATATTTTGTAGTAGTTATATTTTGTACTCTTCTTGACTCTTATATATGATATGTAACAACGTTCGCCATTTCCCTAAAATCGGGAATTTCCCAAACACTAATAAAATGGTAGCCAAATGGAAGTTTTGATTGAAGGGAAAGTCCCCATGTAATCATTTTTATTCCTAGCGTAATCATCGTAAGTTTTGCATATTCCCCATTAAACATACGAGTAAATTACCTCAAAATATCCGATATTCTCTCACAGTTTTATCTAAATATATTTTTGCCGACGGCTGCTGGTGATTTTAGAAAAAGTGCCACCATTCTTTCGACCAACATCATCATCATTCATATAGGCTTTTCCGTAAAATCGACCAACACAGCAATTAAACTGAGGTACATATTCCATATGCTGACGAAAACAAATATCCTGTTTTCAAGTTCTTACGTTATTGCTTTTAAAAATTCTGCGACAAAAATAAATCAATGTAAGGTAAATATAAATATATAAAAAAAAGTATCCTTTTAAAAGTTTCTCATTTTTTTTTTCTTGGTTTTCTTCTATAAAGCTTTCTTGAAACTACAAGACTTTTTGACCTTCTGTGGGGATTTCGATCCTTCTTCGCTGGCTGAGATGCTTAAATTTGAGAAACACTGTGTCGTCGATCGTGTTGCTACCAACATTCATTTTCAGGCAACCTCGTACTCAATCTCCTTTGGCTTTGTTTTTTTTGTCATCAAAGTAGTGTTCATTCATTGAGTGTTTCTCCCACACTTCATAATGACGAAGGTGACTTTCTCAACATTGGTAGTAATTGCTATATTCTGAATAATAGCTACATTGAATGAAATTTATTTAATTGCCAGGAGAGACAGAGACGTCTTAGCTGGAGTTATGCATCAAATTTACTAAATGATTTTTTTCAGTTAGGTCTGAGGAACCACACTATAATCTGGCCTATTGTTGGTCGGGAGGTGGACATCTTAATTATCTGCAGGTGATTTAGGCCGCCTCCTGAAATGTTGCGATACGTTGCCTGCCACAAGACCACTTTCAATCAATCGATTTCTGATTGCAATACTACTCTGAATTCAACGAATTTTCTCACTTTGAAGAGAAAATGAATCGAGTGGCTAGTGTTCCTAGCTTGTTACAACCTACTTACCATTCCTACTAAAACATGCTGCTATCACATGATAGCTATTTCGTGGTTAAATTGCTTTTTTTTTCATATGATCGGCAAAATCTTTCTCTTATCATGCATATTAAGGAATTGTTTCAGAGGGAATTTTTGCATGCACTTATCAAAAACATTTATGACAAAAGTTTTGATATATCATATAAGGAAATGTTTTCCCCGAGGAATATCGATCTCTGTGGATTTAAACGAAACTTACAGGTGTCATGAAATCAACTCTCTTGTAAGGTATTTCATGAAGTTTTGATAATTCGTAAATAAAGTATATAAATAAAAGCTATATAGTATATGCTGGCATGGATTGCTAATATTCTGCTGACTCAGCACCCACTGAAAATAAAATTACTTTCTTATTTGGACAGCTATAGTTATCGAATCATGTTTTTGGTTTTTTTGGCATTTGTTTTTGTTTTTTTTTTTATTTACTTTCTGTATGACGGATCGTGGACGCCATATACGTCCATAGATGAACCTAGTACTTAAAGCTAAGTGAATCACGTATTCAACTGAACTGAGGGAAATCCCCTTTTGATGTTTTATTAATGTCAGCTTATTCAAATATGGTTCTTCTCCCTAGAACATAAATGTTCAAATAAAAATATTAAAAATATTAAGACGTCGAAATATAGGTCTCAAATATAAAATATTAAAATATTAAAATATTAAAAATATTAAAAATATTTTTTATTAAATAACTTACACGATAAAATTGTGCAAGAGGAGAAAAAAAGGAAAGAAAAGTGAGCCAGTGCACTAACGAGACTATGGAGAAAAAGTCAAAAGGATTGAAAAGAAATTGTAACTAAACCACTGAGAGAAAACTGAAATGAAAGTGTGAAACGATAAGCAGACAAAAAGGAACAAATAAAAGATTACGAGGACAGGACTCTAGCCAGAGCTCTGTCTTTGTGGTACCCAGTAAACACAAAAAGGTCTCTAAGACGTCTTTAAGACGTCTTTTAACATACCCAAGAGACGTCTTTGAAACGTCTTAGACTGGTTAACATGTGTTAACGCTTTGAGACGAGTCACAGAACGTCTTTAAGACGTCTTTAAGACGAGCTGAAAAGACGTCTTTAAAACGTTTTTAGGTCGTTTTTGAGACGTCTATATCGACGTCTTAAAGACGTCTTTGAGACCTATATTTCGACGTCTTAAAGTCGTCTTTAAGACGTATTTAAATCGTCTTTTAACATACCCAAGAGACGTCTTTGAAACGTGTTTTAAAAGACGTCTTATCTACGTCTCGGCAAAGACGTCTGTAACACGTATTTTCAAAGACGTCTTAATAAAGACGAGTCGCAGACGTCTTAGAGACGTCTCAAGAAAGACGTTATATAAAAGACCAGCTAAAGACGTCTTCACTCGTCTCAGATACGTCCGTACCAGTTTGAGACGTCTTAAAAACGTCTTGTGTTTACTGGGTACTTCCTCGTCTCTTTTGCAAAAACTTTTATTATCACTAATTATCCTAAAGTTCTTTGGTAAATCATTATATATTAGTGCTTGCTCGTTGTAGGTATTCTTCTCACCACGCTATACTTTGAATTCACAATCGAACATTTAACTTCCACTCGTTTGAATATATTTCGTGTGTCGTTTACATGAAACATGCCATGCATTTCAGCAAAGAAACATTTTTAAAGTGTTGATGTTTCACATATCCAAAACAGAAAATGAAAAGGAAAATTACAGTGGAAACTTATAATTCTCTTGAAATAATAACTGTATTTTAATCATTCTTTTCTAACTAAAAAGGCAGTTCTCAGTGTTTTGTAAAGAGAGTCAAAATAAAGGCATGCTTTTTTGTTTTTATGGAAAAAAATGTTTGATATTTTTAAGCCTTTCTAAATACAAGGCGTTCGTTCGTTTTCATGTGTGGGCTGTAATGCTTTTTATTTATTTTAAAACGTGTATGCATGGAATGTTTCGTTATCATTTTATGATGTAATGATGATGTAATATATCTAATTTGAAAATTCATTAAATTGTCACTTATAAAACGGATCAGCAGGTCAGAGCCAACCAAGCATCACATCATGATAAATGTAGTATGTGTTATTTACCATCACGTGTCGAAACTTCAATTCACGCAAAGCAATAACAATGATAATGTTTGTACTAGGCGAGTTTGTGTCATGGTACTCTACTGGAAAAATATGAAAATTTATCAACACTATGCACTACACCATAACAAACGAAAGTGAGCCAGCATCAGCAGCTATCACGTACGATTATTATTTACAAAAGTGGTTGATTAGATAAGCTTTTACGTAACAGTCATTATACTTTTGGCGCAGGAACTCTCACAAACAGAAACTTTCGTGATTTTCGCAAGTTTTTTTTCCCTTTTCGCGAACGTTTCTGCCAAGGCATATTCTAAATTCAAAATTTACGAAAGTTTTTGCTCGCAAGATTAAAGAAAATTATCGAAATTTTTTTCCATCCAATTTTTTTTTCGCTCCTGCAAATTTTTTTGCGTTGCTGTTCCTTTAATCACTTTTTAATGGCATAGAAATTTATCGATTAAAAAGACATCTTTTTCTTGCTTTGCCGTGTATAATCACTCTATGGTATAATAATCTTCCTTTCCATAATTATTGTTAAATCTTCCTTTCCATCTCTGATTTGAAAATAAACAAGAAACAACTGCGTTGTTCAAAAATTTCCCTAGGTTGAGCATGAACTGTTTTGAACTAAATGGAGGTAGAAAAATAACAGGAGACTGAACTTGTTTCTATTCAAATTATTTCGAACTCCATGATTGTTAAGACCCAAAACAGCTCACGTCTTGGGTACATTTACTTGTGAAACAATTTTATTCTTGCCCGGCACCCCTTCAACCTGCCTGTTACTACCTTCAACCTGTCTGCTACTACCCATTTCCTTCAGTTTGGGTCGCACTTTCTGCGCAAATGACGTAACATGTATAAAATTAAATTTATATTAAAACTGTTAGATACTATTTCCCAAATTAAATATAATTTATAGTGAAAATAACATTTTTAAATTTTACATTACGTTGTAAATTTTACTATTTTTACTAATTGCCCCCGCAGCGAGCGTAAGCGAGCGAGGAGGCATAGTAGTTTCACGAGATAGGCGAAAGTCAGTTTCCGATTTTGTTCATCATCATCTTCCAACTTTCGTGTTGACGTTACACGGTGGTATACAATTATTAGCTGACTTTGCTTTTTTCCCGTTTAAAAGTATGGTACTGTAAGTGGGAGACAGAATTTTTTTCGTATCTCTTTTCTAATTTACTATTATATTATATTATATTATATTATGTTATTTAAAAAGTTCGTATGCTAATTAATTAAACATTTTTTACATTACTCTGAACAACAAGGATTTTGAAGCACAGCTTGAAATCTGAAATTTTGCCAACCATACATTTTATGTTTGTATATGTTTTAGCTCTAAATCTTTCATTTGATAAATTTTATTCAATGCACTGATTTTTGGTGGATCTTGCCATTTTAATTGGATTTCTGTGTATGCAAGAAAGCCATATTACAAATTCTTGTTTTTCTTCTGTAACTGTCCTCCACTAGTGATCATGATCAATAAAAAACCTTTTTATATTTTTTTCTTGCTATTTTATGTAAACGTTGGCTATTTTTTGTTTTGAATTAAAGTTTGAAACGCAAATTTCTAATGGATTTTTCGCTTTAATTTTTTTTTTTTGAAAAAGTTTTTTTTTTCTTTTGGCTCTTACATAATTTCTTTAACAAATCTTACTTTAGGCCGGTTTCCATGCAGCTGCATTTTACGCTCTAGCGAAAAAAGCTCGAGAGATTTTTTCTCGGGAGCACAAATTGATTTCCATTAACTGTTATTCATGCATGTGCAAAAAATATCAAAACATTCAGATCTGAAGAAAGTTACTAGTTTTGCACAGTTTTTTGAACTAAACATATTGTCAATTTTATTACTGTCGTCAAAAAGAAAATAGATAGATAATTTCGATGGAAAAAGAAAATGTGAATGACAAAACTTTTCTTGGAGAGACGTTCCAAAGGGCTATACAATGTTAAATACGATTTGATTGGGTATAAGGCAAAACAAACTTAAAATTTGATAAATTTTCTCTTTGATCTTTGTCAAAGCATCATCAGATCACAACAAAAAAGCTTTAACAACATCTAGAATACATATAGATAATCAAAATATGTTGTTTATTCCCTTGATACAGTTAAAAATGTTAAAAGAGGTGAGATAATTAAAAGATATTTTACAAAAAGTTTCCCCACACCGATGATAAAAGCTTGATTTCTCCTTTTTTGTTTAGTAAATTTGTCTTATTACTTCTAATACAATGTTTTGGTTAAAGATTTAATGCTGTTTGCTAAAGAATATTTTTTCAAAGCATTCAGAATGAATCCCCCAATTTTTCGAGGAATTACTTTCTTGGATTTCATCCTTCATAAAGAAATCTTGATGAATATTTTGTTTTATTGACGTTCGCATATCAAAAACAAACAATATTCAAATATGATTGGCTGATACAAAAGTTAACAAAAGAGAGAGAAAAAATACGCGCTCAAAAGTAGAATGAGTTTAACTTTTACGCCAAGCTCAAGAGCAGCTCATGAGAATTCTAAATCTCTCAGTCAGCAGTAATTTTGATTTTATGCGCATGCGTCGGCAAAATTCTCACGAGCTTTTTCCGCTCGAGCGTAAAATGCAGCTGTATGGAAACCGGCCTTTTGATTACAAAATACGTATTCATGTTTCAGTTCACACATTTCTTTTGTTTATAGCAAATACTTTCTGATATTACTTGTTAAGCCTTATTTACACTTTTTGAAAGGTATATTAGCATCAGTGTGACTTAGGCCTAAGAGATAACATTATTTAGTTTGCCTCATATCAGGTCTCAAATCAACCAAAACATTGTTTGTTCGGCCAAAATCTTGTTTTCGTTTCTGTTGTTAATGTATAGCTTGCTATCTGTACAAATTGGAATGCTTGAGCGCGGGGGCATTTTTAGCTAAAGCTACATGCTAGTTTTAAAATAAACTGCTGATCAAATGTTTATGTTTAACAAACATTCTGTTTAGCTTTCTTTCTACTAACACTTCATTTCTTTGTATTCCTTATTTTCATCTTGATATATCTCACTTCGTCATTTCTTTCTCTTACTTCTTTGTCGTCACTTACCGACCACCAAAGTTACGTTATAAGTGTCATCAGTCGTCGGTCATTATTCCACCTCCCTCTTAGACAAAGCTACAAGGTCATTATAAGGAAATGTTTTGAACTGATTTTAAATGATGAAATCAAAATGGATATAGCTACGTAACATATCGGAAGGAGCTTACTATTGGATAGTAAAACCGTTATAAAAACGGTTTTTATAGACCACATAAATGGACGTAGAAGACATTGAATTGTTCTCTTCTGAATCAGATGAGTCGAACGACAAAGATAGTAGTGACGAAAGCACTGTTTAGTTTTTGTTTTATTTAAGTCTCTTTACCAAAAAGTTTTTACTGTCATTTATTCTTTATTCAGTCCATGACCTATTCTTGTTATTATTCTTATATTGTTATTAACCAAAAATACATTAAAGTTTTTTTTTTTTTTCTCTTAATGCGCCTACTTTTGGAGGGTGCTTACTTTTTTAGTAGCCTCCCAAAATTTTTTTTTTTTTTTTTTTTTTTTTTTTTTAAGAAGATATTATATATATTTCGCAGACCACCGTTCACTGCGTTGCATCATTTTACAAATAAATTCTTCCCAATCACAATTACATATCTTCATTGCAGCAATTGACACTCGGATTTTACACGTGTGACGTTTTTGAAACGATGCTGATGTCTTCTGTCATGTTTACATTGTTTTGATTCCAAGGTGATCTGGAACCTCGGAGACACACCAGACTTGATTTTAAAAGAGCGAAGGATATCTTTGTTCGTATCCAGTTCGTGACGATTGATGCATGCTCCTTCCTTTTATCAGCAACCATCTCAGAAAGTCGCTTGTAAAACGTTTTACACTCTCGACCCATTCCTCCTTGAATAGTGAAAACCAACGGAGTAAAGTTACCATGTTCGATACTTAGTATTCGTTCATTATATGCTGATTTCTTCTCCTTTTCGTTCCTTTCGTAACATTTTTGCAGACTTTGGGTTGAATACCTCGAAGCGTTTGGGTCAATGACCCTTACATCAAAGAATGCTCTTTGGCCTTTTACCCAAAAATGTCTTGCACTAATATCAAGTCGAACTTCGTTGCCACTTTTTGCAGATGGAGTGATCATTACTTCACCAGTTAATTTCGTTAACATAGGTTCAACTTCAACATCTTTACACGTTTCTGACAGTAGAGACGCTGTTAAATCTCTAATATCATTATGTCTCATTGTGATGAAACCTCCTTTTTTGCAACTCATGCTGTGTTGGATGTCAAATTTCTTGCCACAAGTACACATCGTTGGAAGATTTGGAATATTCCACCCATATCGCAATCTTATTGCATCCCAAAATTGTTGCTTGTTAAGATCGAAACCAAATTTTGGGTTGGGTAATACATTTAACCAGCTGGATGCTCCTTTCTCACTGTTCACTTCTAGTAGTCTTTTCTGCGAAGTATTCATTTGTTGTTTAAGATTTTCTAAAATTTCTTCATTTGCTTTGTCCTTCTTTGATCTTATCTCATTCTTAATCCGACTAATTTGCTTCTTCTCAATAGAATATGTCATTTCTTGTTTCTTGACTGCTTCAACCAAATTCTCTGTTATCTTCCTCGAATTCTCATATTCTACTCCTGCTGTCTTTGTGAAATCCGTAATTGCCAATCCACCCATCCTTACAGGCAAAGTTAGCAATTCTCGCTCTAATTCCGAACATATATGTCCTCCAGTTATCGCAGGTATGAACTTATCTCTTATTGTAACTTCAATTGGTGTTAGTTGCTCGTTAATCTTCGGAACTGTCCTCAAAAAGTAAGTTAACTTGTTCTTGAAACCTGACACAAAGCAAGCATAAGCAGCCTGTGGTTCAATTTCAGCTATTTGTGATAACGTTTCAAGTTGATTTTTCCAATTGCTTACCATCTGATCTATGTATTTCACTTTGAAGTTTTCGGATCCGATAACAGCACCAAGATGTCTCTCTCCTTCAGTTGTTATGTTGATATCAGTATTGCCAAAGATGCGCCTACTAATCGGGGAGCATTTATTCTTGTGAGTATGTTTAGGTGACAGGATTCAAACATTATGGTGAAAACACTTATAAAAGTATTTGAACTAAAGAGCCCGAGCTTTACTCTCACTAAGTTTTACACCATAAAGTGTAATGTTTGAATCCTGTCACCTTAATGTATAGTTATTCCAGTTCGTTAGACCTGGTACCCATACCTTTGCTTTCTTTAATGACTCAACGTGTTTAGTGTGATTAGTGTGAGGTTTGTTTTAACACACTGAATACTCCTGTACATAGGAGACTGAATACTCCTGTACATAGGTTTTCCTTCATTGCGAAAACTGTAAAGCGAAGGCGTAAAGAAACAAGCACAGATTCAAAATAAGTTAAATGTAGCTACCTATTTAAACTAATAACGAGAAAGAAACTCTAAAAGAAAATGACCGCATGCGAACATCAGCAAATCATGCAAATTGTTTTGGAATAGTAAAAGGAAATCGTCAATAAAAATGGTCGTGTGGTTAAAGATACATTTCTCTTATTTATTTGTTGCATCTGTAACCCTCCTATAATGTGAAGTAAGGATGAAATAAAAGTTACCCGTCTTATTTACTGAGAATTATTTAGAAACAAGGCTCTTTTTAAGAGGTTCAACTCAGAGATTTGAGCCGGCGTTTAAACAGGAGCTGCTTTGTCTAGTGCGCTGATCTTCACGCCCTCACGCCCTCTTACTACATCGTAATTGGTGAAAGAGCTTGACTCATGCGCATCATCACCTTTTGTGAAAGAAAGAAATATCATTCATATTCAACTTCAAAAAGCGCGTAAGTGTTGCGTAAGTGGTGTAAATAAGGATGAGTTTTATGAAGCGTAGAAGATCCGTCAATCGGGAGTATAATCAACAAAACACAAAGGAGTTAGCTTATGCCAATTCATAATGGTAGCGATAAGAAAGATTGAGATTCAAAACATAATACTGTATTTCCTCTTTTAAGCGTCCCCTTCTTTTAAGCGTCCCCTTCTTTTAAGGTTCCCCCTCTAATAAGCGCCCCTCTAAATTCAAAATTAATTTCATAATAAATTAACAATAATTCAATAATAAATTAAATTGATTTAATAAGCACCCCCTCCCCCCAATAATAAGCACCTTAGGACTTCTTGTTTTCCTTTGTGAACATAGGTTCTTTAGCTCTGTGATGCCCTTCAACATTATCTGGAGTCTAAGCTCACACATAAAAACAGCATATTTATCCAAGTTGAGTCTGTTATTAAGAAAATATTATGTAAAGATACATCCATAATCCTGACATCGCTCAAGCCTTTGGGCTTTTTGTTTGAATGAAGATACCTTAAAGGCACAAAAAGTCGCAAGTATTAATTGTCGCGGATACTCTAAACTGATAAAAGTCGCGAGACGCTATTTTCAGTAACATTTTTGTACGCATAAAATCCTGTAAAAATACATAAATTGAAGCAATACCGAGAAATGTTCCTCTAAGGACATCATTCTCAATAAAAATGCATATGCGGATTTAGAACATAGTCAAACTTTCAAAAAATTTACAAGTCCATGCAAGAAAACAATCATTAAAAAGTTGATCTGGGAGTTAAATATAAAACTCTTTTTCTTGTTAAATGGGTTCGTACTCGTTCCTCGCACCATCGTCCTATTTGCACAGGACGAGTTTCATCTATGATGTTCTACAGATTCTATACCTAGGTTGAAGATCATTCCTTGGTTGAAGGTCATTCCTTGAAGGTCATTCCACTGACTGTATGTACATTAATCATGCAAAACGATTTCATTTATTGAAAAATGAGTCGCTATCATTCTCAAACATGCTTCGCAGACGTAATGCAGTTGCTATGGTGATAATAAGCAAACCAAACATAACTGCCAACGTTGCATAAAATCGTGCTGCGTCAGCATAATCCTTTCCAACCTCTTTATTTTTCTTATTTAGTTCTCTTTTAGCCTAAACAATGAAAAGAACATCAGTTTAGCTACTAATGGAATTAGAATGGTAAGGGCTGGTTTACATGAGGCAGGCTGACCGGGTTAGGTTGAAGATCGAGTTGACTTGTATAGTTATAAGTTTCACATGAAAAAAGAGGCGAGCTAAAGCCTCAACATGGATCAACAAGGTTGACTTTCTGCTCCGGATTGGGAAAGCGGGTTGACTCGACAAAGCGAGTTAATCCGGGTCAACTTCCCAGCGGGCACAAGACGTCTTTGAGACGTCTTATTTTAATCGTAAAATGGTCGTTTGCTTTCCAGATCATTTTGGGACGTCGTAGGGACGTCTGAAACGGGACGTCGCAATTGGGATCCTTTTACGACGTTTTTGGGACGTCTTTATACGGATTGAATAACGACCTTCGAAACAATTGTAAATTTAAGATCATTTTGCGACGTCGTTGGGACGTCTGAAACGAGACGTCACAATTGGGATTCTTTTACGACGTTTTTAGGACGTCCTTATACGGATTGCATAACGACCTTCAAGACAATTATAAACTTAAGATCATTTTGGGACGTCGTAGGAACGTCTGAAACGAGACGTCGCAATTGGGATCCTTTTACGACGTTTTTGGGACGTCTTTATACGGATTGAATAACGACCTTCGAAACAATTATAAACTTAAGATCATTTTGGGACGTTGTAGGGACGTCTGAAACGGGACGTCGCAATTGGGATCCTTTTACGACGTTTTTGGGACGTCTCTGTGCAGATTCAATAACGATCTTCGAAACAATTATAAACTTTCAAAAGCAATCAGTCTGTATAGAATGATTTATTGTAAATGTTTTTAAACGTCTTGACAACAAGCAGCGGTGGCATAACGGTTACGAGTTCGGCTGGCACACCAGAGGTTCCAGGTTCGGATCCTCCTGTGGTCTATTACAGTTTTTGAAAGAGTAAATTTCATAATCCTGCGACGTCGTTACGATGTCGTTGGGATGTCATCGAGACGTCTCAATGAAGATGTAATTGGGACGTCTTTTGAGATTCCCACTTCGCGACCATTTTGCGACGTCTTAGGGACGTCTTGAAAAGACGTCTTTACGACGTCTTTACGACGTCTTTGTGCCCGCTGGGTTGTCTCATGTAATTACGGTTCAACTTGTCTATTAACTTTCTTAAGAAAGATTAAACTATAATTCTACATCAAGCCTCATGTAGTCAACCCGCCTCATATAATCTGGCCCTAAGAAGTTTCCTTACTATTACCTTGAGTGACTTGATGATTGCAATAATACCCAGCGGGAAACAAAGGATGAATGAGAGCAGCGCATATTTGAGGTATGTTGTCTCTCGATAAAACTCAAGTTTCGATTGGTTGACCTAAATACAAAATAAAACTCTCCAAACGAAGGAAATCTATTAATTAGCCACATTCCGGAAAATCATGTTTTGTTTACACGAAACTATATTCGCTATGTATCTGTAGGGACGTTTATGTAACTTGGTAGAGTTGTTCTTGAATATTGTCCCTACGAAGTCATTAGAAACTTCACGTGAACATTCGAAGAAAACATGCAAAGTAATGATGTTTCTTTTGATACAAGTAAAGTTTTACATCTCAGAAGTAATTATTGAGTCTCATCAGTAATTATATTTTTTCGTGTAACAGGCTGGTTGATGCAGGAATGTGGCTAATGGCCTGAAAATTCATTAGAAACTGGTTATGCATTGTCACCCAATGTGGGCTTTGCGCATGGCTGCATGGAAATGGGTATGGTGGAAATTCATTAGACCATGTCTATGATGAGCAAGCGGGTGTGGAAATAGTTATTCATTTTTTCCCAGTCTATTATTACATCTTAATGATTAGATGACCTTTGACAGTATTTGTTATCACCACATTAATTCAATCAAAAACTTCTGACATCCATCTGAAGGAACAAGACAAGCCAGGAACCTTAACCCACACACAATACACAAAGTTTACGCGTGGAAACCCGTAACGATTTGACAGACAGACTGTGTGTTCAAAGTTGCCCGGTTCTTAAAAGAAACTGCATCCAAGTTAATGAACCTAACATTCTTTATTGTATGAGCTTCAACTGGAGACTCGACTATATAGTGAAGCACATATAGCGAAGCACATATAGTGAAGCATAATAGTGAGGCATACTTACTTCAACGGGAGCATTTGTTACGAGTTTGTATTGCAGGAATTGTTGAGAAAACCTGTGGTAATCTTCTTTGCTGTTCGGTCTTCTGACGTTATTTAATTCTCGT
Source organism: Turritopsis dohrnii (assembly GCA_027922465.2). NCBI lineage: Eukaryota > Metazoa > Cnidaria > Hydrozoa > Anthoathecata > Oceaniidae > Turritopsis > Turritopsis dohrnii. The sequence continues at coordinate 613,155 of BQMF02000258.1, read as the reverse complement.
TGACTTCCATGAGGTGTCAAAGAATGTGTGAATTGTTGTACGCTGTTATAAGGGATGAGGCTTTCACAAGTAGATGTCACTAAAAAAAATTGATGTTTATATATCTCAAAAAGTGTCAAACTAACCAGATATGCAAGTACGCATTATATTAACATTTTAGACCAGAGCACGTGTGACCAGGTTTTCTTGCGTTTGGGAATGGTTTGATATTTTTATTAATTTTAAACTTATTAAACTTAAACCTTCCATGAATTACGTCACAAACAAACAAAATCTCGTTTTCAAACTGAATATCAATGACGTTTGCGCTGTTTACAAAGAGAAACGACACCTTGAGAAGAATTTTTTCATGTGTTCAATGATGTAATTTAAGGTCTATTCAATGAAACGATTGTTGCCCAGCGGGCATATTTGCTGAAAAAACTCTGCAAAGGAATGCATTTCTATAGAACTGTACCCACAATTTCAATAAAAATACTCTTTATCGCAGTGGTTTTTTGACGATTTTGCCCACTAAATATTGTCTCGTGTTTGCATTTGAAACTTTGTTCGCCTTGCTTCAATTGTAAACAAAAAATGAATTCGGTTTTATCACAGTACGGCTGAGTAAGTCGAGAGAAATCTAATTTATAATAACATGACGCACGTTTTATAGTCCTCATCGTTATCTCTTTAAATGGTATTTTTCAAAAATTTGCGGTCAAATGACGAACATCTAACACCGCCCCCATTTGATGCCATCTAATTATAATTACGTCATTAAAGGCGGGAAAGCAAAAGCTCAGATAAAAGCCAGTTTATAGGAATAAATTGAAAATGTTCCTTCTCTCTTCTCTCCTAAAATAAGTAGTTCGATGTGGAGACAAAATGTCTGAACGAATGCTCACCGTCAAATTCGAATGATTCATCTCGAGACATGGTCGTTTCTGCAATTTTACAAGTAACCAGTAGCAACAACAAAATTGTACGAAGTAAAAATAACCAATAAAAATAAAATATCACTTATATGAAGGAATTAAGACAATAAAAACTTGTATTGATCGTGTAGAATATCTTGAAAAGTTCAACAAAATAAATCTATCAACATCTTTACATGTAAAAATAAGTCGAGCGGAAATATTACATTTCTTTTCATTTCCTGAAATAACTTTCTGATAAAGGTATCATGTAGAGGATAACGAATTGGAAGATTACTGACAGTATTACTCCTAATGAATTGCTGAAAAAATTGTGCTGTGTAGAAAAGTACTATATAAAGACTACATAAATTACCTGATCGCATTAATATGAGTTTCGGTATTTTAAGCAATGGCTCCCGGAAACCCGATTACATTATTGCAATAAAATTTTGTTGACCCACAAGCTTACGTTCTTACAGCCGATACTGACGGCTGCCTTAATGTGTTATAACTCAAGAAACACGTCAGGACGTACGTCAGACATCTCAAACTCTTACGTATGTCTAATCTCAGATGAATGTCTTTTCCGTCACGTTTCAAAGACGTCTTTGGACGCCTTAGAGTCGTCTTAGAATCGACTTGCAACTCATCTCAAAGCACTACAGTGAAATTGAAACGTTGTTTGGCACTACTTGAAGCCGAGAGGGCGTTTGGTAGGAACAGGGTAATTCATTGTTAATTTGTCGGTCTTGGGGAATCACAGCACAAAAATATCTTCTCATGGACTTTTTATTAGGACATCAATCAGCTTTAACATATCCCTGCCAAAATATAAGAGCTAAAATTTAAGAATAGTGTGAGCTTGCACTTTGTTGTACAACTGCGTTAAGTGTGAATTAATTTTCCGTTAACGAAATATGAATTGCGAAGTTTCCTGGCTATAACGTAGTGAGAAAATTTTTGAATTAATAAAATTTGGTGGTCATGAAACATTTGTCTTGTTTATTTGTGTTGGCAACAACAATCAAAACAACAACAACAGAAGAGGAAAGAATTCTTTTAAAAAAATAAATACAATGAGAAAAGCAAAAATACAGCCTCGTTTAAAATTGCCACATGGACTGTATAATCCTATGGCAATCCGAACGTCAGTTTTACGCCTCCCCCCTAGACTATAGCACCGCTACTTCACTTCTCTCTATCTGACATTCAGTAAAACTCCATTTGTGCCATATGTTGAAGAGAGAGGCAATATGAAAAAAAGAGAAATATGTATGAAAAATGAGAGTTGATTAAAAAGAGGAGCACTGTTATAGTATGCGTTACTCTTTCAATGCTTACTGCCGAATGATTTTTTATAAACACTACATCCAAGTTATAACACGGTATAGTTTTCACTATACTACAAACACTACTTCACAGAATAATATCATATCTCTCATATAGCCTCTTCTAATCCGAATTTTTCGGACCTTTTTTTGGACCTTTTTCTTCTCTTTTCTTCTCTCGTTGTCAAACGTAAGCTGTGTACTCATTGTAGTGGAAAAGGCATTAACGATTCCAGTTCCAAATAAAAAAGAATCGAAATACACTGGTCGCTCGATAAGTGCAACTTTGAAGGGACCGAAAAAAATGGTTCCACTTAGCAACTTGACCTGTAAGTAACACTGGTCGGAAAAAATAGATTTAGGGAACTGGGAACGAGCGAATCTGAAATTTACATAGTTCACTAGATATCTTTTGTAGTGTTCACATGAGAGTTTCTTTCGAAGTGCGTTTGCATGAGAGTTTCTTTCGAAGTGAGATTTCCAGTAATTCCTCCATTACATTTTCTTCACAAATAAGCGATAAAAGTATTACCAATAAACATGCGGGCAGTACATGACGACACACAAAACTAAACAAGGAGTGACTTTGTCGATCAATACACCTTTCCCGAATTTCTGTTTAAATGTCGAGTTAATGCTCAGTTATCAAGTTTAGCCTCGTTTCTATATATTTTATTGTTTTTCTAATTTCATAATGTTTTCAGTAAGTAATAGTTACTCGTTCTTTCAGTTCCCCAGTGGAATAATTAGAAGTAATTAAGAGTTTGAAAAAGAGGCGAAACTTAGAAGCTAGGCTATAACACGGTGTTTAAACAGAAATTCGGGAAAGGTCTATTTGAAACCATCGATTATGGAAACAGAAAATGTTTGAAGTTGCTATTCTATTGTTGTTGATGATCATTATATAGCTTTTTAGCTCCTCGTGTTGTTTCCTTATGCACACTTTGGATATTAAGATGGATTGTGTCATTGAGCTTTTGTCTTAACTTCAAATGTGTATGAGTGGTCATTACCCAAATGTTTACGGAATCAACGATGGAACTGAAACTTGCACAATGAGGATCTTCTTGTGACTTTGTTTCCTCATTGAAATTTTCAGTGATTACTTCTTCGTGATTAAGTTTCGAGATCTCGCACAGCTTGATGATCTTTTCCTAACATGTCAACCAATAGGACACGATGTTACGTTCGGTAACGTGCGTATTGCACATGCTTTAGTGCGAAACAAAGCTTGATCATATCTCTCTTTGCTTGTAAATACAACAAGAAATCACTGTCCTGGACAGCTCGTATCATAACAAGAAGCGAAGATACATCTTTCGATTGGAAACTATTAAGCAACATTGAGTTTCTTTTTTTTCCCAAAATCTTTTTGTAGATCAAATCAAAGTTTTCACTGCATTTGCAATGTCATCAGGCGTGGGATTTTCATCTATGACTTGGAGTTGTCTTGAATTATGGATCAATAGATTGAAAAGTGTTAGTTATAACTGATACTGAATGAGGGCATTAAAGCTCTCCTTCAAAAGCCGCATGCAACGGCAACAGTGACAACCCTCTGCCACCGAGGAACCTTCTGCAATGACGCCTGGGTCGATGAACCATTTCTTCATACCTAAACACTAGAAATGTTTATAAATGTTTTTTTGTCTCACTCGTAATGATGAAATCCACTCATCAGGATGACTATGTTTTTTATACTTTCAGGATCAAGCCAAATTAAATGAGCCGCTTGTGCGTAGACTTGTTCATTAGTGTGGGCAAATATGTGAAGTATTTCTAATAAGTTCATCATTTCTTTGAAATTGTTCAGAAACTGTTTACAAACATCATATTCGGGAGGATGTGCAATGGTTGGAAGGTATTCCATCAAAGACTTTTGGTAGATAGATGAATCGATACTTTTGTTAAAAGCCATTCATGATCCAGTGGACGGTTCTGCATTCTCTGAACCGAAAATGATTTCACCATACTCCACAGAATCTTTACGTAAGTCCAACAAATCGCTATTATTTGCTGAATCTTTAAAGTCTGGAAAAGTGTTGATAGCTTCTTCTTTGCCAAATAAAACTCCGGTATTTCTTGGTTAAACCTCTTCAACGTCTGTTACAGTTAGCAGTGGTTCAGCGGCACCTTCTAAGAGCTCTCCTATATACCTTATCGGGAATAATTTTGTCGGGGAAAATTTTGTCATTTTGCAAAATTTTACTAATACTTTCTTATAAATTTCACTTTTCAAAATTTTCGTCACGAAGCAAAAATTTCGTCATTTTTCCCCGACGATAAGGTAGGTAATAATCAGTTAAAATAATTTGAAAAATCTACGATGTACTCATACCTTTCAAAAGCGGGTGAAATACTGTACGGTTTGTTTCGTGAGTAGCACCTTTACCAGCGAGTGTCTCTTGACAACCTTTTTATGTCGTTTTGCCGTTTTTGCTAATTTTTGGTTTTGCTTCCTCACATCTTTGTAGGAATTTGAGTGATTCATCTTTCTTAGGATTTGAATTGTCTGTTTGCTACCAGATATTCTATAGAATGTTAATCCTGTAAATATTTGTTTAGATTGTTTCTTTTATTCTTTCTAATAAGCAATTCTCAATTCCCAATCTCAAATTTACGTTCTAGCTTTCGTCTCAGTTTCCTAATTTCGCTGATTGGGGAAAGCAAGCTATACTCATCAAACATATCCAGCAGATCCTGCAGTAAGTTATGTATGAGAAAAGCCGAAACATTGCCTCTTCACGGGATCAGAAGAACGCCTTGATGTCCGTAGAAACCGATCGATTCATTCCTATCTTCTGGTAGTTGCACTGATAATAATTTTACACCAAACTTTATACTTTCGTCACCTCAAATTTCAATATGTATGATATTTTGCAACTTTGGTGACAGAATCTTGAGGAGATTCAAGATTCTTGATTTTATCATGAAGGTTTATGTACAAGTGGTTTTCATCGTCATAAGGTATATCAATTTCTCTCCATTGCTTAGCCTGTTCTTTCAGGGTTCTTTTCTTCTTTGACTTATCAAGAATGAGTACACCTTGGGAAATGTATGATGGATGCTATTTTCATTTTTTCAAATTTCGATATAAAATTCAGAAATTTGTTCCTGATGTATTTAGGGCACAATAGCTAGGTGAAAAAATAGGTGAAAAACGTGATGACGTCACGTAACCTGAAGAGTGATGACGTCATTTTTATCTCTTTATTTTGTGATAGAAATGTTGGGAATTTGATTCTGATCTGTTTAGAGTACAAAAACTTGAAGAATGGGTGAAAAATATTAGAGATACAGTGTTTCAAAGATTAAGTTATGAAATCGGTGACGTCATCAACCTAATCTTTCAAGGCTCATAACTTCTGACCTGTTGATTTTCAGACCCATATTTTTTATTATTTTATGCTTCTTTTGTTAATATCTATCGATTAAGACCAAAAAATGCAAAACCTGAGCATTTTCGTTTTCGTCTGACCTATAAATGCTGATATCATCATTTCTCGAAAACGAGGCTGTTTAGAAGAAAGACTCAATTCAAAATTTTGAATAGTTTCAACCAAAGACCAACTTCCATCAATAACTTTCCGGTTAGGTTGAGTGCTATCTATTTGGGATTTTTTCCCTGTCTACACGAACCTTTTAATGAAAAAGTCTTACAAAAGCGTTTGAAAGAACTAAACATAACCTCACAGTCCCAAACAAATTTAACAACATTTCCTTTCAGACCTTCGTACTTATGACTAATAAACTGTGTGTAAGTGAGGTCACTTGATGTTCGAAAATCTTCCTGTCACAAAATTCTCAACTAGCACTTGTTTTGACTGGCCATTGTATTTATCTTGATTTGGGTTTTGTTTTCCAGTAAAATCTCTTCGTATTGATAGTGTTTTCAACTAGCTGATCTTTCTCTCTTGGCAAATGCGTGACATGAAAGTAGAGATAGCAGCAGGAGACCTGAAATCGAGGTTGAAGTCTTGCTTCTTGACTACAGGACACCTGTGGTTGACTAAAATCTTTTAAAATTCTCGTGTAAGTTATGAACGATTTTCTGCAACTTTTTCAAATTAGCAATCCTGCCAAATTTAGACCAAAGTTCTCAGGTTTGCCGATCTTCACAAAAGTTTATACGAAGAACAGTTGGAAGGTGTTGATTTGGAATTTGGACCATAAAAGATTCAGCTATTTAAAACCATTTAGTTGAGATGTACTGCAATATTGTGGAGAGTAGTTAAGTATGTGGCGTCTCCTGGTGTTTACAAACCATTCTTGTTGACGTCATTCTTGTTGACGTCTAAATATGGTGCCTAAACTGAAAAGGCTATAATTCATTTTAGCTCATTACGTAACTTAAACGAAATTCAATTTTTATATCAAATTAATCCCAGCTAAATGTTTTTAGCAGTTTATCAAAAAACACAAATTACAAACCTTACATAACTGTTGACAATTCAAAATTATATAGCTCATGTTATTTTAAAGTTTGGCGGTTAAATCATCTCTTCGGATCATCTTTCTTCTGCAACGTCCAACTTAACAAGCCTGCACCTTGCTGGTTGCTCGTTGTGGATCACCACTAGCTTTAATTCGTAACATAAAAACTCAAAAAGTTGATTTCGCATAGCTATTTTTCTCTTCGTCGTTGTTCGATTTGAAATGGAAGAAAAAGATCTGTGGGAACGAGACTGAACAAAGTAGTTGTAATCAATATGATATTTAACGAAGAATCTTTTGATAGGATAGAAGTTTTTTTGCATGATATCTAGAAGAATTCAGTGCGACCTTCAATCCTTACTTCTTTTGCTGGCTGGAGATGAGATTGGATGTTATGCTCTTTCGTGTCTTTGTAAAGTAAAAGAGATACCATGTACCATAATGTGGAGGAACGAGTATAACAATGAGTTAGCAACAACCTGCCCTAATAAGAAACTCTTGATAACTTTTAAGTTTCCTTAAAGTGAGCCACAACATAACAATACCGTATTTTCTCTAGTAAACACCGCGGCGTTTATTAAAAATTCAAGCTTTTGAATGTGGCGTTTAATAGAGGGCGGCATTCATTAAGGGCGACGTTCATTAGAGGTCAGCGTTGATTAAAAAATGAGATAAAAACAACAATGTTTTCTTTTCCTAAAAAACATTGCTAGATATTTTGACTCATAAAAAATGTCAAAGTAAGAATATCAATATCACTGTCGCCGCCTCTTCTCTACGACATGAAAACTTTCATAGCTTTTACTGTTGTCAGACTTGAAAGTTTGAAAAGTATTTTCAGAAGATTGATCTTAATCCAGTGCTTCTGTTGCCTGTTTCAATGAACTAGTCGAACAAGATGAATCCTTTTTAAGCGATCTGTAATGTACATTAAGATAACAGACAAGGGAATTTTAGTAAAACCAGTCCAAGCTCGGTATTTGGTTTGAATGTTCCTTGATTACAATCAATTAAAGTTCATGCAAATGTGGAAGAATCAGTTGATAGAAAACAAATAAAACAAGACAATGTGTTGCTCTACGCAAAACTCTACTTGCAAACTCCCTTCGTTCCATCACCAGTGCACAAATTTGTTGAAAGAGCACTGCGAAGGAGTGCATCTCTATAGAAATATACACACTACTTTATCGCGGACGCTTTGACAATTTTGCCCAATGGGTCACGTCCTAGTATTTGCGTCTTAGCAAGTCTGTTATTTTTGAACGACTCAAAAAGACTCTGCAATGTGCAATGTGAAGTGTGCAAGGTTTTCCCACGGTATGTAATGTGCTGCGAAGAGTAAACAAGACGACGTGCAGTCGATACAACACGCAAGCATATCACTGTCTGCATTGATCTTATGAGAGTAAATATCTATGAAGAAAAACAAATTATTTTTTTTTCAGCTGTACTCGTGTTTTGTTTACTAACACAATAACTTATGTCTCGATGCAACATATGCTTAGTACTGGCTTATAATCAAAACTTCAGTCATTTTGGTTGGATTAAGCGAGCAAATTATATCTAATGTCTCTTTCTTTCAAACCACAGTATGAGACTTTCAACCATGGTTCAAAATAAAATCTCATATCAGTAAAATTCGTGTAACAAACTTTTTAAAATTTATTTGAATGATTGAGTCTACAACCAACTGTTGCTCTCAAACCCTTTTGTAAGAGTTCTAAATGAAAAAATTTGTGAATTGAAAGTTGACCTCGAATACCCTCCAAAACTAACGTCCAAAACGCCATTTAGGCTAAAAAAGGAGATTTTTGAGACTAGGGAAATCAGAAATACAAACATCTTTTTTTCTAAGTACACGATAAAATCCAAACAAACATAAAAACCAGTATTCAAATCAGAAATATCCATTATGTACAAGTGTGCGTGTGTTTAGCTATGCACGCCATTACGAAGCTAACTCAGTAAAACATCTTGTTAATCTGTTTTAAATTTGTCTGGTTTGCTCAGAAAATTTTAATAACAGCCATACTAGGATCAAAATACACCTTATGTATATTAGCCTGAATTAAGTATCAGCACAGACTAGCCATTTTGTATGCACAGAATGCGAACAAATCCTTGAGCATCATCTCAAATCTAACTTTTTAACGTGTTACTGGTTCTTGCTAGCCCACCGATTTTGCCTATCATTTTTACATTTGCAATCAGAAAGTTTGTTGGAATCCTGATTTAATTTTATTGTTTTATGTTATTGTTAATTTGTTCCTTTTAAATGTTGGATCAACTTTTTGTAAACACTGTAGCAGAAGCTATGGAATCTAAATTTTCAGGACAGGAATAAAATAGCTCATCAAAGATTGAAGTGGTGTAAGTGATTATCAACATTATCTCTTTAAAGTTGACATTTCTGATGATGCTTCAGATGATATCTCCCTAAAGCACATAAGGATGATTCATGCTTAAGTTACAAGAGGCCACTTGTAAACATCACCCGATAATGAACAATGTATGTCTGAGGATTTCCGATTATAGATTATGTAAATACCACGAAAAATAAAAGAGTGTAAAAAGCGTTAAACATTAAAAACAATCAAAAAGAAAAAGTCAGAAATGAGGGTTTGATTGATATTTCCATTGGAAGGAAATTCTTTAGTTTTTCATTCGATCCACCGGGAATTCCGAGGTTGTTGCTAGGTAACATATAACCACATGGCAGGAACAGCTAGTTGTATGGTTGCTGACACAAACACGTGACACTTCTGTCTTCTGTTTGTTTTATGTTTTGAAGTTTGTAGAAGTTTAAAGAAGTCAAAATATTTTCAGCGGTCAACACGTGAAAGTTATCAATGCACAAAAGCGGTTAGAAGATATGCATACAGTTTTATCGCTTACGGAAGAATTTGTTTTCATATCAATAGAAGAAACCCCCTTCAACGTAGTTTTTTCCTTCGGTTAACGTAATTTTTTCCTTATGAAATAGCAGTCGTGCGCATTCTGGGATAGGTAAGCACCCATACCAAAACATGAGAATATAAATCACCATTTTGAATTGAATCTCCCTTATGTAGTTTGTCTATATAGTTGACCTCAATCTTAGTAAACAATGAAAATATCTATGTAAAACTGAAAAAATGTTATTCACATCTAAATAATTTGAAAAATTTCAAGTACCTATAGACTCAAACATGATATTCGTCTTCAAGTGTCTTGGGAACAAAATAAACCACAGAAGTCGGATAAAGAACACCACTACTTGATGAGAATAATTTTAGAATATTTTTTAATTTTAAGTTTTTCAGGCTATCAACAAAGACACCTCAATTATTGTCGACATCTGAACACCAAAACCATTGACTCAAAACTTTCGATATCTGTAAAACTATATGACTGAGACAATCCCTCGTTACCATCATCAACATTGACGTTGCTATGGATATTCAACGAATTGTATGTTAAGCGAATCATATTCTTAAGGTTAAAAATGATGTGTTCTGAAAATCTATCGAAGTTGTATGTAATCCAAACAACTTATTTATTCATCGTTACAAAAAGAGGTACAACTCATGAAGATCGTGCAAACGAAGGTAAACAAAAAAATCCCGTTTCCACTTCGAAACAGCAGCCATTATTACAAATACAATGTTTTCTGTTATGGATGTGATGACGTCAGACTTTGAAAAACAACAAAACTTCTTTTTGTTTGTGCTTGTTTATTCGTTTTTTCCTGTAGATGATTCAAGATGGTATTGTAGTCAGAAGAAAACGGATCCCTATACACACATCCTGGTGTGTGTCACTTCTTTCATTTACATATATTATTTTGTACTTTGATTTTTCTTCTAATTTTTTCAGAAGATACTTCACAAAAAAGGGGTGAATATGCAGAATATGGAATAAAATACCTTTCATATAATTTTGTTTGTTGACCAAATATATTTATGTGTCGGAAAGGAATTTTAATTTATTTGTTCTTTCAACATTTTGTGTCCATGTGCTATAATGAAGTCTCAAATATCATGTATGAAACAGCAATGCGATGAGTCACTAACGATAACATGAAGAAAGCCTACTCAACTCTTGCTATGTACACTATTGATGACTATCAGTTGCTATGTACACTATTGATGACTCCGTCACAATTGTTCATTACAACATAGGCCCTAGACCGAATCATCCACAATTAAATACAATTAAATACACATACACCATGACTTTCACAGGCTAGTTTGAGAGAATGTTACCTGTTACGATTTGCAAGATTTCAACGAAGTATTGTGTTAACAGGTTTTACAATATTTCTTTAGAAAATGTGTTGTGGGTGCTTGAGTGAGAAAATAAAACCCTCCGCAGTCATTTTTTCCTAACATTAAGGGGGAGAATTTAGATGAAATTTCCGATTTTTCTTTCCAAGTTAAAACCCAAAATTTCAATATCGTCTATAATCATTTTTGACGAGACAAAAAATGTCTATATATATAAAGAAATCAAACAGAATTTTTACACGAAAAAGTTTCCAAAAGTGAACAACAACAACAACAAAAAAGAAAACCTCGAATTATCCACTTATGCAAATTAACATCCTTTGAAAAAGACAGAAATGTTTTAAAAACACAATACCGCTTAGAATAAAAGAGATCTGACAAATAGGATTTAGTCTGTCCTGTTTTCTATTGTTGTACATGTGATTTACGTCCGGTCTAACTTCGCTTGCTGTGTTCATTTCTTTTGTTGAGTCACAACTTCAAAATAGAAACTGTTAGTGAACGTAATCAGAATGAAATTCAAACAGGATGTCAGTTACCATCTTTGTCTCTTCATTAAACATTGTTTTAGAATTTCCTCAGTAAAGTTATACCCTATCTCTCACGTCCAGTAACAAGTTGAAGATTATTATTATGACATCAAATTATCTGTTAGTTTTCTTGTTTTTTTTAAAAAAAATTATCTGCAATTTTGACATATCCCTCAAAAATACAAAAACTTCATCGTCATAAGTTACTCCTTACACCCCATGTAAAAGATACTTTGATTGCTGGGTTGGTCAAATAATTTGTCACCATAATATTGATATACAAGCAACTAAAAGGGTGCTGTAACTACTTGTTCGAATGTCATAACCCCATTACGTTACATTACTTCTTTCATAATATTTTAGTAAAATAATACGCTTAAGAAGCTTTTGAAAGAAAGAAGCGGCCAAAGGATTTTTTTTTATTCAAGAAAAATAAAACTGAAATCGTAGACAAGTTATTTGAGATAAGACACCCCTGTCTGAATGTTTTTGTTTGAAAAATGAATAATTCTTTTGTTTTTGATCATTTCAACGGAACAATTGACAGTAGAAAAACAATACCTTGTATTTTATAGTGACACAACTTGTGTTTACACAACAACAGATGAATTAAAGTCTCCGCATATTTTTATTTGAAATTTCACAGCTCGTTTGCTATCGGTTTGTTATTTCCTGACCACAGTGAAAATAACAAGCACCGTCAACATAATTCGAACTCCACTGTTCGTCACTTCATTCTTGTATAGCTGCTGTATGTATGCACTTTCTAAGTAACTCTACCAATAACTCTCTTATGGTTGGACATAGATTGTGAGTATGGCTGGCGGTATACAAAGTGGTTGTTGCCTTTTTCTTATGCTTTATGGTATGGCTTATATATTATTTTCCTTTTTTATTCGTTCTTATGTAATGGGCTGATGTTTTTTTTTCAAAAGCGTTTTCAGATGGTTACAAAACATGGAAAAGTATTAATGGCTCACCATGATGGTGTAAAATACAGAACATAGAAAGAATAGAAAAAAGTTCCGCTTTTTTGAGGGATCGCTCTGGGAAGAAAATGTCAGTTAGAATTCTAAATTCTAAAGCACGAATAATCTGTCGTTACATAAAAAATTTCATAAAAGTTTGTATTCTTTTAAATTGGCGTATGATTTAAAGAGGGGAAACATTTTTCAAAAAAACTGAGAGAATTATTATTCAACTGAAACGAATGAAAATGAACATGCGTCCTTATTTGAAGAAAAGTAAAAAAAAACGCCTTTTCCATCAAGCAAATGATAAATTAAGTTTTAAATGACCGTTTTGAACTTCCCTCCCCTAAAGCGAAAGAAAGTCGGTCGCTTATGCACCCCGACCTCGAAACAGAGCTTTCCATAGTTCCAGACTTTCTATCCATTTTGTGTGTTTTTAATATAACAAACAATCTACGCCCCGTCGTTCTAAACATTGATCGCTGTGAAGAAGTTTACACAGAGGAGTTTTGTTTGTTATCGCGCGCTATTATAATAGGTCAGATAAAGAATATTTAGAAAAAACATAAAAAATATAATAATAAGCAAAAAGCCATCATATAATACGAGTGAAAATTTTATAATGCAAAAAAAAATGCTACTATAATAAAACCTTGTTCTTGCGACTTTTTCCCTCTTTTTTAAGAAATGGATTCTTCTCAATTCTTAGACACACTTACAGTTTGACGTTACTGTTTCTAATTCTATATATTTGTTGGATTAATCGCCACTACTATGATTCTTCATAAAATTCCGCTAACCCAGAAATAATAACGACTGAGAACAAGGCCTAGTTTGTTACTCCAAACATTATTGTCACGTGGAAAATGTTGGCTTGATTAAAAACTGACCTCATGAAAATGTAATACACGTGTGTTTTTAAAAAAGAAACCTGTTTAAAGGAAACTAGATACCGCCGGAGCATCGAATAAGTTAAGAAACTGTAAGGACTGAAATTAAAAAACTTACTATGTTTACTTTTTTCCCAAAAACTTTTGGAAACTATACGAAGATGGTTGCAGATTGTTTTTATTCGAAGAATGAAACATCTCAACAGAATGGAATTTGAATCTGGAACCGACGACGACAGATGAACCTGGACGATTTGAAGGGGGTTGAAATCGTTATGTAAGACCAACAGATATAAAACGTTAACTTTTACAGGTTTACCCTTATTATCTATCATCAAAAATTTTAAATCAGCAGCTATGTATGTTTGAAAAAAAAGTTTATCCACACATTTTTTTGCCCTCTTTATTATCTTACATTTAATTGACTATTTGTGATAAAAATACTCCGTGTTTGCGTGAAAGGGATGAATGGCCTTTCAAACATCGGTCCGATTGCGTGGCATGCTGTAACTATTAGAAACTAAGTAAGAAACCTTCAATACTGAAAGCGCAAAAAAATTAAGAAGCACTCAGTACTAAAGGCCTTTCACTGGTTTCTCATAAAAAAATACGTGTAGGTCAGACAATCTCGAATTCAGTGTGTTGCCAACACAAAACAATGCGCCAAATTAATAAAAGCACATGGAGCTTCCATGATGGCGGACTTACTTAGTTTATTTTATGTTTTTGTTTCAGCGCGTACTACACAGTTTTTGTATGAAATTACTATTGTAGATTTTCTTTCATTCTGACAATTTTCTTGCTTTATCAATATGAACCCACATTAAAGAAAATTGTTATGACAAATCCTAAAAAGGTTGCGTACTGTCAAATATCGTAAGATTTTTCTTTATTTTCCATCCTTCCTTTGCTTGTTTTCTTAAGAAATGTGTTTGATTTTAGAATAAACAAATGTATAATAATTCAAACAAATAAATTTTATCTTTGTAATATTTATCTTAGTGTATATATGTAAAATTTAAAAGTATTAACCATGAATTTCTCCACATTTCTATGTTGTGTTTGTTACGCAATTAAATTTGCATTTAGAGACAGTTGTTTGATGTTTTCACACATGTTTACACTCTTACAAAATACTGAGTGGCACAAAATTACATAGCTAGTTTACAATGTTTCCCAAGTCCTCATTAATTTTGAGTGAAGCTATAATCTACGGCCTTAACGCACAGCATCTAGAAATTAGAAACTGTTTAAGTTTCGAGTAACTTTTTTCTGTATTCATTTTGGAAAAAACTATAGAAAATGTAGTAAAATATGATGTATATATAGTATATTCATAGTTACAAATGTTCAGGCTATATTCCTTATCAAGAAATAATTTAAGAAATGAAAGATATCTATCCAGTTTAGTTCAAAATGTTATATAATGCGCTTGTATATATAATGTAAGATACCCTAAACTTTATATCTCAGTGTAAATTGCTATTCTATAACAAATTTTCATGTTTGGTGTCAAAGAGCTCCTGCTGTTATGTGCTCTCTTTCTTTTCTATATCCTCTGTGTTTTTTAAATACTCTTTTGAATAAATGATTTAACCCTTATGTTTAAATATATATAGCTGGATTCAACAAGTCAATGTAATCAAGTGTAACAATAATGAAAATTTGTTAATTAATTTTTATAGTTTTTACTTTTTGAGACGTAGAACTTATAAATTTATAAATATATACCATTTTAATTAAAATCACTCCATCAGAAGAAGAATGACGTTCAAAATTTTAATGCAATTTCTTTTATTGTGTTAGGTTTTTTATCAGTTTCTGCTATCCTGGAACCAAGAGATGAAGAAGTCAGGGAATTTCTTGGATTATCACCACTAGTAAACAGAAGAATTAAAAGGCAACTTCCAAATACGAATGGTAAGAAACTACTTTTTTTGCTTACAAGTGATATAAAGTATTAACAAACATTTGATATTTTTGTACTCCTTTCGTGTATACACTATTGATGTGGTGATGTATTTTTAGAAGTAACAGATAACAGCATTCAATTCTTTGATGAATGTCCAGCAAATCTTCCGATTGTTAGTTGTTCAACAAATTTATGTGAAACATCCAGCTGTCCATTATACCCAAATGCAGAATGCAAACTTTATCTTTGTGGAACTTGTAAAGCAGTTTATTTTATTAAAAACAAAGAAGTTAACTGCTATAACTGTAAGTTTTTTTTTATCTAACGCCAGTATCAGATTGATTATGAATTGTTACGTAATTTTTCTATTAGCATAGATTGTATAATCTTTATACTTTTTACTTAGATGAAACAACTGAAAGAAATGAAAATACAAAAGAAGGTTTTTATATTGTATTTTGAAATGTTCTTATTGATTTTACAGGTTCTAATGATCTTTTGCTAATATATTTATTTTTTTTATGATTAGTTACAGGGGTTAAAGTTGAAGATCGCTGTCCAGCAGGTATCCCTCTTGTTGGATGTAATGAAAACCCTTGTGAGCGTACTCAATGTCGTGGATATCCTAATGCCGAGTGCCGTGTTAACTTGTGTGGAACTTGTAAAGCTGTTTTCTATGTCAACAACGACAAAGTCACTTGTGGTATGTTAAAATGTTATTCCTTATTTTTCAGATATTATTGTAATATGTACTAAATTATGATTTTCATTTAGATGAACCATTCTCAAATTTTTCTCCGTGTCAAAGTGAGCGACGAGGGGATGAACTTAGTAACCATAAGAACAAATACATTGTCAAGTGTAAACCGAATGGAGATTATGAACCTCTTCAATGCTGGCCTTCAGTTGGATTATGTTGGTGTGTTAATGATCAAGGAAAAGAAATTTTTGCCTCAAGAACCTATTTTCCTCACAAGCCAAATTGCACATTAATTGGTGAGCCATTTCTGATTGGTTTAAAAACTTTAAGAATATCAGAGAAAAAAAGCTTTAAAATCAAGAACTTTCTAGATTGTGGGTTGACAGTTCCTTTCCTGTTTAACTGATTATAGTATTCATGCAAGTCATATTCTTTGAATGTTTTAGTACTCATTTACCTATTGAGATTCACTTACGTAATAATTCTGCTGCATGCACAAAAATAATTCCATGTAATTGCATGAGTCACTTTATTCCCATGTAACATTATGCACGTTCTAACAAGTGATTTGTTTTAGCGGAACAATGTCAGTCCTCGGAATTTGGCTGCTGTCCTGATGAAGTTACACCTGCCCATGGTTTTTATTTTGAAGGTTGTGCAGGTAGCTAATACATACACATCTTACATATACACATCCATCATTTCATCATTTCTTTTTTTGGGGGCGAATGACTTGAATCGACACTTTCAACAATATCAATCATAAATATACAATATATATTTATCTTTTTTTTGACAAAGAAAGTTCTTGCATGAGATGTAATGTATAAACTAAAAGGAAACATAATATAACAGTATAACATAAGATAACAGTAATAATTAATTTTTAATTTTGAGTTTTTGAATTTTTTTCCCATATTTATTTAAATTGTTAAATGGCGTTTAAAATGTTTAAAATGATTTCATGTGTTTAATGGCTTACGATTTCACATCATTATATTTTTATGAAGGAATAACAACTGAAAGATGTGAGGCATCTGAATATGGTTGCTGTCAAGATCAAATCACACCAGCTAAAGGACCACGTTTTGAAGGCTGCCCAAGTAAGTTTTCCAAAGAGATTTACTGCATCAATGAACTTAAAGAACATATTAATGTACTGTTCCTTTTAATATAGGATTGCCAACGAAATGTGAATATCTTCAATCCAAAAATGCAAATGGATTTGTTGGTCAATTCAAACCTCAATGTGATGAAAAAGGCAGATTTCAACCTATTCAGTGTTGGGGAAGAATTGGACAATGTTGGTGTGTAGATAGAGAAGGTAGAGAATTGGAAAGGACACGAACTGAAGGAAAACTACCAAATTGTGCTGCAGGTAAACAACCTTTATTTTCTTGGTTTATTTCAATCAAGCTACAGATTACTTGTACTTGATTACTTTTATTTTGCTACTATGATAAATTTCTTATAGCTGTATGCAAAGATAAGCGCCCTGATTGCAAAGTCTATGCTAGTGTAAAAGGCTTTTGTAGAAGAATGGAGCATTATATGAAGGAATACTGTCGCAAATCTTGTGGATATTGTGCCGGTGAGTTATAACTAATTTTTAAAGATTAAGACCGCATTTAATGTTACAACACTTTAGACTACAATTTTGTGACAAGTTGGTGTTTATAGGAAAAATGTTTTGCTTTCCAGGAGTCACCACCACTGATACGTATGTTCCACCACGGCCTGGTTGCTCAAGTCCTTTTGGTTGTTGTAGAGACTTCATATCACCAGCAAAAGGCCCAAATGATTATATGTGTCCCTGTAAGTAAGCTGTGTTTATGATTAAAGTGTGGATTCTGATAGTGCATTCAAAGTTGATATTATAAAGCTAGCACATCTGTATTTCTTGTTTTCTGAAATGGCTTTTGTTTTTGGTTAGTGTATTCATCGGTTTGTAACATGCCTAAAGTCATTGGTGAATGCCGAGCAGCATTTCAACGATATTACTATGATGAACTCACTAATGAATGCAAGTTATTTATCTATGGTGGTTGTCGTGGTAATGGTAATCGATTTAAGTTTAAAAGAGATTGCGAAAGATCTTGCAAACAGGAGGTTCATTCTACAGATGCACCCATCGCTACTACTGCTGAAATAACATATGAACCTGAACCAATAACTACCACAGAAACTGTTTTAGGTAATTAATTCATAAAACCTATCTTTCAAGCCATTCAAACAAAGAACACTCATGTAAGATTGCTTATAATGTGGTTCTTTTCAACAGATGCGTGTGATCAACCCCTTGTCAATACTAACTGTAATCCGAATGTCGCCAACCAGAGATACTATTTCAGCAAGAAGGAAGGCATTTGTAAAGTCTTTGTATATTTTGGCTGTGGTGGTAATGACAACAATTTTCTATCCAGAAGCGAATGTGAAAAAAGATGCATCATTAAAGTCGGTATGCACTCAATGCTCACATTTGTTAGATTACGTTTTGGTTGTTTATGATGTTAATGACATATTTTCATATACATAGTTTCCACTAAATCCACAAAAGCAACTAAAGGTCTTGAAGGTCCTAAGTTAATTCCTGGATGTGGCAGTGAATTTGGCTGTTGTACTGATATGGTGAATCCTGCTATTGGACCGGATTTTTTTGGATGTCCCCGTATGTATATTTTCATACCTCTCAGTCAAAAGATATGCGAATTGTGTTACTTTTTTCTTTTATTAAACCTTTCAGATTCCGCTAATGTGTTCGGTTATAATTGCATTTTACTTTCCTTTAGGTTATAAAACGTATTGTCACATGCCAGCTGCTACTGGATCATGCTTACAATCTCTTCCACGGTTCTTTTTTGATGTTGAAACAGGAAAATGTGAAAATTTCTTTTATGGTGGATGTGGTGGCAACAAAAATAACTTTGAATCGCAAACAGAATGTAATGTAGAATGTATTTTAAAGGAAAAGGCTGATCTCACTACACCAATACCTACCACACCTGGATTGGTCAAAACAACTACGGAGTTGTTACCGCAAAGTACAGAACGAATTACTACTAAACCAACAAGGAAAACAACAAAGTCAACCATGGAAAATCCTACAACAAAGGCAACAGCAGATTCAATAACAACAAAATCAGCTATAACAACAACCACATCAACAACGACGACAACACCAAAACCAAAGATAACTACAACAACAGAAACAACAACATCTTCAACTAAAACCAAAGAATCAAGAACTACAGCTATCCCTGGTAAATAACTTATAAGTATAAGTTCCAGGGCCCCCCATTGATAGCAGCTTTTACGCTGAAGGGGTTACCCTGGTCGAATATTTTTTTAAATAAATAGATACATCATTTCATTAATGAACTTAATAAGGAAAGACTTTTATGTATATTTATTTGTTGTATGATCTTTTTTAGTAAAAACCGAAGCCCCTTTGACTGAATGCGATCAACGCGTAAAAATTGCAGAGGGACTAAATCAAAATGTAGGTTATCAAAAATTTCATTTGCCAAGTTGCACATCAAACGGCCAATTCAAACAAGTTCAATGTTGGAATGCTAAAGGATATTGTTGGTGTGTTGACCGAAATGGAAATGAAATAGTAGGGACTAATTCTACAATGACTCCTGTTTGCCCAAAACGTAAGGTTTTGTTCATCATTTTTGTTTTCAGCATTCCAAAAACTCTTACTCTTCTTAAGTATTTTAATTTATCAGTTTAATTATCTTATAGCGAAACATGAAGAGTGCATAGATAAGCAGCCTTCGAAGTGCCAAATATATGCTAGACCTTCGTATTGTAAGCGTTACAAAAAGTTTATGACTGAGCGATGCCCAAAAGCCTGTGGATTTTGTTCTCATGAACCTGGCTGTGGCAGTGAACTTGGATGTTGCAGTGATGGAATTTCACCGAAAAGGGAGAATGAGGAATGCCCCCATTATGAAAGCCCATGTCTGATGCCAAAAAGTCCTGGTGGATGTTTGGGATACATGAAAAGATTTTACTTTAATCAAAACACGAAACGTTGCGAAGAGTTATTTTATTCAGGTTGTGATGGAAACAAAAATAACTTCCTTACAAAAGAAGAATGTGAAAATCGCTGCAAATCATACATACCTTCCACTGTGAGAACTACACAAGCTATCGAAACAACAAAACAAGTTACTGAAACAAACACTGAGGCTACCACAGTTAAGGTAACATACACTGAAAAGACTGAAGTCCCTGATGCTACTACTCTGCCAACCAAAACTACACCAACTCAAACAACAGAAATGTCATCCACTGTGGTGGACCAAGTTACTACAACTGGTATTTCTACAACTCTGAAAGAAAAACCAATTGAGACAACATCTCAAACTGTAAAAAACATATCAACAGAAAACGTATACACAGTTACCTCAACGATAGCAACACCAATGAGTCCAGAAGTTGTTACTGAAGGTAACCAGCCAGACCCAGTTGCTGTTGATACTACAACCAGTACACCGAAAACTGTCACTACTACAAAGAATGGTGATAAAGAGAATAAAACATCAACTAAAATTAATGTTCCCTCTTCTGATCCCACTCCAATGACTCCAGAAGTCATAACCGAAGAATACAATATAATCACATCTACAACACCAACCACAACACCCTCTACAACTGACGGTGATAAACCTGACTCAGAAGATAGGGAAAGAACATCAACCTTTTCAGTTATGTCCACTACAGCGGCTTTAAACACAGAAAGTACTGTAATAACAGGTACTAATACCACTTCTGATCCAACCCCTGTGCCGCCAAAAGTCATCACTGAAGAACATAATATAGATACAACACAAACAGTTACTGTTGCGGTAGATACTACTACTGAAATTACAAAAATGGAAACACCTACTGCTCCTAAAAGTATTGCTGAAACGACGACAGAAGAAGTCACTACCACTGACGCAACTACTTCATCATCACCTGACACTACCAAATCAACAGTTGTTCCTGACACTACTGCTGCTGAAACAACAACAGAGGAAGTTACGACTGCTGGACCAGTTACCACATCAGTTCCTGAAATTACAACTGCTCAAGTAGAAACTACTGCTGCACCTGAAACTACTGTTGCTGAAACGACAACAGGGGAAGTTACTACCGCTGAAGCAACTACCACATCAGTTCCTGAAATTACAACTGCTCAAGTAGAAACTACTGCTGCACCTGAAACTACTGTTGCTGAAACGACAACAACGGAAGTAACTACCGCTGAAGCAACTACCACATCAGTTCCTGAAATTACAACTGCTCAAGTAAAAACTACTGCTGCACCTGAAACTACTGTTACTGAAACGACAACAGAAGAAATTGCTACGGCAGAAACAGTTACTACAACATCTCCTGAAACTACTGCTGCTCAAGTAGAAACTACTGCTGCACCTGAAACTACTGCTGCTGAAACGACAACAGGGGAAGTTACTACGGCAGAAGCAACTACTACAGCATCTCCTGAAACTACTGCTGCTCAAGTAGAAACTACTGCTGCACCTGAAACTACTGTTGCTGAAACGACAACAGTGGAAGTTACTACCGCTGAAGCAACTACCACATCAGTTGCTGAAATTACAACTGCTCAAGTAGAAACTACTGCTGCACCTGAAACTACTGTTGCTGAAACGACAACAGAGGAAGTTACTACCGCTAATGCAACTACTTCATCTGAAACTACTGCTGCTCAAGTAGAAACTACTGCTGCTCAAGTAGAAACTACTGCTGCACCTGAAACTACTGTTGCTGAAACGACAACAGTGGAAGTTACTACCGCTGATGCAACTACCACATCAGTTGCTGAAATTACAACTGCTCAAGTAGAAACTACTGCTGCACCTGAAACTACTGCGGCTGAAACGACAACAGGGGAAGTTACTACCGCTGAAGCAACTACCACATCAGTTCCTGAAATTACAACTGCTCAAGTAGGAACTACTGCTGCACCTGAAACTACTGCTGCTGAAACGACAACAGGGGAAGTTACTACCGCTGAAGCAACTACCACATCAGTTGCTGAAATTACAACTGCTCAAGTAGAAACTACTGCTGCACCTGAAACTACTGTTGCTGAAACAACCACAGAGGAAATTACTTCGGCTGAAGCAACTACTTCATCTGAAACTACTGCTGCTCAAGTAGAAACTACTGCTGCACCTGAAACTACTGTTGCTGAAACAACCACAGAGGAAATTACTTCGGCTGAAGCAACTACTTCATCTGAAACTACTGCTGCTCAAGTAGAAACTACTGCTGCACCTGAAACTACTGTTGCTGAAACGACAACAGGGGAAGTTACTACCGCTGAAGCAACTACCACATCAGTTGCTGAAATTACAACTGCTCAAGTAGAAACTACTGCTGCACCTGAAACTACTGTTGCTGAAACGACAACAGGGGAAGTTACTACCGCTGAAGCAACTACCACATCAGTTCCTGAAATTACAACTGCTCAAGTAGAAACTACTGCTGCACCTGAAACTACTGTTGCTGAAACGACAACAGTGGAAGTTACTACCGCTGAAGCAACTACCACATCAGTTGCTGAAATTACAACTGCTCAAGTAGAAACTACTGCTGCACCTGAAACTACTGTTGCTGAAACGACAACAGGGGAAGTTACTACCGCTGAAGCAACTACCACATCAGTTCCTGAAATTACAACTGCTCAAGTAGAAACTACTGCTGCACCTGAAACTACTGTTGCTGAAACGACAACAACGGAAGTAACTACCGCTGAAGCAACTACCACATCAGTTCCTGAAATTACAACTGCTCAAGTAAAAACTACTGCTGCACCTGAAACTACTGTTACTGAAACGACAACAGAAGAAATTGCTACGGCAGAAACAGTTACTACAACATCTCCTGAAACTACTGCTGCTCAAGTAGAAACTACTGCTGCACCTGAAACTACTGCTGCTGAAACGACAACAGGGGAAGTTACTACGGCAGAAGCAACTACTGCAGCATCTCCTGAAACTACTGCTGCTCAAGTAGAAACTACTGCTGCACCTGAAACTACTGTTGCTGAAACGACAACAGTGGAAGTTACTACCGCTGAAGCAACTACCACATCAGTTGCTGAAATTACAACTGCTCAAGTAGAAACTACTGCTGCACCTGAAACTACTGCGGCTGAAACGACAACAGGGGAAGTTACTACCGCTGAAGCAACTACCACATCAGTTCCTGAAATTACAACTGCTCAAGTAGGAACTACTGCTGCACCTGAAACTACTGCTGCTGAAACGACAACAGGGGAAGTTACTACCGCTGAAGCAACTACCACATCAGTTCCTGAAATTACAACTGCTCAAGTAGAAACTACTGCTGCACCTGAAACTACTGCTGCTGAAACGACAACAGGGGAAGTTACTACCGCTGAAGCAACTACCACATCAGTTCCTGAAATTACAACTGCGCAAGTAGAAACTACTGCTGCTGCTGAAACGACAACAGGAGAAGTTACTACCGTTGAAGCAACTACCACATCAGTTGCTGACATTACAACTGCTCAAGTAGAAACTACTGCTGCACATGAAACTACTGCTACTGAAACGACAACGGGGGAAGTTACTACTGTTGAAGCAACTACCACATCAGTTGCTGAAATTACAACTGCTCAAGTAGAAACTACTGCTGCACCTGAAACTACTGTTGCTGAAACGACAACAGAGGAAGTTACTACCGCTGAAGCAACTACCACATCAGTTCCTGAAACTACTGCCGCACCTGAAACTACTGTTGCTGAAACGACAACAGAGGAAGTTACTACCACTGAAGCAACTACCACATCAGTTCCTGAAACTACTGCTGCTCAAGTAGAAACTACTGCTGCACCTGAAACTACTGGTACTGAAACGACGACAGGGGAAGTTACTACCGCTGAAGCAACTACCACATATGTTCCTGAAATTACAACTGCTCAAGTAGAAACGACTGCTGCACCTGAAACTACTGGTACTGAAACGACGACAGGGGAAGTTACTACCACTGAAGCAACTACCACATCAGTTCCTGAAATTACAACTGCTCAAGTAGAAACTACTGCTGCACCTGAAACTACTGTTGCTGAAACGGCAACAGAGGAAGTTACTACCGCTGAAGCAACTACCACATCTGTTCCTGAAATTACAACTGCTCAAGTAGAAACTACTGCTGCACCTGAAACTACTGTTGCTGAAACGACAACAGAGGAAGTTACTACCGCTGAAGCAACTACCACATCAGTTGCTGAAATTACAACTGCTCAAGTAGAAACTACTGCTGCACCTGAAACTACTGCTGCTGAAACGACAACAGGAGAAGTTACTACCGCTGAAGCAACTACCACATCTGTTCCTGAAATTACAACCGCTCAAGTAGAAACTACTGCTGCACCTGAAACTACTGTTGCTGAAACGACAACAGAGGAAGTTACTACCGCTGAAGCAACTACGACATCAGTTCCTGAAACTACTGCTGCACCTGAAACTACTGTTGCTGAAACGACAACAGAGGAAGTTACTACCGCTGAAGCAACTACCACATCAGTTCCTGAAACTACTGCTGCTCAAGTAGAAACTACTGCTGCACCTGAAACTACTGTTGCTGAAACGACAACAGAGGAAGTTACTACCGCTGAAGCAACTACCACATCAGTTGCTGAAATTACAACTGCTCAAGTAGAAACTACTGCTGCACCTGAAACTACTGCTGCTGAAACGACAACAGGAGAAGTTACTACCGCTGAAGCAACTACCACATCAGTTCCTGAAATTACAACTGCTCAAGTAGAAACTACTGCTGCTCCTGAAACTACTGCAGCTGAAACGACAACAGGGAAATTTACTACCGCAGAAGCAACTACCACATCAGTTGCTGAAATTACAACTACTCAAGTAGAAACTACTGCTGCACCTGAAACTACTGTTGCTGAAACGACAACAAGGGAAGTTACTACCGCAGAAGCAGCTACCACATCAGTTCCTGAAATTACAACTGCTCAAGTAGAAACTACTGCTGCTCCTGAAACTACTGCTGCTGAAACGACAACAGGGAAATTTACTACCGCAGAAGCAACTACCACATCAGTTGCTGAAATTACAACTGCTCAAGTAGAAACTACTGCTGCACCTGAAACTACCGCTGCTGAAACGACAACAGGAGAAGTTATTACCGCTGAAGCAACTACCACATCAGTTCCTGAAATTACAACTGCTCAAGTAGAAACTACTGCCGCACCTGAAACTACTGCTGCTGAAACGACGACAGGGGAAGTTACAGCCGCTGAAGCAACTACCACATCAGTTCCTGAAACTACTGCTGCTCAAGTAGAAACTACTGCCGCACCTGAAACTACTGTTGCTGAAACGACAACAGAGGAAGTTACTACCGCTGAAGCAACTACCACATCAGTTCCTGAAACTACTGCTGCTCAAGTAGAAACTACTGCTGCACCTGAAACTACTGTTGCTGAAACGACATCAGTGGAAGTTACTACCGCTGAAGCAACTACCACATCAGTTCCTGAAACTACTGCTGCTCAAGTAGAAACTACTGCTGCACCTGAAACTACTGTTGCTGAAACGACAACAGAGGAAGTTACTACCGCTGAAGCAACTACCACATCAGTTCCTGAAATTACAACTGCTCAAGTAGAAACTACTGCTGCACCTGAAACTACTGTTGCTGAAACGACAACAGAGGAAGTTACTACCGCTGAAGCAACTACCACATCAGTTCCTGAAACTACTGCTGCACCTGAAACTACTGTTGCTGAAACGACAACAGAGGAAGTTACTACCACTGAAGCAACTACCACATCAGTTCCTGAAACTACTGCTGCTCAAGTAGAAACTACTGCTGCACCTGAAACTACTGCTACTGAAACGACGACAGTGGAAGTTACTACCGCTGAAGTAACTACCACATCAGTTGCTGAAATTACAACTGCTCAAGTAGAAACTACTGCTGCTCCTGAAACTACTGCTGAAACGACGACAGGAGGACTTACTAGTCCTTCTCCTGGTCCACCTGCTGTTGAGGGAAATGATAATACTGTCTCTGTGTTATTGCAGGATGTTTGTCTTTTATCTTCTGACCGTGGTTCGTGTTCAGACGCTATGCCGAGATTCTTTTATAATGGAAAGGGCGAGTGTCAGTTGTTTTCTTACAGGTATATTTTGTTTAATTTATTTTCAATTTGGTCATGAAGCTGCCAATAGCTCGCCATAGCAAGGGTGTGTATAGCTCACTTGGTAAGACGGTGCTTTTGTAATACAAGGGTAATAGTTGGTAGTGGTTCAAATCCCGGCAATGAATGCTAATGTGTGATATAAACACTTATGCTAATAATGTATGCAACAGAAAGCTATATGAGATTGTACATGATGTGATGTGATGAGCCAGGCTTAAAATTGCATAGTAAGACCACAGTCGCCTATTAGTCTAGTAGGTGCAAGTTCTCTGCCTTAAAATCTGAGGTATGCATTCCTGATGGAGGCCCACATCAGTGAGTTATACTGAAATTTCCCTCTGGCCTCGGTAAAATAATAAAAATTAAATAAATAAATTAATAAATAAATAAATAAATAAGATGGTGGAAATAACAAATCTAGATAAAAAGCTTTCGAAGACAAATGTATGGCGACGCTTTGTTTAGTTTATCAACAACTGTTAGAACTGTTAGAAAATGTTTTCCCTTTTTTTGTTGTTGTTTTGTTATTTTTCTTGTCTTTGATATATATCTTCTTATTTCATTTGTTAACGTATGTTAAAACGTTTTTGCTATTCTTGTTTTAGTGGATGCGACGGTAATGGTAACAACTTCGTGACGAAGCAGGAATGTTTGGATAAATGTTTTGTAAGTTCAACAACCCCTCCTACTCCTCAAATTGAATGTGGCAGTGAGTTTGGTTGCTGTGATGATAAAATTACGCCAGCTCGTTCTCCAGGAAAAGAAGAATGTCCAAGTATGCTTTCATCTTATCGACGATCATTTCTTTAACCTTATTTTTTCTTTCAATCTTCTTTCAAAACTTCTTCAAATGTTTTTCAGAGTATGCGAATACATGTCATATGCCGGCTGTTGGTGGACCATGCCGCGCGTTTATTACTCACTGGTATTTTGATAAATATCAACAGTCTTGCAAATCGTTTACTTGGGGTGGTTGTGATGGCAATGCGAATAATTTTGCCACGCAGTTGGAATGTGCAATCGAATGTGGCGACACCAATTTCCATCCAAGCATCACTTCTGATTCAGGTGAGGAATTCTTCGTCTTTATGCAACGATTTTTGAACAGAATTTTCAGTAAATAAAGTAGTTACGCTATTGTTGATTACTTATTTACAGAAACATTTGAAGAAGAAGTTGAATCTATTGTCATCCCTGGCTGTAACCTTAACACTGGTTTTGGTTGTTGCTCAGACGGTTTGACGCCTGCTTCCGGCCCCAATCAAGAAGGATGTCCAAGTCAGTATATTATAAACTGTATCCAGTGAACATGAAACTAGTTGAACGCTCAATAACATTGAATTTAATCATTTAGCTTACGAGACAGAATGTGACATGCCGAAAGTTTCTGGTGATTGTGGGGAGAGATTGGTTCGCCACTATTATGATCCGGCCAAACAAAAATGTAGCACTTTCATATACTCTGGTTGCGGTGGAAACAAAAACAATTTTGTTGATGACAAAAGCTGCAGAAGAACATGTAAAGGTAGAGCCACTGAAATCATGAATGAAGTTTAAAATTAAAATACTGCTTTCCAACTTATTTTATTATTTTCCTTAAACTTATTTTTTTCGTTCTGTTTTTTAGTCTCCTGTAAAGATCTGTTCCCAGGCTCTTGTAAGACGTGGGCTTCAAAGAATTATTGTGAAACTAGACCAGACTTGCTCAATGTATATTGCAAACACAGTTGTCACTTTTGTACGTAAAAAACTGGTGACGCTAGAATGACGTTGTGTAATGTTACATGAATGCGGGACGCGTTGAATGTTCTTGAACGACACTTATTTTTCGCAATTTTCCCGCGAGAAAATGAAAACAAAATAATCATGACGTAGTTGATAATTTTTATTTCGTAAAGAAATATTTCGTCGCAAAAATACGCGTCTTTTACTTAGATAGTTATTTGACCTTCCTGCCTGATTGAAGAAAAGAATTGGGAGGTTATGCCAACTACGTGTATATACTTTGTTGTTGCTAGAGATTTCTACTCCACAAAATAGACTTCTTTATATATTTGATAGGATGTATTTATTATATATACATATAAATTTATTTTCACTTGATAGTTTACTGACGAAAGTGCATCTTGATACCTTTCAATAAAAAAAAGAAAAAAATTGTTTTTCCTGAACTTTCGTTCATCAAGAAATGTTTTCGTAAATATCTTTTTTTTTTCTTGTAGTGACTTTTGGATTGTTTTGTTCTTGTATGAAATGAAGTAATGTTCACAATTTTGTATTTAAGTGGGTTTTTTTTTCTCTATAATTTATTTTCTCAAATTGAATGTCTTGTTATTGAGTATCCATAACATTTCTCAGAGGATTCGTTTGTGGCGAAATCGATAAACAGCATATTTTTGTTGAAGTAGTGTACATATTTCTATAGAAGTGCTCTCCTTCGCATAGCTTTTTCAACAAATTTGCCTATTGAGTTACTATCCTTGTGAGCGACCTTTCGAAAACCTTTGGAAAAATCAACCTAGTGGATTTAGGTTGAAAGAAACGACTTGAAAACGACATTTCCTTACCCCAACTTGATTGATACTGACTGGTTGAGTATTAAATGCTCTCAACTAGAGTAGGTGGTTAGGATTCAACTCTTGGATGAGATTGTTATGCCAAAGACTGGCAGGTGTGATAAAAAATCCACACAGGGATTGAGGTCTATAGTTGAACTGTTGAATTATATTGCATCTTCCAAAACAAAAATGGTAAGATGGTTGTATAACCTCAATCGCAACTACTGATTAGATTTTCACACCAGGGATATGTAAAAGTATTACTCCCTGATCACAAGTATTTGCATAAGAATCCTTCAGTTCACTTTGGCATGTAATATAAAAGAGTTGAGAACAAATGAGACCTGGAAAACCCGAGGTATAAAATCGACTTATAAAATCGAGTTATGGATTGTGACGTCATAATTCGAGTTACTAACTCGAGATTTTTAATTTTCCATGTCCTTTCGAGTTATTAACTCGAAAATATATTTTTGTCGATTTTACAACTCAATTTTAAAAAGTCAAATTTGGACTTCGAGTTAATAACTCGAAATTATTTTTTCAAATAGATCAAATCGAGTTACTAACTCGATAGTATTATATTGCTTTAAAGGAATCGAGTTATTAAAGTTTTCAAACATTTCTCACGATTTATCGTGTGTGCTTGATTTTCAAAATATTTCGGATAGTAAAAACAATTATTTTTCAAATATTATATGGAAGGGTATTTTCAAAATAATATCACGCCGAAACCTTCGCATATGGAAGAAGTTCACGTGGAATATTACGAGTTTTTGACTCGAAAAGCCAAATTTTATAATTTAATCGAAAAAAGGCAAAGTAGGCCAAATTTGAGGCAAATTTTGAAAATCTTTCAATTTTAACCCTACTTAAAGTATACTTCTGTTTTAAACCTATCTCACGAAAGCGTTAACGAACAACGATTAGTTTAGAAACTAAAGAACTCACCGTCTATTTTCATAAGCTGCACCCTCTCTGTGGTATTCCTGCGTTTTGGGCGGTAAAACAATGCACAAAGCACTCTACGATGGAATTTACTTGAGACTCCTTCAGCATTCAACTTGTCCGAAAATGCACCCTTTATCACGGAGTGTTTCCTCCTATTTTAATATGTTTTGATTCTTCTGTCATCAGCTTGAAATAAAGATTAACGTTGAATTTTAAGTATTTTTACAAGAAGTTAGTAAATAAGAGCCACATTTCTATAAAGTTACAAAACACGGTAAACAGAAAACACATAGAGCAAAAACAGAATATTAACAATTTCGTTTCTCATGTATTCGTCATTTTGTTATCCAAAGTGCAGAAAACCCTCCACCGACTGCCTCTGTATTCTGAGTCATGCCACATCGTAACTTGCCTCGTAACTTTGATCATTGAGCAAGACGCTTCGAAACAATTTTGAGCGAGTGTTGCGCACTTTTGAGCTTCCTGAAGGACTGTCTTTGTCAGGATACTTAAAGCATGCCACTTATATGGGCCCCGAATGAACCAAAAATATTTTTTACGAAAGTCCTTAAATTACAAATTCTCGGACGGAAAAACTTTTGAGCAAGCCAAAATAAAATTCCTGCCAAAAGATTCCGTTATTAAAGCACATCAACATGCAATAGAATGTATAGACGCCGCATTAACACGCGATAGAATGTACAGAAGCCGCATCAACACGGGTACCATTGTTAACAACATCATCACCTTTTGGATCTGGCAGCAAAATCGAAACCATATTCTATGTTGGTTTATGAACCATATGCTATGCTGGTTTATGAACCATATGCTATGCTGGTTTATGGTCTCCGTATTAAGATTACGTTTCGTATTCATCTCCATTGCCTCGTAAAAATTAATTACACCATTTTTTGTACACAACTTGATATTTTTGATGTGACCTGATCATTGTAACATCTATACCTACCAACGCGATATCCTTGCAACAACTTCTCATTCCCAATGCTATTCTCGTCTTTTATCCAAATTAGGGGGTAATGTTAAATCATACACACGGATGAAAATTCCGACCAAACCAACCTCGAACCCAGGGTCTCTTGCCTTTTCGATATACGGATAGCGGCAAAGAAGACCCTGGCGAATTCCGACCAAACTATTGAAGGATTCGTCTGATCTATAATTGCTCAACTGATAACTGCGTCTTTCCAGATGATTTCAAGATAGCTGACGTAATACCTCTACATAAAAAAGGTTCGAAATTTGAGAAGGAATTATCGTCCAATTAATAAAATGTAAAACGCGTAACATTTTGAAAATATTTGAGAGAATTATGTACGATGAAATTTTTACATCTACTTACAAATACAGTGGAACCTCCAATTAACGGACACTCTAAAAGGCGGACACCTCTGATTAGCGGACAATTTCATTTTCCCCGACCGTTTGCTAGTCAAATCCTCATAAAAAAAGTTTCCAAAAGGCGGACACTCAATTAGCGGACCCTCCAATTAGCGGACAAATTTTTTTGCACGAAATGGCCAAAACCCCTATTTTCCTCTCCAATTAGCGGACATTGAATATCAAACTGGTTAAGAAACGTTAAGAAACACAAATTATGTTTTGAGATTCTTTATTTCAAGCACTTATTTGTCTTATTATCTAAATTATTTTTACAAGTTTGTAGTTTTCCCTTGACCCAGTCGACGAATTTGACTGGACCAGCGAAATCATAAACCACTGGCACTTCAAGTCCATAGCCACCACCTCGATTCAATCTCTTTCCAGTCACTCGAGCTCTGATTCTGGTGTTTGGTACTTTTAAGAAAAGGGTACAAAGCTTAGAAATATTCTCAGGTAGATGACCGACAACACTGTCCTTTCCCATCGAGTCTGTTCGAATGATCGCTACAGCATTTTTGTCAACTATGTTATCTGGTTCATGTTTGCAAAGTAGTGATTCCCCAATTAAAGGAGTGCAAATCGTCATGTAAGCATATGGTATCCATGGTAGCAAAAGGCTCGTATTGATAACGATTCCAGCTCTCATCTAAAACAATCGGTATTTCAACATCGTACATCTCCTTCGTAATGATGTTGGCTGAAAAGGAAACTGCCATTTATGATTTACAATCGTCTTCCCTTGATTCCTTACTTCGTAATTACACGTACAAAAGAGGATGTACTGGCTTCTGAAATTTCCAAGCAAGTTGATGTTTTACAAGCTATTGAATGGGTTGCAAAAGCTTGGGAAGAGGTATCAACTGATACCATTAAGAACTGCTTTAGGAAATGTGGCTTCGACCAGAATTCGTATGGAAATGATGATGAGAAGGTTCTTGACGATGAGTTTAAAGTTCTCTTCGATGAACTTGCTGACTCATCCATGACGGCAGAGGAATATATTGATTTCGACATCGAGACATGCTCATCTGCTCCTGCAGTCAACGCGTATGAAGTGGATTGGAGGGTTAGCTCAG
Organism: Turritopsis dohrnii; assembly: GCA_027922465.2. NCBI lineage: Eukaryota > Metazoa > Cnidaria > Hydrozoa > Anthoathecata > Oceaniidae > Turritopsis > Turritopsis dohrnii. Next base: position 581,024 of record BQMF02000258.1, on the reverse strand, counting down.
TTAAAAAGTGCGTGAAAGAGTACCTACAAGAGGAATCTGGGATCGATGAAACTCATGAATCAGATCGGGAAGAAAGTGAAGACGAAGTTGAAGAAGTTGAACCTGAGGAGATTTCACCACGCGATGCTCTGATTATTATTGATAAGTTGATGAATCTGAAAGAACTCAACAGTAATGAAAGATCTTCCCTTTCTTCTATTAAAGACAAACTCGAGACTGTTGGAATAAACAATAAAAAACAAAAAACTATAAAGCAATTTTATCACTAAACACTAAACAATATGATTCCAAGTTGATTTGTTCATTTTATGTTTATATTTCTAGACTTTCTTATTTCGTGAAAACTAAATTGTTGTATTTCAATGACCTTTCTCTTGTTCTTCTTTGTCCTAGTGTCTTTAAATAACTACCTTAGACAGATACTTCATATTTTCGACACCCTGGCATGGCCTATTATCAAAATTGGGGCTTCTAGATCAAAAGTTTCTAAAAGGCGGACACTTCTAATTAGCGGACACTTACCCCTTTACCCGATGGTCTCCACTAATTGGAGGTTCCACTGTAGTAGCTAACAAATGAGGTAATGAGAAATTTTGAACTGATAAACTTTAATAACAAGAAAAGCAACATATCAAGTATTTTCAGTTAGCGTAATGAACTAAAAGTCCCATTTTTATGTATGCCTATCTTATTATAATAATCCGCGTTGTGCATCCCACTTTTATTTTAGAGGGTTAGTTAAGAGAAGAATGGATTATGTATTTAAGAAGTTCATTAGTTATTACTGTGCAATGAAACTGTCCTACAAAAAAGAAGCGTTATTGGGTGGATTTTTCTTAAGTTTTATTTTATCATGTTTATATGCATTATTTTGTGTTATGGTAATCGTTTACGTACCTGGGTATATATAGAAGTTTCGCATTATGATATTGTTTGTGACTTTTTATCTTCTGGGTAAATTTTTGTTTTTCGTTATTGATTTTAGGATAAATGCGTATTTGAATTTCATTTTTTTTTTCTTTCTTTTTTTTGTTGTTGTTTATTTCATTATTCTTATAGCATGATTAGGTTTTCGGTATTACAATTCAAGTATTAATTTTTTAGGTAATAATCAAAAAAGCATAAAGAAATGAAACTCATGGTTTTAATCATGATGTTGATGGTTTTGGGAAGAACAGACTATCATTTTAAAAATTCATTTGCTAACCAATGTAACTTTGGCACAAAAGAAACACAGTTGGAAGGTATCGATTTGTTTTCAATTCACACTTCGTAATGTTATTCAATGTTTTGTATTGTCTGGGTAAACAGTTCTGTGGTTTTGCTATTTTTTACACAAAAGTTACTTCTCTTCTGCATATAGATATATAATCTGAGCCATATTGCTATTTGTTTCAGTTTTAAATTTTCTGAATGTAAGAAATTAATTAAAAAAGTAATGCCTGAAAAGAAACTTTTACTCAAATTAAATTCTGCGACACAACGCATACTGAACATGGGTGGCGAGCGACGCCGCCTGGGCGGCTAGTCTACTTATACTAATCCGCGTGCGTGTGTAACACATTTAATTTAGAGAATGTTGTGTTTTTGTTTTTTTTAATGGTCAAAATCTTCTTGATCGTGGTCATATAGCGACAGTTCGACCACGCAAGACACATTCACGATTAGTTAGCACGTGGCATTTGATGTCAGATGTTTTATGATCACGGGGAATCATTGCATTGCATCACCAATCGAACGCGACGATTTTGGGGAAATATCTCGAGAACCAATAGGGATAACTGACGTTTTTTGGGGTCTGCGATACGGGTGATGGGGTGACGCAATATTTGGGTCAAAATTTTATTTGGTACTGCGTATATGACGTCATTAAAATCTTTGATTGACGATATCTCTGCAACGGTTGATCGTAGCGAAACGATCCCATACATTTTTTTGCTCAGTTTTTCAAACTCTACAACATGGGTACATTTTCCAGTCTCGATTCCGTAATTGAAATTTTCGTCACGGGGTGCGCACACGGGGGGAATGCGGGGTTCTTGCACACCGGTTTCGGAAATAAAGCCATAAAAAACTTTTACGCGAGTTACTAGTCTTATTATAATAATCCGCGCTGTGTGTCACACTTTTATTTTAGAGAGTGATATATTTAGTTTTAATTTACGGTCATCGTCCTCTTATGTGCGCGTAAAACCACGTAGAGGCGAGAGACACTTTTTTCACGATTATTCCAAAAGCACGTGGAATTTGACGTCAGTTTTTTTATGATATCACGGGGAATCATTGCATTGCATCCCCAATCGAACCCGACGTTTTTGGGGAAATATCTCGAGAACCAATGGGGATAACTGACGCTTTTTGGGGTCTGCTATACGGGTGATAGGGTGACGCATCATTTGGGCCCAAATACTTTTTGGGTGGTGCGGCTATGAAGTCATCAAAATCTTTGATCGACGATATCTCTGCAATGGTTGATCGTAGCGAAACGATCCCATACACTTTTTTGATCAGTTTTTCGAGCTCTACAACATGGGTACACTTTCCAGTCGCGATTCCATGATTTATGTTTTCGTCACGGGGTACGTACACGGGAATGGTGGATTTGACCTAATGTTTTTGAAGTTTAGTTCGGTAAAAAGTTTTTAGCCGGGTTACTATCTTATTATAATAATCCGCGCTGTGTGTCACACTTTTATTTTAGAGAGTGATATATTTAGTTTAAATTCACGGTCATCGTCCTCTTATGTGCGCGTAAAACCACGTAGACGCGAGAGACACTTTTTTCACGATCATTCCAAAAGCACGTGGCATCATTTGACGTCAGTTTTTTATGATCACGGGGAATCATTGCATTGCATCCCCAATGAAAGCAACTTGTTTATTTCACTTACATACTAATATTACATACAATATGATAGTAATCATTTACATTATTATTAAACAAAAAGGGTGATTCTCTCTAGTGTGCAATGTTACATATTCCATCGAGCGGAATATTATTGATTTCGATGATGGGGTGTGGTTGACGACTCATTCTTTCGCCTCTTATTGCCGCAACCGTATCTCTTATCAGAGAAAACATTATCTTCCTTCTCATCCATGTGATGGTATCAGCTGTAGAAGAATTGGTTTTAATTGCTAACTTTTCAGCTAGTTTCGTCATGAAGATGGATGCTTCGCGGGCCATGCCACCAGTTGCACCGAAAATTAATGGTGTGAAGGTTCCATGATCAACCAATTGAATTCTCTGGTTGTATTTCCTTTTTTTTTCTTTCTCTAGAGAGGAGAACGTAGCAGCAGTAGATTTTGATTGATACGTCTGAGCTGTTAGGTTGGAAACCTTTACGTCAAAAAATGCTCTTCTGTATGGTTGCCAAAATCCACGGCAGCTGATATCTGCTCTGGCTTCTTCACTTTTTATGGCTGATCTTTGTAGATCTTCTGATTCTTCTGCAGCAGGGAGAAGTGGTGGTTCGGTTTGGACGTCAAAGCTACACTCAACTAGCAGTTTGGCAAGGAGGTCTCGAAGATGATTGTGACGAGCCAACATGTATCCGCCAAGATGACAATTCAACGCGTGTTGCAATGAGAACTTACTTTTGCAAGCACAAAATTGAGGGACGTCTTTGAGCTCCCAATTGTAACGCAAGTGAAGCATATCAAAAAACTCTTGTTTGTTGAGGGCAAATCTCTCTTCTTTTAATGGGAGTGTAGATAGCCATAATGAAGCTCCATCCAGCCGGTTGATGTCGTTTACTTTCACATCGGCGGAAGTCATTGTCGTTTTGAGTTGTTCTAGAATCACAATGTTTGCTTCAGATTTTTCAGATTTGATTTTTCCGATGATTGATTTTGTGTGAGGATCGGTCTTCAAAAATTCATTTTGCTGTCCCACCAGGTTTGATTGGAACTCAGTTACTCTAAGCGAGTTCGTATACTCTATTTGAGCCAACTCCATCACATTAATAATTCCAAGTCCTCCCATCTTCACAGGAAGAGCAAAAAGGCGTCTTTCCTCATCACTACATTGACGGCCGTTGCATAAAGAGGGTATGAAGTGGTATCTGATAACGTCTTCAACCGGTCTCAGGAGATCGGAGATACCAGCTAGCGTTCTGATGAAGTAATTGAATTTATGACGGTATCCTGCAGTGAATGCAATGTATGCTGACTGTGGTTGAGTCTTAGCGATTTCTGCAAGGATGATGATTTCTTTGGTCCATTTCTTCACCAACTCATTCACGTATTGATGTTTGAACTCTTTAGTACCTAGAGCTGCTCCAAGATGCTTTCTTCCTTTGGTAGTGATGTTAATTTTCGAATCTGCGAAAACGATCATTGCTGCTTCGTGATATTTTTTCTTGACAATTAGGCAAGACTTTTCAGCATTTGGAAAATAGCCAATTTTTGGACCAAAGACTTCCAGACTGTCCCACCATTGCTTTATTTGTTGGAGCTTACCAGCTCCTGCCAGGTCGCCTGCAAACGCCGTGTGTTTGACTTTGGCAGAATAAGTCGATGATTTGCATGATGACATAAGGGGTACCAAGTTTATTCCGTAGATAGCCATCGCAATTGGATCACCCTGTGTCGTTCCTTCTTGTGATAATATTTCTCCGCCTCCGACGATGAACAGTCTAATGTGTTGGTTATAGCAGTTGGAAGTGAATATGGCGATTGTTGGACATAAGATGAAAGTGTTGTGGATCATCACTTTGCGGTTCATGCTGTTGAAAGCGTTCGATGCGTCAATCAATAGAACAGCCTCGGTATCATCTTCATCATAGATCTCTCGCATAGCGTGGACAGCGGTTTCACAACCACTCTTTTGACCAGAGCAGAGTTGAAGACAACCTGCAGCGTTCATTATGTCGTTTCTTAATTCATTCGTGATTGCTTTGCCTATAATTCGTCTCAGTACCTCACCAATCCCAATCGGTCTCACGCCAGGGTTTTTATTGAGAGGAATCAGTATACAGGCAACAAAACTCTCCATTTTTCTCTGTGTGTTTTCTTCGCAGATTTCAGTGCACATTATTCTTGCCATACGGGCGATCTCGTTCGCAAGGTTTGTACTGTAGGTACCATATGACTTGGATAGAAGCATTTTCCGCCAGGATTCTGCATCTAATTTGGAAGGACCAGCAGCTCCTTTCGTTCTCATAGCTGACTTTTGTATGCTCTCACCGTCGATGTTGTTGTAGGTTGCCTTGTGAACAAATTGTAATGGTCCTTGTAATAAAAGGTCATCGTACTTTTCTTTTGCTTCTGGGTGTTTTGCAGCTAACGATTTCAAGACCTCATTATTCAGCTCAAGAACGCCAGAAGAACATTCATTTGATAGCAAATTAATGGCAGCCTTTATTTTCCCTTGAAACATCAAATTACTGAATCGTTTGGACAGAGATTCTTCCTTCAGTTTCTTAATACTGTTAAAGCGATTTTGAATTGCCCTACTTTCTAGCATAAGTTCGTTGAAGTCACCAGAGAGCCATTTCGAGAGTCTATTATTCAAGCAGTTTGAATGATCTTTCGATTTCGAGGTTTTACTCGGTTTTTGAAGCAAAAGTGAGGGCATCACGAAGAGGAGCTTAAGTGAAACATTTCCAAGCACTGATTTGTTGTTCCAATTTGATATTAGACGGGTAGTTTCTTCGATAAACTTTTTGCCTGATGATCCGGTCGGTAGCATGAAGATATTTTTGCGCCATTTCACTACCTCTTCATACATCGCGTCGGCAACTTGTTCAAGGTCTTCTATAGTATGCTGGCCCCATATTGCTGTTGTTTTGCAGGGTTCTTCAATGGAAGTTTCAATCACAGCATTACTTTTGTATTTGCATTTTTTGAGATGAATGGATTTCCCAGCTTTGCTGCTAAAATTGCGGCTGCACCATTGACAAGGAAAGGTTAAAGTTGTCTTTTCGCTTTTTTTGATCAAGGTTGTTTTCTCATCATTGGCTTCAGCAATTTCCTTATTACATGGTTTAAAGTTGATTTTATCCTCAGGTGTGTAGTTGTCCGGAAAGAGTTTCTGCATCATATCGTCCATTATTCATCAAAGATACTTTGGCGGTAGCTTTACGTACCCAGATCTCTGAAGTGCGTGGCGAGTCTTCAAATTCTTTCCATCAGAAGTTAGATCTTCGGAAAAGAGAACGCAGTCAAGGCCCAATTAACTCCAACCTCTCCTTTGTTCAACTTAGCCTCAGATAACTTGCAATTTAGGGAGTAAAATTCACGTAAACAAACAAAAATTTCGGCAGGAAACGCAAGCTCCAAAAAAGCGTCCGTTACGTTATTGCATCCCCAATCGAACGCGACGTTTTTGGGGAAATATCTCGAGAACCAATAGGGATAACTGACGTTTTTTAGGGTCAGCGATACGGGTGATGGGGTGACGCATCATTTGGGCCTAAATTTTATTTGGTACTGCGGATATGACGTCATCGAAATCTTTGATCAGCGATATCTCTCTAACGGTTGGTCGTAGCGAAACGATCCCATACATTTTTTTGATCAGTTTTTCGAGCTCTACAACATGGGCACACTTTTGAGTTGCAATTTTATGATTTATTTTTCCGTCACGGGTTACGTACACGGAAATATTTCACACATCTCTTTCGAAGTTAAGTTCGGTAAAAAGTTTTTACCCGGGATACTAGTCTTATATATAATAGCGAGTGTGCATCCCACTTTTATTTTAGAGAGTGATAAATTTTGTTGAACTTTACGGTCAAAATCTTCTTAATCGTGGTCATATTCTTCGTGAGGCCATTCTCTTCTTTACGATTATTATATAGTAGCACGTGCACTTTTTTTTATCGTCACTGGGGAACCATTGCATTGCATCCCCAGGTGATTCAAATTTTCGTCACGGGGTTTGCACACCTTGATTAGATTTTTCGTCACCTTTTTCGACACGGTATTTGCGTACATCATTTTCGAAGTTAGATGTGGTAAAAATTTTTACCCGGGTTACTAGTTTGATAAGAATTCGAATGAATTCTAATTTCGCGGATTAAGTTATAAAATATCAGGTTATGTACTTTTAAAACCTACTTTTAAATGTTTGATATGAAAAGACTTCCAAATTACGAAGGCTGCGTTCCTTCATTAGAATTTACATTGCGGTTTTGGTAGAGTCCCGCAGACTCTAAATCGCAGACTAATTGCCATTTCGGCCGGAGGAGGAGGAGGAGTCCACGGGTGTTTTAATACGGTATTCGCTTTCGCTGCTACAACTTTCAATGAGTAAACAACTGGAATTCTTAAGGCTGAAATACACTATCATTTTTCAATGATCATTTTTCAAGGATCATTGAAAAATGACAGTGTATTCAGAAAAAAATGTCATTTTTTACACTCTAATTTTCAATGTCATTTTTTTTCTATTGTTTCGAATCGAATCTATTGTTTTCGCGCACGTGCTCGGTTCATGTGATGTGATTTTAGATACTAACATTAACGAAAACAACATTTTGAAGACTTTTGCACGCGAAAATGACGACGTGAGAAGCAACTGAAACATTCATTGAAGTTTGGAGGAGTCAACCAAGTTTTAATCGCATGTAAATAGCTTCGCAAAATTCAGGGATGAACTGGGACAATGTGCTTTAACTTGAACAGGGATTGGGTCTCGAGTTTGTTTCGTAATATCAACGTCTATGAGATGAAGCAGCTCATGGAAAATACTCGGTGGCATTCTTAAAAATCTCGTATATTCTGCGATTCCCCCCACGCGTAGTTCATGCATGAGGGTATTGTATATGCCAAGTTCATTTCGTCTATATAGCCATGCCTTTACCCATGCACTTCTTTCTTTTGATTTTCTGCGTTCAACTCTCTTTTTTGATAACGACAGAAGCTGCTGTTTCTTCCTCAGAGTCCATGTTTGTAATTTTCAATGATAGTGTATTCGCGCCAAAATTTTTAAATTTCAATGTCATTGGAATGTATCATTGAAAAATGATAGTGTATTTCAGCCTTCAGTTACGTTCATTTTTCGCATTCGCTTCTGGTATGTTTCGAACGCCATATGCAGTAGAATCCCGATAACTCGAACTTTAAATAACTCAAACCAATTTCGAATTCCCCTTGAGCCTTCACCAATACTTTCTCATTAAATACCCCCGATAACTCGAACATTCGATAAGTTGAACCAACATTCATCATGTCCCTTGGAGCAATATTCCCCGCAACCTCGAACCCAGGGTCTCTTGCCTTTTCGATCCGTATATCGAAAAGCAAGAGACCCTGGGTTCGAGGTTGATATTCCCCGATAACTCGAACGGGAGCAAGAATGAAATCGATTTTTTTTAACTATGTGTAACCAACTATAAATAAAGAAATAAATAATAATAATAAAAAAAAATTTCAATTACTACTGTACTTTTCTGAACATTTTCAAGTCTGGATGGTCTCGTTTTTAACTGTAAGAAGTAGGAACACAGTGGTAGCATCGCCAATTCTCAAAACAAAAGCTAGAGAACTTGCAGAAAAGATTAATATCGAAGAATTTCAAGCGTCAGATGGCTGCCTTGATCGCTGGAAAAGCAAGAATGCTTTCAAGATGGAGAGGGAAACTGGTGTACCTCCTATACACAACAGCTGAAGATATCATTTCTGCAGACGAAAATGTGATGAGTACAGCCCCATTGCTTTCAGATGACGACTTGATAGAGGAGGCATTAAATGGAGATGGAGAACAAGATGCAGAAGAAGAAGATAAATGATGCAACCAGAACCGGCTTGTCTAAAAGCTGGCGACATTAGGGAGGCATTGCAGATGATGTCAAAATCAATACGTTAGGAGCAAGATGAAGTATATCTAACCTATCCTAACATTTACACAATGGAAAAATGCCCACATAATCATATTTCATTAAGACAAGGACTTAGCACACACATTCTCAAATAAAAGAAATTTGCAACTTCAACGAATTCCTGACAATCAAAATGTTGACAGGGCTGGCATAAGTAGTGAATCAATTGTCAACTCTACCGTGAATGATTTGATTCATGATAAATTGACGCCATAGTATAGTGGTTATCACTCTTGCAATTCATGCGAGAGGTCGGTGTTCAATTCCCCTTGCCGACGATTCACCGTGCATGAGTGAATGTACCACAGCGCTGGGACAACCTATGCCATATAAAGACAATTGGGTAGATGCAGGCTATCCAGGAAAGCACAACCCGATTGGGTTTGTGTCACTCCTTGAGAGTGTCAAATAAATCGGAGACGCCATATCCTAAGCCGTGGCTTTACCTAGAAAACAGATGCGCTAGCAACGGAGTGTGGCCAGGCACGTAAAACAATAACAAGTAAAAAGAAACAAAATATTCATGCATAAAAAGAAAGGAAACATGTGGCTCACTAAATCAACCAAAGTAATTCAAATGATGGAGCCTGGTTGTACTCAAGAACGATCACTACAAGGTTCAGAAAAGCTGAACCACTCGTATCATAATGGATGGGGAAGAATAATATCATTCAAAGTAATATCATTCCCAGTAAAGAATAATATATTATGAATATCAAAAGCTCAAAATTGCAGTTTTCTTATGAATATTGAGACTCGCACAAATTTTCAACATTCTTTAAAAAGGGTACAATGCCAATAACATCACAAATTTTTGAAAAGAATTATTTCAATCAAATTTGGCACAATTTATTGAAGACAGCAGCAGTTAAAAATTGTTAAAAAATTCAACTCTTTCTGGTAAAGGATTTTTCCTTTATCTTTCATGGCATTTTAGTCCAACAGATTGAAAATTATATATCTTCACTGAACTATTATAACTGACAATCAATTAGTAGCAATGTGAAAAAACTTACAATAAGAACCTATGAACAATTAAATATTAAAAATATTATACCCTTATAAAAATGACAGATGACTATTAAATAACATTTCATATATATATGTGCTTGTTTATCAGCAAAATAAAAGAAAGGAACATGTGAAATTTAAAAGAACTGTTTTCAATTATACTTTATTAATACCAAACAGTCAATTTTTTGTCAATAGGTAACAATAACAAAGAAAATTAATAATGCAGTTGCTATAACAGAAAACTGAAATGTAATTATATACAAAAAATATTGCAAATGGATGGCTAAAGTAAGAATTGAGTTGCTAAGCTATAAAAAAATAAAACAGACAAGAACCCAGTAAAAAAAACATAACCATGCATAATAAATATGTGTAATGACACCCTGTTTTAACAAAATACAAGACACTGAATGTAGACACAACATATAGAAATTATGAAACAGGTTATCACCTATGAAAAAATGAGTATGCTGAAATCTTACGAGAATTATGGTCAGCATTTTTATTCAAAAATTTGTCAAGTCCTTCATCTAAAGAATACTTTTTTTCAAATGCAGGTTTCTTGGTAATAAGTCCAAGCCGTTTTATAGCTTTGTATTGGTCAGGAATTTCCATTAATGCATGTAACGCAAAATTCAGTTCAGGTGACTTGTTTGATTTATTGATACATTCATGATAATCAACAAATTGAAAATTATCAAAATGTCTACTTGCCAGTTTTTCATCATATGTTTGCATATTATTCCACGGTCCATCGCCAACACCAACAACAATGATAGAAAGTGGAAAATATGATGCTTCAACAATAACTCTGCGTGTTGCTTCATCTTCTTCATCTTCAACTTGCCCATCTGCGATAATGACAAGGATGTGATATGTGCCTAATCCTTTAGTGATTTCAATTGCTTTTTTAATTATAGGAACAAAACTTGTAGGTCCACTTAATTCTACCTTTTGTACTATATCTTTGTAGCACTCAAGCACATTTAAAAAACCTTTGCAAGGTGAATCATCACCATTAAATGAAAACACACTTTTGTCTTTTGTTGTAACATCACCAAAACCATAAGTAGGTATTAAATTGTCGTCATCAAATGGTTCAAGTATAGCCGCTAATGTTGTAATGACTTGTTGATATGGATTAGAACGTTTGTTTTTAAAAATTGTATGTAGAGATTTTCTGTCAAGTGAATTTCTACCCTGCCATTCATTAGATGCAGTAAAGTCCACTCCAATAATAACATTGCTAGACTCTAAACCTGCAGCTTTAATTGCACCAGATAATTCACTAAAATGTTGAAAATTATCCCCAATGTTTTCGCAATGAACAGCTTCGTGCTCTTCCAAATTCAGTACATTCAATGCAGCTTTATATAAACTCGTTGCACGCAATTTTTTAGCTAAACTTTTGCCCTTACAAATGTCTGCATCAAGTTCATCAAGCGCAACCTTCTTTTTGAAAAAAGACAGTTTGCTCCATTCTATTTTTTCTCGGAAGAGCAAACGATAGATTAAGTATGCAAAGAAAACAGAAACCAAAAAAATGATTGCATGTACCGCCATACAGTGGTGTCGTTATCGTGTCTTTCCGTTTCTACCCCGTTATGACACGGAGCTTCACGAATCCCGACATCAGTGCCGTGCTAGATTTACACAAAATATTCGAAATTTATAGTGTTCCATTAGATGACCATCTTCCCTGTTTTGTTTTCCCTAATTTATCTGTCAATTTTCTTCAAAAAAGATATTATCAAGTTGAGCTAAAAATCATGTGAGAAAGATAACCCAGAAACTAGGAAGATTTCTGTGATACATATACTTCCCAATTTTTTTAATCAAGTTGGTTATAACACGAAAATACTTTGACACTAATATTGTCCGTTACCTTTTCAGTAACTTCGTTTTTACTTTTTTTTAATTTTCAAAATCCAGTATAACTGAAGATAAATTGCTAATTTATCTTGTAAATTTAATTTGAAAACGCTTATGAATGATAAAATGGTTCAGAAGGTCAATTTCTTGTATTTTGGCAGTATGATTGCCAAGCGTAAAAATACGAAAAAGTGAAACTGAAAACTTGACGACGGCAGCACAAAAAAAAGAAAAGTAAAGTAATAGTGTTTGTTATCGAACATCATAAAGCTAGTAGATTCGTCTAATTTGAGTAGCCCAGAAAAATGGGTGCTGTTCTTGGAACTGCAGGATGTATAGCATGTTGTTGCACATCGGCAGCTTGTAGTTTATGTGCTTGTTGTCCGTCATGTAAGAATTCAACGTCGGCAAGAATAGGTTATGCCTTGGTTTTATTATTCAGTACCATTGTTTCTTGCATTATGCTGTCTCCGAAAGTTGAAACACAGCTGAAGAAAATTGACTGGTTTTGTGAAGTATGTATACTTACGCTTATTTTTTTCATGACTGGCAAGATCTCCTTTATTTGACTGTTTTTAAAGCACAAGTCCAACCACAAAAAGTGCAACAAGATGAATTTTCTTAAACAGCAGTGTCCCAGAAGGTGATTGGATAGTATGAAATTTTTGGAATTGTATTTATGTACCCAGTGGTTTACTAATGCCATCCTTCAATTTTGTTCAATTTAAGTTCTATCAATCTGGAGCAAACAGTTTTTTTGCTGGTAAAAAAATTGTTTAAAGGCTGGTGTTCACTGACACTGCGAAATTATTTCGCGATAGGACATTTTTGTGAAGGGCCATCAAGTCTGTCGTGTTATTTTCTTATGCTTTGTGTTCACTGAAGAAAATATAAATAAAATATTTATAAAAACTTTCTTTTTAATGCCGATAGAAATTAATTGTATTAGTTTAGCGTCACTTAACTGCTGAAAACGTCATGCAGCATGTTTTCATTATTCATTATTCATTAACTTTGTTCTAGTGCCATACATTACCGGAGAACACATCAAATACACCATTTTGCATTATATAATCACTGAGATCCCTCCCGCCCGAGTACGGTACTAGCTCGAGCTTTCAAATACTTCAGACCTGCTTTTTCTTCAACTACATTGAAAAAGAAGAAATTTTTAAGAAATTTTTGCAAATTAGGTATATATTCCGCAAAGTTGGCTTTTTCAGCATGTATCTGATAGAAATTGAAACCATGACTCTATTATTCCAAAACGCTGCAAAAATTAATGTCTACTTCGATTACGTAATCGAATGTCGAAATTTCGCTACATTTATTATACAGAACACTCTGGGGAAGTCATTAGATGCACATGGAAGAGCAACTACTTGGACATTTTGAACCGGGATACGACGGTCGGTGGTGGGTAGGCAGGGGCTAATACAGGTCAAATTTCATAGCGGTAACCGCTATTGGGCGCCAAAATCGAGGCGCCCAAATTCAAAAAAAAAGGGAAAATTTTTTTTTTGAAAAGATCAAAAAAGAATGTGAGAAGAGCAAAACGAAAGAAAAGGAAAAAAGGAATCGTGAGGAGATCTCTCTTATTAAATTATTAAATACGGAGAAGTGCGTTCATCTTATTTTAAAGCGGAAAGACAACCTCGTTACCGTCGCTTCTTCTCTCTTTTGCGCTAAATCAGACTTACAATTTAGCGTAAAGCAGAGAAGAAGCGCTGGGAAAGAAGGGCACTCTGTGAGGTTTCCGTACCTGGTTACCAAGGCTAGGTGATTACTTTACAAACTGAAACTTTCTAAATGATTATATAGTCCTGTAAAATATACACAAAGTAAGGAAATCAAAAATGGCAGAAGGTAAACACGCCGATTCGCGTGATTGAATTTCGAAGTACATTTGAAGATTCTACAGGAAAGACTGTTACGACACGAATAACAAGAAATGAGAAAGTTTTAAGAGCCATTTTCTGAGAAATATGGGCAAAATAGGCAAAGTCAAGAAGTGGTATCCTCAGATTTTGCTCATTTTCATATATTTTGCTCAAACTAATGAAAAAAGAAACCAGTGAAATTTTTTTTTGAAAATTCTTACCGGTTCCCGAGGAATCCGGCCCGAAAGTTTTCCCCTTTTTGGGCAAAAATTGACAAATCGAATGGAACAGCAACTTTGAAGGGCAAAATAGAAGCATTAAACAAAATCAGAGGATGTTTTTTGGCATTTTGCCAAAATATGAGAGAAGTTGTACCAATATATCAAGAAAATGACACTTTTGGACTTTGCGTTGGCTAGAAATCATGCCCTGAAACCATAATTTTGCACAATTTTTCCCAAGTTTAGGCCCAAATATCTCCCTTGGCCATAGCTTCCACATAAGTTTATTTAGATCTTTTGAAAGCTTATTGACCCTATTTTCATTTTATGAAAAAAACTTCATGTGGAAGCTAGGGCCTGGGGCTGAGTAGCCATCCGAAAATGATTTTTTTTCAAAAAACACTTTAAAAAAACTGTCCATAATGGCGTCGGCCTTAGGTCATACATGATGTGGCTACATTTTTTGGCTTCTCTAAACATTGCACTAACAGTATTTAAACAAAAATCCATGTGGCCAAGTGATAATAAAGCTACAGAAGCCTTTGAAGTAGGTTTAGTTAGCTGAAATTTTGCTTTGAAATTTTCCCTAGCAACAGTTTGTTTTTACCTAGCAACGGGCTAGTATCCACCTGTTTTTTAACCAGAGCAGATCTAAAATGTAAAATTAGACTTTCTAACACCAAAACATGCCATAATACTGAGACATCAATCAAGTTCTTAACTCATTAAAGCTTTATACAGCACAAAAAAATACAATGATAACTATATGGGCTGAATCCATGTCAAGTTAACAAAGTCTCATTGACCCCTTTAGATTGTTGTGAAACTTTGTGTGGTGATTCTTCTCTATCTAATTAGAAAATCCTGAAAATTTCAGGACAAGATATTGTTTCGTTCAGAAGATATAGCTGCTTGAAGTTAGCTGCTTCGCTGTAATTTTTATATAGTTGAGGGCTGCTTAGTGTAAAAAGCACTTTTCAAAAGGCTGCTATTCGAAATGTATTTGTAGGTATCTCTTCAAACTTTCTGAGGGTGTTTTGTAGCCTGGGTTAAGTGAGAATGCATCATTTCTGTACCTTCCCAATCTTTTGGAAATCCGTAATGGCGGCCTAAAAGTGGGACAAAATTCTAAATTTCAAAACGAAATGACTATTTTGTGTGGCACTATCTAAATTTATAGATATCCAAACCAAATAAATTTGCTTGCAACTTTATCCAAGGGTGGAACACTATCTGTTTGTAGATTTTTAGCCATATTTGAGTGTTTGTTCCCAGTGTATAGGGGCGGAAAATCTGGTCTAGCCAGAAAAACCAGAAATTTTCGATCTTTTTGAAACCGCATAACGTTAAAGGGGTAACTTGATATTTGGTTCTAAAACACTTCTAACAATGTTCTTTCCAGATAACAAAAATTTATTTTGATGTCTTATCATTATTGACCGTTATTTTCCATTAAAATTTTAAAAAAAATCCTATAAAATGACCAAAAAAAGTGTTACATGGCATTTTCTGCAACTTTAAGCTTGAATAAAACAAAAGCTACTTGAAATTAAGCCATCAAACCTTCTAAGGTTATAGACTTACAGGAGTAGGATACTAATATGTAAATTTCAAACTCTCAAAGTAATTGGAAATCCATAAAGACTAAAGTGAAACACTAATTGTGAAATAAAATGATAACTTGAGCTGCTGCAGAACATTATAACAACTTTTTAAATGCTGAAGCATGTTACTTTGAGAGTCTGAAATTTACATATTAGTATCCTACTCCTCGAAGTCTATAACCTTAAAAGGTTTGATGGCTTAATTTCAAGTAGTTTTTGTTTTATTCAAGCTTAAAGTTGCAGAAAATGCCATGTAACACTTTTTTTGGTCATTTTATAGGATTTTTTTTAAAATTTTAATGGAAAATAACGGTCAATAATGATAAGACATCAAAATAAATTTTTGTTATCTGGAAAGAACATTGTTAGAAGTGTTTTAGAACCAAATATCAAGTTACCCCTTTAACGTTATGCGGTTTCAAAAAGATCGAAAATTTCTGGTTTTTCTGGCTAGACCAGATTTTCCGCCCCTATACACTGGGAACAAACACTCAAATATGGCTAAAAATCTACAAACAGATAGTGTTCCACCCTTGGATAAAGTTGCAAGCAAATTTATTTGGTTTGGATATCTATAAATTTAGATAGTGCCACACAAAATAGTCATTTCGTTTTGAAATTTAGAATTTTGTCCCACTTTTAGGCCGCCATTACGGATTTCCAAAAGATTGGGAAGGTACAGAAATGATGCATTCTCACTTAACCCAGGCTACAAAACACCCTCAGAAAGTTTGAAGAGATACCTACAAATACATTTCGAATAGCAGCCTTTTGAAAAGTGCTTTTTACACTAAGCAGCCCTCAACTATATAAAAATTACAGCGAAGCAGCTAACTTCAAGCAGCTATATCTTCTGAACGAAACAATATCTTGTCCTGAAATTTTCAGGATTTTCTAATTAGATAGAGAAGAATCACCACACAAAGTTTCACAACAATCTAAAGGGGTCAATGAGACTTTGTTAACTTGACATGGATTCAGCCCATATAGTTATCATTGTATTTTTTTGTGCTGTATAAAGCTTTAATGAGTTAAGAACTTGATTGATGTCTCAGTATTATGGCATGTTTTGGTGTTAGAAAGTCTAATTTTACATTTTAGATCTGCTCTGGTTAAAAAACAGGTGGATACTAGCCCGTTGCTAGGTAAAAACAAACTGTTGCTAGGGAAAATTTCAAAGCAAAATTTCAGCTAACTAAACCTACTTCAAAGGCTTCTGTAGCTTTATTATCACTTGGCCACATGGATTTTTGTTTAAATACTGTTAGTGCAATGTTTAGAGAAGCCAAAAAATGTAGCCACATCATGTATGACCTAAGGCCGACGCCATTATGGACAGTTTTTTTAAAGTGTTTTTTGAAAAAAAATCATTTTCGGATGGCTACTCAGCCCCAGGCCCTAGCTTCCACATGAAGTTTTTTTCATAAAATGAAAATAGGGTCAATAAGCTTTCAAAAGATCTAAATAAACTTATGTGGAAGCTATGGCCAAGGGAGATATTTGGGCCTAAACTTGGGAAAAATTGTGCAAAATTATGGTTTCAGGGCATGATTTCTAGCCAACGCAAAGTTCAAAAGTGTCATTTTCTTGATATATTGGTACAACTTCTCTCATATTTTGGCAAAATGCCAAAAAACATCCTCTGATTTTGTTTAATGCTTCTATTTTGCCCTTCAAAGTTGCTGTTCCATTCGATTTGTCAATTTTTGCCCAAAAAGGGGAAAACTTTCGGGCCGGATTCCTCGGGAACCGGTAAGAATTTTCAAAAAAAAATTTAACTGGTTTCTTTTTTCATTAGTTTGAGCAAAATATATGAAAATGAGCAAAATCTGAGGATACCACTTCTTGACACTGCCCATATTTCTCAGAAAATGGCTCTTAAGGGACTAAGAATATGTATAGTATGTTAAAATAGAACGCATTTTAGACCATTCTAGGCCCTCAAATCGAAAATTTACAGCCCCCCCCCCCCCCCCCCCCCCCCCCCCCCTGACCCCCAGCTGCATTTGTTCACCTGAATCGCTTCGCTCGTCAGGCTCAATGTGCGGCTACCACCGCCCAAATTCAAATCCTGTATTAGCCCCTGGTAGGCAAGGAAATGAAGTGAATGGTGTATTATTCTTGTTAAATTGCAGGGTACGAATTAACGGTTCGCATTTCGCAAAATGCGAAGCATTTTCGTCTTTGAGTAAAAAGTTGCGAAGTAAAATTCTTACAAAAACCTGAAAATGCGAAGCAATGCTTTTCGAATTTTATTTGACTATTAATATTTTTCCTCTTCTATTTATCTACAATGTTTGTTTGTTATTAATGTATGTGACTGTGAATTACCAATTTCTTAAGTGATAGCAGGTGAGTTATTATTAAATTTAATAATCAATTTCATTTACGCAAAAGTTCTCCTTCGCATAAGCCTTTTAAATATATTTACCAATAAAGACAAAATTTATCATAAACGAAGGTGCGCTTTTCTAAGCACTTGTAACAAAAGAAAATTTTTTTTTTTTTTATTTTTTTTTTTTTATTTTTTTATTTTTTTTTTCACGTTGTTCTGATAAAGTATTCGTAATGGCAAACTTGAAGACCGTCAAAAAGTGGGAAGAGCAATTCTCATGCGATCTGGAGAAAATTGTCAGCAATGGAAAAGTGATAAGATTGAAGTGTAAAATGTGTGCTAAATTTGAAAAAGAAATAACATCGGTGAGAGGTTTTTCAACGAGCTGGATTGTCGGAACAGATTCCGTTAAAAAAGATAGCCTCGCAAAGCATGTAGCTGGAGATCCACACAAATACGCTGCCGACCTCACAAGGAAAGCGAGTCTTGGTGCTGTTACTTTTAATGAGCATGTCGTTGAAAACACACCAATTGGTAGGGGACTTGCGAAGATGGCAGATCATGATAGAACGACTCTCCACAATAGGTTTAATTCTGCGTATTATCTTGCAAAATCGGAAAGACCGTACAGTGACTTTCCAGGCCTTCTCGAACTGCAGGAAAAGAATGGCGTGAAATACCGAGCCAGTTACCGTAATGAGCGTGCTGCTGCTAATTTCATCGACGTATGCAGCGAGATTCTTAAAGAAGCTCTAGTGGATGATTTGTTGAACGCTAAATACTATTCAGTATTAATGGATGGCAGTACAGACGCCAGTGTCACTGAACAAGAGCTCATTTACGTTCTGTATCTCAGCAAAACCGGCAGGCCACAAGTGAAGTTTTTGAGGATAGAGAGCGTCAAAAGTGCGGACACGGAAGGCTTGAAATGGTCTTTGAACGAATCCTTTGAGCGCATTGGAGTGACAAATTTCGGCAGCCGACTGCATGGTCTGAACGTGGATGGGGCAAGTGTTAACACAGGTATCCATAATGGATTAGGTGCCCAAATAAAGAATGAGTTGGCACCATGGCTGACTGTTATACATTGTTTAAGCCATTGTCTAGAACTTTCGGTTAAAGATTCGTTTAAAGATACATTTTTTGATGAGATTGACACAATGCTGTTGAAACTTTATTACCTATACAAAAATGGCCCTAAGCGTTTACGGGAATTAAATCAGTTAGGAGAAGTTTTTGAGAAAGTTGTTCCAAAGCCTTCGAAGGCCTCAGGCACCCGGTGGATCGCGCATAAGCTACTTGCTATGGAAAAGGTTCTTTCAAATTACGGCGTTTTCATTACTCATCTTGAATCATTATCGCAAACGGATTCTCAGGCTTTGAAACGAGCTGAGTTGATTGGTTTCTCGAAACGATGGGTCCAGTTGAAATATCCAATTCATTTAGCGATATACTTAGACATACTACAGCCCATAAAGGTTTTGAGCTTAACAATGCAGCAAGAGATACACGACCCAGTTATTCAGGTGAAACACATAAGGGAATTCAACTGGTCGATGGCTAAACTCGAAGCTTTATTAAATCAATGTATCGATGGCAACTCAACTCGTTTGACGAAATTATAGCAAGTTCATGAAAGATGTAGTTTATGAAGACGGGGAACACAAATATCAGGGCATAAAGCTTCTAAATTTCGATGCAAGTAATGAGCGGATTAAGAACTCGTATTGTGAAATAATCGACAGGTTGACCTCGTCAATAGGCAACAGGTTTGAAAATCTTCAATCCAATCCTGTTTTCAAGAACATCCACATCCTTGATTGTAGTAGGTGGCCAAAGGATGACGCTAATTTATCTGAATTTGGGGATTCGCAAATTAAAGAATTATCTGCACACTTTTCAACTTTGCAGTCTCGATAAAATCCTCCCTGAGTGGGATTTGTTAAAGCTGGAAATGAGTCAGTTAATGTCTGGTATGCGCACTGTAAAGTACCTTGATGTATGGGAACAGTTATTCACGTCGCAGTATAAGAAATCATACGAAAACGTCCTTCATCTCATTGAGTTACTGTTGATTACGCCAACAACCAACGCGAAACTGGAAAGGATGTTCAGTCGAATGAACAGGGTGAAGAACGATTGGCGCAATCGATTAAGTCGCGAAAACAACTTGAGAATTGGGGAAGATGGACCACTCAGCAAGGATTTTGATCCAGAGATTGCGATTGAACGTTGGTATACCCAGAAAGTACGACGCATAGGAGCAGCTAAACCACAAAAACGACAGAAGAGCGGGAAAGCAACTTCTTCTGTTGCTGTCGTAACTTTGAATCCGACTCCGATGAAGAATCATAGACACTTATTCTCGTCTGTTGCGTTTATTTTTTGTTCCTAATGTCATGGAAAAGGGGGGACATTTTTTGAAGATGTTAATATGGCAGCGGTATCGAAATTTTTCTCGTTAGACCCATGGCTGGAAAGTCACCGAAATTGAAAAGAAAACGCCATTTGCCTTTTTTTTCCTTTTTTTTTAGCTAAAATGATTTAGTAAATCAACAAATGAATGACGATGTGGATGTGTCAATTTGATCTTTTTCAAGTCTTTTATTAGTGTTTTTCATTTCTTTTAATTTAAAAACGGGTATTGACGTAAAAGTAATGATCGCTCAGTATTCATATTGCAGTTAATCTCGTCAGTGTCTTTGTTGTTTTAAGAAGATGTAGTTAAAACTTTTTAAAGATTATTTGTGTTACGATGTTTCTTTGCATACGTTTATTTTGAGACTTTTGCTTTTAAAGAAAAGTTGTTCAAAGAGGATTGAAGGAATTCTAATTCTTTCATAGGAATAAGAAATACTTCGCAAGTAGGAGATATTGCGATCGCTATTTGACAAATTTACTTCGCAAATAACAAAAAAAATTTCCCCTGCAGCGGGCTATTTTTTTTGGGAAGCTATTTTCAATTCCCTAATTCGTACCCTGGATTGTCATTTTGTATTGAAATAATGAAATCTTGTAAAATAATGAAATTTTCTACGCGGCCACTTAAAGTGATGCGGGCGGGTGACGCTAAACTAATACAAAATTTCCATCGGCCTAAAATGGATCTTTTGTGAGATGAAACTTGTGACGAGAATGATGAAATGTTATTGTTGTTGTACCTTGTCACTGAAAAACATAAACAACGAAAAAAAGTCAAAAAATATGGTTTCGAAAGATATTTCAAGAAAGAGAAAAACCAGGTGCTTATTCAACTCTGCTAAAATCTCTTCAACTGCATGACATAGAGTCTCATTACAGTTAGACAATTTTAAATGTTTTTATTGAGTCTTCACCAATACATGAATATACACAAATTATATATTTTCCATAGATTTCTGCGCATGCCTCCTGAAAGATTTGAGCATCTTCTAAGCCTTGTAGAACCAAGCATTTTAAAAAAGGACACCAATTTTCGGAAAGCAATAACTTCGTCCAAAAGACTTGCGATGACTCTCAGGTTTTTGGCATCGGGTGAAAGTCAAATCTCCTTATTATCTTCTTTCTGAATGGGATGTAAAAATGTCACCCAGATCAGATCCAAAAAAAGTTCACTACACATCAGTATACAAATTGTTTTTTAAAAAATGATATTTTTCAAAAACTACATAAAACAATAGATTTAATGAAGCACGCTGTCGGTATTCTTTGATCTGAGATTATTTAGGTTTTTTCGCAGAAAAATAGCGCAATATCAGACTTCTCCATGAGGCGAGTGCATTTTTCTACCGAAAGTTTCTGCTCGCTAGTAAATCATTTTGTACTTTAACATACAATTGTTTCATTGCTAAACTCCACCTTAGTTGTTATAAAGATATTATTTTTTCTTTTGCTAAAATTACTTCATAATAATATTTTACCGTGTGATGGAGTGCTTGAATTATTTTTCCTACTTCTAGCATCTTTGTTGTTTCCATGCACCTGTGTGATTACGTCAGTTTATTTTTCATTTCTTTAATCAAGCATGGAAATTTGTTGCGTCATGAGAAACGAATTATCGTTACTGTTATTTAACATTTACGGAAACGACGGAACCTAAAATCATTTCAGCAGATTTAGATTTAGATGGCAATGATTGGTAATGACGGTAACGTTGACGAAATAAAACAAGATTGTAAAGGGAGCTAAGATGCTTTTAAATTTCATTGAATAACACGAAAACAAATCCTGCTGGTACCACTTCCGTTTTGATATTCTTTCGTCAGGTGAACAGATGAATTTGTATAACAAAGGAAATTTTAAAATTACCTTAGCAATGCTGGTCGTTTTCCCTAACAACAGCAAATTGGTGAATAATAACTTAATAATACCTAAGCTATCCTTCATTGTCAATTGAGCATGAAAACTAATATAATAAGTAAGTTGGACATGTTCTAGTTCATATAAATGGTTGAGCATGTTTTCACATGTGTGATTAATAGAGCATTTTCACTAGGCTCTAGGAGTGTCAGAGAGCGCGAGCATGTGCCTCGTAATGAGAAGACAGTAACGATAACGATCATTTGCGCCAAATTTCCATGACTGTAACGTTACGCAAACTGTGAATTGGGAATTCGAATATAATCAAGGGAGCTCATTACAGGATTCAATATTTCCCTCGGCTGGTACGCTGGTACTTAGCTTGAAAATGGAATCCTACTTACAACATAAAGGCTAAAATACACGATAAGTTTAATTGGACCGTTTAGTTGTAACATAAAAAAACTGATCGTGTAAACAGCAAAGACGTACAATTTTTTCTGGTTTTATAAGTTTTTTAAAAAGTTGGACAACTTTGGCCAACTAGTTGGACGTTTGTTTCTATTGAATTTGAATTAAATTAACAAAAGCTCTATTGTGATGTTGTTTACCAGCCACGTGTTTGTGAAACGTGTTGAGAGAGTTGAGTATAGCGGTGAAAGCATACTTTTTGAAAATGGCTAGCAAAGCAGAAAAGGAAGAAAAAACAGAAAAATTCATTGAAGAATGGAAAAAGCTCCGATGTCTATTCTGTAGGATCTTCCATTCGAAATTGCCTAAGAAGTGCATTAAAAGCACTATATTTCTTTCTTTTTAAAAGCCAGAGCTTCACCCAAGTAACTTTTTTTCGTTTTTTCACCCTATTATTTTCTTCAAAGATATGCGTTGCTGCTATAGCTACTAAAGCTACTGATATGCGTCTGCGCTGATTGATATCCATTGCGAAAAGAGGAGTTTTTTCTTTTCAACAGATAAGTTTAAACTAATCGTGTAAACAGCTGCCAATCTACATTTAAACTTATAAGTTTTTTATATGCAACTTATTGGTCCAATTAAACTTATCGTGTATTTCAGCCTTAAGAAACGCAAATTAAATTAACTTTTAGTTGAAAACGAGGCTAATTCAAGAAAGAGACCGAATTGTTTAGGTTCATTTTCGGTAACACGTTCTCTTCGTTGGTGGATCTTCCTCTACTACAATTGTAAAAAGCAATGTTCTAAAAATTAAAATTGAAAGATGTGTACTTGAGATTAAAAAAACTATTAATTACTGTTTTAAGCGCTGTTCCCTAAACCAACAGGATTTTGAATTAGTTGAGACCACCATGTTTCAAGAAAAACGTAATTGCGCTGGCAAATTAGTCCAAGGAGGTTTCGCCAGCGCATTTGCGTGCGCTGGCACAAATTTCTTCATGGGAAGACTGAATATGGAATGAAAATGTTTCATTCCATATTGCAAAAAAATAGGTCATGTTTTTTTGCGAAAGACATAAAAAATAGTTAGTTTTTTTGTTCACCAAACGGTCCCAAAATTATTTTCCGATTTTATTTTGCGATAGGTCAAAAATACCTGCAGTGAACACCAGCCTTAAAGGGCTTCTAAACTCAAGTGACTCAAGGTGTAGAGTCATTGTCTAGTTCATTTCTATACATATGTATACAGTAGTAAGTGTAAATCTTAAGATAATGTCATAAAGGTTATAGACAGCACTAAAAGGTTTCCTAAATTCACGAGTTGCATTTTTTCTAAAATTTTCTTATAGCCTAATTCTATTTTAGAGGTTTTTTGGTCTACTAACTGCTGTGTAACTTACCTAATTCATTTAACTCATCCATGATATATTTACTTTTTCATGTTAAAATATGTCTTCACTGCAAAAATAGACCCAAAGATTCCCAGCTATATAAGATACATAATATATAATTGAAAAAAATTTTGGACTGAAAATTTTAAACAAAATAATTTCAGACAACTTTCATGAAAAAACATGAAACTTATTCAAAAAACTGCCAGGTTTGGAAAGCAGAAAAAGAAATACCAAAGCTGGTTATATGTAACATTCATTACTGAACCTTTTTTTGTAAAACTGATTGGTTCCTGCAAACCAAAACAATGGAACACACAACAGGGTTCCATAGAGAAATTTCGAGGCCTAGTAATTCTCTGTTAATTTCCTTTCCATAAAATTTACGACAGATCTTGCACCAGATTTTAACAACTTTTTCACCAATGGCTGGAAAAGCTAGAAAAGTCT
The DNA here is from genome assembly GCA_027922465.2 of Turritopsis dohrnii. NCBI lineage: Eukaryota > Metazoa > Cnidaria > Hydrozoa > Anthoathecata > Oceaniidae > Turritopsis > Turritopsis dohrnii. The sequence goes on along the minus strand of BQMF02000258.1, from coordinate 556,740 downwards.
TATTGACAAGTTTTAGAATTTATTTTCATTAATACTGCAGTGATTATATTTCAGTCCTTTTTAGTACTGAATTGTTCTTGTTCTGGCCAAGTTCATCCTGAAGGACCAAGAATAGTTTTTTTAGCATTATATTGGAAATTAATTTTTATTGGTATCCAGTCAAACTAAAAAGACTATTTGTCTGACCAATTTTATTTAAGTCTGCCAACTGAATAACCTAGATAAAATTACTACTACTGTAGAACATGATCACCTGCCAAAAACTACTAATACTACAACTTTTTGAGTGTCTGTCTTCTTAAGCAGGTTTAACTACAACTTTTTGAGTGGCTGTCTTCTTAAGCAGGTTTAGCTACAACTTTTTGAGTGGCTGTCTTCTTAAGCAGTTTTAACTGCAACTTTTTGAGTGGCTGTCTTCTTAAGCAGGTTTAACTACAACTTTTTGAGTGGCTGTCTTCTTAAGCAGGTTAAACTACAACTTTTTGAGTGGCTGTCTTCTTAAGCAGGTTTACAACTTTTTGAGTGGCTGTCTTCTTAAGCAGGTTTAACTACAACTTTTTGAGTGGCTGTCTTCTTAAGCAGGTTTACAACTTTTTGAGTGGCTGTCTTCTTAAGCAGGTTTAACTACAACTTTTTGAGTGGCTGTCTTGTTGGAAAGGTACAGCCTAAATTACTATTCAAACTTATGCTCGGATTGAAATTGGCTAATGGGAATAAAGTCTAAGTATTTGATAAAAATCAGAGAACAGAATTTTAACTAATCATGAGATCTATAGATTACCTATTAAAAGCAACACACTAACCCTATTTATGGTTCAAAATATTAAAAGATCACTTAAGTTTTCTCCTTTTAATATCCAATTCTTCATACTGATCTTCCAATGTTTTCAGTTGTGTTTTAGAACTATCAGACGCTCCTCGTTTTAGACTGTTTCCTCTTATAACTAGCGACATATCATTTGCTTTTCTGATGCTTTTTCAATGACCAAAAAAACCCTAGGTATCTGACAACTACATAATTAATTTCGTAATTCCAGCATCAAACTAAAACAACCATTTCACACTCCTGAACTTCTTCACTCAAACTTTCATCAAAGGATATGTAATAAATCTGAGACCTAAGCTTCATCTAACACATTTGATCGAAAATAAGGGGCTATACCATGGTTGATTATACATGTAAGCTTAGTCCAACCTAATTCCATATCTTTACTAATTTTTAAAACTTGTCATACATTGATAAGAAAACTCAATCAATTCTCTCAATTGCTACAATTCTCAACTCTTACTCCATTTACGTTTGTAATTCTTGAATAGAATGGAGTAGGTAGGATCTTCCTACTGGCCAGCCTCGAACTCCATCTTTGTCAGTGGCTTAGTTAGAGGTAAACTCAAGTTTACCTTGTTTCTAAGCTAGGACACTGAACGCTGGTTTTCTTTCACCTTTTTCTGTTTGTCTAGTTGTTGCATGTGCTCTTTGTCTGCTTGTGAACTGTCGCTGTTGTGTCGAAACTCTGGTAAGTCATCTCTTGGTGAGGGTACAACTCAAAAACTCAGTTACTGGTCTGAGGCCGGCTGATAGTTAGGAACCCAAACTTTTTTGGTAGCGCTTAAAAGAGGCTGTTCCATCAGCAGCTGTAAAATATCAGGACATTTGTTGTGCCATGTCGCGCATGGAGGGTTTCCCAGCAAATGTGTCTGGTGTGCTTTGTTGAGGCCACACCCTGAGCCTTCTGTTACGGCAGAAGGTTTATTGATGAACCAACAGTATTCACACAATCAGACTTTTTGCAAGTACATGTTATGTTTGTTCTTTTTATTTAATTTCTCTATCTAAACTTCTCTTATGAAATGGTTAATCAAAGAAAAAACACAAAAAAAACAGCTTCAAAACCCAATTCGATTAACCCAGCCCCACTGAACATATCTTTCACAAATGTCCGTGGTTTTCGTACAAATTTCTCTCACATTCATGCTTTCATTTCTAACAACTCTCCTGACATCCTTGCAATTTCGGAGACTAATCTGAATTCCAATATTGACACAGAAAATGATTTTCTCTTTCAAGGTTATCTTCCTCTACGTCGTAAGGACTCTAAAACCCACATGCATGGCTTTGGTGTATACCTTCGAGACAATTTACCTATAACTCGTGTGAGTGATCTGGAGGATCCTGATTTGCCATACATGTGCTTTCGTCTTTCGTTGCTCCATTCAACAAGCTATCTGTTCTTTCTTTATCGTTCTCCATCATCCCAAGACTGTTCTGTTATAGACTCTATATCTGAAAGTATTGACAAGGCCCTATCAATTCATCACAGTGCCAACATATTTGTTTTTGGTGACTTCAATGTTCATCATGAAAAATGGCTCAAATTCTCAAATGGAATCTCGCACTCAGGAATTCATACTCTAAATTTTGCCCTATGTCAATCTCTTCACCAAATCATTGACTTCCCTACTCGCTTTCTTGATGGTGATGATCAATCTCCATCTCTACTTGATCTCTTTTTAACTTCAAATCCTGATATCTTGGCAACTCTGACCATGGCGTAGTTTCTGTCTTAACATCTCTTAATTGCAAAGCTGCTTCTGAATCTCCTTTTCATCGCACTCTCTCCAGTTATGAACGTGGTGAATGGGATAATTTTCGAGATTTTCTTCGCGACGTCCCCTGGTCCAATGTGTTTTCAAATCCAGCTGAAAAATTTGCAGAGGAAGTTACATCTTGGCTTACATCTGGTATTGAAGCATTTATCCCCAGTAGAAAATTTCTGTTAAACCTCACTCCTCTCCCTGGTTCTCACCTGCTTGTGCTGCAGCAATTGCTCACAGAAATCTTTACTTTCATCAATATCAACGTGAGAAGTCTTCTCATAATAACGTTCTTTTCAACCAAGCACGAAATCACTGCAAATCTGTCATTAATAATGCAAAGTCTACATATCAACAAGAAACTCGTAATCGTATCTCTTCACAAAAAATTGGCTCTCGAGATTTTTGGCGCATCATTAAAAGTGTCACCAACAATAAAAGGTCATCTATTCCTCCCATTTTCAATGGTCCAGAGGTTTTATCATCATCTAAGGATAAGGCTGAATTCTTCTCTAACATTTTCAGTACTAACTCTACTCTTGATGACTCTGTCCATGCTGTTCCAGAATTTCCCTTGAGGACTAATAAAGTACTGGATAGCTGCTTTATCACACCAGCTAAAATATCTTCCATCATTTCAAATCTTGATGCTTCTAAGGCTACTGGCCCTGATGGAATTTCTGTCATCCTGTTTCAAAAGTGTGCACCTGAATTATCTCCTGTACTTTCTCGTCTATATAACAAGTGCATAGCTGAATCTTGCTTTCCTTCATCTTGGAAGTTTGCCTCTGTAATTCCAGTCTTTAAATATTATGGAGATCGATCTAATCCACGAAACTACAGACCCATTAGTCTCCTACCAGTTATGAGTAAAATTTTTGAGGCCCTTATCAATAATTCTCTTGTTAATCACCTTGAATCTAATAACCTCTTCTATGGCTTTCGCTTCCAACGCTCAACTGCTGACCTCCTTACAGTGATAACTGATAGAATCTACACTGCATTAGATAAATCTGGGGAGGCAAGAGCTGTTGCTTTTGACATATCCAAGGCATTTGATAAAGTATGGCATACTGGCCTTTTGAAAAAGCTTGCTGCATATGGAGTTAAGGGTCTCCTTTATGAGATCATTTGTTCCTTCCTTGGTAATCGTAGGCTTAAGGTTGTTTTAGACGGGCAATCATCATCGACACATTCCATCAATGCAGGAGTTCTCCAAGGTTCTGTCCTTGGGCCAACCCTTTTTCTTCTTTTCATCAATGATCTGCCTGATGACATTATTTCCAACTGAGCTCTCCACCACTTCCTGCTTGAATCTGGCTCTCTTTCTGTTTATCATGCAATCTTTTGCTCTCATATGTGGTATGGCTGCCAGACCTGGGCATTACATGAATCTACAAATAATAAACGTATTCTTCTTCTCCAGAAAACTGCAATTCGTTTCATTACCTTTTCTTCCTTAAAGGAGTGGTTCGGTTAAAAAATGAAAATTTTAAAATTTGCCAACAGTTATTCAAATTCAAAATCCTGTAAACAAACTCATGAAATATAAAAGAAATCGATTTGCATAAAAAATTTAGATTTATAATTTAGCTTTACTTGATAAAGAGTAGCTTGAATTCCCTTTTCCTTCTTACCTGTAAATCTCTTTTGAAACAAAAGTGTTCAAAATGAAGATGAGATATTTTTGGATGTTTTGGCAAATTTTCCCTAATGTTAGTTAAGCATTTCTTCTTTAAATGCTCATCTTTTTGCATTGAGAAAAACGTAACGTCTTTATTTCGGGTAACTTTAAACGTATTGTTGTTACATCCTACTGCTACACACCATCAAGGCATCTTGAATTTCGAGTTTGATTATTTTGCTATAAACACTTCTTTCAATCGCAAACAACTCTACTATACTTCTACTTCTGTCTTTATTATACTTGCATATTAAAGATTTTTTTCTTTAGAAGGTGCGCGAGTGACGTCATGAATATTTAATCAGATATAGTGCATTGTTAAAGAATTTTGTTTAGAAAGGAAATGAGATCATTTTTAAAACAAAGAAAGAAAAATATATTTCCTAGGAAATAAAATATGCAGAATTCAAATTTGTTAAGATCAGATTTTCGATTTTTTACCGAACCATCTCATTCTTCTCCACCCTTTTCTAAGCTTGGTCTACTTTCGATTTTTGATTTGGCAAGAACCCTTAATATCCTTTTCATTCATCAAATCCTTAATCACAGAATTCCTGATCACAATAATAGTGCTTTCACTTTTTCCAAATTATCCCATTCTATCAATACTAGAGGGAAGTCAGCAGGATCTCTATGTAAACCTAATATAAACACTACCTTATATGGTATGAACTCTTTTACATATCAATCAATATCTTGGTGGAATCATCTCCAGTCTACCTATAAACACATCGACGTAGCTTCCCTTTCTTATAACCACCTTAAAAAGCTGATTTCTTTCTAAGAAACTACCTGACATGCAACTAGCTTCTTGGAATAAGTATCTTCATTATCAAACAACTCTTTCATTTATTCTCTGTTTTCTACCGGAATTTTATTTACTTGTATATTTTTTATTTTCTATTTGGTGGTCACCTCCTTTGTTTAGATTAATCTACAGGGGTGGTCTCCAGTCATTACTTTACTTTATTGCTTTGTAGTTAATTTTTTGTGACGAATAAATATCATTTCTTTCTTTTTTTTTTTTTTTAATAAGTCGCTCAATACAAGGTTTAAAACCACTAATGTGTATTGAGGTACAAGGAGGAAAGGTGACGATGGGGTAAAGACTGGGGTAAAGAATTCCAGAGAGTGGAGGAGCGAGGGATGAAACTTTGTTGGTAAAAATTTTTTGATGATTTTGGGATGCTGACAGTGTGACTTTAAAGGAATATATCTTGCGATATATTTTACGTTTTTGAAAAATTATTTCGCCTTTTGAATGATTAAAGATTGAAGTTTGTCTCACAAAAAATTGAGCTGTTTTGCTCTTTTCTATAAAAAGGTCGTTTTTTTCATCTTTGTTTTTCTTCTTCCATTTGCATAAATCTTCCAAATTTTTTATATCATGAAAAAGTGCTTTTTAAGCTTGACACAGTGCAAAAAGAATTTTTGAAATATCTCATAACCAAATTTGCCAAGCATTTATAAAAACTGTGCAATTTCATTTGAAACGTACTTAAGGTTTATTTTCAATTTTTTGAAATTCATCACAGTCATAGCACTTACCTTTTAGATTGTTTATTGTAAAGTCATCAAAGGGGTTAAGGTTTCATTTGCCTAAAGAATTGAGGTTGGAAAATAAGGATTGAAGGATGGAGGATCATTACTAGATGGTGAAGGGTTAGCAGTTTCAGAATTCGTGTTCTGAATTGGGAAAATGTCAGCAACGCAGGTTTGCATAGCCATGAGAGGTCAGAGTTAGCTAGGGAATCTAAGTCAGTGATGCTTAGTTGACTGCATTTTTTATGAAACCAAGGGATTCGGCATAAAAAGGGGTGCAGAAAAGATCTCAAACACACAACAAAGAAAAAAAAACAAAAATAAAAAAAATTAAGCAGAACTGATAGTAAAAGGAAAATAAGCTAGAAAAGAATACAAACTAAGCCAACCAAGTGCCAGTGCCGATCCATGAACTTTACTGATTACACTGTCAGGATACCATATTAACGAGACTGTGGATATACAAAGTCCGGATACAGTTGGTCGATAACACTTTTATGAGTAACTTTAATAAGTTTCGAGCGATCCGTTACGCGAACGACACACCCATTATTCACAAAAACTTTACTGATGATGTGGGCACACTTTATACATCAACATTTCCAAGCGATTCTTTGGATCGCAGGAAAAAGATCGGAATTAAAAGAAAGTTTTGTACCACTTTAGTAGAACTTTTAATTTCAGCAATGTCGTTGTAGCTAGCATCGATTTTATCAGTGAGCTCTTGAAACTGAGCCTTATTTAACTTAGGACCCATATTATACAGCCAAAATCGTAGGTAAAGATTATAAGAAGTAGGTTAAATGATTAGCGGCAAGAAAGCGAAGGCTTGATAATTTACATGCAGATGACCAACTTGGTTTGCATTAATAGACAAGAGCACGTCTGCACTCTACGATGTCCGCAGAGATATGATAAGAAAATAAATCTTAGGCTGGAATTTATATACAATTCTCAAGTCCTAGCTGGGATTTTATATAATACTAATAACCCGGGTAAAACTTTTTACCACTTCTTACTTCTGCTCATAAAAGAAGATTCATGCATATCAAAACATGTGATGCAAAGTTATGGCACAAATAAAAGCAATTTTTTTTTATCCAAGATTCAGCTACATGATCTACTGATAAGCCGGTCTTTGAGGTTTGAGGCTCACTAGAATAGACACTGAGCGTGGAGCCATATAACTGTGATAAGGTTTATGTGACTGTTCTCTGCAAAAATGCAAATAAGGTTGTGATGTTAGGAATGTTATGGAAAGTATCCAATGTTGCTGAACTTAAATCCAATGGTAACAAAGTTTTAAATTTGAATTATTTTGACTAAATGCTACAATTTCTACAAAAGAAGTTTCAAGACTTGTTAAATTTTACCTATAGATCATTTTATGCCAACTACTAAATTTTGTCCATATGTAACAATTTCGATTAAGGTTGTCTAAAGGGATACCATGTTTCAAGACTTAGTTCTGATGGAAGATAAGTGTTAAAAATATCTGAGTTTGGCATAATCATGACTGATTAAAGAAATGCTTCATGCCCTGTTTAGCTATTTTGATTGACCATAAATGTTCTGTTATAAAGAGTAATAAAACTTATTGAAAATGTTCCAAGACAAATATTCTAAAATTTACAAAGTATTGGAAAGATTGAAGATCTGAAAGTAATATTTTCTTTTCATACACTCCAACCCCATTTATAATTGTTGAATTCATTCATAGGTACTCTTTACCTGTAAACTGTCCCTTTCAACTTTTTTTTTCTGATTTCTAGAAAACTGGTAACGTTGAATGTTCCTCTGCTGTTGGTTACATAGCTGTGTACCGGATTGAATTCGCCACAGCTATGTTTTTCCTCTTATTTGCACTGTTGATGATTGGAGTTCGATCAAGTCGAGATGGCCGAGCGAGCATACAGAATGGCTTCTGGGGTATCAAGATTCTCATCTTGATTGGTGGCATGGTGGGTGCCTTCTTTATCCCTAATGATGATGGAAAGTTTGCTGAAGGTATGTATCAATTTTGCAATGTATCAATATTGCAGTGGTGATGAAAGAATTGGTTGAAAGAAAGACCTTTCTTTTTAGCATGGATGTATGTTGGTCTGGTTGGGTCTTTCATATTCATTTTACATCAACTGATTCTATTGGTTGATTTTGCACATTCCTGGAGTTCCAACTGGGTCGATAACATGGAGGAGAGTGGATCGAAAGTCTGGATGGTGGCATTGCTTTTTTTCACTTTCGCTATGTATGGTGGAGCGATTGCAGCAATTGTCTGCATGTACATTTACTTCACTCAATCAGACGATGACAGCTGCCATCTTGAAAAATTTGTTGTCAGTTTTGAATTGATACTTTGTATATTTATGTCGATGATTGCTATTCTGCCGGCTGTACAAGAGAGACAACCCAAGTCTGGTAAATTTTAATTACACATAATAAAATTGACTTGATGTCTGTTACTTTTTCTTTCTCATCTCAGTGAGGGAGATTTCCTAACTATGTGTATTTGACAATACTGTTTCAGGTTTGTTGCAAGCTGCAGCGATCTCTCTATACACATCTTATTTGACATGGAGTGCACTCTCCTACAGACAGGGTAAGGCTTTGTTGTTTCACTGTTTATATGATGCTTTCGACTGTTCTCTTAATTATTCATTCTTCATATATACTCAAATTATATTCTTTTCCAAAATTTGAAAAACATCTTTTATTGAAAGCTACCTTCAGATAACCATCCAAAAGCAAATTTAGTTAAATATGAATGCATATCTTTTCAAGAACTAGCATTGAAAAGGATCGTTGAGCTCGTTGAGGTCTTCTTTACATTCTTTTATTATAGTTTGTTCCGGCATAGAAATTTGCATGAATTATGCACAAAAAACAATTTCAGATTTGGCTAAAATTGGACAAAATTGGTCTTCAACTTTTATGAAAGTGCCTATTTAAAAAAGATTATTCCTGACGTCTTGTGGCTTTTATATTCAAAACATTTTGCGAAAACACAGATTCGCATCCTTATAAACCTTCAGAACCAGCGATATAGCGACCATTAACGAAAGGTTTGACCATAATATCGTTGAGCTATTGTTTTACCTTGTTATGATTAGCAGCGAAGCGAAAATACCGTATTTAAATGCCCTTGTGTTTACTACTACTGTCTGTGAAAGTTACATTTTTGTTGTGGTTTTAAAAATGTGTGGCTTCACATTTTCGTGTGTAGCAAACGAATACACACACGTCACTTCATTATAGGTCAAAACGAAAATTCGGGCTGCTTCTCATTATGACAACACTGCAATCTGATAGAGCTGATTTTAAATTTCAGAGTTCAATTTCATAATTTAGTCAAGGCATTTTGGTAAAAATGAGAACAAATTTTTGGAAACGACTATATTATTAAGCAAATTTGTACGTAGAAGAATTTGAATGTGCTGATCTTTAAGGCCGAATTTCGTAATTCAGACAGGCCATATGAACTTTGGTCAATGTGAATGTTTACAGTCAAAAAGTTTAATTATAACAGATTAAGTGAATCAAAGACTGTGGAATGTGCTATCAATGTTTTTGACCAGATCTGAACAGATCATCACCATAAGATATGCTACTTAATCACTAATTAAAAAACTTGACATCCCGAACTTCAAATATGTTTTGCTATTCCATCCATAGGTTCGTGCAATGATTTTAGCAGCAAATTTGAACAAACTGAACCAGAAGTGGACGCACAGTCGGTGATTGGTGTTGTGTTGACATTCATCCTGGTGGTTTTCGCGTGTGTTCGTACATCATCGTCCTCACAGATCGGTTGGTAGCAGTTTATATAAGATAGGGAAGTTGAACAAGCAAACTGGAAGATCTCATAATTCCCATGGAATTCTTAATTGAAAATTTGACAGATAGTTCCATCAATTGAAATTTAATTCAGTTTAATTTTTTTTTTTTTTTTTTCAGGCAAGATCGGTTTAGGCGATAATGAAGGATCTGGTGATGGTATGGGACCAATCGACAGCGAGAGTGGTGAACGAAAGGGCCAGCATGTTTACGATGACGAGGGGGATGCTGTTACATACAGTTATACCTTCTTTCATATAATCATGATGCTGGGAACACTTTATATCATGATGACACTGACGAATTGGTACAAGTAAGTACTCCCTAGCTCAATCATTGCTGCCACATGAGAAGTTATTCCTAGCTTGAATCTTTTGAGTGTAATAGTCTTGAATTAAGAATGTTTCCTGCTTGTTAGGTCCTCACATTTAGTTATTCTTTCATATATTTTGTGTGTTATTTTTACATAAGCTTGTTGATGGTCCAGGGGGTTGAGGAAATTGAGTACCAAGGGTTGAGGACGTGTCCCTCCTTTAAATTGGCTTTTATTTATAGACCTGCGGGCTACAACATCAACAAACTGAAAAGTTCTACTGCTGCGTTTTGGATCAAAATTTCATCTAGTTGGGTCTGTTGCGCATTGTACTTGTGGACGCTGATTGCTCCCGTGTTGTTTCCAGATCGAGATTTTGGAAACTAAATCCGAATCCATATGCAGTTTATATTTAATTGATTGAACCATTTTTTATATCCATTATTATTATGGCATTTCTCCTGCCATTTCTACTGATTCACAGTTCTTCTTTAAAAATAAAATCTTCAGCAGTCTATGTTCATGAACAACCGTGGTTTGCTATTGTTTTGTTGTTGTTTACGTCAATTCCACGTTTGTTCCAGCCCATTCAGATTTGAATGTCTCAGTGATACTTATGGTGCATAATGGATTGTTCGTATAAACAATATTTAAGATTGAGTTGGTATGTGAAAATGAAAGTGAAAGTTCATTTCTGTTGATGATAAATACCATAAATAGAGTAATGTTTTCTTGTCAACTCGCATCAAAGTTAGTAGGGAACTTACGAAAGTACGACGGCAACGTGGACGACGACGTACAAGATATTCATCTTCAATGAATCACAAAAGAGCAGAAACTATACACTTGGTTTAAGAAGTTTATTTATAATGCCATTGAAGTTTGTTTTTTGAACTTTGAGAGACAGAATCATGAAGAAACCAAGGAAAATTTGTCGGAAGTACTGCTATTCTCACGTCTTCGTTTTCAATACGACTTCAAAATATTACTTTTCAAGTTGCGTGTAGAACGTGCAAATATGATAATGATATTAGTAAAATTAAAAACATTTCCCAATAGTATAGTGTGAAATAGACTTCCATTTTAAAGTAAATCTATGGAGTAAAGTGAATCTTTTGTTTGTCTCACGTCGTCGTCCACGTTGCTGTCGTAGTTTCATAAGGCCCCTAGTTATAAACTTAATCGCCCTGAAGAAATTTTGGACAGTATAAATAATAAACTTGTGTGAGATTTTACGACAATCTATTTTTAAAATGCTATTCCATAACGTTCAGATGAAACCCTTAACGTGAATGTATTTGGATCATCGAGCTTTATCCTAGACTCTCCACTTTAAAGTCGCGAATACTCGGAAGGCGTCCATACTCGAAAGGCGTCCATACTCATTTCCCGGTAAAATTGAGTGCTTTTAATGTTGTTTTTTGTATTATTTCAGTTGTACAGACCTTGTGAAATTTTCGTTTTTATGAGACGCGTGAAAGTTTCAACGTCTACTTCTGTTTTACTTGTTTTGCTCACTGACAATCTGATAATCATCTGGCCATGCTTACAAGAAAACATTTCGTTTACTCTCTTTCTCACTTCTGGATATGTCTTAATTTAACTCAAGTGGCGGCAAAATCGTCAAAAGTCACTGCGATGAAGAGCATTTTCATTAAAATAGTGTGTAAACATCTTTAGAAATATACATCTCCGTAGAACCCTTGCAACAAATTTTCCCAGTGTGAAGGTTGAAGAAGTAAACGATGATGAGGAGAAGAACCACTAGTTGTGAAGCTCCTCCGTTGTTACTTCAAAACGTTGGAAGTTCTTTAAAAAGTACTATCTTATGCAGAATACTTATGCTTTAAAAGTATTTCTGATGGTCACATCCGAAGACCGAACTCATACCCTAGGGGGTTTCTTGTTTTCGATATACGGACGGTGGTCGAAGACTAGTTAATCTTAATCAACTTTGTTCAGCAGAACATAGACTGGAACACCATGATCACATGCGAGTGAACAGACTATAACAACAATCGTTTGATTTTATTTTACTAGCCTGAGCTCTAGACAGGAACATATCTTCTATATATGAAGTTGCGGTCTGATTTAATGAGCATATGACGAATACATTTGTGGTGAAGATGACGTAGCCGGATGTGGTATTAACGGAAAGAAAAGAATAACTTCAAGATAAACATTTGAGAAAGGCGCTCAGCAGCTTCTGTTTGACCAGCGGTTAAATGGCTAACGAGCATGCGCAGAAATGCTCATGAAAAAAAATGTTTTAATTATTTCAAGAACAGCATCCCTCCAACCAACCTCAAGCCCAGGATTTCTTTTGCCATTTGGTATTAAAGAGCTGGGTACTAACATATCCACTAGAGCTTTTGTCACACCACTCTATCCTCTCGCTCTATCCACTCGCTCCATTCCTCAATAATATTAATAAATTTAAAAGTAAATAGTCGAGATTTATCGAGAAGATATTTATTTGTCAAAGAAAATCAGAATATGAAGTTTCACTCTAGAAATATAATTTCTTCCGAAACAAAATCATTTGCTTGGTAAAGAAGAGAAGAACCTGACATGAATTTCATCCTAATCATCCGCTTCATCTGCCACACCATCCATTTCTTCCATTTCTTTTTCGATTTCTTCGCGTCGTTGTACCCACGAGTTAATCTCATTCTCTGTTTCAAGGATGTTCCTATCCAGAACACCACAGCTTCGTTCGGCTGCTTCAGCACGCACTTCTGTTTCCTTTAACTGACCTTCTAAGAAAATCAGTTTATCGTTGTTGGTTTCCTCACGTTCGTTCGACTCTCCCTCACGTTCTTCCAGTTCGCGTAAACTTTCTCCGGCGCTTTCGATGGTTTTTTCCAAAACCGCCACTCTTTTCTCTTGCGTGTTCGCTTTATCGCGCACTTTTTCGACGTCACGTGACACAACAGTTCGTTTACGTTGCGATTCAATGAACTTTGTTTCGTTGGCTTCCAGATTTCGCTTTGCTTCCTTGAATTCTTCTTCTAAGTTTTGCATTTTTTCGTCATCTTCTGCTTCTTTGGTGTCCAGTTCATTTCTCTTTTCTTCAACTTCTTTCACCGATTCTTCGACCTTATCTAATTTTTCCTGGGCATTTTGATATCTCTCCGTTGCATCCTCCAGATCTTTCTCTAGCAATTTAATCCTTCGTTTGGCGCTATTTAACTCCACTTCTGCTTTTTCTAACCTTGCCAAAGATTCCACCAGACTGTGTTTTGCATCAATCTTTTTTTGATCAGCATCATCGATATGTTCGGTAATCTCTTTTAATTTAGCTCTCAATTTTCCAAGTTTTTCATCGCCCATTTTCAGTTGTTTCTCTCTAAAAATCCAGATAAATACAAAAGTAAAATAGATGAACAGACTTCATGAATAGAAATGACTTCGTAAGCTTGTTTCTTGGGCGTTTCTTGGGCGTCTAAATAACTGAGAAACAACTGCTATGTGATCAGACTGTGACCAGAGAGAGAGAATTAGAACATCGAATTTTAAACACAAAATGTTAGTTTTTTTATTTTTGATCAAGAAGGTTTGGTTCATGCGAGAAAATAGTTACGCAATGCCTCGTTTATTCTAACCAAAATTAACGAAATATTTCAACTAGAAGATAGCATGATCGAGGTACACTCTCACAACCGAATCTAGTTTTGGATGAGACTCTTATCTTGAAGTTTCTCTACTGATGAGACTCCGCTAAGAAGGCCGAAATATAACTTAAAAATAAAAATAAATATGAAACGATCCATAAACACGTCATTCTATCTTAATTCACGTTCACATAAAAATGTCACTAAAAGAACTTAAGCCTTAGTTTTTATGACGTCGGACTGGCTCACGTGGATACACATGCGTTGTAGGATCGGTATGTAAGACAGCATCAAAATAAGATAGGCCTAATACCGCTCCTGTTAACGAAAATATCCTAAGTGTTGTTCTAAATGTCGTCACGTAGTACGTCTTTTTTACTGTACTGTAAATGTTATGTCTATCTCATTGAACAAAATATCTCCCGTGTAAATTGGACGGAGATGTAGGAGAGTGAGTTCTCTTCCGTTAGTTGAAGTGTGGACAGGTTAGTATCGTTCAGTCGATCGTTTCTCACGTGCCTTGTTTCAAGGGCTAAGCATCATACAGCGTCGTAACATCGACATTGCAGGTCGAAAGAAACTTTCAAAACAACCCACTCACGATACTAATCCTAATACTAAAGACACGACACCAGAATTGGTGCACGGTGTAGACAAGGTCTTATTCCACCCTCAAGCAGGAGAAACAGGCCTTCGTGACTTATCTTATCCTTTACTGATTTGACATCAGTTTCGGATTTAAATGCTATAATTCGGGTTTGTGGCTATTATGACATAATCGGATCTCAGATCTGTTTACAAAATAGATAGTGTGAATGTAATCATGATGATCAATCTTCAGCCAACACACCCTATAAACTGACGTTTGCACAGCCTGTTTCACTGCATCAACAAGAAAAGTTCATCAGAACCACAGATTCACGTCATATGTATCAGTATTATCAACATGAGATAGAGAAACGCTCACATGAAAACCAAATTGGAGTAGCTATCAATAAAAAAGGAACATTGCTTTTCAGTGCAAATCTTTTAGGGAAATGTGCTTCTATTAGTGCATAGTACTTATTTTGAAAAAGTTGTGTTTGTGCAATTTATGCTGATCAATAATCATTAATATGAGTGCAAAAAGTTTGTTACATATTTCACAATAACTACATTCGTTGTTCTTTATAAAACAACAACTAATGAAAAACAGAAAGAAAATTTCATTGGTGCAAGTAAATGAAACTGATTTATTGTACATTTTTTTATATAAATTACAAGGGACAGTAACTCACAGTACATAAGATTCATCAAAATGCACAGAAAAAAAGAAACTGATACATAAAGAGAGAAAGATTGCCAGAATATGAAGCAAACATTAGTCAAACATTAAAAAAACCTGTGTTTTGTGTACATGACATTTCAAATTACATTTTACAGTCACGTTGGACATTTGTTGTCAATCAAAACATTTCCACAAAAAAAACTCATAAAATTAATATTTTACATGGTTTCATAAGAAAAAATTCAAATAAATGAACACAAAAATCTAATAGACAAAATGGCTGTTTCCTCTTGAAAATAAGTGAAATTAGAAATTCTAAGCTACCAAAGTACCAACATTGATGACAGAATGTACATTATAAAATAATTTTGAGAAAAAATGGTAGATGTATGAAAAATAAATAAACACTATAATACAAGATAGACCTAGATGATGAGTTGGGTGAGGTTTAAAAGTTTAAAAAATTTTTGTCAAGCAATGATGAATTTAGACCTTGCAATTAAAAGTCCCAGCTGTTGTCTCCCCTAAAAATCCACCCATTAATATACTTCCATCATTAATGGCTTCAAAGAAGGTCTAATCGTCTATATCAGCTTCGTCCATTGCATTCATTTCGTCATTGATTTCTTGTGTTTTGTTTCTCCACATTTCAATTTCAACTTCAGTATCGGCAATGTTTTTCTGCAACACTTGAACAGATCTTTCGGCAGCCTCTGCACGCACTTCTGCTTCTTTGTATTGGCCTTCCAATAAATTTAACTCTTCAGCATTTCTCTCTTCCTTCAAACTTGATTCGCCTTCGCGCTCTTCAAGCTCTTTCAAACTATCTGTTGCATTGGTAATGGTGTCCTCTAAAACTGCCACACGTTTCTCAAGTGCATCTGCTTTATCTGTGGCACGTGTAATGTCCCTATTTACAACAACTAATTTTCTTTCTGCTTCAGTTAACTTGGTTTGGACTTCTTCAACAGTAGTTTTCATTTCTTTTACTTCTTCTTCAAGTAGTTGAATTTTCTCATCACCTGCAGATTCATTCTCTTCCAGCTGTCGGCGCTGCTCTTCAATGGAAGTGCCAGATTGTTCCACATCATTCAATTTATCTTCCAATTTGTCGCATCTATCGTTAACATCATTTAAATCCTTTTCTAACAGTGTGATTCGGCGTTCAATACTGGCAACTTCACTTTCTCCCTTTTCTAAACGCGAAGTTGCTTCGATCATGTTGGCCTTGGCATCGGCCTTTCTTGCATCAGCATCGTCAATCTGTGCAGAAATGTCTGCTAATTTAGCCTTCAATTTTCCAAGTTTGCTACCACCATCCATATTGATAAAGGTTAAATGAACGAAGGAAGTTTGGTGTTTACAGTTTTGAAAAAACAAGTGATTTGTAAAGCAGATGTTCAATGTGTGTCACAAACTTTGGACAACAACTACCTCCTTCGGCACCAACTGGAGAACTGCACAAATATATTATTATCACTTCACACACATAAGTATTGTTTGCAAGGGTGTGTTACAAAGGGTGTTACGGCGATGAAAACAATCTTATTTTACAGTTGATGCCCAAATAGAGACCGAGAGCCGAAAACACAATAACAAAATAAATTGAACAATCATCCTGTAGCCATTATTGACCATATTTGGATATGAAATTCAAACTATTTAACTATTGCCTCCCGTCACATTTCGAGAATGATTAGCTATCAACATATAGCAAAGAAGATATTTTTGTTTCATTACAATTTCTCCCACAGAGTTACACTCCAGTTTTTCTCGTTGGTGGTGTGTGGTGTAGAGTTATCCGCGTGTTTTTCTCCCCGATCCGACACCCCACACGCACACGAGCGGACAACACATAAATATGGCTATATACCACACATACCACTCACATGATTTATAGATGGTGTATATCCGCGGTGTGCGCTCCGACAAGTTTTTGCTAAGTCTCTTTCCCCACCCACACGATTACGATGATAGTCAATATCGCTCGCCAGCAACCTCTAACTCAGAGGGGTTCTTATTTTTCGGATATACGGACGGCCCTCGACTTATTATATTCCGTGTCCGTTTCGCCAGTGCTTCTGGTGTTATCTGGTGTTACCTTCTGCAACATTAGTTAGAATCTTTTTATAATAATCATACCAAATAATAGGCTTCATGAACAAAACTGATATTAATCTTCACACAGCGGACGAGAGAAAGAACATGGCTTTGAAATAATCTCAATAATCTTGTTGTCATAAATATTGTATTGTGTGGCGGTAAGATATGATGGAGAGGAGCTGGGTAGGCTGAATCCAGCACGGTGTGTCATTCAGTAATCAAACATGAAGAAGAAAGCTTGTGAAAAAGTTCTTTCTCGGTTCATAAAAGGAGCTACAGAAATGATACCTTCTGAAAAAGAGTTGCCAGTCGACAAATGGTATACTCAAGAAGTGTATTCAGGAATACGTGAAAACGTTCACATGATCTTCTATTCAAAAAAAATACGAAAAATATTTCTATGGTATAGGAGTAGGAGCTCCTATACCATCATAGAAATATTTTCGTATTTCTATGACACTACACACTATCTCTGTTTAAAGTTTTTTAAGATATAGTCTAAAAATGGATTGTTGATTTCATGATTCTATTAAAAAAACCGTTTTAATTTGTTTCGAGGAGAAGACTCTTGGTTTTTTACTACACGATTAACATAAATATCCATTAGTTACATAGCTCACATTATTACATATGTATCATAATTTGCTGGCAATATCTCTTATTACACCTCACACTAAACTGACTACTCTCTCGTTGTGTGTGTAAAACATTAAACGATTATGTTACCAAATTCGCAATATTCAGGCCAAGTTTTGACCAAAATTGAAAAATGTTTCAGTCACTTATAATTGAATAAAATTGAATAAATCAGAGTTTATCATGTCATGAACAAGCGAGTTTATTCTCTAGCCTACTTTTTACTACAGCTGTCATCGAAGGCAGGGCTAAGCCCCGCCGACATTCAAATGAGTATAACTTTTTAAGTATTTGCTTTTGTGCGCTGTGTTTTTCATTTCCACCGATCCATCTCAATTTGTTTCATATGCGAAAAAAAAAATGATAGCACCATTTCTCAGGTCAAAATTCGGTTCTAATGTTACATTCGAACATTTTTGTCATTTTATTTCGAATATAATCCTGCTAATCTCTTCATCGTAGTGACTTTTTGATGATTTGGTTACTGGGTGTCCTGACGACTTTCTCTGTATCAATCAGTGTAAGTAAGAGGGTATTCTCGACATTTTGAGAAATTGCTAAGCAACTTATCTCAAACGTTGGCTTTTATAAATGTAGAATTATAATCAAAATTAATGCATTTTGTTTGCCAAGTATATTTGACCAATGTGACGTCATAATTGGGTGGGAATAGACACAAATGTGTAAATTTTTCTTTCAATTGAAAATCCGCCTCTAAGTGTGGAAAAACGGGCTAAAGTCCCCCTTTGCCGACTTTCCACTTTCTGAAAAACTTTTCGCGGACAGAAACGGGACGGACGACCCAGTGGGCAAATTTGTTGAAAAATCGCTACACACAGTTTCAACTGATGTGTACACCAAACATTATCTGTTGTTGAAAAGTCGCCCTTAGTTAGTTAACAGGAATTATTTTCATTTATTACAATTACAAATACAGTCTTTAATGCAGAGTGGGGCAGGTATTAAAAACTGATCCTTAACAGTGGGAGAACATAAGATCAATTAAACAGACAATATAATTTAGCGTGCATTACTTTGGTACCCGCGAAAATTCCTTGCCAAATAGAAAGTTACCACTACCCCAGCGGGCACATTTGTTAAAATATCACTGCGAAGGAGTGCATTTCTATAAAAATATACACACAATTCTAATGAAATTGCACTTTGTCTGTATATGCATCTACCGGTTTCAAACCAGCTAATTTTTACGGTCAAAACCTTGTTAAATTTGTTTGGGAGGGTGAGGTTTTGGCCAAGTGATGTCTCGTTCTTCCAAACGCTTTTAACAGAGTTTTCACTGAGAAGTTTGATGGTTTGAAACCGGTAGATGCATACCCTCTTGTCGTGTTGCTCGTTGACGATTTTTCGTGTTGCTCGTTGACGATTTTGTCCACTGAAACATTCAAAACGTCGTCTACCTCCTTGAATATCCATTTGTTTGGTCACCGTTATGTAGCAGCACTTACAATAATAGACCTTGTACATTAATTACATTCAGGATGCAAACGAGGCTTCTTTCTTTTGTTATAGCATGTGGTGATAAATTCAATTTAATATACAGTCATCATTTTTTTCACAGCATAAAATGGAATGTACCCTCTAACTCACTAACGTTGTAGTGGGACAGTGGAACAAGCGCACCTTTCCCATTCATTCAGTACAAGCAAGTAGTGGTGGCAGTATAAATAAAGTATATACAGTATATAATATAATTATAACAAACAAGTGTTCCTTTTCGAATTTAATCTCTATTGATTGCTGTGAAATCACTATATCACATTCACTATATCACATTCACTATATCACATTCAATTAAGCAATATCAAAATACATTGAAATTGACTATATACATAACTTAGCTACAAACTAGCTATAAACAATACAAAGTCCTAGGCTTGTTGTCTTTAATGAACGCTAAGGAATTAAACATAGAGAGATTGAAAACAGCAATCCACAAAATCATCAAAACCTGATATTTACATTTTCCAAATACTTTTGGGATAGAATACCATTTATTTCCAAACACAGAAACACACTGACAATTCTGGATTATTATAATTGTGGTCACCAGGCCTTTGCTAAGGCTAAGCTTGGTTACTAATTCAATCACTTTTTTGCTTTTTTTTTGGATTTTGAATGACTCGATAATAAAAAATGGAGGAGCATGGATGTAGCAATAAACCCAAAAACAAGACCATATCTAGATTTCCGCTCATTAGCTTCCACAGCAGTATCTTCATGTAATAAACGATCTCGTCTAATGCGTGCATCTCTTTCCATCAAAGCTGATTCGTAATACAACCGTGCCCATTGGTCATGTCTCTTACTCTCCCTCGTTTGATGAACTGGGCGCTGTTGAAAAGGTGATGCTGCACGAGCTCCAACTCTCTGTGATCGATCGTAATTACGTCGTGAAGTGACGTTACTCAGTATAGCATATGCTTCATTCAACTCAGTGAATTTTTGGTGAGCCAAAGGTGAATTGTCGTTTTTATCTGGATGTAACTTTTGTGACAGTGCATAATATGCTGATTTGATTTGCTTTTGACTAGCATTAGGACTTACTTTTAGTAGAGCGTATAAATCATTTCTCTGTTTCTCAGCAGAAACATTATTTGATACACACCTGCAAGAAAAGATTGGAACAAAGCCTTTCTTAAAAAGAAGAATTTTGTTTGTGCAAGACCATCTTTGCATATTTATTTTCACCTATGACAGAAAAATGATATTATAACAGTATGCTACAATAGGCTGATTAATGGTTAAGTTGGATATAATATGACAGTGATTTTTTCTAAAAGCTATCACCTTAAGACAGGCATCAAAAAAGAAAATGATGGTGTTAAAATGTTACACCAACGGTCATCTCCAAATGAATTGAGAGCAAACATTATTGTTCAAAGCTGGTCATTAAACAGTTATTACATAAACTAAAAACATTCAGAACGGAGCAAAAAATCATTGGTCAGGATACATTCATAATGGTTTAGAGTGTCACCTTGCAATCATACTACAGATTTTGAGATGTGAATAAGAATCGGCCAAACCTATTTATCAATAACTCTAAAGATCTTAATAAGAATCAAGCAGAAAAAATCAGGAACCAAGCAGAACTAGAAGAAATTGAACAGAAACAGTAAAATAAAGTAACTTGTTGGTGATTAGCTGTAAAGCAAACACAAAGAATAAAAAGTATTAAGACTCACCTTCACAGGAAAATTGAATTTGAAAATGAAATATAAAAGAAATGATTGTTCCTTAAGATACAAACTAGTGCATTTACAGACAGCAGCAGTAGACAGCGAGTGAAAGCAAAATTAAAAACAGAAATGCCATCTGCAAAATGTGATGTGTGTGAAAGGAAATCGAAATAGAAGATGAAAAAGAAAAGACCAAATTACTATTATATACTTGTTTTCAAGAAAAACATTATATTGTAGTGGAAAAAAGAACCTCAATTGATTTTTTTTCTATGCTAAGTTTCAGCGCAAGAACTATATAAATTATATATATTATGTGAATTATGTATGTCAAAAATTGCACGGGTTTTTATTTGGTTCTGCTTCTTTCATAAAATAAAAGACATGGTATTGAGATAAAAATAGACTACACAGGGTCTAATCTAGAATGGAACGGCACCGTCCAGCGGAAAGAAAAAGGGCACATGAACATCAAAAGGGCACTTTTTTAAGGAAAAGGGCAACTTGAGCTTTATTTTGGTGGGTTAAACCTGTGAGCCCCTTATACAAGAGTGATTTTTGAAGTTTTTAAAGCAAAATAAATTTTCAACAAAAAGAAAACGTAGAGGGCAGCGTCTGATCAACGGACGCTCTTTCGGCCTAGAATAGACCCTGCTACAGATAAGTTTGTGCCATTTCCAAGTCTTCCTTTTAAAACACTATAAAAACATCTCTCCTTAGTTGTTGACCACATTTATAATGTGTTTTTCTTTTCTCTACTAGTCACAAAACATGGCTTTAAACATAACTACTTAGACCAGTTTTTCACTGTTCTGCCTAATTATTTTTACCAGAAAATCAAAATTTATGTAAAATTAGTTGGATTTTATGTGGAATTTTCCAATATGTTGAATTATTACAGTTTCAATCAATCAATCAATCAATTCCAAATATATTTCTATAGATCAACAAAAATATACAATGGTATTTTTTCAAATGAAGTAAATTCTACTAAAATAGACACTATGGACATCACAAAACAACTACAGGATGTTTCAGGACAGGACAAACAAGAAGCAGGTTGAAAAACAAATTTAACATCAGTGTAAATGACGGTGTTTGGGTGAAGCAGATCAATCAAAAAACAATCAATAGGAAATTAGGAAAGTTGATTTCAAAGTATATACCTTAATTGTATTAATTATATATACATTGGACAAAAGGTTCATCAAGAATATCAGTTCCTGGTACAGCAGACTATCGCCAAATTAAGGAACATTCGAGGTAACAATGGCAGGCAATTTTCTCCCCCCTCAGCTCATTTACCAAGGTAAAACACCCAGAAGTTTACCTAAGTATAATTTTAATGAATAAGAATAAGAATAAGAGTTCTACGTAACACAGACTGCAAATCATTGGGCCAATGAAAAGACAAGCATTGACTTTCTAGAGCAAGTCCTCATCCCTTACATTGAAAAGAAACGAAAAGATCTCAAGTTGACCTGTCCATGGCTTTTAATTGCCAATGTTTTCAAAGCTCAATGGACGGATCCAGTAAAAGAAGTCGTTAGTCAATCAAATGGGAAAATGGTTGCCGTTCCCAATTGCTGGACTAGTGATTTGGAACTTGTCTGTAAGTAAACAGGGCGTTAGCTAGAAATTCTCAATTGAGGCCGTTAGACTATAACTATGATGAACATTTTTATAACGAAGCGGCAACTCATATTAGTGATGAATTTAAGCCGATGTTTCAAAATAGAACCAAATCATCTATTTTAACAGCAAGCTTATTTACTAACTTTTCATAAACTTATTGCTGGACTCAATTGGGAAACTTGTTAGTTTTTTGGATTGGGAAAGAGCCGTCTAACGGCACCTGTAGGACCCTAGCTAGCACCCTGGTAAAAGTTGTAAAGATTTTCTTTGGTAAGAGGCTCAAAAGTGGTACTCAAAGGAAAGAACCAAGCAAATGAACCAAGTTAAAAGATCGCATGAAATCAATGTTGATGTGAAAATATCTGTTGTAAAGCCCCTCCATGCTAAATGGGTAGTAAAGTTCTATGACTACATTAGATCAAAGCCTGATATAGTAACAGATGGCTGGCATAAGTCAGGAATTGTTGAAAAATTGAAAGAGAATGTTGAACTTGATCTGTTTTGTACATAAATTATACTGTTATATACTGTTATACTGTTTTTGTTCCATTAAAAGAAAATCAAGACTGTTAGGCACATAAAATGTTGTTTATTATCCCTATTATCCACTATATACTTTAAGCCAAAAAAAATTTTATAATTTATTGGGTGTGCGAAAATTAATACTGGGCGAAAATATATTTTTGGGGGGTGCGCGAAAATATATTTTTTGGGGGTGCGCGAAAATTAATCACGTGAAAATAAATCACGCAAAATTTAATACCTCATGAAAATTAATACAATTAAGGTAGATTTCAATTTTGGCAAAGACAAATCCATCAGTTTAGAAGCATTGGCTAAAGTCATGACAAAATTACCAATACAGCAAAGAGTGGTGTCTAACAGATTTGAGATCGTAACTGGAGGTTCGAATAAAACGGGCATTAACAAGGCCTCTGGTAGAGGCTCGTATATCGTATCGGATGAAGGGATGTTAGCATGATACACAGAATGTTAAAAAGCTACATTGAATTAAATCAGTAAATTTTATCAAACCCAATTCAGCAAATAACAAAGGTGGGATATTAAAATCAGTAAGACACATCAAACGAACAGCACAATTTTGCAGAGCTATGATCTGTTGCACTATATACATAGACAGGCTGGCCCCAAACTTGTTATTTGATGATATTTTCTATCTAGTTTGTATCATGTTATTTTAATATCATAGTATTAAGTATTTAATAAAATGATTAAACATAATGAGTAGTGTTTATTAATAAAAATGGCAATCAAAATTGGGAGTTAATCTGTTTTAAAACTCTCTCTACAGAATAACAACACTGAGTCATTCCAGTTAGGGTCAACAAGTGAACAAGGGATACTGCAACCAAAAAGGATACCGTAAAGCGGGGTGACTTCGATCAGTGGGGTGACTTCGATCAGTAAAAATAAACTGTTAAACTGTTGAAATTAAAGTGTGTTTTTTCAAATTTTTTCAGATTTTCATTTTAGATTCCTATTGTAAAATATCATCAGAATTCTTCCAAAATTAATGACGAAAAACATCAGTCCTCTAAAAAACTGTTTTTTTTGCTAGAATCTCCACTAAAAGCCTATATATTTTTTTCAGGTAACTTAAAAAATGCAATGGAATGTTTTTGATAGTAGCCTATATTTTTGAAGTTTGAGTTCTATCAGGCCACTCATAATTTGTCATTTAAGGCAGCTGCAAACTGTCAAATATTTTTCGTTTTTTGCATCGATGTTGAATGGTTTGAAAATTCTCATACAAAAATAAAGTTTGAATAAATAAAAATAAAAATTTGAATCCTCTAAAATCCTATCTTTTCTTTAAAAAATCATTGTCTTTTTTTCAGAAAAATCCACTAATTTTGAGAATTGTCCTCTAAAGTCCTCCAAAGTCTATTTTTGTCGTAAAAGTCCTGTGGCCACCCTGATACATGTGTGAACGTCGTAAATATCTTTTGTTTGATGTTTGCTGATCTTTAAGGTCGAACATTTACTGCCGCTGCATTTACTACAATTTTTGCACAAAAATTGAGTAAGGGATCATCTCCAATTACCGTTCCGTTCCGTTCTGGCCTTAATAGTTCTAATTTCGTCCTTACTAAAAAATGATTCGTTCTATTTTTAATCAGTGGAACGAAATTTTCGTTCGAAACTTATTTCAGATTTAAGCACTTTCGTTCCAATTCACTCCACGTTCCGTTAACAATACTTTCGTTCTCGTTCGTTCCTGTACGTTCCGTATTGTACAATTTGTCAAATTAGCAATCATTATTAATTAATTCTTGCTTCGCACATGTCGGGAGGCCGACAGGGAAAAAAACGTGTTTATGTTTTTTTTTCGTGTACAAAAGTATAACTCATGTTCTGTCCAAAATCAAAAGATACAACGTTTTTAGATCTATCCTTTAGCACCTTAGCCAAATCTCCATCTCAGAGCTTTTTCAAGTTTGTAAACGGAACATCAAAGGTGATCTTTCATGCTCACGAATGATTAACTAATTAACCGTAAAACGTTTTTAGCCACTACCTGAAAAAGTAGTTTCATCATTGGTAAATTAAATACTTTTATCTCTGTTTCTCGCATATCGCAGAGTCAGCATTCGTAAATAAAACAAATAATAGTTTTATTATGTCTTTTACTCTATCAAAAATTTAACTATTAACAGTAAAATATACATACATTAAAGTTCGTAAAAACATACAATAAATAGAATTAAAAAATATATTAGGATTAATGACGTAAAATTCTATTTATTTCTATTTATAATTCTAATATTAACTAGTGAATTGTGGCTTCCTTATCATCAATGAACTTTTTGGGGGCGTTATGATGAACTATGGGGATTTCAAGCTTATTATGGACTCTAGGGTAGTTACTTTTCTCTGTAGAATTATAAATAGAAATAAATAGAATTTTACGTCATTCTATTTTTTATTTTATTGGCAACTTTTCTGCATTTCGAATTAAAAGCTTCATTAAGGAGGCTTTTGTCGATCATAAAATCAACAGCCTCCTTATTGTACCGGCGTGCCTTTGCAACTATCGATTGCACCCGATTTGGTGATAGTTTCGTTTTCTCCTTTACGGTGCTGTTGCACATTCGTTTTCCCCCAGCCAACGACCCATTTGCCATCTCTTCCTCCGTAAATCGTTTCCCCATCTCGTCCTTGATTATTTGGCGGCATTTCGCCACTTCATGGATTATGTCTTCCTGCTGGGGTTCGGCGGCTGGAATGGATACCAGCGGTGATGTCACTGGGAGGTCGTCTCTAGTATCAGCTGGAAAGCATTGCCGTTTGGCAGATTTTGCCTGCACTAATTCCAGCAAAACGTCCATGTTTTTTTGCATACTCCACACAGCAGCCTTTACTTCGTGGATCTCCTGGCGAAGTGCTGCTATTTCGTTACTGCACGAACATGAACATGGTGCAAGTGATTTTTGGGGAGATGGAAGACACCTTTCATCCAACACTAACGGCTGAAATATCTTTTCCAGACACACGACACCACTTTCAGCAGTGGTGGAAGTGATTGGGGTCGCCTCGTCGCCAGGAGTGGTAGTGGTGTTGACAGGAGTTGCTGCATCTGTTACACTGTCAAATTCACTGCCAAAGCTTATGTTCTTGTCGATGTCGACTTCTTTTACGAATTCGTACAAAATCTTGCAGCCATCGGAAGTTGTTATCTAAACAAGCAAAAAGAATAATAAATAAAGGTTCAAAATCATACCGGACATGATCTAGTAACTAAGGTGGTTGATCGAACATTCTATTTGAGAATAGAATTCTATGATGGAAAATAGAATGCAGTGCACGTGAGAGTGAATATAGAAATTTACGATTTTGATGCGTGATGATGTACATGCATTTGCTGCTGGTAAGTTGATTTTTCCATTTAACTCTGTTTTCTATGAAAGTCTGCATGTAATTGGTAATACTTACATTATTTGTTATTTACATTATTTACATACATATTTCAACCTTACATTTAACAAATCACTGGCAGACTTAACATTTCTGATATTTATTTAATAATGAATAGACAAATTTGGTTTATCCTTTCCTTTAAAATTTGTATGATATTCCTTTGATGTTATTTCCAACCTGTTGGCTCAGTTTGTCGTGTGTCGTTGTATTCTGTTCTTTTTAAAGACTTTTTTCCACGCTTGTGAATTAATAAAAAAATTTGCTTTAAACTTTATTTCTAAGTAAACTTGAATTAGCGTCCTAATCTGAAATGAACACTGTTTTAAAGTAACCAGTGAATATTCTTCTTCTGATCTTTTTTACTTTCAACGAATAAGAAAATGATTTAATCCTTTTTGCGTATATTTACAATGTTAAGTCATGGATAATTTTTAGTGTGATAAAGGAAAACAAGTCGTTCTTAAGTTGCTCTTATTTGCGGTCATTTTAAGTTTAATGTTAATGTATAATTAAATCTTCTCTTATAAAAAAGAGTGAGCGATGTGATACTATAAAGACCTGCACAAACAAATCAAACATGTTTTTACATGTGTTCTTTAGGATTTAAAAACACTGTAATATTACGTAGAAATCACGTGACCAAAACATTCGATTGATTAAAAATAGAATTTTAATATTTTTTTTTGAGAGGATGTCAAATAAATTTTATTCAAATGAAGGAATACAGTTAAAATAAATTCACCTGCGCCTTAAATGGATCATTTACGTCCACAATAAATACTTTATCTTGGCCCTTGTCGTAAACTGCGTCCCCGGTCTGCAGTTGCGCTGGATGGCCACGAGTTTGAAAATCGGCCTTATCGATCACGACCGTCCTTTTCTCTATTGCCAATCTTACGACCCTTGCTGGAAGCCAGCAGTCATATGCTCTGCTGTATCCACACCAACTGACTTTATAGCTCTCGCTCTCTTTGTCGATGTCGATGATCGTTGCTCTCAGCCATAGCTTTAACTGCGGGTCGATGGCATGGACACGAGCTTTTTTTTTAATAATAATCTATAAAGAATAGTAAGAAAGATGTAAATCAAGGCTTTCTTGAGCTGTATGACACATGAAGGATGTATGTCATATGCTTACCTCGTCCATATCTTTGAAGTGACCAAGCAAGTGACAAGCGAATGTTGATAGTAATGTTGTTTTAAAAAAAACAGTTTTGGATTTTTTGACAGTCGAAGTCGATAAAAATCAAAGTTAATGTTGCTTTAAAAAAAACAGTTTTGTAAAGAAACAGGACAAGGATAGACAGTCGAAGTTGCTAAAAAGTGGATGTTGATGATCGCTTGACAGTCTGTTTTTATTTTTGATTTGCTTTGGTTTTTATACGATTTGAGAGGAAACCATTGCATTGTGACTCAAAATTCCAAAAATAGAAAACGAGTTTGTAAATGAAAAAGTTATTAAAACTACTTTTCGCAATAATGATAAAATTATACATAACGTCCAAAAATATCAATGTTTTGTGTTCTTTTCACTTGTGTTGCATCAGCCTGAAATGGCGTTCTTTGTCACGTTTTGTAAAAAAGCAATAATTGCAACCAACGTATGGGCAATAGTCATAATCCAAATTGTCTGGTGTTACATTTTGTTTCAATTTCAAAGATCTGTAAATTTCCAGGAAAGTCTTAAAATGGCCATGATGTATTTCCGAGGAAACAGGATTAGGGCAGGATCCACCAAATTCTTTTATCATATTTAAAAATTGGTTATCTCGTCTTGGCAATGACTCACAATGATGACAAGCCCTATCAGAACATCGCAGAAATTCAATCTGATAAGGTTTTCTGTTGCAGTGTTTCACTAAAAATTTATAAATGTTTTGAAGTTCTTGGTAGTCGCGATTTTCTTGCAACTTTTTCTTTGATGCCTCTGAAAACTCTTGAATCAGCTTGTGCGTCTTTTTCATGGACTCGATCATGGGATTGCTGGAAAGAAAAGTGCTCACAGAAATTGGAAAACCTTCGAGGATTTTATTGTGCCAGAATCGCGAGCATAAAATAGCAGCATTATCCAAAACTTGGTCCCACAGCTCCACTTCCCTTTCCTTTGGAATTTTACCGTTTATTTCAACTGGAAGCACAACACCTGTTAACCACTTTGTCAATTTTGACCAACTCCTTTCAATGGGATTAAAACGTGAGTGACCTGGTGCATAGCATTGTACGACAAGAACATCAAGTTTTAAATTTCGCCAAAGATAACCCAATGAAACCAAATTTATTAGACCTTTCACGGACCAATCCGGTCCTCCATCTGCTATTGCGACGACGTTGTAATAGCTTCTATATTGTATTTTTGATAATAAAGTTATCAAAAAGCTGACATGCATGACATTAGTACTCTCAATGATTCGAGCAGGATACAGTTGAACATGCAGTGGTCCAGTACGGGGCCAAGATACTTTTTCGCGACCGATTCGATCTTGTGTACAAGGGAAATTAGTTTTTATGCTCTTTAGGAAATTCGAATCAACAGAATAACTCCTCCTGACGGGTTTTTTCGGTTTCCTTTTCGGTGATAGCGATCGTGACCGTCGTAACCGTGCCTTTAGAATTTTATACCCAGCAGGCACTAACTTTGCATTGCGATATGGGAAATCGTGATCGTTTAAAACAGGTCTCATGTTATCCAGATGAAACGTTGCATTAACATTACGACGATCTGTTGCAGGTGTTCCAACCGGTACTTTGTTTTTGTTATCCACGGATAGTGAAATTGTGTTATCATCACAAATTGCTGCCATTTCTTGCACAATGTTAATTTGCGAAGAAGAGTAATGGAAATGAGGATGAACTTCCTTTTCACCACTGTTGCATTTAGGTGGAATCCTTGCAGGAACTAAGGACTTAAATCGTTTGGCGGCGATTGTGTCTTTTCGGCGTGGCTTCAGAAGCCTATGGATAGTGTTTTTACTTATGTCAATTTTCAATACTGTTTTAACGTGTGCTTGGATGTTTACCAAACTCACTCCATTTGTGTACATTGCATCATCACGGCGTCGGAGATGTGCTTCCGCTGAGTTTTGTTCGATAAAGGATTTTATTGTTGGTACCAAATCCGTAACTTTTTCATGAATGGGTATGGGTCCAGGTCTTTTTCTACCTGTTATACAAGAAAATAAAAATTATTAATTATACTTTCATCAAAATAAAGAAACAATGCAGCGTACATCAGTTGGCATAAAAATGGAAATTGCACATCATCTAAATTCATTTTTCATCAACTACTTCCTAAAACTATACTCACATTGCTGTAATTTCTTTTCAGCTTCTTTTCTTTCATGCGCTAAAGGCTCATCGACATCCTCAAACAGCCAAGAAAAATCGTCATCCATTTATAAGTACTTAAATACAGCTTTTTGATATGCAGTTAAAGACGCTAATGATGGTTTTTTGAAATAGCCGCATATCATTGAAATATCACTTCAATTTATATAGGAAACAAAGCAACTTCAATCCCACTGATTTTTTTGGCTTCGGGTTGGTTTGCCTGCTCGTATGAGAAGAACCGGACTTTAGTTGCTTACTTCGTTCTGAAGTGTTCCGCTTCGTTCTGGACATTTTTTTGAAAATATTACATCCAAAAGAGACCCCATTATTATTATTGTGATATTGTTTTTAGTAGTTCATTTTTAATCCATGAAAATAAAATTAGAAAGAAAAATGATTTCTGTTTGATTTTTTTTACTTTTTCATGACGAAAGATCATACTGAATTATGTCGTGGTCGTTTTCATTTGATGTATATTTGATGTATACCTGAAGGAAAAAAATTGTTTTCTACGATTCTTATAATAAAAAAGTAACTTTAACTTTCGTTCTACTTCGTTCTACTTCGTTCTAGGAATCGTTCCGAATTAATTCGTTCTTTCCCGTTCTATGTTGATGCAAAATTTGTTCGACATATAATCGTTCCATGTAAAGTTCGTTCCGAAATATGTTGCAGAACGAAATAGAACGAATTATTCGTTCTTCAGCGGAGCGATTATAGAACGAAGATGGAACGTTATTTGGAGATGATCCCTAATTAAGGTTACAGTATACGTTATGGGTGTAATTATTACAAATTCAATTTTTTATGCCAAGAAAAAATAAATGTTTGCAAGATTATTATCATTGGAAAACATTTTTTATAAGCTATCGAATGGTTAAATGCTATTAGAAAATTTTATACTAGTAAAGAATTTAGGAGGCTTGGAAAATTTACACCCCGTCTTCACAAAAGCGACTTCATTTACAAAACTACTCAGTTTCCCTAGCGTTTATTCCACTCTTGGTAGAATCACAAAAGATGTGAGTAAAAACGTTTTTTTTATTAATTTTTATAAAAGGCACATTTCTAAATTATTTCATTTTTCCTGAAAAGTGATTTTTTCCGTCCAAACTTTAACTTTATTTCCTAATAACTTGAGAATGATTCACTTTTTGGAAAAAAACCAAAAACGTATACACAAGTGTAATCAATTTTAAATAACCCATGTTTACACAAATGCGTGAAAGATCAATTCGAAGAAAGTCAGGATTATTTAATGAGAAAAACGTTTATTTGGAAAAAAATGCTTTCCTGTTAAAAAATCTAAAAACTCGCTATATATACCACTGAAAAGCTTAGGCTTTTTTAGATAGATCACTGAAAAAAATTTTTTTTGATGCATGTAACGTAGGCGCTTTCCTTTTTGCACCCCCCCCCCCCCCCCCCCCCCCCCCCCCCACTCTCCCGTCCAGGATGTTTTAGGGTCAGGGTTAGGGTTAGGGCTAGGATCAGATACATTTAGGGGGGTGTGAAAAGGAAAATAGCACCTTAACGTTATACCGTCCATATCCTTAAGGAGAATTCAAATTCCCACAATGTTCCACAGCACATTCGTTTTGTATTACTCTCCTGTTCACGGAAATCTGCCTATAAAAGCCATCAAATAAAAACAAAAAACAGTATTAAGAAGTCATTCATATTCACTAGTAGTCGCGCTAATGCAAGAATGTAGAGAAAAACTGATCAAGGAGCCCTCTTGAGACGAAATTTATTTATTTATTTATTTACGAATGTTTACCCAGGATAGCCTCTTCAGTTCCGTAAGGTACTGTTATCAATGAGGGTCCTGCGAAGAAGGAGGTCCTTAAGAGCATTTAAAGCCCCCATTTGGGCTACGGAAGCTGTAATGACAGGAACCGCTCAACTAGACAACCACCCTAGACATCATTCCAACTCTCTTGCTGAGTGCTAAGCAGAGAGGATTGATTCACACTGTTATAGTCGCTGTCATGACTCGGTCGGGGATTGAACCCACGACCTCCCGAACAGGAAGCGAGCAGCACTCTACCACAAGGCTACCAGTCGGTAATCGACGGTAATCGACGAAATGGCAGATAGATGACTTTCAAATAATCTAAATATATCTCTAATATAATCTAAATATAATTTTCAGATTACTATTCTCAACATTTGGGTTACTGGAGAGCCTCTAGGGCTTGGGTGACAGCTGTCATTCCAACACAAGCCAGTGAAAAATATATCCACTATGCTTATTGCGCTATATTCAGACAAAGTCTCCTATGGCTATGAAATTCAAAATAAAGATGTCCTCTGGAAACTTCAAAGAAATTTTGCTTTCGTCGTTTTCAGAAAAAGAGAAGAAAGATCTCATTCAGGATGTTGAAAGTCTCCCTGGTGGAAGATGCACGGATTCTCCTGTAAGAAGATTTTTGTATTTTTCGTTCACAATTTATCCATACTTTGGATGCACAATGCACACACAACCACTGCGCGCACGTGGTTGTGGGGGTGGTGTGTTTTTTAGTGTGTGTTATTGCCATAGTACCGTCGCGGGAATAAACATAAAGTGGCATAAACGGATTTCCACTCTTGATTAGCTTGTTACTAAATTGCATGTATATTATGTGTATTATAAAACAGATTTTGAAAGTCACTTTCAGTTTGAAATTCTTTTTAGCTCTTGTATGTTTATGGATGTGATAATGATGAATTCGAAACTGTTAAATTTCTAGGAGGGGACCTTCTTTGACTTTAAATAAAATTTTGTGGAGTAAAAATGGTTTAAAAGCAAATGTAAAAATGAGATTTACCTTAAGGGAACTAATGTTCGCTGGTATAAATTTCTGCGAAACAAATTTTCGCGGTTGGATGATGAGTCAAAATGATGGGCAAGTTTAGCGGAACTTCTTTTCGCAGTTGAAGGATTTTTACTAAATTCGTGGAACTTATTTTCACAGTAAGCATGTCATATGCAGAGGAGGGAGATCAAGAAGAGAAAGAAGAACTACTATACTGTCTACTTTAAAGCTTAAAGTATCAACCAACCTTTTTTCAAACAAAATAACATAATAAATACAAAATACTTGTTTTCCTGATTACAACATGTTTATGATTTCAGAAACGGTTTGAATCTCAACTTGAACTTGAAGCTGCAAACAGCGGATCAGAGTGTCACGTGGTGCTAAAAATCGAACCAGTAGTGATTAGCGGTTTAAAATTCTTAAATGTTGTGGAACTAATTTTTGCAGTCAAGCCATTATTTGTATTTCGCGGAACTTAATTTCACGGAAAGGGCCAAAAAACTGAAAATTTGTACCTGCGAAAATTAATTCCCTTAAAGGTATCTATTGCAGGGGCGGACGCAGCATTATTTTATAGGTATGGCACAACCTTGTGGATTCTAATTAGAATTCCGATTCCCCGATTTTTCTCGGAATAACCCGATTTAGGGACAAATGCTTTCTGAAAATGGGTGGCGGTTAGGAGATCAACGTTCATTTCCAGTTAGCTACGATGAACCCCAAACACCAAAATTAGCCTATATACATTAAACATTTTAACATAAGATAAGAATAGAAGCTGAATATAATAGTTTATTTGAGATTGACACAGCATAT
This sequence comes from Turritopsis dohrnii, assembly GCA_027922465.2. Lineage (NCBI taxonomy): Eukaryota > Metazoa > Cnidaria > Hydrozoa > Anthoathecata > Oceaniidae > Turritopsis > Turritopsis dohrnii. Next base: position 523,431 of record BQMF02000258.1, on the reverse strand, counting down.
ATATAACAAAATAATTACAGTATTATAATAACTGTATTATAATGAACAACGTAAAAATATACCAAACAAACTGTACGATTACACTTTCTTTCGTTGCACGAAGACTTTACATTGTCATTTTCAAAAGCAAATTTATTTCACGCGAGCAAAACAGAGCACAAAATTGAACTAAGAGGCTAAAAAACAGTATATATAATTTAAAAAAATATAACAGAAATTGTCACCATAAATTTTGTCAAAACTGTACTCACTAAGAATGCAGTTTTCCTATAAATTCATGGTGCTATTTCAAGTTATAATTTTCCGCCTTCTATGTTGACTTTCGTCCTGCCCTCCCCATCGACTTCTTCCTCTTCGGCATCCTTTGTCACCTTTCCACATACACCTCTGGTGCTTCATTTAAATCTAGGTTGATCTGTTGATGTTGGTGCTAAAAATACAAAAGGTAAACAAATTCAAGTCTTATATACAGTATATACAGTATGGTGAATTAGTATGAAATCTCCGACCATTTCCCAGCGGGCAAAATCGTCAAAAAACCACTGCGACGGAGAGCACCATTATTCAAATTGTGTGTATACTTCAATAAACACGCACTCCTTCACAGAGATTTTTTTATGAATGTGCCGGCTGGGTTATTTTACTAATTTTTTAAATCCATATAGTATGTTCTCACAGACTATACAGTGAATATAGTCAAGACATACTGTTCCTGATGTAACTTTATTTTGTTTTGATTGGTAGCTACCATTTTTGTTTATATTTTTCTATAAATAGCTTTTGTCAAGTTTGCTTTACATTCAGTTGCATATAGACTTTAAGCAGAGCAGTTGTGCTCTAGCACTTAGTAAAGTCTTTAGTCTATTGGTATCATTTTGATTTATTTTTTACATCTACTTGCTTGTGGCTGCTTTATATTATTGGACCTTATATTTCAGTAAGTTTTTATTTTATTTTATTTATATTTTGTTTATTTACAGTTTTGCTTGTGTTACTTTTGCCTTGCCCCACCCCTTTCAGCCATTTTGTTTCCATTTGCCTACCATTTTGTACTTCTGCATTGGTTATCCATTCAGTTCTTTGGCTAGTCTTCTTTCATCTTTTAGTCTTTTTATCTATTTTTGTTATGTTCTATGTTTACTTTATGTACATATTATTTAGACATAGTTTATTTTCTTTGTAGCCTTAATTTCAAGTGTTGAAATATATGTCAAAACAAAAGGCAGTCACAAAAAGTGAAATATAAGTCGCAAAGCCAGTCATTGTATTTGATTGATGAAGATATGTCAACTACCGAAGAAATACCAGCAGATTGGCAAGTTGAAGATAATATGGTGCCACCTAAGGATGGTCTTGTTGCTGATGCTATGTTTGATGACGAGACATCACAAGGGAGAGATGGTGATGGAGATCCATTAGATCAGAATGCAGAGGAAGAGTCCAGACCAACACGTACGACAAGAATGACAGCCAAAGCAATTGAGTATCAACGCTCACTCCTTTTGAAGGATCGAAATAGAATGGTGAATCGATTAGAGAGAAAAGGTACCGCCATCAATAAACTGCTATCTCTTGGATCGATAACAGCTATTGAAGAAGCCTTATCTCAGTATGATGACACAGCTCGTTTATTCCAGGAAGCTCATCGCAAATACACTAAGTTTGTCCCCATAGAAGAGAAGGCCAATGACGATGGATGGTACGATACCATTGATGATGAAATATTCAATATTAAGCATCAAGCCATCAGTGTCTTAAGGGAGCTCAAGCAGAAGGAGGATGTTGGTAGTCGGTGTTCCAGAACAAGCCGTAAATCTAAAAGCATTAGATCTGGTGCTGGTAAAGGCTCAAGTAAAAGCTCTTCATGTTCCAGAAGCACGAGGAGTTCAAATTCTTCAAATGGGTCAGTTAAAGAACAAATGTTAGAAGAAAATTTGAGAATTGCAGAACTGCAGACAGAAGCAGACTTCCTTGAAGAGCAATACAAGACTTCATTTCTTGCTGCTAGTTTGAAGCATCGGCAAGAAATGGCAAAAGCATCAGCTAGAATGAAAGTGCTCCAGCAACAAGAGGATCAGATCAGAATCAAAGATGAGCATCTCAGTATGTTAAATGAACAAAAGGTGAATGACATCAAGGAAGATTTGGAAACCTCAGTTGATGAGAAGTATCCTGATACAGCAAACGATTTAAAAGGGGATGACGTTGATGACAACTTCAATAGTCATTACAATAGTTCATGTCAACGACAATGGATCAAAGACTCAGCTATGAAGAAGGAAGCAAGTTCATCTACAAGTAATTCTACGCGGGTTAATGAGATGCTGTGTCAATTGCTGAAAGTTCAGTCTGCACCTGAAGTAGATGTTGAAGCTTTCAATGGTGACCCTCTAGACTTCAACTTCTTCATGATGATGTTCAAAGAAGTAGTAGAGACAAAGATTGAAGATCAAAAGGGAAGATTGACAAGGCTGATGAAGTATACAACCGGTGAGGCAAGAGAAACAATAAAGCACTGCATCCAATTCAAGAAGAATGGATATGATGAAGCAGTAAGGTTGCTATACAAGCGGTATGGAGATCCTCATCTAATTCTAGCTACATACAGAAAACAAATTCGAAACTGGCCAGCTATTAAGTTCAGTGATGGCAAAGGCTTCAGAGAGTTCTTGAACTTCATCGTAAAATGTGAAAGCTTCATTTGTGATGATTGGAACATATTAGATTCTCCTGAAACGATTTGTATGCTCATCTCTAAACTACCAGTTCCTTTAGTTGATCGCTGGAATAGAAAGGTGATGATGTTTCGTCGAAGTCAGAAAACAGAGCCAAGGTTGGCAGAGCTTGTTAAATTTGTCGAGCAAGAGACGCTACTAGTCAATGATCCGTTGTATTCAAGAGATGCTATCAAGCAGAATATGTATAAAGACAAGCCACCAGACAAGAAGCAAAGAAATTATAAAACATTGGCTATTAAGACGGATAAAGATGAATCACAGCAGCTTGGTAGTAAGCTTCAGTATTGTCAGTACTGTGATAAAGGATCACATGATTTTGATGACTGTGCCGAATTCATGAAGATTCCAGTTGACGAACGGAGCAAATTCCTTGGGGAACGAAAATTATGTTATGGTTGTTATCTACCAATTTCGTCTACTCACAATGCAAGAACATGTACGAGACGAAGAACTTGCAAAGTTTGTGCGAGGAAGCATCCAACATCTCTACATGGTTTTCAGTTAAAGGTGAAGAAGAAAGAATCTCTATTGGCTGAAGCACCATGCAGTGAAGATACGACATCAACAACAACATCAACTGTTAAGAAGTCATTCTACACATCTTATGGTCACGTGTTAAGTATGTGTATTGTTCCTGTGAAAGTATTTCATCCGACATCTAGCAGATATGTTACAACTATGGCAATGTTAGATAGCTGCAGTCAAGCTACGTTTGTTGCTGACAGTCTAGTTGCAAATCTTGGTTTAAGTGGAAGAAAGACTTCATTGTCTGTAAAGACGATCAATGGAACAGAAAGAATTGAATCTTCTGTTGTTGAAGGTTTATCTGTCAGCAGTTTGAATAATGATGCTGCATCAATGAAGTTGAAATTGCCAAATTCGTATACAAGAGATGAGCTTCCCGTTGATCCTGAAGAAGTAGCAACTAAACAGAAGTTGAAGAAATGGAAGCATCTTCAATCAATATTACATTATTTTCCTGATAAAGACGAAGTCAAGGTGGAATTGCTGATAGGAGCAAATTGTTTGAAAGCACTGGAGCCAATTGAAGTGATTAGCAGCCAAGATGAGGGTCCTTATGCCTACAAAACAATCCTTGGTTGGTGTGTTGTGGGTCCTATTAGTGGACAAAACAAGAAGAATGTTAAATGTAGCAGAATTGCTGTTCGAGATGGATGCGACCAAAGAATAGCAAAACATCATTTTGAAGTAACAACCACTGTCAAGGAAGAAGAAATTAAGGGTATGTTGGAGAAACTTTATACTAATGATTTCATTGAAAATAAAGTCACTGGATCAAAGATGTTGAAGGACGATGAAGCTTTATCTGAAGATGAAAGGGAATTTATGCGAATTATGGAAGAAGGAGTAACTAAGAAAGATGGGCATTATGTTCTGCCTCTACCTTTCAAAAGAGAACCTGTATTTCCTGATAACAGATTTGTTGCAGAGAGACGACTTGCATACCTGAAGAAGAAGTTGATGAAAGATCATAAATTCTTCAATGATTATAAAGGTTTCATGGACAAGGTCATATCAGAAGGGTATGCTGTCAAGTGTTCATCTCCTGCCCCAATTGGAAAGACATGGTATCTACCGCATCATGGGGTATACCACCCCAAAAAGCCTGGAAAGATCCGTGTTGTCTTGGATTGTGGTGCAGAATGTGATGGAAAATCATTAAACAGTGAACTATTGAGTGGACCTGATTTAACTAACCAACTTGTGGGAATATTGACTCGGTTCAGAGAGGAAAGGATTGGTATCATGGCTGACATTCAGGCTATGTACTATCAAGTGTTTGTTCCTGAAAATCAAAGATCATTCCTCAGATTTTTATGGTGGGAAGATCATGACATTACTAGGCCACCTGTCGACTATGAAATGAGAGTACATGTGTTTGGGGCCACTTCATCTGCTAGCTGTGCAAATTATGCGCTGCGAAGAACCGCATCTGACAATATGAAAGGATTTTCTGAAGACATAACTGAAACTCCAGCACAAAATTTCTACGTCGACGACATGTTAAAGTCAAAGAAAGAAGTCCAAGAATCAATAGTCTTCATCAAAGGGATTAAAAAATTATGTCAGCTTGGTGGTTTCAATTTGACGAAATTCGTTGTAAATAGTTATGAGGTATTAAAGACAATCCCAGTCGATGATCGTGGCCCAATCGTAAAGGAGGTTAGCATTTGTGATGACATAATATGTGCTACAGAAAGGGCTCTTGGTGTCTTATGGAAACTTAAAGAAGATGCCTTTATCTTCGATCTTAAACTTAGAGATAAGCCGCTTACAAGACGAGGTTTGCTGTCTGCTGTTAGTTCTATATATGATCCCTTAGGATTTATATCACCACTCATGCTGAAGGCAAGGATCATTCTTCGAGACTTATGTCAAAAACAAGTTGGCTGGGATGATAATCTACCAGATGAAGCAATAAGAGATTGGTTGAATTGGAAAAGCAAACTAAATCTTTTAGATGATATATCAATACCGAGATGCTATAAACCTTCAGATTTTGGAGAAGTTTCAAGCTGCACAATCCATCATTTTTCAGATGCCTCTGAGAAAGGCTATGGTCAAGTCAGTTATCTCCGTTTGATAAATAAAGATGGCAAAGTTCATGTTTCATTCTTAATGGGAAAATCTAGAGTAACACCAATAAAGTTTGTTTCGATACCACGGCTTGAATTATGCGCAGCAGTATTATCCTCAAAAATGTCTCGATTATTAATGCAAGAATTGCAAGTAGACATATCGAAACAAGTTTTTTGGACAGATAGCCAGGTCGTTTTGAGTTATCTGCAAGCGAGAAATAGAAGATTCAAAACATTTGTAGCAAACAGAATACAAATGATAAAATCGTTAACTGACATCAGTGATTGGAAATACGTCAAATCCTCGAGTAATCCTGCAGATATCTCTTCAAGAGGTATCAATCCAGACGAGAAGAAGAAAATAGAGTTTTGGTTCAATGGACCTGAATTCCTATGGACACGTCAAGAACCATGGAAGGACAACAACTATGTGTCAAATAGTGTTCTAGACGATGACCCTGAAGTCAAAACTACAACAACAGTAAATGTGGTACTGGATAAACACAGTGTAATCTTGGAGATAATCGAAAGAGTATCATCTTGGAACAAGATTAAAAGAATAATGGCCTGGATAATGAGGTTCAGACATTGGAAAAGTAAAAGTTCAGATCATCTCTCAGTAGAAGAAATCGAAAATGGTGGAAAGATACTGATAAAATTGGTTCAAGCTGATATTTTTAAAACAGAAATGAAGATGATCAACGCAAAAAAAGATGTTAGTGGATCTAACATTGCTTCACTGGATCCCTTCATTACAGACGATGGTATTCTTAGAGTTGGTGGAAGGTTGAAAAGATCAAATCTTGACTTTGAACTAAAGCATCCAATATTGCTACCATACAATCACAGATTGTCAGACCTAATTGTACGTTGGGCTCATGAAAACATTGGTCATGGTGGTCGAGGATTCACTCTTAATGAATTAAGAAGATGTGGATTCTGGATTGTGAAAGGCAACACACTTGTCCGCAAAATGATATTTAACTGTGTGATTTGCAAGCATCTTCGTGGAAGAGCTGGTGAGCAGAAAATGGCTGATCTACCAGTGGAAAGAACAACTGAAGCAGCTCCATTCACTTATTGTGGAGTCGACCTATTTGGTCCTTTCAAGATCAAAGTTAAACGTACAGAATTGAAACGTTATGGGGTTTTATTTACCTGTTTTACAAGTCGAGCAGTTCATATAGAAGTGGCGTCAAGTCTTAGTACGGATGCATTTATCCTCGCTCTTCGTCGATTCATTGGAAGAAGAGGTATGGTCCGCCAAATATTTTCAGATAATGGTACAAATTTTGTAGGAGCTGATAGTGAATTAAGAAATGCAGTCAATGAAATGGATCATGAAAAGATAAACGATTTCTTGAACAAGTTTGGTGGTGACTGGAAATGGAATTTCAATCCTCCTGCGTCTAGCCATATGGGTGGTGTTTGGGAGAGGCAAATTCTCTCAGCCCGTAATATTTTGAAGGCACTTCTGAAAACACATGGATGTAGTCTTGATGAAGAATCGTTATCAACGCTCATAATTGAAACAGAGGCTATAATTAATTCACGTCCAATTACTGTTGATACCATCAATGACGTTAATAGCCCTATGCCGCTTTCTCCTATCAATGTTTTAACGATGAAATCTAATGTAATCCTGCCTCCTCCTGGTGAATTTCCCAGTCAAGATTTGTATTTGAAGAAACGATGGAGACGTGTACAACACATTGCAAATGAGTTTTGGAGCAGATGGCGTAAAGAGTATCTGCAAGATCTACAGAGAAGAAAGAAATGGTTTAAGGTCAAACGAAATTTTGGAGTTGGTGATATAGTAATATTGAAAGACCATACGCTAATGGATATTAGAAACAAATTTCCAATGGGAAAGATAGTGAAGGTATTCAATGATGAAAATGGAAGTGTTCGTTCTGTGGATGTTATGGTGTCGTGCTCAAAAACTATATTAAGAAGACCAATAACGAAATTGGTCCTGCTTGTTCAGCATTCTTAAACGATTCCCGACGAGGAGCCATTGTGTTCAATATATTTGTTTATGAACATTTTGTTATCATGTGTCTACATGAGGGGAGCCATGTGTTCCTGATGTAACTTTATTTTGTTTTGATTGGTAGCTACCATTTTTGTTTATATTTTTCTATAAATAGCTTTTGTCAAGTTTGCTTTACATTCAGTTGCATATAGACTTTAAGCAGAGCAGTTGTGCTCTAGCACTTAGTAAAGTCTTTAGTCTATTGGTATCATTTTGATTTATTTTTTACATCTACTTGCTTGTGGCTGCTTTATATTATTGGACCTTATATTTCAGTAAGTTTTTATTTTATTTTATTTATATTTTGTTTATTTACAGTTTTGCTTGTGTTACTTTTGCCTTGCCCCACCCCTTTCAGCCATTTTGTTTCCATTTGCCTACCATTTTGTACTTCTGCATTGGTTATCCATTCAGTTCTTTGGCTAGTCTTCTTTCATCTTTTAGTCTTTTTATCTATTTTTGTTATGTTCTATGTTTACTTTATGTACATATTATTTAGACATAGTTTATTTTCTTTGTAGCCTTAATTTCAAGTGTTGAAATATATGTCAAAACAAAAGGCAGTCACACATACCAAAACAGAACTGTCCACATAAAATAATTCTTCCTATTCTACTTGTATGTTTTCACTAGATCCACCACACTCCACAAAACAAAATCCTCTCTTAAACAGGGGTTGACAAATTTCTACAGCATTCGTACGTTGGCGTACATAATAATATTTTTTTCACGTATGCCAAAAAATTTTTAATGTACATATTTCAAATCAAAATTTATACGTCTTATGAAAATACATTAATGCAACAAAAAGTTTATTATCAATGTTTTATTATTCAGTTTTACGTTCTTTATTATTATTATTATTATTGTTTCGCTTTTGTAGAATTTCAACTACTTTATTGACAGGTTGAAAAAGTTTGATGTTACGGTGGTAATTAGTTGGTGTAAATAGGGTCTTATCGTAAAACACCAGCAAATTAATTTATTAAAAGACAAAAGAATTATACATGCCGTGAGCTGTGTTAACATCCTTTTTTTATAAGAGCTTGAAAAAAACATAAGAAAAAATGTAGAAAAAAACATGCGTTTCTTCGAAAAAGAAAATGTTTTTAATTATAATTTCATGAAACGAAAAATGAATTCGAACAAATAACTGTCAAAGGTAATAAGAAGGTCTGAACTGAGATTTTACTAACAAGATTAAATATTTTATTTTTATTTTATCATCGCCCCTGTTTAATGCAGCAGTCGCTCGTATTTTTTAGTAAAAAAAAATGGAGGTTGAGCTGCTTTGCCATGACGATGATTTGTTTTTCATTTGATTTCACAAACATGTTTTATCAATTATATGATGTCACGAAAGAATGAGTGCGCATCGCGTCGCTCTTCTCCACTAAAGTAACGATTAAAATGATAATGTTTTTTGTCATGTTTTTTTTGGTAACGACAAAGAGCAAACAATTTTCCTTGCAATGCATTAACATCTACTTTATTCGATGAATTCATTGAATATTGTTAGGAGTAATAATGACTTCCAGTGTACTGAAAGAAAATGCCATTCATTTCATTCCCGTACAAAACAAGTAAAAAATAATGTACGCGACCTAATATTTTATAAAATTCACGTACAAAATAATCGCTAGTTGGCGTTCGTGCACGAACAAGTAATGTTTTTCCATCATACGTTGACATCGAAAAAGTCCTAATATTTGTACGTCACGTACACACGTACACGATTTGTCAACCCCTGCTTAAGACAAAGGCTTCTTAGTAGAATCATAACAGTCTTCATCATCAGGTATATATGGGAAAAAATTGTTTCTCTTTCCCACAATATTGATTCAGATCATGTTTGGAAATGTAAGTAGTATTCTTTTTCTAGATAATTCCAAATCACATCTATACAATCAATGATTGATGCAAACTTCTTTCCATTGAATTCTACCATTTGTTTCATTCCATTATCAATCATGACATGCACAGGAATAAAATTACCAGAACATAAGGACTAAAGACTAAAGCTGATTTCCCACAAGAAAGAGAAGTTGGGGAATTTCAAAACCAACAGAATAAGCATCCAGCCATTTCAACTGAAATGACCAAATCTGAGATGTTTTGTCTTCTCAAGCTCAAAAACATTGTCAATAAATGATTTTGTATCCTGGGGAGAAGCTGTAGAGGACGTGTCAATGTGGGTTGTAACATCATCATCCAATAATGCTAATTCTTCATGGCTTTCCTTAGCTTTGTCTGTAGAAGAAGATAAACTCAATTGGGATGTTGAAAATATATCATGAGAAATTTGTTCAATCTTGGACAACTATTCCTTCTAAGCTGAAAGTTTTCTTGAGTAAATTCAGGAAAAGATAAAGCTGTTTGAATCTTAGATATTCCTGCGGTTCCTTTTCTTTTATAAAGAAACCCAGGAACCAACAGAACATAGTGATTATGGAAAAAGTGCTTGATATTGATGTCCCCTCAAAACAAAACGAAATATGGATTGTGATATTAGATTGATCCAGCTCACACTAACAGGCCACACTAACAGCGTTTGGTTTCAATTTGATCCACATAGTGGGTGCATGACTTATGTATGACTGGTGAAAGTCCCAACAAACACAAGACAGAACACCAATTTTGTTCCTCGCAAATTTGCATTGCTTGTTCCTCATTAACCCTTCAGAAATTTTGCCTTAATTTCCAGTAAATGATTTTAGCAACAGAAGATTTTCACTGTCAAATGCTGTGTTAAGCTGAAGTTCTAATAATGTAAGAGCCCTGATAGCAAATGCACTGCTGAATTATCTCCAAATAAAGCTAACAACACAGCTAACCTATACGAACAGTCCTCATCACCGAAAAATCTCAAAATAATTGCATAATATATATATATATATATATATATATATTAAACTTGTAAGCCTTGCATTTCAAAGACGAGATATATAATAATAATAATAATAATAATAATAATAATAATAATAATAATCATTTATTTGGCTTCCATTAAATGTACAAATGGTTCTTCTGCCTAAACATAAAATAAAATAGTTAAAATCAATGGTAAAATTAAAAATAAGAGAAACACTATTGATTAAAAACTGTTAATATATGTACATGTACAAAATTTAAGAGAAAAGGACAAAAAAAAAAAAAACAAACAAACAAAAAAAACAAAAAAAACAAAACAAACAAACAAACAAAAAAAAAACAAAAAAAAAAACACATTACAAGCAAGATATTGTCGGAATGATTGTTAAATTAAGGATTCGAAGTATATTCTGGATGTGAAGACTAATTGAACATTCAATTGAAATTATGGGAAAGAGACAACTAGAAATGAAGTCGAAAAATAATTAAAAATAATTAAACCGTTGATTATATATGCGTATATATATTTACTGTTTATGTAAGATTCTAGCGGTAGCTTTGTCAGTATAAAACATTTTGGTAGCGTTATAAAACTTTTTATATTCGGTGATTTTCTTTACGTTCAGAGGTAAAGCGTTGAACGTTCTAGCCGCTATATCCTGAAAGGTGTTATTTTCAGCCTCGCATAAGTCGAATAGCTTTTCTCCTGCCGATCTTGTTTGTCGCTTTGCTGTATGATGATGAAGTTGGAGATATTCGGGCATGTCGGGGACGTTCTTAAGTTTATGAACAAGTTTTACTGTAGCGAAATCAAACCGTTCTGTAATTGGTAACCATTTCAGTTTACAGATAACATCTTCTTCTCTGCAGTAACGACCGATGGCGAAGGAAGCTGCTGCATTTTCGAGCTTCTGCAATCGTTTTATCATATATTGCGGAGCGTTTTTAAATACTGTACAACCATAATCGATTTTTGAGATTACCATGCACTCAGCTAGACTTTTTCTTACTCGAAATGGAGCAAATCGTTTCAGTTTTCTCAGAGTTGACAGGGTGGCAAAACCTTGACTGATGATTTCGTTGATATGTGGCTTCCACGATAAAGATTCGTTAAAGTGTACGCCGAGTAACTTTATAGTTTCTTTTCTTTCAAGATATTTATCATTACATTTGACTTTGAATGCATCTTGGTCGTTTAAACTATGTTTTTTAAGCATTTGCGAAGTTCCAAATAGTATGGTAACAGTTTTAGCAGGATTTAGAACCAGGTTTTTTTCTTGTGACCATGTTCTCATCTTGTCAAGATCACATTCTATATTTTCAGCAACAGACTTCAAGAATTTCACTTTTCCATGTGCGTAGAGTGTAGTGTCGTCTGCATACTGTAATGTGCGGCAGTCAAGGGCTGTTGAAATGTCAGAAACGTATATATTAAACAAAATAGGTCCCAAAATGCTGCCTTGGGGAACTCCGAAATGAATCAGCTTATGTGTCGATTTTAAATAAACCATATAAGTCATATTTTAGATATTTCGACAATTACATGTCTTCATCAGTAGAGTGTATGTACAAGTAAAAATTGAGGCATATAAATATAGAGAAAAGCTAAAAATCATGCAAGTGTGAAAAATCTGGTAAGCGATAATGTTGAAAAGAAATCTGAATAAATAAACGAAAATAGGTCCCAACAGAAAAACTAAATTGTGTTAATCACTGTCCAAAATAAAAGTAATAACCAACGAAGGAGAGCTTGCCACACTCTCATCCTCTCTCACAGGAATCTCTTCGAAGCGGGAAACAAAAGCGACATGATGTTGATAATTTCCAAAAAAAAGGATAAATGGATAAAAGGATAAATGTGATAAATGTGATAATAGTTTTTCTGTTGGGACCTATTTTCGTTTATTTATTCAGATTTCTTTTCAACATTATCGCTTACCAGATATTTCACACTTGCATGATTTTTAGCTTTTCTCTATATTTATACGCCTCAATTTTTACTTGTACATACACTCTACTGATGAAGACATGTAATTGTCGAAATATCTAAAATATGACTTCTATGGTTTATTATATATATATATATATATATCTATAAGGATAATTAAATATCACAAAATAAAGTTAATGTATACATGCAAACTTTGTAGTTTTTGATCACGGCCAAAAGGTACCATGTTTAAAATACATAATAAGTTTTTGTAGTATATCCAACGACTCCAAGTAAAATATCCCAACCAGAGTTTAGCAAGGCAAAAACTAATAAAGAAGAAGCTCCACATAGAAATTCTTCAAAATTTATGAAATTTTGTTTTTCGTTAAAGTTACAAGTATATAAAGCCATGCATGTAAATGAAAATGAAAAAACAAATATTGAATCCGCATTCACATATACTCAGCAGATTTTTGTTGTTTTCTCTGTCATTAAATTAAATGAATTTGAATTAGGCCATAGTTATTTGATACTTCATTCAGCGTAACCAGCCTGCATTATGATTTTTCGGACAAATAATGCGCATTAAAATACATTATTTTTACAACTTAAAGCATCTTTAAAAAACTCAACTAAAACAAAACGAAAAAAAAAACATTATAGAGGAACCTCGTCACGTACATTACAATGCTTATGTGAAAGGTACCTCCCCGTTAATAATGTTTTAATACATATTTCTATTTAATTATGACTCCTCAAAGTTTTATGCCCTGGTTTCGTAAATCTTTCCTCTGTTGTTGCAAAAGGAATTGTAAATAGATCTTCAAATCAAATTGATCGGAACAACGGTGGAGAGATTTACAAAATAGTTATTTCTTCACATATTTTCATTTTAACGAAGCTTTGCAAAAGATGTTTTTTTATGTTTTATAGCATATATGTCTCCTTATCTCCGTAGTGCTTTTCTTCGTTGCTCAAGTTGAAAGATATCTTTTATACTTCTATTTTTATGTTCTCCTTTAAAACAAAATATATATCAGAATTAGCGCAACGGCAATCGATATGCTCTCCATCATTGTTCAAAAATTTTTATTTCAATTTTTTTTTTGTGTAACCAACAGTTATGATTTTTTTACATGTTAGAGACGTATAAAGAAATAGAAATCGGCACAACAATTTATTATAAAGAAGAAATAATATTTCTTTAATGAAAAAGAAGAATAAAACTACGTCAACAACATAAGTGGTGACTGAAATTTTAGAATAATATAATCATCTTGAACATAAACGTTGCTAAGATACATGTCGCGACTTGACTTTCTTTTACTTGACTGTCTAGACAAATGTTAGTATAGTGAAGTGAAAAAAGAAACAAACACACCTGATGTATTTAACAAAAATAAATAGAGAATGGCTCATTAATATTGTGTAATACTTCACAACATTTATGAAAAGGTCTGTTCTAAAATCCGCCTTATAGTACATTATTGTTAAAACATGCGCATTGTATGTCATTATTTCGTTTGCAAAATAATGCATAATGAATAATGCCTGCATTCTGCATCACTATTTTTCTTAAGTCTGTTACACTGAACAAGGTATTAAATAACTATGGCCTTAATATATAATAATTAAAAAAAACAAACTAACACTTACTTTTACGATGTAAAATATAAAGAAAAACAAAAACTTACTTTAAAGCAATGACTGTGCATCCAATATAATATCTTCTACCACACTACTCTTCTGTATTTTCTCAGCTGTAAAGTCCTTTTTCAAGGCTTTACCTACCAGATACATGCGCTTGTTGAAACACAAAAATCTCTTGGGAACAATTTCTTCAGTATGAGTAAATTTAAAGAATCTATTGTAATATTATCGTTGAGATAAAGCGCTTCAAAAACTCTTTCTCTGTCCATCATGTTTGATTCAGGCAAATTGAGAAAGAGGTTCATAGGATGATGCACGTGTGTGAGTTTTGAGCCGTATTTGCTTACTCTACCAACAATCGAAAAATTTGTTATGAAACTTATTATCTCCTTGTGTACTTTTGGCATAACAGCCGCGCTTTCGAAACAAACGGAAAACTGAAAGAAGTACTATGAAGCTGGGATTAGGGGTATAGGTGTCCAACTTCTGTAAAATCGAGACTTGAGCAGTAACTTTGAGCCGTATCGAAGAGCTGCAATAATACGGCTCTAAACTGTTAGTTATAACTCGTATCATCATTGATCAAAAGGGGCCGATTTTTGAGCCGTAAAGAAGAACAATACAGCAGTGTGGTTTGCAGTTATAGCTTACCTAAAATTTGCGAGTCAAATGAGGTGCCAACAAATAATGCGTTAATGCATAACAAGACCGAAGGGTCGAAAGATTTCGCTTATGTTTTTAAGAATAGCACCCTTATAAATAATGTGTATTCTAAATACACACGAGAGGGTTCATTGGGTTGCAGAGCGGATATAAACCCATGCAGTGTCGTATCCAGAGATTATTTGGGGACACCGCTTTGCTCATTTCAAAATTTGCTTGTTTCATCGTCACCCTACGTGTTTTTGTACTTCTGCGTAACCTACCTGTTTTGAGAAAAGTTACACTACTGATGTCATTTTGTATTTTTAAAAAATCTGCTAGTGTAAACATAGAAATAAAAAGGTTTTATGGTGTAAACCAAACTTTACAAATAAATACATCACAAATTGAAACAAAAGAAATATACTTGTCTGAGTTTTTGTAAAAAATGTTTTTTTATAAAAAAAATGTGAGCCAATAGAAAAAAAAATGTCTTTGAAAAAATTTTAAAAAGCGAAAATCTATCCAAAATACTCAAACGAAATAAACAAATCAAATAACAAGCAAATAGTTTGTTAGACGGTTTGAAGTAAAGTTGAAAATTAAAACTGCTTCTACTAAACTAAAGCTTCTTCTTTACTTCTTCGAAGCATATTATCAACATCAAAAGCATAACTAAAGTTTACTTAATTTAAATTTCAGTGATACTTTGAATCAAAAAAGTAACTGAAACCCCTCTTTTTGTTTTTCCTTTAGGGAAAGATCCTTTTTTTGTGAGTAGTGGTAAATACACTTTATAGCTCACAAAGTATACGAAAACATATCATGGCCATGTGAACAAGGAAAAAAAGAAATAGAAATAAAAGAAGTTTAAGTTAGTAAGTGCGGTCCTAAAGAACTTTCACCGTACATAGACGCCTCCGAAACCAATATCTTTTGCTTAGCGAAATCTAGAAAAACACATTGACAGATTTTCAAGTACAGAAGTGGACGCGTCACTCGATGGTATCGTGTGATTATGACGGACAGTAAAGAACAAACGGAACAAAGAAGCATGGCAGTAGATCATTTATTAATCATTCTCTTGAGTAAATTTTACTACAGCTTCAGCTATATGAGCTGTACCCTGCGTCCGCCCCTGCTATTGGTATTGGTAACATCTGTAATGAATCTCTATAATAGCTAGATGAGTTTCTTGGGATGGGTTACCGAAAGCAGCCCTACCTAGCAGCTGTACCCTAAGCCGTACTTAAGAAAACTAACGATTTAAGCTGCTGTGTATGACAAATCAAGTTCAATCAAATTCAAGACAGCAAGGGAAGTGATATAACAATAATAAATTAGCAATTACAAAATATATTTCATATTGACATCTCTAAGGCATTTGACAAGGTTTGACATCATTCTTCACAAGTTGAAGTCTTGTGGCATTTGTGGTACACTCTTGAATCTTCTTAAGTCCTTTCTTAGTGGCAGGAGTATTAAGGTGTTTCTCAATGGTCATTCGTCTTCTTCTTACCCTTTCTCATTTTCATCAACAACCTTCCCGATTGTATTCTCAGTAAACTTGCTATTTACGCTGACGACACTACTCTTTACTCGTCTTTTAAAGACTTGTTTGATAAGGTTGAAATGGCTGCTGAGTTGGAGGACAATCTTAGGACAGTAGTTGAATGGGGTCAGAAATGGTTGGTTTCCTTCAATGCTTCGAAAACTAAGCTGCTCTCTATTAATGGCTTCAGGGACCCTGTAACTCCTTCTATTCTTATGAACGGAAGTCAGCTTGCAGAGTCATCTCATGTTCGTCTTTTAGGTTTAACCTTCACAAGGAATTTCACATGGAATTCTTACATCGAGTCCATTGCTAAATCTGCTGCTATGAAGGTTGGCTCACTTTTCCGGGTCCGTCACTTACTTTCGGCTGAATCTATCATTTACATGTTTAAGGTCACTATTCGCCCTTGTCTCGAGTATTGTTGCCACCTTTGGGCTGGAGCCTGCTTTGGGCTGGAGCCTGCTTATTGTCTTCATCTTCTCGATCATATTCAGAAGCGCTTCGTTAACTTAGTTGGCCCTGATATTTGTGCTAATCTTCATCCTCTCTCAAATCAGAGAAACGTTGCTTTCCTGTCTCTATTCTATAAATACTTACATGGGCATTGTTCGGATGATTTGCATCGACAGACTCCTCCTAAGACTTTCTCTGGGAACACTCGTCTCTTCAAATTCTCATCCTTTGACTGTTCAGGTCCCAACATGCCAAAAGAACTTTTATTCATTTGGCTTTTTCCCTCGGACTGCTCGCCTCTGGAATTCTCTCCCTCATAGTTGTTTTCCTTTTTTGAGTATGATCTACAGCCTTTTAAATCCAAGGTTAACCGCCACCTTGCTCTGTCTTTATAACTCTTCTTCCTTTTCTCAACTTTCTCATCTGTCTTTATAACTCTTCTTCCTTTTCTCATCTTGTAGCTCTCTGCCTAGTAGTGGTTTCGGCCTTTCAGGGAGCAACCCATTTAAAAAAGAATAAAAATTCAAAGTTCAAATTCTAACTAAATCAATAAACAGTAGCTTTGGCGATAAATGCTGTACTCCATCGTAGAGATTATCAGGGAATCTCCTTTTCTCTTGTAGAATTTCAGTTACATTAATTCTACGGTTGGCCAAAATAAGGTACGACTGGCTGAATCTGTTATTTTGTGACTCGAAAATAAAGTAATGACATGCCTATTTGCAATAAGGTAAGTTTTATTAAATCAAAACAAGTCATTGACTCGATGAAGAAGCTTGTATTGACAAATAACTTCTGGTACCACCATTGAAAAGTACAAAATAATTCGATGAGCTGATATAAAAAATTGATATAAAAAATCAGGTGACATATTATATGCTCACAAATTGTAAAGAGGAGCTTGCAAAACCACTTGCAATATTCTGGAGGAGTTATTTTAACCTAGGTGAAACAGTTGAGATTGATAAAAGGAGTAATATCACTCCAATCTTCAAAGGGGAGACCAAGGAAATCCATTCAACTGCCAACCTATTTCATTGAGATCTCACCTCACTAAAATCTTTGAAAGAAGTGTCAGAATATTGTGAACTTCTTAAGGACGGGCTCATGTGAAAAGGTTGGGTACCCAATTTGGGTACCCAATTGGGCTGCCTATTTGGGTACCAGAAAACTAAAAATCTGCCAACTAATAACACTTGATTTTTGTTCAAGGGTTTTATCAGGGTATCTAGCACAAGAAAAGCATACTAGATACAACTCACTTTGAGATAAACTCTTCTAATTTCGAAAAGAATACTTCGTCGATATTTGCGCGTTCTCAAACGGCCGCCATTTTGAATTTGGTACTTTCGGTTTTGCAGCCAGTAGAAACACAGACCCGATCCAAACTGACGTATGCGCCCACTTCTCTCAGAAAACAAAAACAAAGACTTGTTCAAATTTCGTTTTTGTGCAAATCAGAGATATGTAAAAAATCTGTATAAAACATATCTCTGTGCAAATATACTTAATAAAAACAGTTTTATGTATATTCACATTAAAGATTTTTTCAATTTATTAGTTTTTCTGGAAATATTGATTGCTATACTGCTAGTATTTAAACAAGATATCTTCTGAGATTTGGTCTGTAAATTTAGTTTCAAGTTTAAGTCGAGTGGACAACGAGAGTAACAGGATGGAGTCATAGCTAGTTTTTGGCCACATTAAACAAAGTGCAGTTTATTGCAAGCGTTTCACACACCACCAAGAATATACCACAGATTTGTAATAAAGGCTAGACACATGTACACGAAGCCTGAATTACCCGAATTACCCATGGGCTACAAAAAGTGAACTAGGAGGAAAAAAGGCCATTGCACAGGCGGACATTTTAAACCAATCACAATTCATCATTACATGTCAAAGCAATAGTGTTGTCGTGCGATAAGCTTCGGCATCCTTTGTAAACTTTTCACTTTTCTCTTAGGTTCCTAATAAATATCGAGTTTGTAAATCTTTTATCTAAATAAAACACCAAGTTAAAGCTATTAGAATTTAAAGGGGAAGTTCGCCCTAATTTTTTTTCGCCTGAGATGCTTTATTCCATACCAAAACTTCAAAATATAATAATCTTATTCGTTCATTTCTTTCAAAAAACGTTTTTTCGTCATGTTTTCCTGTTGAAAAAAATAAGATTTTTAATCTGTTCAGCGTGTGACGTCACTCCGTGCAGAAAGCATATGTGCAAAGAAAAAAGCTTTATCAAAAATAAAGTGTTTTTAGAAAGTTGTTTTTAAATAACGTATAGCTGAAACCTGAAACTAATAGATCTTTCGATGAAAATGATGAATGTTTCTAAGATATACCTGATAACTTAAACCTTTTGATTTTGAACCACAAAGAGATGTTAGACATCTTAGCAGTAGTAGCAAAGAAGAGGAAACGAAAATGATGAAGAGCAGCATGTGTTACCTATAAGAAGCGTAGGTTGGTGTCTTTGTGGAAAATTTGCAAACCTATGAATACCTACAAGGAAAGTTTGTGCTGTACAGACACAATGAAATTCAGAAGAAGGGTCGTCGGAAGTAGGGTGGCTGGGTAGGCACCACCAACAAATTTGACAAGCAACGTATTTTTTCAGATATACACACCAAGTTTGTTATTTCAGTCTAGCATGTATAAAGTATACAAAAATTAAATTCTATAGAGATTTCCCTGTTTTTTCTTGACCCATCACATTTTTTGATAACTTTAAAAAATTAAAGGCAAAGTAACATATGCTTGTTTTAGCCAATCTGGAAGGAACAAAGTTGAAACATTTTCTGGTCTCCTTAGAACAAAAACTATGTTTTGTTTTATGTTTCTATTCGATAAAAACCTCCCTTCATCTAATCTATGAAGACTAAAATTCTGTTTGTTGAGAACTTTGAGATTTGCAGCGTATAGACAATACATAGACCTGGTGGATACACAATACACTTGGTAAAGGGATACATAAAGATATTCCATTGTGTGCTTTATTGGCGACAAGGAAACCTTTCCCACATAAAAATGAGAGTTACGTATCATTCATGGAGAGAAAAAATGAAGATCAACAGCGTTTAATAGCGTCAGTTTCGTACCACTATGCCATTCCTGCTAAAATGTTGCCGATTGGGGCAAAACATTATGTACAGAGAACGATACATCTCAATCTGATCAGTGTTGGGTAAAGATATAAAACCCTGAGTCTTTTGGCAGTGTTCCACTTCATTTTTATGTTGGAAAGCCTTCTTTTACGAAATTCTGGTTATTCTCTTTGACTTGTAATTTTGGTGAAATGTGAAAGAACAATTTGTGGACCGATTAGTACAAGCTGTCCCAGAGTAACTTGGCATTTTTCGAATTAAAAAATAAAAATAAAACAATGTATTACTAGTGAGTTCTTTTGATAGTGTGAAGGTTTAATAACAAACTTTCTTCACGTAAAAGTTCTTTCTGCACGGTGTGACGTCATTTTATCATTCATAATGAACATCTGTTTCAACTGTGAAAAAACTCATTTTTCAGCATCTAAAAGATTTAATAACTTTTGAACGAAAAGAGCATTTTCAAAAATTCAAAAAGTGGCTTTCTAACTTTTCAAATCATTATAAGTTAGAATGAAAAAATAAAAAGTGAAAAATTAGACCGAACTTCCCCTTTAAGTATTAGAATTTAATAGACACTATCCTTACTGGTGTTATTTTCTCGGTAAGCAAGCGCCCTAGGTGGTAAACGGAATTTTCATTCCGGTCTGTAGTTTATATTCAGTACCCAAATAGGTAGCCCAATTGGGCACCCAAATTGGGTACCCAACCTTTTCACATGAGCCTTAAAGGACGATCATGTCTCAGCCAATTACTTAGTCGCTATGATAGCATCCTGTCCAAGCTGGAAGAAGGAAAGGACGTAGATGTGATTTATCTGGATTTTAGTAAAGCCTTCGATCAAGTGGACTACAGAATTTTGCTATCCAAATCGGAATCTCTCGGAATCACAAGGGAGCTACTGAAATGGATTGAATCCTTTCTCAGAGATAGAAAACAAATTGTGCTAGTTGATGGCTCTGAGTCCTATCTAGCAGAAACTTTATTTGTAGTACCCCAGGGCTCAGTTTTTGGGCCCCTGCTTTTCATTATCATGATTGCTGATATAGATGAGGGCATCAGAAAAACAGAGTTGTCAAGTTTTGCAGATGACACAAGGGTAAAGGAATCGATAATATCCTTATCAATTCCATCTGCAAAATGACTTAAACAAGATTTACAGATGAGCAGAACAAAATAACATGATGGTTAATGGAAAACAGTTTGAGCATCTTCACTATGGTGGAAAATTCACTTGCAATTACTTTACAGATTTTTTATTTTTATTTATTTATTTATTATTATCTTATCTTGTATTACAAATCCACCGTCTTACCAAGTGAGCTATACACCCCCATGTAGTTGAAAAGGCACTATTGGTTGGTTGGATTATGAGAATATTTGACTCAAGTGAAAAAGACTTAACATTGTGGAAGTCATCAATAATCCCACATCTAGATTAATGCTCTCAGCTATGGACGCCTAAAGATACAAGGTTAATACAGATCATCGAGAATGTCCAGAAGTCCTTCACTAAAAAGATAAGGAATCAAGAAGGCAATCAAAACTATTTGGAAAGGCTGAAGTCATTAAAACTGTATTCATTACAAAGACGAAGAGAACGGTACCTTGTTATCTACGTCTGGTGTATGCTTGAAAATGTAGTACCGAACATTTAGACAGCAACACACAATGGTACAAGAGGAGGAATATCATGTTATCAAAATGCCAGACAATGCTGTTGCCAAGGGGACCATTCCAAAAACTTGCTTATGCAAGCTTCAAGATGCAAGGACCAAGACTTTTTAATGCTCTACCAACCCATTTAAGAAATCTTACAGGATGTTAGAAAGACAAATTCAAGAAGGAGCTTGACAAAGTACCTGTTTAGTATTCCTGACGAACCACTGATGCCTAGGTATACCATGATGTGAAGAGTGGAATCAAAAAGTATGATTCATATGAAATATTGCATTGGACCTACCAGGTTAGATGTGTAAAGACATTACTAAATCCTTCACAAGTATGACAAGTAAGTACAGCATGACGGAGAATCTCCTGTGGATGATGTTAACATGAGGTGCGACTACCTGAATGAGAGAGTGAGAAACAATTTAATCAAAAACGAACAGGATGATCATTTCAGTTGCTTAAAAGGAATGTAGGATATGGCAAATACCGTTTGGCAGTCATCTTTTCAAAAAGTAATACTAAATTATATTTGATCTTTGCTAAAATAGGGACAATTAGATATAATCACAAACGATTGGAACATATACTCATATGAAAATAATAACAGCTGATAAAAGGAAGTATGGCGGGACAAAATATTGTACAGGGGAACTGCAAGAGAAGACTGGAGAGTTTATTGAACTTAAATTGAATATAACCAAACTGTAAATTTCTTAATACGATTGTAAATCAGACATCATTACCCATAATTTTCATTTATTTCATTAGATCAATTTCAGTTTGCATGTTTCAGCCCTCTGAATTAGGAAAAAAGACTGACAGCGAAAAAATGCTGTCGTATTTGAAAATTGGGACGCCGTGTAAGATTTTAACAAAACTTGATTGGTTTATTCCAGCAAAAGTATTGGTGTAGAATAATGGGTAATAAAACAGAAACTTAATATTTTATCAATCAATGGTGTTATCTGGAACAAGAAGTTGCAAGATTTAAAGCCGCAGGAGATTTGCTCTGAAGATGTAATTTAAAAACAACGAACCTACGCATTAACATTTCTTTACTTATTTCACGGCAAGCGAAAAGAAAAGTCACAAGACTATCTGTATTGAAAACAAAACCGAAACTGACTTGAATAGTATGAACTTATTGAGAAAAAAAATCATCCAAAAACAAATCCCAAATTGACTTTATAACACTTTATAATACACATTCCTGCATAAAGGCTTTCTATTTGGCATTATGTGAGTAGCGTTGAAAGATTTTTGAAAGGAAAATATGTTTGTGTTATTCACATTGCTTGAAAGCTGCTTGCAATCTATTCACAATTTTTCTCTTGGTGCATTCAATATTAGATCCTTTGTTTGTTTTTTGGTTCTTTTGTACTAACTACAGAACACTAGCTCATGTCAGTGAAGGTTGTTGAAACAGGCTAATATATCTAATAAGTAGCACATTCTTCAATATACTTGTTTCTACTTACATCTTGTACGCCCGTTAATGTGCCCCAGAGAGTAGTGTTTATGAATCGGTGACGTGATATTAACAAATGTACTATAGAAAGAAAATTTTTGAGAATAAATGGAAGATGACAGGGGAATTCCCAGGAATTGCCAAAATCACCCTTATGTTAGATAAAACTTACCATTATTTTGCTATTGTTTAAGTCTCCCCAGTTTCTGTTGGGTTTTACTCTCAACAGATGAAATGTAATGTTCATTAAAGAAAATAAAGGTGGCACCAGTTGTCAAAGAAAAAGAAATGAATGATTTTGTTTCATCATGTAAGCAAACTTCTATTTTGAGAAAATAGAAAGAATAAGAAAGAATAAGATAGAACGAAAGACATGAAAGGACTTATTAAAGTATTAATTATACAATATTTGTATTCAAGAAAACACTGTCGGCAAAATTTTGCTTTACATAAATTTGATTTATGGCAGGTTCACGACAGCAAAAGCTGAATGCCATCGTAAATTCAGAGGGCTGATGTTTACATATGCACGACCAGGTTGTGGCATTACAAGTGGTTGGTAGTGCAGGCTCATCTGTATTCGAGATTTCATCAAGTAAACGAGCTTTGCGATATAGTGAGGCAATCCAGTTTTTGTTGCACTCAAAAATCAGCACAATCAGCATCACTTGATTCATTTGCATTGATATGGGCATTAAAAAAATATTTGATTTCTCTCCCATTTCTTTGCTAAATTTGTGAGGGATGTGAACTGGATATATTTTCTTGAAAATCTGAAATTTTTATAAAAACTCAATCCATATTCTTTCAACTAACACTTTGGCTGATTCAAGGTAAATTTTCTATTCTGAAAAATTCATTGAAAATTTGTTTTTGTGTACAGTAGATCCACTTTCAGTGTATCATTTAGTAGATGTTTAAACCATACTTGTAAATAAACATGATTTTAAATTTTTGCTTTTTGCCAAAATACTACATCGCAGTACGATATCATTACACAATGACACAACTACTCCGCAAAAGGTGTTTTTGACCCTACAGAACATCTGCACATCAATTATAAAAGCTGCATTAAAATACGACTTTTTCGTATAATACACGGAACTCTGAATGTGAAAGTGAAAATTTATATTTGACAATAAATTTTCCAATTTCCTATATCTGAAAGAAATCTTCATGGTTAAATCAAAATCGAAATTAAAAGTAAGAAACTAATTGTTGACTCACATTTGTTTTGTTTTGTTTTGTTTTGTTTTGTCTTCACCATACTGTGATACCTGATATATAATAGACTGCATCTGCAACTTATCTATCTGCGACATATCTATCTGCGACATGTATTTTCATAAAAAATTAGAATCTTCATGAAACTAACATCGTTTGATATCCATTCTTAAGAGCTTACAATGAACTTTTGGTGGAACAGTTTACATAATGTTTGATACACGTGTACATGTATAGCCTTTTGTCGCACCTGCGATTTAATTAATTTTTTTAAAAAAGAAAGAGGAACAGAACGAATAAGTTACGTATTCATTATTGATAACCTTATTCTGGCTAACTGCCCCACTTAACTGTGGAGCCGCAGTAGCAGATTCGAGGCTAGCAGTACCTTATTTTGGCTAGCCATACTTAATTTTTGAGCCATAGTAACAGATTCAAGCTGTTGTTGTTTTTCAGTACTGCTTTGTTACCGCAGTGGTTATTGATCTTTTTGCTTCTTTATTCTAAATGGTTAGGTATGCCTTTCGATATGCTTGCGTTATCGACACTGAATGAGGAATATTATTAACGTCTTCACAGAGAAGACGTTAGTACATTACTAAGAAATAAGCAAAAGAACCATTCTAAATTCTAAATTCTAAATTAAATCAACTAGTATCAAAACTCTGAATCATTGTCTATTCCCAGATCTTGTCATATCTCGAATCTTAATCTCTTAAACTCTCTAATGATTTTAATTGTTCCTTTTAATCTTTTAGTTTTATCAGCCTCTGTGCAGTTTTATTGTATGCAAGTTCCCAAGCCGTGGTGAAAAGTATTTGTGTGGGTGTGCTGCAGGTTGGTTCTTCTTTTATAGATAAAAACTTGTGATTGAAATATGCAATTATTTTCAAATGATAACTTAAAAACGATTGTGTATACTTGAGAAAAAAATGAAAATTTAGGAAAGCCTCTGCTTACGGCTTCATACATCAAAGATTGTATCAAAGCTCGAAAATGGCTGAACGAAGAGACTTATCTATGGTACAATCAAGCCAATTGTTGCAGATATGATGAGAACTTGTTTAATTTGCCAAGAAAATGTAAAGAATACATGAGAAAAAATAATGGGAAGCTCGTGTTTGCCGATTGGAAGGTTATCTTGCACGTAACTGAGAAGGCCAAAAGAAATGCTTATATGAGGTATTTTGGAATGTTTTTCTCAATAATTGTTGCCGTTTTATTTATTTTTAATGAACACTTCGTTTCAAAATCATGCAGAAACTGAAACACTGATTGTATTTTTAAATTCAGCACTATAACAAATTCCTAACTGAACAATATCAATATTGTTATTGTTATTCCATTAGATTTGAAGTCACTTATGATCAGTATTTCTTCTTTATGTAAGCTGATGTGTAGTGAAGCAACAATATAGATCTTCATAGATCTGATGATAATCTGAGATATGTTCAAAATAAATTCTATGGCGTGTTTCAATTATTTTATTACTTTTATTTCAGATTGCTACAATCAGGTGGAGCAACAATATTGAAAGAGTTCACTACCTTGACAGCTGTTCACAAGTTCAACATTACACATGCATTTGTATCGTGGGAGTTGTCTGCAGACCTGAAAATATTGCACATGGAACACTTTAAAAACATATTTTATCCGGAATATATTACAGAGTATTTAATTCAGGTATCTTCTATTTGCCAGAGGAAATTTGTGTGCACATTGTTCAAATTGATTTGAAAAAAAACAACAATGAATTAAGAACATTCTGAAGTCTAAAGCAAAGAACCATAGTAAAATTGCAAAGAAAACAAATTTATTTCTTTGGTGTAAAATGTATTACATAGGAGTCATACTATCCAAGTCAGAAATATATTCCAAATGAAAATAAAAAGAAATTGCAAAGAAATGATTAACACTTCTTTCTCCCTGTTTTTAGCCAACACCTCCACTACATCAGAAATATGCAGTATTCAAGTCCATTATCAGACACACTCCTATTGGTAAACAGAAAATTAAAAAGGAAAATATACCAAGATTGTCACCAAGAAAGAAGCTGAAAATGAAATCACCAAGAAAAGTGATACTCTCTGGACAGCGTAAGATAACTGATATGTTTCAGAGAGACATGGTTAAACAAGATTCGCATCCTTCCCTAAATGTTAAACAAACTTTGAATAACTGCACTTTTAAACAATGCCATAAATATACTGAAAGTGTAAACTCTGTGAAAAGTCAATTGTTCATTGAAAATAATGCAAGAACTCCATCAAAAACTGAAGAAGACCGTTTTGATCGAAAAAATCACCTTACTGATCAACAGAAAACTGTCCATGTAATTAACCTCCTCAGTGATGATGAAGTACTACCTCTCTGCCATAAAGAAAAATCATTAAAAAATGTTTCTGTCATTTCCATCCTTTCTGATGACGATGTCAATGAAAATGTATGTTCAAGTGCAGGAAATGAAGATATATTCCCAAGCTTAACTGGTTCATGTGAAATTATGGATGTAGGACCGAATACGAAGGATGGTAATGATAAACAAGAAAGCAGTTATTTATCTAAATCCCAAATAAACAGGGTCACCGATGTTGAAAGGAAAGATCTGAAACATGATTTGCTTCATCAAGAAATTTTGAGTACTGACTTGAAAATCAATGACATTCCTTTTAAAGAGGAGGCATCCAACTTCGTTTCAAGCCAACCATGCACTGATAATTTGAGGGATGCTAAAAAGGGTCTTTTTGATGAAAAATGTAGTACTAAAAGGAATGGCAAAAAACGAAGTTTTGAACAAGTGGATGAAAATGAGAAAAATGGTGTAAATATCCGTCAAATGAGACGTGTGCGGAAAAAAAAAATGTTTGAAGGTTTTTTAACATCAAACTTAACATCAAGAGTGAAGGAGAGAAGTTTGTCAAACCCTCAAAATGCAAACCCAGAGATTAAACATGCATCTTGTGTTTCAGAAGAGCTAAACCCTCCTCCATCCTTCATTGAAAGCAGTAATGAAAGTCAATGTCAGGAATTAGGACATGCTTCACCAATCCTTCAACTGGTAAGACATCTTTTCACTTCCAGTTTTTTAGTCTTATTCAGCAAAGGGATTCTTAACAATCATCCATGTGCTTTTTTTTCACCTTCAGACTGTCCAAACACAAGTTTTCAAAAGCAAGAGTGCTGTTTGCTTTATTTTTACACTTAAGCTTGATTCCTGATCCGTGTTCCTTGATTCGTGTTTTTAAGTGATGCCAATAAGCTTTGATGATGCTCTAAGGAATTTTGTTGTAAAGTTTAATTATCTTTTATCATATTTTTCCATAGAAACATAAATCTAATTTTGTTATGAACTTATCGTAACTTCGGCGATTGTTTCAATTCTGCTAGCAAGGGCAGTTAATCTTGAACAAATAATTTCAACATTTCCGACACCTGTGTTCTTTTTAAACCTTGTCTGATGCCTTGCAAGTTATTGTCACGCAGCTCATCCTCTGATCTCTTGTTGCGGCTAATGGTCTAAACTTTAAATTGGTAACAGTATAACAACTGATTTATGAGCAGTATTAATTTTGTTTCCATTTTTGTTTAGGACTTTTTTGAAAGAACAGAGTACAAAGGTTCAAAGGTAGTTATCATGTTCACAGACTTTCTTTGTACTTTGTTTCAGCCCAGTTGGCAAATTTATGAAAAAATCTCTGTGAAAGAGAGCATTTTAATAAAAATAATCTTTGTTGCAGTGATGATTTTACCCATTGGGAGATTAATCATGAAGTCATTCAAATGTTTATTCAAAGACTTGAAAATTGATTCCTTATACTTTAGTATCTCAAGCGAGTTCCATTTTCAAGACGTGTTGAAAATATGGTGGAGTCAAATGCAGATGGAAGTTTTCGTGCTGCGTATGATGTTATTAAGGATAATGTTACATCATTTTATTATCCTTCTCCGAAAATCTTGCTGTTACTCTTCCAAAACACTTTAGTAGGTTGCTTGTTGTTACAAATCTTTATGTAGTGTGGTCAATACAAAAGTTTTAAAAAATTGTTTCTCCCATATAGGAGAAGTATCTCTCATCATTTTCACTTGTATTTCTTAAATTTGCGAAAATTCTAACATATTAAGCCTTTCCGGTGCTCGTTCAAAGTATAAAGAATTTTTGGTATTTTTGATTATGATCATGAGTTTGGTGCTGCGAAGGAAAATGAAAAAGAAGACATGGACAGGGGTTTAGACAGCTCAAATAGATAACGTATAACGTTATCTTCTCATTTCAAGTGAACTTCCCAATCAGGAGTAAACACAAGTTTTTTTTATTTTTGACATATATGATTATGAATTTAGTTGATTTTAATTTAAGAATACAAGCCCCAAATATGACTAAAGACTTTCCTATAAATAAAAATTGCCAAGCGCAGGAAGAGTAGAAAAACAGCGGAAGTTGTAACAAATCAAATTACTCCTCACTGGTATTGGGGCTTTGGGCACACTGCAAGTGTCCGGCTGCTTTGTTTAAAATTCCCAATGCTGTACAAACGTCATCTTCCCAAAATGTCTAGTTCAATCCCTGATGGATTATTTTGTTTGCAGTTCCAAAGCTATAAGCTCCTTTTTATGGACAATAATATTATGCTTCATTATTCGTAGGATGAAAGAAACATACAGAGAATATCTGAAAATATGTCATTGCTGCAGAATATTTTTATGTTGCATCCTGCAAAGGAAGTGGCATCAGTATATGACATGGCATTTCAAAAACCTTTTGAAGAAAAAGATGGTAGCATTTCTACAGTGTGTCCATCTTGGACATTTGTATTCGATATTTTTGGGTATGTCCATAAGTTATAAATAAACTGTAGAAGTTAATACGAATATGAAATTAATGGTTTAGACGGAGGAATAAAGCAATGAAGTTTCGACATTAGTATAATTTTGTGCTTGATTTCTGTTTTTTCTTCTTCTTTGTGTCAATTTAATTTATTCCATAGCCTCATGTTGATGAGTGAAGGTGAAGAAGATGAAAGTTCTGGAAGGTATGTAAAGTTGCATAATCATCATGATGATTCAATAAACTGGGACGTGATCTAATACTGATAACCATCTTTTGTAGATCAAATTATGCCTGCTTAGAGATGATACGTTTCCTAATATCTCTCATGCAAAGTGAGCTGAATCACTTGTTGAGTGCTTTGTATGTTAGTTATGTTTTGATGCCAATATGAAAAAACAATAAACGTACTGTATATTTATTTACTTGTGTTCATGCAGTTTATCCTCAGGTGATCAAAAGACAAGCCTAGACAAACTGCGTAAGTCGTTGTTATGGAGACTGGTGTGGGAAAGCAACTCTATGGACTGTTTTGTCAACCAACGAATAAAGCAATTGTTGGATCTAACTTTCAGCTCATTTGCCAAACTTCCATCTCCTGATCACGTTGTAAGTTTTTTTTTTATTTTATCTGGCTTTATCTGTTGGGTTGTTTTTTGTTGTTAAAAAATACGTAGTTGGTTATTATACAAGACCCTTGATTACACGATACTAAAATTGCTGTAGTTGTTTCTGTTGATTTTTTTGTTTTTGTTATTGTTTTTAGAAAATGACATGTCAGTATTTGATGCAGTTTCTCCAATTAATTGCACGGTGCATCTCATTCCATGATAAGTTGACAGTGAATGACTGGCTGTCACAAGGATGCATCAATTTAACTTATGCTGTTGAGATCAAATATGAAGAGTTAATTAGCCATGGTTCAATCACTTCGAAGGTGCAATTTCTCTCACAACTGCAACCTAGTTGGTTATTATACAAGACCCTTGATTACGTTTTATCAACCCACTATACGCCATTTCTCCCTGAGTCTAAAATGAAAACCTACTCAAGAAAACCTTTATCAATTGAAAAGATTGTAAGTTTGTTATTTCGACTACATGGTCCAACCTTCTTTGAAAAATGGATTTTGTTCTGTTACTTTCACTTGCATTTGTTTTAGATCATGTGCTACTTCTTCTTGATTCCAAACTCCCATGTTTCAACTGGAAGGAAAACCTGTTGTATGACCACTCCACTGAAAGAAATGTAAGAAATTTGCATGGACCCCTGTTCAGGACAATGAACTACCCAAAGTTCCTTACACTAACTAAAGCTATAATTTTTACATTATACATTTTTACATAATTTTACATACATTTTTACCAGGCAACAAGAACCACTGAGAGAGGGAGATCTAAATTCATTTTTTTCGAGATGTTTTCTTGAAGTTCTTAATGCTTTTGAAAGTTTGTTTCTATGATCATAATGTCAGTTGGGTTACCTAGGCCGACTTTTTTTGCGTCGCCTTATTTCAGCGATTTTAGCGAATGAGCGTATTTTCACTAAATTAAAGTTGCGGAAAATTTAAATTTAGCAAAACGGTTTTTTTTACCTTCTGGAAATTCTCCGTAATTAAGGGGTCATTCGCTAAAATTAGGTTGCGTTAAATCCATGTTCATCCTTTTTTCTCAAAATTTTACTGACGCAAAAAAAAGTCGGCCTAAGGTATTTGTAAATGACCAACGTGTAGATCTTTATGTATAGCTTTTGCTAATTGTCATGTTTCTTACCTGTATCATCATTACCATCTAATTGCTTAACCAGCTGATTTTTTTACTTTGATATCATGTTTTGGCTGTTGTATTATAATATCACTTACAGTTTTGGGAGCTCAGTAGAGATTTCAGGAAATATGTTAAATGAGAAATGTAGTTGTATATCAACTTGTGTTTCAGAAAAAACAAATGTATTGGAAGTCGAACACAAAAGAATTTGAATAAAAGGAATTTGAAAGGTATTCTGTTTCTTTTAAAATTGAAAGATGTAAGGTTATCCTTGTCGTCTCTCAAAACTGCTGACTCAGATGTTTCTATGATATTATTTATTAATGCCAACACATTAGGATAGGATGGTATCCTGTATAAAAGGTAGGATATAGTTGAATTAACAGTCATGGTTGGGGATTCTGTGAATTAACTGTCGTGGGTGGGGATTCTGTGACTTAACTGTCATGGGTGGGGATTCTGTGAATTGACTGTCATGGTTGGGGATTCTGTGACTTAACTGTCATGGTTGGGGATTCTGTGAATTGACTGTCATGGTTGGGGATTCTGTGAATTGACTGTCATGGTTGGGGATTCTGTGAATTGACTGTCATGGGTGGGGATTCTGTGAATTGACTGTCATGGTTGGGGATTCTGTGAATTGACTGTCATGGTTGGGGATTCTGTGAATTGACTGTCATGGGTGGGGATTCTGTGAATTGACTGTCATGGGTGGGGATTCTGTGACTTTCTGCACACTGTAGTCATCACTTTGTCAATTATTGAATCCTCTGAATCCAACTCTGCCCACAGGCCATTCACTTAGAAACGTCTGTAGTAAGTATAACGAACTGTTCTTGATGTCTGTTTCAGGGGAGAGTCAATTACAGGTTGCTTGTATTAAGAATATTCCTGGTCGTGTCAAGGAATTGCTTCATCTCGGATTGGATCCCAACACTACAGACCATGCTGGATGGACAGCCTTGCATGAGGTTTCGAATTTTGGCTACGAGCAATGTCTTGATGAATTGTTGACTAGCATTGGTATGGTTTTTTGGCGGATGAAGAATTTTATCTTTTCTTTCTAAATCTCCTTATTTTGTAAATCTCGCCTTATTTTCCTGCGAAATTCATGTTCTTTCGTACCCAAAGGAAGTAGCAAATGTTTGTTTTAAATCTGTCTTTTTAGAGTTAGATGTTTTTGTAACTGGACCTGATGGCATCACAGCTTTACACGATGCTGTTGGAAATGGTCATGTCAAAATTACTGAAAAGTTATTGAGAAGAGGAGGTGTGTATGTTAATATACTTAGAACTTTCCCTTCACTGTTTCCACTGCAATATTTGTTATTAAATGCTCTACCTAGTTTTATACAGTGGTGGATAGGGAAGAAAGGGCGTATGTCACACCACTGGGCGTATTTATTTCACCTATGTTTAATCTCATCATACACGTCTAAACGTTCATGGTGTAATCGTTAAGTAACAAGTCTATCTGATCGCTTCCAGTGAAATCTTGTTAAGTAACAAGTCTATCTGATCGCTTCCAGTAAAATCTTGTAAAAAAGATGAGTGTGGATTGACACATTGTTGTTTTTGTAGTTCGTTCAATAATTTTTTTGTACCAAAATGAACTATCATGTTTTTTTGGTTTTTTTTTTACAATTTTTACAATTCACCCCAACCACCCCCTCTCCAAAAAGAACAAAAACAATCTCCACCCCACTAACCAATGAATGGTCCTTTTGTATCTTAGTTTCTAACGCATTTTTAATTAGACGTAAAAATATTTGCAATGATTACCGTAATGCTTCGATTAGACGCCCGGGGCGTTTATTAAATTTTTTGAATTTTTAGGAGGGCGTCTATTCGAGGGGGGCGTTTAAAAGAGGGGGGCGTCTATTGAATTTTTGTGAAACTCTTCTTTTTCGTAAATATAAACTAAATATAAACATCGATAAAAAATATACAAAATTAAACTTCAAGATCATCGTCAATAAAGACAAAGTTTCCAACTGTTAGTTTAAAATTTAAAAAGAAAGGCGTCTATCGCAAATTTCCATATTTTTATACAAAATGAAAACATTGAGGCTGAAACAATGCAATGTAGTAGTTCTACATGCCTTAATTAGTGTGTCTCTAATAAACGCCCCTCTCTAGAGAGGGGCGTCTAATAGAGGGGGGCGTTTATTTAAAAATCTCCTGAAAAGGGGGGGCGTCTATTCGAGGGGGGCGTTTAAAAGAAGGGGGCGTTTAATCGATGCATTACGGTAAACAATACGGAAGGACTTTTCCACGCCACGACGGACCACATCAAGATCACATTCAGTGTAAACATTTTCATAAGAAACTTTTACTTAATTATAAAAGTGAAGGTTCTGAAAATTAGTAGTAGTGTCACCTCCCCCCATCCCCCACCCCCCGTCAACCAGCGTCGTCAAATTTAGCATAACCCCCTCCCCCCTAACAGTTGGCGTCATTTGTGAACAGTCCCTTATGCAATTGATTATTCCAAATTACTTCAACGTGATGCGTTATATAACTTTGTTTATTCTCAGCAAAACTTTACTTCCATGCTTTTTATGAGAAACAATTTTATAAGAACACTAGCCTCGGATATTTCTAAACAAACTGAGCCTTAAATTTTTAATCAAAATTAATGCTGAGATGAGCATTCTGAATCTTCTTGCAAAATAAGAATAAAATAAATATGAATAAAATAAGAATAATCCATGGATCTCTCTCAAGCTAACTTTGGATAGATAGTACCACATGGATCTCTCTCAAGCTAACTTTGGATAGATAGTACCATTTAGCGTATGCATCTCTCTATTGCGCTGTGTCACAAAATACTTGGACGCAAACAAGGTATAGAAAAGTTGTTTCTAAACAGATAAGTCTAAATATAAACATATATATAAATATAAGCTTCGTTTTTTTTTTTATTCTAGTTCACTCTCCCGACTTTCCGATTTTGTTTCATTCAACAGGCACTGGTTACGGGTTACCTTCCCATTCCAGCTGACAATCATCTCAATTTATAACTGCAGCCCTATTAACCCCAAAACATCTGAAGACTTCACGGGGAAAGGGGCTAACTACTAATGAAACCAGCTGCAAGGTGTTGCGACTGATTCATACAGAAACTAAATACCGATGTCATTCCTTTTTTTTTTTTTTTTTTCAGGTGAGAAGCTGATGATGATGAAAACAAACGATGGGAAGACTGCCATGGATTTGGCGAGGACTCCTGCTATGAGGAATGTTTTGATGAACAGTGAAGCCAGTTTGACAAAAAATAAGCCTCGAACTGAAAAAGATGACGTCATTTTGGAAGATAGTATTTACGCTAGCATAACAAAACTGAGTTCAAGTGAAACGGAAGAATACATGTTTTATTTGTTGACTTTACTGAAAGCTTATGCGTCATGCAAAACACTAGACTGTGATGACGACGCTGGAAGGTTACTTCTTAGACAGTCTAAACTTCTAGGAGTACATTTAGAACGCATAACACAGTCTATGACACTAAAAACAAAGTTCTATCTGAAAACGATCGAAAGGATACTTCATGACTTATAAAAAACGCCCCTGGACATGTTAGGGCGGTTTAAAAGTTTATAATGTTCGTTCTTACTGGAAATCTCTCTTCTCCCTCTTTTAGATAGAAACAAAAATGGATTTTTTTTGTCGATTCTTATGCGTATCGTTTATTTCAGGAGGAAGTGTCTTTCTTACAACAGCTCATAATAAAGGAATTTGATCTTAGTGTTGAGGATGTATATTTTGTGTCTAGACAAATTCATGATTCATTTTACGTATTAACAAAATAACCCTCCAGTTTGTAATAATTAGTTTCTCTTACCATGCTGTCTTATCGTTCACTTTTTGAGGTTTTCTTTATGGATGTGTGTCCAGTTTCTTAAGTTTAGGTATTTTTGTGCGGGGAAAAGAGCGATGAGAGGTTTTATCATCTGATACTGTATTTTTGTTTTATTTTATTTTTTATTTTTTTGTGACAACGAACCTATTTTTAATTATGACTATAATGTGATTTCTATGATCTATGGCGCTCCCCGAAAACTATGAATCGTTCAGTGTATCGTTGTATCGATATGGGTTTATCGTTATATCGTTCAAAAAGGCTACCACTACAATTTTACTACTATGCTGTACTTCTTATTTTCGTGTTCTTTCATATGACATAAGCAATGAAAATTATTTATCGTAACACAGATCAGAAGTAAGTGTCTTTTTTTAAAAAAATGTGCGAGATAAATTTTTAAAAGTCTTTAAAAAACCGTCACAATATTTTGTCATTTTTTTATCGGTTGGACGCCATGACGTCATCAAGTTTCAAAAACGTTACTTCCTAAATTTCGACAAAAAATTTTCTCATACCGTAAGATGGAGAGTGTCGGTGAATACAATTATGAGGCATTTTTTCATTTCAAAGAATCTTTTGTATTGAAGTTTACATCTTATTTCGTTTGAAGTAGCCCGACCGAAAGAAACAGATGTATTTGCAGTATAACACCAGCCAGTCGATATGTTTGCTCTGCTATTCAATAAACACAGTGGTTAATACCTGATGATGGTTGAAGACACTCTTCTCTTACGAATGGTCATTTTGGCATCGTGTTCAAAGAAACGTTTTAACGTGGTAAGTGATTCAAATCTGTTCAAATCTGTTTGACATGTATTAGATGTTAATTGAGAGATGGATGAGGTCATCTTCATTGTATTTCCTGTACCAACTGGAAATGACTTTTTTGATCTTAATTAGCTGTGAAACACAAAACTATCTGTTCCACAGGGGGTCAGGGTTTAAATCTACTTGTTGACACCTAATTAACTGCGTATACCTCAATTTTGATATGATCATTGTTGATTTACATATACTTTTATTTGTTTTGGATTGGGAACGAAGTTGTACAATATGAAATTATATAATTTGTTTTGTGATATATACCAACCTATATACCAACCTTGCATTGAATTTCATATTACTTGTGGTGATTGTATACGTCCCGTGATGGTTTTATTGCATGTGTTAAGCATTACAATGCTCTTGGGGTCAAGATGTGGCTTAACAGGTAATTGATTCGTTCCATAAGAGATGCTTCACAACAAATGCCACATTTATTATTATGTGGACGGTTGGCACGATAATTTACGCGTAGAAAACAACATGCTTAAATACGATACGGTTTAGATACGGTTCGTAAAAATTTGTTTTTCTTTCTGTCTCCAACATCTTCCGTGGTGTTTTATACGAAGTTCTTATGGGGAAAAGTAATGTTTTTGAAATATTCCCAGTGGGTAAATTTGTTGAAATCACTGCGAATGAGTGCACATCTATATAGAAACATACACACTATTTCAATGAAGGTGTTCTTCATCGCAGTGATTTTTTACGATTTTGCCCATTGGATTGTTCCTGGTTATATACGAATGAACACGTTTCTTTTCTCGATCATCCTCAATACTGGGTTGTAGACTCATTGAATTTTGTTTATTGTGATAAAATAGTATTCGTGAAAGAGGCGCCATTCCCATCAAAAATAATACAATGAATGGACGAAATAGAAAGCAACAAGAAATAGTAATAATAATAGCAATTATTAACGATGATAACAAACGAAAAGGGAATTTTAATTCTTCACAATAATAATTCGGCAAATTTCCCTGGATGATTCATGGTTTATAATTGTATTAAATGATTAATTTGACCTTGTACCCCAACTATCGACTTTCCAGACTTCCAGTGTAATTGATATTTTTTGTTTCGTGAACGTTCTGTCTTGTTTGTTTGTACCTTGTTAATAAGTATGGATCGAAAAACAGTGGCGCGCACATGTGGTCCGCATAAATCGCTCCAAACCACCGAAAGAAAAATATGTCCGTACACTATGGATAATATTTTTGTAGTAGCATGCGTCTTTTTCTGTCCGCTCCTCTTCCCGCTGTTCGCGCTGTATTCACCCAAAACAATAATTGTATACAAAAAAGATCATCGAAGATTTCTCTTTGTTTTTTTAGCGCATATGAAAATCCGAATCTCTAATCTGGCACAACAGGCATTGTACAAAAACACTCTCCTCCACATGTATTGTTTTTGTCGTATTTGCTTCATCATTAGCTTACCCATCGTGCAACGCGTTGACTTTTTAAATTAAAATATTAACCTTTTCAATTTTTTTTTTAATATTACGACATTGGAAGCACTGATGTGATTTTCACAATGTGAAAATGGAGCTTTTTATTAGTCATCAAGGATGCCAACAAGTGCAATGCTTTCTGAATAAATAAAACTACAGCTTACCCAGTATTATCCTATTCTTCATGGCAGCTAATGGCATATTTAGAAGTTAAGCAAAATCTGCACTAGTCACAATATCAATTTTCAATCAATTTTAGTAGTAGTAATATTTATTTCTTTTTTTTTTATGTTAATCAAAATTTTATCCTTTATTGTGTTGTGTATTCGCGAACTATTTTTATACCTATACAAAGTATCGGCAGCCGTTAGTAGGCAATTGGCAATAAATAAATGAACTGAAAAGAGTATTTTAGCAAGTTCTGAAAGATCACCAAAATCTTTTGTTCTCGAGGATTTGACGGGTAATAAAAGTAATGAAATTTTGTTTGGATATATTGAAGTACTTACCATACAGTCTTATAGTTTTTTGAGGTTTTTTTTAATAAAAATTTTTAAGACGAAATAGTTTTATTTTTTTATCTTACAGTTTCTGTTTCTGCATTTTATGAGAATGAATGATTTGTTTTGTTTAGGAAATTATCTCGATCTGTTTCTTTTGTAATTTCTACCAACATTGTTGCCTTGAATGACCTCATACCGTTGATAAAAGCATCTTTTCTTTTGGGACACGATGCTTGTTTTACTAATAAAAGGCTTTTTTGTTCTGTAATTTGTAAGCATATTCCATTAATTTTTTTCTTTTCTGTGTTTTAATTTATTTTCGTTCTTTTTTTTTTAATAGTTTACGTGAACTAGTTTAAACAGTTTTGCGGGAGTGTTTACGAGTGAAAGTGTTTGCATACGTGATAAACAACAGGTATGCTTGTCGTTTGTTTTGCTATTGTTGTTATTATTTTTTATTTGACAACAAACAAATCCTCAATTCAACCGACAAACACATAGCTGCATATTTTATACAAGATAACAAAATTTTTTGTCTTTTATGACGCTCCTTTTTTATATGTTTCATGGGTTTTTTTATGCATGTAGTGAACCACGTGATCCCGTTCGAATGTATTATTCTGTTCGTGTCGGCATTTTGTCAATTTCGTTCTTCTTTGACTTCGAATCACGAGAATAAAAGAAGCCTAAGTACTAAATGTTTCCTGATTAAAAACTTTCGCCTTTTAGATTTTAAACACCAGGAAGGAGGGTGCGTTTAGCATTAAATTCAAAATTTACTAATTATAACACGAGGACGATTTTAACAGGTAAACATCCCGAATTGTAGCGTTTGCACCGCAGGGAATATTTGAATAAAAAGTCGAAATAAATTTGTTCTTTCATTTTAAAATTTTTGTAGTTGGCATATGGTGTAGATAATCATCATGGTAGCCGCAGATATGGATATAACTGACAATATCGATGTGGAAACCGAAGAACATGATTCTGAAAAGCAAGAAGCCAATCAGGTAACGTTCTCAAACATTCGATTGTTCATTCGATTTTTCTTCATACGCGAAACTGCTTTATTCAACAAAAGTTCCTTAGCACTGAGAAGAGTGTACTAGATGTTTTTTTGTGTTTTTTTTTAATGAAATATATTTGGAATTTCCACATTACATGGCTATTCATCCAAAATTTTAAAATATATATACATTATTAAAACATTTATTATTATATAAATAACAATTTAAAACTTAATTTAAAAAGGAGATGTAACTGACTGGATCATTACAAATGCAACAAAAAGGGAGGTGGAACTTAGTCAGATTCAAAACCGCTGGAAAAAATTGCCCACAAAGAAAATCATATGGAAACAACAGATGTGTTGTTGATGACGATTTTTGTTTTTGTTGTTCTTGATAAGACAGATCTTAAGCAGTGACTATGCCAAGGTATATCTAGATAGAATGGAGACAGTCAGGCTGTCTATTATCTCCTATAGTTTTAATGCTGAAGTCACACTTAACCTGGTAACTATTATGATGCAATTTTCAGATCATCTTACTATTAGCATTCATATAATTATTTTGATGCTAAAAAAGCAGAGGGAATATTAATCCTAAAGAAGATGATGATGAAAGTTGTGTCTCGAAAACATTGTCAATTCATCTATAGCACTAAAACTTTATATATAGTGTTCCATAATTCATGATGAAAACAAATTCAAAGGAAGTGCTGATCTGTTCAAAATCTTACTATTTATGACCCCTCAACAAATCGAACCAGCGGTTGTAGTAGACACCATTTTATTCAATGCGTGAAAAAGAAACAAAAACTTGCGACAACGAATCATTCAGAACTAATTGAGTAAATCGACGTCATAATTTTAATCCTGTTTGAAAGAACATATTGTAGACGTGAAAGTTTTGGGGGGAAATTACATTAAGGGAGGTTTACACGTAAATATTCTTGAGAATTTTCAAGAATCTTCACGTGTAAACCCCCCTTTAGCAACGTTCTTCTCATGTATCGAAAGTAAAAAAAAATAATCAAAGAACATAAAGAGCTTTAACAATTTATTTACTTATTAATTCTTTCTTTTTTGTTTCCTGTTTCTATATTTAGAATTTATTTACACCCAGTAATATGTGTTTTATGCAAATGGCCACTTTTCTATTTCAATGAATAATTGCATTACATACCCTACAGATATGAAAAAAATACAATTCCATTTATAAACAGAATATTGAATGAATTTCTGTGCTTTCTGCATAAATTTAGTGGGAGGGAACCTTTCTTGAAATATAAGAAACACGACACCATTTTGGGAAACAGAGCAAGCCAAAACATTTTCGATGTCTGTCACGTGACTTAATCAGCTATTAGTGTTAAACTAACACTCACTTCCGGCAACAGTACTTCCCTTCTCGTTATGTCATCTGACATGTTGTAGCGATTCTTTTCGTTACTAACGAGCTCAAGATAATTGCTAGGATACGTAGTGCTGCTTAGATACATTTGGTACGTAACCACTACGAAATGAGAATGACGTCATTTTTAAGAGAAAAATATAACCTCGAATGTCTGTTTCAAGTAATCGGTTATAATGACAGTATGTTTATCATGGGACTAGTGACTAGTGTGGTCTTTTAAGAACTTCATTACTTTCAGTGGGGGAATTTGGAAGTAAGTTGCTATTACTACATGTTTAAGTAACAACGATAAAAATAAAATCGTGTTTCATCTGTGAGACGCCCGACAATCTTGGGTCGCTTTTCATTGGTTGTTATTGGTTCTTCTACACAAATGTTGTATTTCTCGTTCTGCAAATTATTTTTTCAGACAAGATTTAAAAGATGTTAAAAATTTTAGATTTTAAAATTTTATCCAGTATCTTATATGCTATTACGCCCTTCTATTACAGAGTTTGCTTTATTTCGTAGTTATGTTAATTTTAATGTAAGAAGGGCTTCTTGCGCCCCTTTCAGGTGTTATTTCTCAATAATCCACGATCAGACATCAAATACTTGACGAAAATTTACGCCTTGAAGAAGACGCTTGAACACATTAATTTTGTTTTTTGTAACCATTTCTTTCGTTTTTACGAGGACTGCAGACAAAAATTACATGTCATTCAAGATTTGATGCCTTTCGTCCAAACGGTGGAGAGCTCAATGCAGCAAAGGACAATAAGTAAAAACATTACCAAAATACATGTCAGTCCTAGACCTCAAAACGCGTACACATTGTTTTAAATAAATTAAAAAATCACACATACCCATGACTGTTTACGTAAGGAAATCCGTTCTGTTTTCATAATTATTCAATAGATTGTTATCCCCCCTCCCTGTTATGAGGGTAAATTGTTTATTTACCCCCCTGATGCGATTACTCGTTAAAAAGCCACCAAGCAGACTTGACAAAGGAATTGATTTTCGATGATATTCGAGAA
This sequence comes from Turritopsis dohrnii, assembly GCA_027922465.2. Taxonomy (NCBI): domain Eukaryota; kingdom Metazoa; phylum Cnidaria; class Hydrozoa; order Anthoathecata; family Oceaniidae; genus Turritopsis; species Turritopsis dohrnii. The sequence continues at coordinate 482,814 of BQMF02000258.1, read as the reverse complement.
AAATCAATATTAGGCAGTGTGACTCAGCAGGACTGTACTGCGTCAAAAAATCAACGAAGAGCGATGCGTGGCAGGAGGTTTGGATATAAAGAAATATGATTTGCCTCTGTGTGTTCTCTAAGAAAATAATTCTTCAAAACATTTGCCTGCTCGTTTGAAGCAATTGAAAATTTTTCTTCATTAGGGAGAATTGACAACGCATCATCCCGTGTAATAAATTATTGCATAAAACCAATAAGAAAAAAAATTTGAGAATTTAATAAATTTCTTTCATTTCTTAATTCTAACAAAAAAAAGACTGGGTACTAGGTTTATGTTTGGCAGCTGGAGGAGGTATTACGTATGTCGCTAAAAATTGTGAGTTTTGTTAAAAAAACATCCGTTGTTTGTTGATGAGTCTTACGCCAAAGCAAGTATGAAAAAAGTGCTAATTACTACCATGTGAGTTTATGTAGTTAGGTGTGAACGCTGCTATCTTTCCTTCATTTTTAAGTTCGTTAAAGATTTTACTGCAAAAATTTTACAAAAAAAAATCAGTCGTTTTCTCAGATACCGTAATGACGTCACGGTTCCTGATGATATCATGTGTAGGCTTGCTTACTACTATGTTTGCTGAGTAAAACTTGCGAAATCTGTTTTGTGTCATTGAGTTGGAAATTAATTGATTTTATAAAAGATAAGCTGATGGCGATGATCGAAATTTAAGAAAACCTTGAAATTCTTACGAAAAGAAACATCGAATTCCATTTTTATTTGAAACAGGAAGTTCTCTAGAACTAAAAAGTGCAGTTTCTTCACAAAAGTATTACAACGATGATGAGCATGGAGGCTCACCAAAACCAGAAGTTTGAGTTAACTTAATTTCATGAAATTTGAAGGTTTTTTCCATTTGTAAGGATAGAAATTACCTTAAAGCTTTGTATCCATCCGTTCAAATGCCAGGTTTATCAGGTTTTATTATGAATGTGATTTTTTGTTTTGATTATCGTTTAAGAATGATGTCTAATTAATTCATTCTTTCTTCTTTGACGATTTAGCTGTTTTCATTCACCTGAAAAATTCATAGTGGAACATCGTATCCGTATCGTGTTCGTATCTTGTCGAGATTTAGGCTTGTTAGTTATCTGTTACAACCTATAAGTCCTGATAAAATCCATTTGTCTGTTTCAGGTTGTTATTTTCGAATCTGGTAAACCATTATTAAAAATCCAGACCGGAACAACACTGCAAGTGATGAAGTTACTGTATGAAGCTGAATGTAAAAATGCCAGTCATGATATTATTGGTGTTCGTCCAAGAGTGACAAGCGAAATACCATGTATTGTCACATTGAGCGATTCTAAATTAGAAGAGGCTGCATATGACTTGATTGTGAAAGGTAACTCATTATTAAAGGATACATCATGCGTAACAAGAAATCTACCGAAGAGCCTCCCCAGCTAAGTCACTAAATTCTGTTTTTGTTTTTTATTTTAAAAAAAATTCATTAAATCTACTGGACACCCGAATACGAACGTCCATTTTCCCAATTTCTGTTGTGACTTAAATAAGCAATGGGCTTGCATTTTAAGATCTAAGTTGCTCATCTTTATTTCACTTTTGGTAGTTTAAAATGCTTAACGATGAAGTTATGAACTTAGTTAAGTAATAAACTATTTGTGTAGGGAAGGCACTCTCTGTGTAGATCTCTTGTAAGTATGTTAAAATTTTACTTCATTTTTATCTCGATGTGAAAACATCTTGTTCATCTAAAACTATTTAAATTCCAAACTTAAGTCATCAACCTATCTATTTAAGTTTTCAACGAATATATCTTCAGTATCTTCAAATAGTCCATGTTCATTTCAGAATTAGCATATGAATTATTGTATCACGTGGTTAAGTGTCAATTTACATCTGCGTGATGATTTTGAAGTTTGGCTGTCACTCTCATTTCACTAACTTGTATGTTTTATCTATTTTCGTTAAAGCCAAAACAAATCCAGCCTTCCTCTCTTAAAAGGATTTTTATTTTTGCTCGAATGTTTTGCATACACAGCAGACAATACATGTCTTTGTTACTATTATGTCCTTGTGGAAGTAGGTTGGATGGACGACTGGGACTTTGAGCAAACTTGAAAAACAAGGTGAAATAAGTCAATTCTGCTGAGTTGTGTTTTTGTTTTGAAATAATGAAATTTATCGGACGAAGAAACTAACTTACCTGATCTGTAATTTTCCATAATTTAATGATGAAGGAAACATTTAATGTTTGTTTGCGTTGTAATACCAATTAAGTAAACAGCCAAACAAGCTGGATTTTCTCACAATTGGGAGGAGACATGGTTTGTATTTTGTAAACAAAGCAGATTTATTTAGGGCACTAATATTTATTTGCAATGACCGCATAGTACTTTAGAGGTTATTATCACGCAATCTTTCAGTTTCAAATTTGTGTTGTTCGAAATTTATGTTTTTCGAATGATGAACTTCACGCATTAGTTTATGACGTCATCAAATGCATTCTGGGATACTAAGGTGTGGTTGCGTCCACTAACTGAAATCAAGTCAATGAAATGGTATTTACAAGTTGTGAACTTTGTTAGTTTTGTTGTCTTCGTGTTCAAGAACTAGAAATTTACATGTACATTGCAAATCAGCATGTTCCCACCGGACAAATTTGTTGAAACGCACTGCGGAGGATTGCATTTCTATAGAAAGGTGCGCAAATATTCACAGCTATTTCAATGAAAATGGATATTTCATCACAGTGTTTCTTTTGACGATTTTGCTCACCAGTTGGAATACAACTTTACCTAATTCTGTTTTAACGCGTCTTCATCTACCTGGTCACCTCTATCTACCTGGTCACCTCATGTCATCTGTCAAAATTTCTTCTAATCTTTCTGCATGGAATTTTTATAAAAATAGGGGAAAACATAAATATAATATCACGCAAGGTACCTTAACGGGGATAATTTCGTCGTCGGGGAAAAGTGACGTAGTTTTTGCTTAGTAACGAAAATTTTCCCCGACGAAAAGTTTGAAAAAGTGAAATCTAAAAGAAAGTATTAGTAAAATTTTACAAAATGACGAAAATTTTCCCCGACGAAATTATCCCCGATAAGGTATTTAAAAAGAAAATTGTAAAAGGGAGATTACTGTGTACTTTGAACGAGGTACATGTTTTGGCTTGTTATATGTGTTTTTTGGACGATTCACGTAATTGGCTTGCAGTGAAATCGACAAATAAAATGACGCATAAGATACGTTTTATTATGAGCAAAACAACCGAACGACGACAGTAACAATTGATGTGTGACTTGTGGTTTTTCTTTTGTTTTTTCTCACTCAATACCACCAATGAATGGATTGTGAAGCAGCTTAAGTAGCGAACTTATTACACAAACTAGTAGTTGACTTCACGCCAAGCAATAGAAGAGACAGAAAATATATTTAAGTTCTAAGACTTGATACTCATCTGTTGATGTATTTAGATCGAAGAGAAATGAGCCCGCCATCACCATCGATCAATCACGTGAATGAACGAAATGGACACTGTGTCACCACCCGTTGTATCGATTGTTCGCGTGAAGCGTGGAAAGCTAAGCGATACACAAGCGTTGGGATGAATACAGAGATAAGTATTAACCCGTTGTTGGAGATGGATTCCTTGCGCCCCATGTCTTTACAAAACTCATACTCTGCCACCAGTCAAGCATCCAGTGAAAATACCTATCCAGCGAGATCCAGAGGTAGACCGCCATCAGTTCAACGCCCTTTACCACCAGCACCTGCTGCGCCACACCCCAGTCTCGTGTACAGTGCAGTCCATAAAAAAGATTATATTGTTTCGTTACCAACTGTTGCAGTTGCGCCGCAAGATTTGGAATACTACGACCGTGCGTGTTATCCCCGCCATCATTCGCCTCGAAGGTCGCCTGTACATATGCAAAGTAATGGCCGCACCCAAATTAGCTACCCGATGGTAAGAAAAGCCATGGATTTAGACTCCGTTCCATACGATGGTATGCATCCATTGCAAAGACATGTTCATCGCTCTCCTCCACGTTCGAGATGTTCACCAACACATCATTTGCTTATGAAAGGTGAATTATCACCACCACGGAGAACTCGAAGTCGCTCTCCAGTTATACCTCACAACAGTTTTTTAAAGGCAGAAGGAATTGAAGTTTATTATCCACGTCGAACAGAAGAAGTACGTACAACCAAATATGTTAGAAGTTCGTCACAGTTTCCTCAATACGAACAACACGCTACAACGAACGCAACTCATATACAACCAGAAGAACACACACCACAAGCAGATGTTGAGCCACCCGTATATGTCCTACCGAATGATTTTGACATGAAGAGGGATCCTTTGGAACCGCATATCGCAAGCTTTGCCACTGGTAAGCCATATTTACCAGCTCCCCGTAGTACTTTACAGAACAACCAGCCAAGCAAGACTGATAGAAACTCACCGAACGGAAGCGATTCTGGCAAGTCTGCCGAGGAAACGACAAGTCAAGAGGCACCTGTCGAACGGACTCTATCCTGCAAAATCTGCAAAGAAACCTTCCCTACAAAAAGCACCCTGTACAAACATTTACGTGGTCACTCTTCCGATGAAAAACCATTTAAATGTAATGAGTGCGGCCAAGGTTTTACGTTAAGTAGTAACCTTCGACAACATCGGATTATCCATCGTGGTTATAAACCATTCCAGTGTGAGTACTGTGGAAAGAAATTCATGCGTTCGAACGTGTACAAACAACACCGTCGCATTCACACTGGAGAGCAGATGCATAAATGTGATTTATGTCCGAGCGAATTTCTTCAAAGGTACGCGCTCATTAAGCACATGAAGAAAACCCACAACATTGATGCAATGGAAAATTGAAGAAGAAGAAGAAGCTAATCCATTCACGAAAGCCATCCAAAAACATTTTTAAATAGATGAATATTTACAGCGTTTTTATTTATTTCTTCTCTTTTTTTTTGTTTCTTTTATTAAACAATTGTTTGTTTGTCCAGCAGAAGACAAGGATGATTTTTAATCCTTTGGTATTTATTGTTTTATATCTTACTTTTTACAAATACTAAATTTCTTACGGAATCATTTTTATCGAACTCACCACATTTTTTTTTGAGTTTTTTTGTCGATCTGTAAAATGTTTCTATATAGCGAGAGTTTTGTATATAAGATATTTTATTATAGGTTTATTATTTAGGCTGACCACGCATACATGCCTGGTTGTTTATTTGAATTTTTATAAAAAATGTACAACTCATATTTAAAAGATATCCACTTATTCTTCGCCTTTTTGTAGTTATCTGCATCATCACCGAAACACATGAAATTATGTAACTTTGCCATGTTCGATGTTTGTGTGTGTGTTAGGTTGCATAAAATGTGATCTTTCCCATCAGAAATCCTCCCAAGTGCCATATGTGGCATCAAATAACTTCTCTGACCACAAATAGTGTTTATGTTGTTTCACAGAAAATCACCTTCAAGTTAGATCACATAACATTTCACCCAGTGATTTCTATACACAACTTAATACAAGGTCAGACCAAAAATTTGACATCGATTTCAGAAAGATAAGCTTAAAACATTTTCCCGAGGTTTTCAGTTTCAAGTTATATTAAGTGAGTTGTCTTTCGTGAAAGATTTTTTCCTGATGTTTCTCTTTGTAAACAGCACGTCATTAATACTCAGTTTGGAAACGAGGCGGTGAATGTTATGACGTAAGTATCAAAAAACTGTCAAAATAAAATAACCAAGAAAGCAGGGATCGATCTCTAATCAATCCGTCTTTGAATTTACAGACTTTCGAGGAAATAAAATTTATGGTTTTTCAGCTTGCAACTTTTTTTAAATGGAATTGGAGTAGGACTATGTTTTGATATTTAACCTCTGCAAAAATTATATCAAAAGTATAAAAAGCTTAAGAGTTGTGGCCTAGTGAAGGGTTTTACATTATGCAACTTTGTATGGTTATAACTCAAAATAAAAATGTTTGGATAATCAGCTTAGCAAACATTCAGTTTACTTCACTGTCATCTGCTGAAGAGGTCCATTTATCGCCTTTGTTCTTCAGAGAAGATCGGAAATGAGTTTGGCAAAATGTTCTACAGCGCACGACAAAGTGAACAACAAAATCACCTAATTCCAAAGATTTCATGTAAAGAGAACACGAGTACACAATATAAATGAACACACTAATAAATATGAACCGGACGAAAAACATGCTCAAAATTGCATGGAAATTTTTGACAAATAAAAATAGTGCCGCACAAAAGATTGAATGTACTTGATACGGAAATCGATTGGGATTAACATTCCAAGATGTAAACAAATCGTTGAGTGAATAATTTCACTATGCAAACGAAAAACAAGGTGAGTTAGAAGAAAACAACGTTTCTAATGACGTCAAAACTCAAAACCTTTTGAAAAACAATTTGATGTCTTGAAGAAAATGTTTTTATGCGCCTTAATTGATCAGTCAAAACGAAAGAATTCCATCTTCTGTCACCCACGAGGAGAAAGTCAGTTTTTCTTGGCTCTTTTTCAGTAAAAACGTAAACATTTTTTCGTAGTAATGTTGTGTGATTCGAAAGAAGTGAATTGAATCAAAAGGTTTTTTTCTTGGAATACTGCACACTTGTTACAAAATATTTTTTCCATGATCGCATAAAACGGAAACAAAGTTTCTTTGAGTCGACAGCATCAGAGATGAATAGATTCCTTGGAAAAGGCAAGAACTTCAGTTTCTTCTTATGTTTTGTCATGGTTTTGTCAAATCATACGTCCATGGTCAAACCATACGTCCATGGTCAAACTTCGGTTAGAAAGATAAACCTGCATCATTTATGTTGACTGGAATACACGTTTTTTTTTTATAAGCAACCAAGGTCAGACCTTAGCAGTAATGTTGCTTAAATAATGACCATTTTTAGCAGCTATGTTGCTTAATTTGTTGCTAAGAATTAATTGAAAAAATATGTTTCCCGTCTTGAAAATCTTTGTGTAAGCTTAAGTATTTAAGCACAAAGTGTAGAACATAGCACTGCAACCTAGTGTAACCACCTAGTATAACAATTTTAAGAAATATGCTGTAGCTACGCTAGTGCATTTCAAAATTTCATGTTGCTAATTTATCTAAGATTCTGGTAGTACTGTTGCTTAACTTTTTGAGAAAATTTACTAGTGTTGCTTATAAACGTGTCGCTTTGGATTATCTCGAATAGTAGTTATCCTGCCCCCTTTCCTAGATAAAGAAGTTCAAAGTTTTCAAAAATATCTATTTTTCAAATTCTTCACAACATAGTCGTCGTGAAGGTCCTTTATTCGCACGGTCCATTCAGGAGGGCTTCCTTTAACGTTCGAGTAACAAGATGCGATAGTTGTGACTTTACGATCAAAACCTTGCTATTTTTATCTGTATTAATCGAGCAAAATATTGCTTTGAGTTGTCTTCTTTTCAAACAACTATATGATACGTTCAGCCATAAAGATGGCATGCTACATTTAGACAAACTCTTTAAGGAAAAAAGTTCTCGTTCGATGCGCTGTGACGATATCACGAAATTACTGACTAGGAGTGGGTTTCTTCAGATCGAGTATAAAATACAAACTTAAAAGATTGTAAGAACGCGTGCACTAAATGTCTAAGCGCCAAAACGACTCCGTTTAAACCTTCTTTAAAATATGAAAATCATCCGTCACTACTGAAACAAAATTATGAAGCCAAAGAATAAACGAATTAGCCTAGGTAGAGGTTCTTATATAGAGTAGTTTCATGGGACAATTTGAGTTCATCAAACTTTTTGCAGGAAAGTCTTATAAAAATGTTTGAAAGAACGAGGCATGACGCAATTTTATGCTCACTGACCCAAGCAAATTTAACAAGGTTTTCACCATGAAGTTTTAATGAACTCAATTTGTCACATGAACTGTATGATATATACGAATACGACTATAGCTAGCCTGAGAACCAGGTCGATTTGCGAGCGATCATCAAAAGCACGCGCGGCTAGACTGCAGATCAAAGATTTAAAACAACATGGGACTCAGTGGGCAAATTTGATGAAAAACCACTCTTCCTCGCAGTTACTTTTTGACAATTTTGCTGACTGGAGAAGATGTAAAATGATCTTAAAACAGCTTTTGGAGAAATAGAAGAAATATCACGTGTACATCACGTGCTGTGTTTCACGTGTTGTATGCATCACATGCTGTGTTTCAACATCACATGCTGTGTTTCACGTGAATGAAAAAAAACAATGATCAGATCGAAGCATAAAAAACAATTTGCAGTTTTTCTTAAGAATTCAAAAATACATAGGTTTGTCGTGTTGATTTATATTCATCTAAGAATTTCCGCGCGGACGAAAACTATTTCAAGCAAAGATGTAAATTTGCCTGTATTGACATAGATTCGATAGATTATTGTTATTTTCCCGCTCGGCTTTTACCAGCAACCAATCAGGTACACAGATTTTCAATTCGCGCGGAATTTTATATTGAATGCATAATGGCCTTTTTTTCAATTTTCAATTTTCAAGGACAAGATGTCCCTTTAAACTATCTTGTTCCCTCCTATCAAAATCTTCCAAATATACTTCGGAAGAACCATCTGGTGGAGAAGTCTTCACTATTATGAGAATCAATTAAAACAACCTAGTCACCAGCCCCAGGTTTACTATCGTCTTTGAGTTTTTCTTCTTCTTGTTCCAACTGTTCCAGAAGCACTCGTGCATCGTGATGTTTTGGAGCAGCTTTCTCGTACAACGTTTTTGCTTTGCTTCGATCTTTCTCAACTCCAAGGCCATTATAATACATGTTACCAAGATTGATCTAAGCAACGAAAATACGAGCATGTCGATTACGAAGAGAAAGAGAGAGAAAGAAAGAGACACAGAACATTCAAATTAAAGTCATGGTTTGTAGTGACGTCATTTAGTGAGGCACTAGCTTTTCTGTTGTTGTTGTTGTTGTTTTTATTATTCAACTTTCTGTAGTCGATAAAACACTGAAGCCAAGCACATAAAGGAAAGATTGCTACAGGGCCTTTCTGATTATTCTGTTAATTTGAGAGTGTTTGCTGCATACATGAGACAAACTACATCGAGTAGAACATATTCTGTCTCACACACTAATATAAGTATCTCAAAATACGCTGACTCGAGAAGATCTCATTGCTTCCGACAAAAAATTCGATTGCCAGTATCTGCTGAATCAGCAGAACAATGACAATCTTATATCTGATGAATCAGCAGAACAATGAAAATCTTATATACTCCTTTATTTATTTATTTATTTAAACAGTAGTGACGTCACTGGAATGAGTGATGTTGAAACATCATTCATATAAGACGGACTTAAATTTAAACCAATCACATCTCCTGAAGAAGTAACCGACAATTTTCCTTCTGAGTGACGTTTTCGGACACAGCAGTAATTGGATATTCTTAATGCTATCGTGTGAATATGATCTAGCTTTTACAATACCTGTTTGCAGGGAAAACCCCGAATGAAAAAAAAGTTAATATACTAAAAATAAGTGAATTGTAAAGACAGACGATGGAGAGTAGTTACTGAATACACTTTTTGATATAAGAACAAACTTTATAAGAACAATGAAGACGTTGTTTCCACTATTTCCAGATAGCTTTCATCGGATTCAAAATATTATGAGAGAAGTCTTCTCTTTCAACTCATTCAGATAGACAGGGATAGACCTTGTGACACGCCCCTAACACGTTAAAAATGACTGAATGAATTACGCCCCTAACACGTTACAAATGACTGCAGGGATAGACCTTGTGACACGCCCCTAACACGTTGCGAAAGCTGATACTGTAATAGGTTTTAAGAAAACCTTGATTTTAAGAATAGATTTTACCAGTGGGCAAACCACTACGACGAAGAGCATTTTCATTAAAATTATGTGTATATTTCTATAGAAATGTACTCCATCGCAGTAGTCTCATTGAAATAGTGTGCATATTTCTATGCAATCCTTCGCAGTGATTTTTAAACAAATATGCCTGCTGGTTACAAACTGTAGTATTGCTGAAGTCCACTTTCCAGCGAACAATCGAATGATTACTACAATAACAACATCTCACCTCTGCTAAAGTGAATCCTTGGTCGGCAGCTCTTTGGAAGTATTCAGCCGCTTTGCTCATATCAAAGCCAACACCTTTCCCAGCGAAATAATGTGTTCCAACATTGTAAAGAGCAGCAGGGTATCCTAAACATCATATACACCAAAATAAACTCTTTCTTCAAACCTTATCGTCTTATTTTTACAAAAACATCTAGGTTTATTCTCTCCATAAGCGCTTAGAAAGCTCATCAACGTTCTTTAAAAGAAACAGCCCAACAGTTGATAACATTTCAAACAATAGACCTTTATCGCAATTTACGTCATTTACATTTTAAGTACAAAAATAAGTTTCAAAAATAAACCTGCGTCAGCAGCTTTTTGGTGATATTTATAAGCCTCATCAAAGTTCAAGTCTACTCCTTTCCCGTGAGAATAACAGTGAGCAACAGACATGAAAGCTTGCACATCACCTACAAATCAAATAACACAATCGATCAAACAGTATTTATACTGCAATCAGGTTAATTCAACATCCAAGTCCAAGTAACCAATTAGATCATCCAATTCAGAGTACAATTTGCTGGTATGTCCAAGTTATACAGGGTTCAATAACGCAGAATACCCAAACTATGCAGGGTAGAATTTACAGGATCCTTGAGTTGTCCAGTATAGAACCTTCCAGAACCAAATCCCTTTGAAACTTTTGAAGATTGACATTGTTACAATACCTTTGTCAACACCTTTCATGAAATATTCTATAGCTTTTTTCTCATCCTTATTCACACCATCACCACTCAGATACATTTTACCTTCAAAATACACAAAATAACAGAACAGTATATAATTTCATGTTAAAGTATAAATGTTTTTCTGACTGTTGAATTTCGGACAGATTAAACACTTACCTAAACTGTTGAAACTTTGTACAACACCATTTTCGGCAGATACCTGAACAAAACATTTGTTATAAATACGCCTTAAATATAGTCCTACAATTACTGCACCTCTGTTGTATAATTGATTGTTTAAGCATATTTACCTGATACAATGTGAAGGAGGCTTCAAAACTTTGCTTTACTCCCATACCTGCATAATGCATGCCAGCTAACGTGAACTAATTGAAGTAATCATCAAAGAATTTCGAATTAGTTTTTATTGATGCAACGTGCTGTTCCATCTGACTAATTGTCTATCAGTTTCTGAACAGACTTTTTAGAATAAAACTTCCACCATTTACACCACCATGGTTTAAAACCAAAAAATGAGGAAAACCATAAAAAATACAATACACACATAAATCATAAAAAATATTTTCATTGATTGTTCAATTGTTTGCTATTTCTGCCATAGTTTCAAAAAGCATGTTCTCTGACCCAAGGTGAAAAAAGTTCCCCAAGTCTTTTATACATTATATTTTAAGGAAGTAGATTTTTTCAGACGAGATGAGACAATATCTTACCTGTGCATAACCATGACCCTCTTTTGCTAGCTCAGTGAACATAGAAGCAGCTTCAACTGGATCAGGTTTCAAGTCACCTGCACCTGTTTATGTATTTCACTTCATCAATATCATTTTTGATAGAAACTCCACTTAATGCAAGTGTGCATAAAACCTGATAAAAGCAAAATTAAAAGAAACCCTTCCATAACCTCTGTTAATTGATATATTATACAAAACATACATTCAAATTTTAGATCAAAGAAACTTAAAAGATACTCTTTCAAGAAATTTACGAGCCTAATGAAAACATATCCAATGAAAACTTAAAACATTTTCTTAGGTAGACAAAACGAGGATTACATTATCACCTCGGAGTAGTAGCTGTCCATATGAGTATTTTGCATTCTTATTACCAGCTAGTGCAGCTTCTCGAAATAAAGGTATGGCTATCACACTTGCCTCTTCACCTACTGTAAACAAAATAACCCAATATGAACACCTTGCACAAGACACTATTACAAACCATTAAGATTTATATAAAAATCTACCTTTTGTATGAAGAGAAAATATTTTACTTGCTAACGAATACATTTCATTTGCAGGAACTGAAATTGAGGTACAAACACATTAAATTTTAAACAAAATTGTTCGTTGTAGATTTCACATATTCAGTTCTGTTATTATCACATTTATTGTGCGGAACGTAATTATGTGTTTAAAGTTTTATATAATATTCCTTATCACAGGGCATTGATTAACAATATGAAATTCCTGTTAAATTCTTCCTACTAATTTGCTCAATTTTTTCTTTTTTTTTTTTTAATTTATTTTACTGGGGTGACCTTGCAGTGTAATCCACAATGATGTGGGCCTCCAGCAGGAATGTATACCGCAGATTTTAAGGCAGAGAACTTGTACATACTAGACTGATAGATGATTTTGGTTTTCATACAAGTAATTTTAGGCACTCATTCATTGCATAATATCATCTCATATATACCTTTTTCGCTACATACATTATTATTCTTTATTTTCATATCACAACAGCATTCTACAGTGCCGGGATTTGAGCCATTATCAGCTATCACCCTTGTATTACAAATCCACCGTCTTACCAAGTGAGCTATACACCACTTATGTTATGGATAATTGACAAACTGTTAAAAAATATGGATAAATTTAACTAAATTATCCATGCATGGTTCATGCTACACATGCTATGATGTCTTTGATAATATGAGGGATTATTATCTTGTAACTAATGGAAAATTCAGATAAATTTATTCAGATCTTTCAGCAGTTTGTTTACATTTATTTATGATTTGAATAAATTAGTGATAAATATCAATAAATTTATCAGAAATTTTGTTTGACTTACAAGACATTAGGGCATCTTTTAATGTTTCAGCTGGAACATCCTCCAGTCTATCCTTTAATAAAACATCCACTATTGCCATCTGCTGATGAAGGTCATTTTCTGAAACATTCTTATCATTTGACAGTTTGGAGTGCAGTAATAACTTGATATCGTCTAGGTCTAAATTAAACAAAAAAGAATTATATTCAAATGTCTTGAATCATGGAGGACATTCAAAACAACAATATTCTTTGTGATTTTGTTTATATAATTGAAAGAAGTGATAAATCTCATAATTTAGTTTGATTGGCTGTGTTTAGGATTCGCAATCATCTATAACATTTTAGGTATTTATAAAATGATTTAGAAAGTTTATGTCACAGAAGAGTGCCTTGTTTACAAGAAACCATGTGTGTAATGATGAAAAATAAAACAAGAACAATTATCAGGTGTTATTTTAGGGATGTAAGAAACATATAACTTTTTTCTCATATATGCAGCTACTAAGAGCCTTTTTAAGTAAAAAAGTTAGTATTTTCTGGTTGTTAGTCCTTCTAAAAAGAAATTATAAGATTTACATTCAGAATGAAGCATGATCAATACCGTAAACTGGGGTGACTTCGATCAGCGGGGTGACTTCGATCAGTAAAAATAAACTGTTATATATAAATTAACTAAAAACGCAAGTTTCTTTTTAAATTTTATTTATTTCAAACAAAGCTTTTCGTGTCTTCCGACACATTAGATCAAAATAACTCTGAAATTAAAGTGCGTTTTTTTCATATTTTTCAAGGTTTTCATTTAGATTCCTATTGTAAAATATCATCAGAATTGTCTTCAAGTGAAATGATCAATTTCTTCCGAAATTAACGACGAAAAACATAAAAATTTCACCGCTCACATTGGTCATCGCTCTACGTCGTATTCAAGAGTCTAGCCTGGACATTTTTGGTACATATGTGAAGTATAGAGGCTGATAAAGAAAATTATAATTATGTCTGAAAGAAATTCTGTTCTTCACTGCTATATTCTGTTTTTCTTTTCCTTATTCCTTTATTGATAATATCGCGTTTATAAAAACACGAAAAAAACAAATGTTTTATATTGCTGTAGGTACATGCTCGCAAGAACTTCCTGAAAAGTCGTCATATCTCATGGGAGATTTAATGCCTTACCCAAGAAATTTTGATAAGCGTGCTCTTTCCCCATGATGATAGGTCTCAATAGTTTTGTTTGAGATACAATGAAACTTCAATGTTAATTTCGTTTCATATTAACGAGGGTCACACATGTGTGAACATCGTAAATATCTTTTGTTTTACTAACATTCGCTGATCTTTTACGGTCGAACATTTATCATGGATATGAAATGGTGGTCTGTTAATATTATAATAATGGCGCTTTAAAAACATTGCCAAATATAATTATAAGTAATTTGGCGCTTCTCATAAGCAGATCGAAGTCACCCCATAATCAATAGAGTGCCTGCTCCCCTTACCGCTAACTTTAATTATAATGTTGCAAAATTCGTCAATGCAAACGTAAAAACACAGTTAAATGGATTTAGCACCACAATTGGTCATTCTAGATACTAAATCAACAAGAACAAACAAGGAGAATAAGATTGATAACAAATACTGTAATCGTAAACATCATCGGGGTGATGTTCCTCTTTCCGCTAACTTGTTCCTCTTTCCGCTAACTAATTTCACGTTCGTCAAAAGTGATGCAAATAACAAACTTTTATGGAATTTATTGTTCATAGTAACAGTTTAATCCCTTTTCTCTCAATTTAAGTGCTTTCCTCCTTTGCTTCTGCAGAAATAAGATAACCACAGGCTTAATAAAAATGCATGCCTTTACTGTTTACAAATCGAAGGCAGCCATATTTTTATGAGCGAAGTTTTTTTAGAAAACAATAGTGCCGTCTCGACAAGTCAACTTTTGATCGCAAAAATCTAAACACGTGATGGGAATTGCCCTATTGTGAGCTTGCAGAGTAATTATACGATAAACACACAGACATCGTTAATTTGTTAAAAGCATGAACCACGAATGTAATTATCAACATGTATTGAATTACTTTTTACACTCGCAACATATGAAATCAATTGTTTCATACTTGTGATGGAGATTTTCAACATGCAGAGGATACACGCTAGAATGATCATACAGAATTCAAGTTGCAATTGTTAAAAGGTTTAAATTGCAATTGATAAAAAGCGTTAACGCAATAAAAAGTTTTTAATGACAACGGGTCCTTTGGGTGAAAAGGTCTCCGAAACAAGTTTCACGTTTTCTTGAACGATAAATCTATGGGTGATATTATCAACGTGGGATTTCGCGCTAATTGAATGTCTGTAAAAAAAATTTAACTGTTTGAGTAATCAAGCTGAAATCAGTGCTAACAAGAACAAATTTTGTTGCTATAGCGGAGAAAGGACACGTGGTTACAGAATTACCTTGCTGTAAACTTTAGATGATTTACTCGTGTATACGATATATACAAGAAAACTGTTTGTGTGGATAAAATCTCAGATGTTGGTAACATTCAAGACAGCAGAGGAATAAAAAGGAATCGATATGCTCCGTTATTTACGACACTGAATTTTGAAGCATTTATTTTTCGAGGAAGCCATTTTTAATATTTTTTTCACAATGATCGCGACCCGGTATTAGATTTTACTTTATTAATCAGTAAGTATTTGGCAATTCACTTTGAAACTTTCCATAACGATGGCTGAATGAATATACTTTTAGATAATAATTAGTTTGGTTTGATTTGTTGTCTTTAAATGAAGGAAATAAACCATCAAACTCAAAGTTAGTGGCAAGCGGCACATAGCGGTAAGGGGAGCAGGCACTCTATTGTCGTTTTCTTGGAAAGATCAATTTATTTCTCTGGAATTACAAGATTAGATAATGTGAAATTTTCCACTGAAAAAGAAGAAATATATAATATAATAATTCCAAAGTTTCAGAAGTAATGGTTTAGTGTATTGGAAGTTATTTTTAAAATAGTGGCAAAGTTGATCAAAGTCACCCCGCTTTACGGTAATTTTAAGAACTTTAAAATTTTATTTCCACTCATTCTAAATATTGGTACCTTCATATGAAACACTATATATAATGAGCACAGATACCAAACAAAGAAGGCAAAAA
The DNA here is from genome assembly GCA_027922465.2 of Turritopsis dohrnii. Taxonomy (NCBI): domain Eukaryota; kingdom Metazoa; phylum Cnidaria; class Hydrozoa; order Anthoathecata; family Oceaniidae; genus Turritopsis; species Turritopsis dohrnii. The sequence continues at coordinate 466,751 of BQMF02000258.1, read as the reverse complement.
CCTTGTTGAACGACGGAATTGAACTTCGTTATAAGTCGCATGTGCCAGTGATTGGGATATCCTCCTTTTACTAAATAATTCGGGATTCTCCTCCATCTCCAGAGAAAAGAGGTGCTGGTAAATCGATAACAAGATGAATGTTCTTGATAATTACTTGGAATTATAGATGACAGAAAGACATCTCTTTTAAGATTTTGAAATAAAGACCCTTTTGCATGATGGAAGCAAACAGAGCATTGTGACTCTTTTTTTATGCAACTTCTTGATAAACTTGTTATTAGTTTGGTGGCCATGATGACCGAATGTTTACATGCATTATCGATGTATTTTACCGAATAAGAAAACTCACTACTCTTCCTAGTTGTTGTTTAGATGATTGGCCTTCTCGACTGTCAACTTCCCCTTCAAACCCTTAAGATAAAAATTTTGAAAGACTTTTTTTATCATGTTTAATAATTTCTTATCTTTCAGGGACCAAACAGGGGTATCTTTTTAGCAAGTTCTTTGCCGTTCAAGGGAAAACCCTTATTCTCTTTCCCAGGCCCTATCTCTGAGACGCAGCATAAACAAAAACATTGAAAAAAATTCTGAAAAACTCAAAATTTAAATAAAACTGAACGAGAGAACAATTCTTGCATCATACCGTCAAAAGCTGCTTACTAATGATTATGGTTATGTTCGCATCCATTTATGTTTATTTTTATTATTCAACGTAAATTCTATTCTGATCAGAAATGATTAATAATTTTGACTTGAATATCAAAATTCTTAAAGCTTCTGAGAAGAGTTCTCAGTTAGGAGAAGAGGGTATATACACCACTGCGAAAAACGTAACAACATGGACGTAGTTGGTGTATATGAATATGACAAAAAAGAACTCATTGGTCATGGGGCGTTTGCAGTAGTTTTTAAAGGAAGATCAACTGGGGTATGTAGATTTGTGTTGTTTAATTGCTGTGTACACAATAAGGAATTAACTTTTCTTATTTGTGTAAAGTGTAATTCATATATTGGTTTACTACTCCTTGTATATAAATAATTGTTAAATATTTTTTTATGGGAAGCTCATAGTGTACATTATGTGTGTACACCTAAAATCAAACAAAATGAAAATTGATGCTGTTTATTGTTATGACCTCCAGTAAACCAAGTAAAGGAAAGTTATTGTGTATTAAGCATGTGTAACTAATGAGTTGTCTGTTTTTTCTTTGCATACAATTTTCTTGCTTTATATATACAAAATTAGAGAAAATGAAAATGGGAAATCTTATACTTTTTAAATAATAATGTCATGAATGCCAGAGAAAACATAGAAACATGAACTCGTCAGTACCTCACCAAACTATACTTCTTAAAACATTGAAAATATCAACTTTTGTTTTTCCTTTAGATTCTATTTCGTGGCAAACTCTTCATGATAAAAATAGAATAATTTATGATTTGAATTTGAATTTATGTTTTGAACTTAATCAGAAGGATCATATTATTTTTCTATTTTGTTTATTTGCCACTTTCCCCTGATGACTGATTTCTCTACGAAATGTTTGTCAGTAATGATGTTATTTAGGTTTGCTAGATTTTTCATTTCAGGTATCACATATGATTTCTTTGTTTTAGGATCACTCTATAGAAGTTGCTATCAAATCAATCAGCAAGAAAAACTTATCCAAAACAAAGACATTGTTAGGAAAAGAAATCAACATTTTAAAGGTATGTTAAGTTCTCTTTGTGGTATAATAGAAACTATAAAACCAATGCGGAATAGATATTTTTCAATAACATGGAGCTTTCCGCTTGTTTTAAATAGCAATTAGTAAACAAAATAACTGACTCAAAGCACATGTGTTCCAATTTGTTAGATTGCTAATTGTTTAATTAATGTTTCCAGGAGCTACATCATGAAAATATTGTGCAATTACTTGACTGTATTGTAAGTTAAAATTTTCAATAATTACTTTTTTCAAACAAAAGCAAAAAAATTATTCAAAGAATCTTGTTCTTTTATTTATCTCATTACTTTAACTGCTTCTGTTTATTTATATAGGAAAGTACCACAAATGTTTTTCTTGTCATGGAGGTAAATTTTTGCATTTTCTATTTTTGTTGATAATTATTTTTTAATCTGTTGCATGACCTTTCAACTTATGAAAGTTTTAAAAAAAGTATCAAGTTTATTACATAATTTACTTAAACTGTTTTTAAAATCTTTTAATGTTTTTTTTACATTTCAATTTATTGTTTTATCTTTATCCAGCGGAATTTTTTTATAACATAATAATTTAATGTAATGATGTATTTCTGAACCAATCAGCAAATTGTATAAAAAATATCCACTAGTGAGCCTTTTTTGTAGATAGTGCCTAATGAAAATTTGATGACATATGATTTTTTTTAATTTTGTTAACTTTAGTTCTGCAATGGTGGAGATTTAGCTGATTATCTTCAATGTGAGTAACTTGTGTGAAAATCCTGAGTAATAAACAATAGAACCATGATAACAGTGTGTAGAAATGCATGTAATGTTAATTAAATGGTTTGCTAGTTACAAGTATTTTATTTCTGTTTTCACCTGTTGCCACCATTCCTTTCTTTCACTTTCTCTATCAACATGCCTTCCTATATGACCTGCCATCTTTCTCAGAAGAGCTACAAAACTTGTAAATGCTTTTTACAAGATTTTCGAAATAATTAGAAAGGATCAAAGCCTTCACAGAATAAATTCCATCATCCTCATTGAAATGATAAAACGTAAGAATGAAGAAAAACATTCAGACCCATCTTTCTTCTCTGATTTATAAAATTGATAATTTAAATATTTCTAATTTAATAGTTAAACTGAATAATATTGAATAACAAAAATTATGTTTTTAGTGAAAGGAACATTGAGTGAAGATACAATCAGAATTTTTGTGCAACAGATTGGTGAGTATGTTTATTATACTCTCTGAATTTTCTATTCATTATGTTATCACCTTTGTATCTTTTGTTTCCAACATTTCTTTGTTATTTTCATATATTTTTTTTCATTTTTTTTTTATTTTCATTTTTCTAACCTCCATATCACCCACTATAAAATATACACTGATATGATTGGTGGAAACTTTTTTTATGAAAATCTATTTTTATTATACTTCCTTTTTGTTCGTTTTCTTAGAATCATTAATTTAGAGTTATATAAACTTTCATTTTGTAATTGTTTTTATTTACAAATTCATGACGATTATAAACATTATAAATATCTTTACAGCATCTGCATTGCAAGTCTTGTCATCAAAAGGAATTGTTCATAGAGACTTGAAGCCTCAAAATATCCTGCTGAGTCATCAAATTTCTGAGTCTACACCACAACCACAAGATATTAGAATTAAAATTGGTATGACAATTGGTTCAACATCTGCACTCTTTTCGTCGAACACAAAAACTTGTTTTGAAACACTATAAAAATGTTCCACATCTTTTCTTTCAGCTGATTTTGGTTTTGCACGTTTCTTACATGGAGAAATGATGGCAGCTACTTTATGTGGTTCACCAATGTACATGGTAAGCTTTATCTCGCATATTTCACCTTTGATTTCAATATTTTACTTGCGCTAGGAAAAGAATGCTTTAATACTCTAGGCTCCAGAAGTGATTATGTCAAAAGCATATGACGCCAAAGCTGATCTCTGGAGTGTTGGTACTATTATATATCAATGCTTGACTGGAAAAGCTCCATTCCATGTAGGACATCCGTACTTCTTTTCAATGTAACATTTAGATTTTCTTGAACTTTGTGTAATTTTCTCTTGTATATCCTTGACTATTCCTTAGGCAAGTAATCCTCAAAACCTTCGGAAACTATATGAAACCTCCAAAACACTACGTCCAAGGTACGAAAAACTTTACTGCAGCTTGTAAACAATACAACCATATCACACATTGGCAGAATTATGAAAAATACCGTATTTCCTCTAATAAACGCCGCCCTCTGATAAACGCCGCCCTCTATTAAATGCCGCACGTATAGCCGAACGTTTGTCGTAAACGCCGCCCTCTAATAAACGCCTCCCTCTATTAAACGCCGCATCTTGAAAATCGGTGTTTATTAGAAAACAGGCTAAACAAGAAAATTATAAAAAAGTTTTAATCTCATACAAGAGAACGGTGACAGTGAAATTGCTCTTCTTTGACATTTTCGTGAACATATCTTTTTGTGTAAAACATTATCACACAGTCTTTTGTAACTTTTTTAAGGATAAGGAAGCATTATTATTTAAGTTTGCTTCTGTTCAATTTTTCATTTGTAATAAACGCCGCCCTCTAAAGAACGCCTCCCTCTATTAAACGCCGCATCCAAAAACTTGAATTTGTAATAAATGCCGCGGCGTTTATTAGAGGAAATACGGTAGTCAAAAAATGTGAATTTTTCTCTTCTTGATTTTAGTATACCGAGCGGCTGTTCCTGGATGATGAAGGATTTATTGCTTGGTTTGTTGAAACGTAACCCAAAGGAGAGGTTTAGTTTTGGTAAGATGACCTTTTTGGCCAGGAAAACTATGACTAATTAGTAAATTTTTTATGTGTCATTCAAACTTAGCACAAGTTATTCTTGTAGCTTCTTTATTTGAAAAAGAACAACCTAGTACTTATACTACATTTTTTAATAATACCAGTTGGATTAAGTATTAAAGTTAAAAGACTGAGTTAATCTAGATCCTTTGTTGTATGGAGCTTTCATCACTTTTCTTTGTTGGGGTTATGCATTTATAGTCTATGTTTCACCTTAAGAGCATCGAAGCCAGACTATTCTTTTACAACATTTATACATAAACCATTACAGCTTTGATCATGTTTATGCAGAAAAGCTGTGCATGGAGATACTATGGCCTCTCCTTTCAAATCAATTGTTTGCTTTCTTTTAGATGACTTCTTCAGTCATTCTTTCTTGGTTGGGAAGAACATGTCTTTCATATGTAAGCACCTTAGAAACATTTTTTTCAATTGGTTTGTACATGTTTTTGTTTACATTTTTTTCTGCTTTGCATGGTAGCTACACCTGTTGCTGTGCCCTCGAGAAGACGAGGATTTTCAGAATGTTCGTGTGGTATACGAAACGCAATGGATTCATACTCTTTTTCGCCTAAATATACGGACTATCTCCAGCAAGCAGGATTGAGCTCTCCCAGTGACGAAAACAGATTGTATGTGGGTCGAGGTAAAAACTTTTTTTCCAGTTTCAAAATTCAAATATCCCGTTGCTTTATTCACTGATGTATATATATTTTGTGTTTATCTAGCATCACCACAAAATGTACCTCGAGTGAAGTATTCATCGTCGGTGCCTGATGATTTTGTTGTTGTTCCCTATGATCTCCGCTGCGAATCCCCCAGAAATTTAAGTGGAAAGGCATTGATACCTGACCCAAATTTAATGCATTCCCCAGCAGAAAGGTACGCTTTTACATTGACGGTTGTTTTTGCTACTCTTAAAAGTGTGAATGTTTTTATTTTGATATTTTCCCTTCAGTTCATCACCAAAGAGCAGGATAGGACAGAGAAACAGGTTATTCACTATTGGTTCACCTCCAGAAAGTCCTCAGGATATACACCAGCACAGCTCAGCTACAAAAACTTTTAAATCGAATGTTCAAAGAACGAAGTCATCATCTCCTTCACCGTCACCAAGAACACCTTCACCACTTGCTAGAGATATGACCACACCTCCTCCTGTTTTACGGAAAATATCCTCTTCACTTAAAGTCTCCACTCCTCCAAGTTTGGAATCTGTGGCTGACCACGGCGAACTAAACCATCCGAATAATGTTCAAGAAATTCCAAGTCTCGAAAACAGCAGTAAAACGAAACAAAAGAAAACTCGACAAAGACGTACAACGATATCCAACTCTGCAAGTCCTTTTAGCGAACTTAAAATGGCTAATATAGATGATGAGAATTTATATAACATGAATAAACCTTTACAGACGGATTCAAAAGAAAATTCCGGTTTAGTAGTACGAGGTATCCGGAAAACGCAATCGTCTCCTGCACTTATCTCCGAAGCAGTAAAAGACATACCGGTACATACGTCTGAGAAAGATTCACAAAGGAACTGGACAGCTCTTCTGACACAGCTGGCGCAAGTTAACTTGCAGTCCAATCTACTTGCTAAACTCCCTTCGCCTTCCTTTAAACTAGTAAATAGCCCTCCTTCGCCTAAGTTCCTGACCGGTGAAGGAACTCCTCCGCCGGGATTATTTCAACCTTCTTCGCCAGCAAGTTGGCAAGAAAGAGGGGATTTTCGTAGGAGAGCAAATTCAAATGAAACGAATTATAGAATGAATCGCACACCGCTTGCTCTCAGTCCGGAAATCCAATCGCCCACAGATCGTCATGAATCCAAAACAACGAGCGGTAACACGTCATGCTTACTGCAGCAAACACTCAAAAGTAGTTCTTATCAAGATAAAGGGATATTTGGCGTGTCCTTCAATGTTTCCACGACAACTTATGATTCTACTTTGGATTCTCCAAACATTTGTGCGTCATCTGGTGACCAAGTTCTTCTTCCTCAAGAACACGTGCTCGCTATGGACGAGGTGCAGTTCTTGTTAGCATTCTCACGAACCTTGTTGAATTGCGTGTCCGATACCAATTTGTCTGCTTACGTCATGGATTTATTGTCAGAACAGAAGTTACGAGGGTCCTTCACGTTACCCACACAAGAGGGCTTAAAGTATGAAAAATTATTGCTTATCCTGGAGTCGCTACGTGTTGCTTCGTACGCCTTAAGATTTTCGAAATCACATCAAAAGAAAGGCACACTTAAAATAACGTTTCCTCTTAAACAAGGTGAGTTTCTTTCGCCATTCTTGAACGTTTCTTTAGCATTTTCTTTCACATTGAAATTTTCTATAAAAATGGGATTTTCACCGCAAATTGCTAGTTGCCTCAATATCTCCCTAATTTATCATACAAGTAAATATGGTAGACTTTCACTTGGTTGGTGACATGCAGTATGAATTGCATTTTGTTTTGTTGTTGTATACTCAAAACATAACCAACATGTTGATTTTCTTAACCAACCAACTTCACATTCACAAATCGAACTGTCGATTAAATTTTCTTCGAGAGTACAGCGTTACAGAGCAGGGTTGGCAATCAACCTCTACGCAATTCTGCTCACTAACACACATGAAGCTAACTGCTTTGTTCGCACTCTTTCAGTGGTGACATCATTGGCCACACTTTGTCAAGATTGCATCCAACGCATGGCTTTTTATAAACATTTGGGACATGTTTTACCAGAAAATATCAATAGCTTTAAGGTATGTGTGTCCATAGCTGCATCTTAATCTCATGTTTTTGTGTTTCGTTTAGTGTGTTTTTTTTTGTGATGGGATTAACTCTCCTTATTTAGGCTGATACTGCTAAATTACTTTATCTGTATGGTGTCGGTGCCGTAAGTTTTTCTTAAATCTGTTCTAAGAAAAATAATATTCTTTTTAAGGTTTAAACGAATCCTGGTGTTTTAAGGTTTAAACGAATCCTGGTGTTTTTTTGAGGTCTCATTTGAAACGTTTGTCCGTGTATTTCTAGTGTCAGCTAGCTGCATCCAATGAATTGATGAACAATTTCGGAGAGGCTACACAACACTACAAGACCTCACAGTCAATATTCAAAGGTTTGCATCAGCAGGCCCGTTCTTCAAATGATAAATTGAAAATTTCGAAATGTATCTTTTCTTCTGAGTGTTTGCGGAGTTTTTGAAATAAGTGTTGAAATAATCGATTTTACGGTAATCGAAAGCATTCTCGTTCGTATATTGAATTGAGTATACTGCATTCAGTTGATGAACCGCGCCTTTAACTGCCCTGGCGCTAAATTTAACATTTACGCCTACATTATTTCGAAAGTGCCCGTTTCAGAATGAGTATTTACTTCCGTGAGTGAACATTTTCTTAACAGGAAGTACTAGATATCGAAAATATAACTCAAAGAATAGAATGGATCTATAGACAACAACCATAGGTGTGGAGGAGACCAACATTATTTAAAAGGAGGAGAGCAAAAATCCTTTACTACTTGGTTTGACGGCGTTAACATATTCTATAACGACTATTTGGCGATATGTCGCTCTTTTGACAAAATCATGCGACGACTTCCGACTTCCGACACTGACGAAGATCAGAAAAATAACCACGTCGGATTCTTAAAGCAGATAAAACATTTTTACTATGTTATAACCGTTACTTTCATGAAATGTTTACACGAAATCTTTTGTTTCTAGTTTTTTTAGTTCGTGTTAATCCTAATTCTCAGTTTTTTCTTTTTGTTGATTTTTTTTACTTCTCATTCTTTTCTCGTTTCTCAAAACCGACACATCATATCGACACATCAGTATTAACCGACACATCAGTATTAGGTATTGTTTCATATTGAAACTTTGTGATGACGTCATAGGTTGTTACTGGCATAAGCCACTGCTAGATCATGAAGTTGTTTTGGTAACTATTTTTTTTACCACAGTATGATTTTCATAGATTTTATCTTATTTGCTTTGTGTGGTTGGAGATCTGGTAAAGAATGCAATACCGTCAACGAGAATTATTTCCTGCTATTTTTCGAGCAGAATTCATTTGCTAAAGGTATTTCGATAAAATACAGTTTTTATCCAGTGAACCTTCTATTTAACGAACTTGACTCGATTAACCAGGTTTTGATCTTTGTCTTCCTTTTCTTTTTTGATTTCTTTTTGTCATGAATGTGAGGCCACTCATGTCGTGATCTCACCTCCTCGAGACATTTCTTCTTTTTCTTTTGATAAATTGAAACCTGAAATATTCATGTAAAAGGAACCATACATAACCTCTTGTATCCCTACAACTAGACTGAGTTTCTCAGGACCTCGGCATCACATACTGAAAAAAAATCGAAAGACTTAAATTGTGCCAGTATTGTAATGAGCGTCTTCTAATATCTTTTCATGTTTTAAAATGGTATAATTTATATAAATTATGCTAAATTATGCTAATACATGTAAATGTATAATTTGAAGTATATGCATCTTGTTTGTTTGTAGAGATTCTTGAAAAGATACAACCTTCTAATTAATGACAAGACACGATTTAATATAACCACATTTGATTGGTTGAACGTGACGTCATAAGTAGAAAGTTGACCAATGAATAGCTTATTTTTTATGTTGTGCTTTATTTATATGAATTACAAGAGATTTTAAACAACATGCAAAATAATCAAAACCGTTGTCTTTTCCGATTTTCCCGATTTTCCACTTCGGCTTAAACCAGACAATATTGAATCTGGAGAATTCATGAGTTATAAGTTGGGTGTCATTTGAGAAGGTAGTGATGTCTCTCTCTACAGCGCCCTATCTCGAAGCTGGAACATGTACGAGCACAGGTTGTTAAAGATAATGAACTATATAGAGCTAAGGGTTGCACTAGGCTGATGTAAGCAGCAATAGAACAATTGAGAAATGATCTGGGAACAAGCAGTTGTTTATCATCAACAAAGCCCTCAAACAAAGTAAAAAACTGATTGTCTCTCGTGGAGATCATATATGTATACATATGACGCTGATGATGGCGCAAGATGAAAAGCTTTTGTTGAAATAAAGAAAAATTGATTTTAATAAAAGTGAAAATAAATACAATGTAAATGTAAAATTAACATGAAAATTTAAAAATAAAGTTCTTCAAAAACCATTCAATTTTTCTCAGTCGACCGAAGTAAAATTTCAAATTCAAGCATGGCACTGAGCAATTACGTCACAAGGTTTTGATCCTTATGTTCTCCTGTGGTCTGTAGTAGAATATAATGAATATTTTGTTTATTGTTTTTTAAACTGTATGCCAATCGGCATCTCATAACTCCTGCATCAGTATTGTTTTTAAAATAATACCTAGACACAAACTTTTTATGATTGAGTTTTCCTAAACATGCAATCAATTTATGGTGGTCACCAATCTCTTCAAAATTGTTTCTTTTTTCAAAGACTGTAGAACATCATTTAGATCATTATTGAAGGCTTTTGACAGATATGCTGCAATATATACAGCACGTGGGAGGACCATGAGAATTTTATCAACCGTTAGTTAGCTTGTTGTCATAGTTATCATGGCAGACAAGGTTCGCATGGCTCAAAACATTACACATGTGGCAGAATATATTGATTGATTGACTTGATAATAATAAAGTGGGTTTTTTCCAAACCTTGCAAAATAATCAAGCAAAATCCGCTATTATACATAAAATATTTGTAAATCCAGCGGATGACTATAAACGAACTTTCAACTGCAAATGGCCTAACCATCGATTAAATGCAAATCTTGAGATTCAGCATCAGATAAATGAGTCTCTTGATACAGTGTAATATCAATGTTATGATATTATCCAGGGAAAACACATCTATCAAGTTCTTTTGATTCCCAACTAATCATTCAAAGAACATTGTTCTTAATTGTGAGCACAAAGATATCAGTGATGATTTAGACTTAACAGGAGTAGCAAACATTTTGTTTTGGGAGATGACAAGTGATACAACTACTTTGGATGATTTTCAACTGGTGACTAGCAACTGCAAGCAGACAAAGCTTTCGGTTCAGCCTGTCAACAATTTTAATCTACATCACAGGCTAGAGCATTACGTTAGATAGAGAGACAAACAGATACGCCGCCGAAATGAATAAGATCATCCATTCCATGGAAATCTTAATAAAACTCGCTCAATATCTCTGTAGCGGTTGTAACGTAGCGAAACAATCCCATGCAATTTTTTAATCTGTGTTTCGAGCTCTACAACGCGGGATGTCAGTAAAACTTAATTTGAAAACATTTAACTTCATCAATCTATCAAAAAGGCTTGGGTATGAAGTTATTAATTGACGTCAAATGCCTTTTTGTTATATCGATATTTGACGTCAATTTTAAGTTAGTCTTTGCAAATCTTTGTTTTGTACAAGACCTTTTCTTTGACGAAAAAGAAACTTGAAATTTAGAACTTTGGTTATTACGATACGTTCGTAAAGATGCTGTCAGTTGAAGTACAAGATATTCTTGAGAGAAATGACATTAAATTTGAGTTATCCAAAGACCATCTTGAAGTAAAAGAACAAGCGGAGAAGTTGAAATCGATGTTGGAGAACCATCAACAACAATATGCTGTTGAAAAAGAAGATCTATCACGAAATATCATGCTTGAATCTCAAAGACGTAAAAAAGTCGAAGCTGAAATCTATCGACTTAAAGAAGAACTAAATCATACTAAAGATAAAATGTTTCAAAGAACATTATTTTGTAATGCTTTGTCAGAAAACATCAAAGCATGGGAAACTCGACAGAAAGAAATGAGAGTCAAGCAAGAACGTGCTGAAATAGAGAAAGAAAATGCTTTGAAAGAATTAGCAAAACTTCGAGCAGAAAATCAGAATTTGAGAGCTCTAGTACCAGAACCACCAAAAGTTGCAAAACCAACTCAACGTTTCGTGAGAAGATACTTGAATTCATCTAAATTAGAAAAGATCTTTCCTCCACTTGTGCGATCAGTATTACCACCAATCGCCACACATCTCCACTCCATGTAACGTAGCAACCACAAACCCAACACCATCCATGTACAAACGACGGGGTTTTAACCCTGTCCCCAGTTTTTTCGAAACTTGTCATATGTTTCATATATATGGCTGAGATAAGGAGGACTGAGGACGAGGTTATGTTGGATCAAGTTATTATACAGAACATTTCATATGTTATTTTCCTATTTAAAACCCCTGGGTACAAGGTTGTAAATGGAAAGATTAATTGGTTCAAAGGAACCTATTTCTCTGGAGGTGGACCTTTCACCACAAGCAATATTTCTCTCTGTCATGAATGTGCTAAAACATACCGTTTGTTAGTGCACATAATGATAATTCTTACAAACATGTTTTTAGTGAATTTTTCATGAATTACAAGTTTTTGAAGTTGCAACTGAATAGTTGAATAAAGTAAAGCCGTGGAAATCCCGACTTGTGATGTGAGTAATACAACAAACATCTTAAATGATTGATGATAGTCACTCATGTTGAATAAGCGAACGCCTGCATAAACGCCCAAAATGGATTAACACCTAGGGCGTTATGATAATCGTGAATTCTATCAATTCTATCAATCTTGTGATAAGATTCAGCTATATGGTTTATCTCGTTCCTAAGTTTCGTAGCAATGAAACTTATCGACATACATCACATAGTTTAAATGACGCCTTCACTTGCATCTGTTGATGCTAATTGACTTGATAAACCAGATAACATTTGATTGCGTGACACATAATTCGTGTGTTCCTGTGTAAATGTGTCACTTAAGTCAGTTAGGAGAAATTGTTCTGCTATCAACTTAGCCTGGATGACCGATTATGAATTTGTACCAGACTATGAATTGTACCAGGTTATGAATTGTACCAGAACAACAAAAATCCAGAATCCTTTAGAATATATTGAGTTTTTCAAAACTTATTTTTGGATTTTCTCTTTGTCTACGTTTCATTTTTGTAAAAAACAATCTTTCCAGAAAGCTTAAAAAGTGAGGTTTACAGTGATATAAAATTCATTACCAAAATTCATTAATTCCTTTTTTTTTGAAACAGTCTCCATTAATGGCGCAAAAAACTTTTTTCCATTTTTTTTAAAACGATTTCACATTCGCTAGGGTATCATCAAAACAAACAACTTTACCTAAGAATTCAATCATCTTACACCTGAAGATTAATAACGAATTTGTGTCACAACCGAGTTCGCCATTTGGTTTCACAAAATAATTACTTTATTCCCAGGACTTATTTCCCTTTCCATGGAAAGTCGAAATAAGAAAATGCAGGTGGGGTGCGGAAAGCATTATAGTGTGTCAAAAAACACCATAAATACGGACCTTGAATCATAACCATGGTTTGTGTATGGGCTATCTTATAGTAGCTGTTAACAAACTAAGTTGTAGGAGACCTTAAATCACATATGTAATCTTTGCATGCAAAGATTAGAAATTATTTGCATGCAACGTGAGTGTTTGTGTTTGTTTAGTTTTGTTTCGATTGCAGTATGCTTTGTTATTGTTATTGTTATTGGTTTGTTATTGATGTGGTTTGTATTTTGCGGACATTTGCGAACAAGTTCGGAAGGTTGTTCGAAGTTATGGCGATTGGCGGTACTTTATTTGGACAAACTTCGTGATCGAGAAATTTCGTGAATTTAATGGTAGTTGTGCCTTTTTTTTGAAAGTTTAAAAAGGTTTTACACAAGATTTATATTTTTATAGTTCCAGGTACGATGTCTCTGTTTACACTATACAATACATGAAATCAGGTACGATGTCTCTGTTTACACTATACAATACATGTCTTCCATTCAGATTCTTTCAGGTGAACTTAATTTGTGTCCCAGTAGCCTTAAGTAAAAATTATATTATGTATTGGTTTTCCCTAACTTTCTGTGCACTTTATGGCATGACTTTTACTTCCAGAATTACTTCCTTTGTACTTGATTTATATTTCATTCATTGTTCTCAGTTTCAGTCTGGCTTCAAATGTTGATGGACTTGCATTTTCTCTGAAAGGTTACGCTACAATGTAGCTTATGACAATTTACTCCTGTAGCTATTGACCAGTTCTATAAACCTGCAATTTTAAGAAACAAAACCATATCCTGCAACCATGTCCTGCAATGAACAAGTCAGAAGAACGTTCCAGCAGCGCCAGTGTAAGGTCATAAAAGACAACACCACAAAATTTTTTTATCATTATTGGCAATGATTGCATTTAGTATTCTTTAACAATTACAAAGAACCGGTGGCAATGTTCATACCTGATGTTCATACCTGATGTTCATACCTGATGTTAGTATATAGACCGAGGCAACGGTTTGACAAGAGATTTTGGAGTCGGAATCAAAAGTCTTTTTTCAAGTTTCCGTCCACCAGTGACTTTCGCAAGTATTTCGTTGTTAACTTTTTCGACGAATTTGCAGAATAAAAAAGATAGTTCAATTGGGACATGACCAACTAACTGATTTTCACCTTTGTAAATTCCGACAGCATAGTCGTCAAATAGCTTTGCCTCTTCTCTCTTATCATGTTTGCAAATCAAAGTTTCTCCGATGAAGGGTGTCCACTTGTCTTTGTATACATGATGTTGGTTAAGAAGACGATGTAGGCATAGACTAGCAAAGCATAACAAGAATTATACTTGATATATTATTTTTGACACCTCTCACAGATTTATGTAAGGGTTTTTTGAAACAATTTGAAAAGGGCCCCACTCTTTTAAACGCTCCTTCCAATAAGTATCAGGTTGATGGTACTTATACTGTAATTATTTAATGATACATTTTTCTTATGGTTATCAATGAACACACAATAATTCATAAATGTTTCGCAATTTTGAGAAAATATATATAGTCACATTTTTGCGAATCTTGTTTTCAAAAATATAACAAAAATCAAAGGTTTAAAGGGAGTGAGGGAGTTATAAATTTCAACTTCATAATATGACAAACACTGTCTCAACAAAGTTGCAGTTGTTCTCATAAAAAGTACCATCCTTGAAAACCCATTCAAATCAATTACAATAAATTTCTACATCATTAAAATCTATAATATACTTCGTGTGCGATAACTTCCGGTACTATTTTTTACGGATTTTATTTCCACAACAAAACGTCAGCAGTGACGTATAGTGACGTCAGATTTCCAGCAGTTTAAAAATCTTCATTCCTTTAATTGAGGCGAATTTGACACATCGTTTTCGAAATTTTTAGTTTTTCACCTAATATTCGCATTGCTGAGATGAATTACTTAAGAAAAATGAGAGAGACATAAAATTGAAGCACCTAGTTTATAATATCAAACATTTTGAACGTTTTTCCCTTCTGGCCACAATTTCCATATTACTTCTCGTAAGTACCGTACTCGGATGATCACTTCCAAGAACAACTTCTTGAATTTCCAGGACCTCTTTATATAACGACATTGCTTCAGTCAGCTTGCCTTGATTCTGTAATACAATAGCCATGTTTGTTTTCGTTCTTAAAGTATCCGGATGACGACAACCGAGAGTGTCTTTTTGATCTTTCAGAACCTCATTAAATAACGATATTGCTTCAGTCAGCTTGCCTTGATTCTGAAATACAATTCCCATTTTCATTTTCGTTGTTAAAGTATCCGGATGACGACAACCGAGAATGTTTTCTTGATCTTCCAAGAGCTCTTTGTATAACGACATTGCTTCCGTTAGCTTTCCTTGATTCCGAAATACAATAGCAATGTTCGTTTTCGTTCTTAAAGTATCCGGATGACGACAATCGAGAATGGCTTCTTGATCTTTCAGGACCTCTTTATATAACGACATTGCTTCAGTCAGCTTGCCCTGATTTTGGAATAAAATGGCGATGCTCATTTTCGTTCTTAAAGTATCCGGATGATGACAACCGAGAATGGCTTCACGAGATTCCAGGACCTCTTTATATAACGGCATTGCTTCTGCCAGCTTTCCTTGGTCAGACAACATAAGGGCCAAGTTCTTTTTTGTTCTTAAAGCATCCGGATGACAAGATCCAAGAATGTCTTCTTGATCTTCCAGGACCTCTTTATACGTGCACATTGCTTCAGTAAGCTTACCTTGGTGGTATAATATATTGGCAATGCTCATTTTCGTTCTTAGAGTATTCGGATGACGACATCCAAAAACATTCATTTGTGTTTCGTAAACATCTTCAAAATTCAACTTAGCTTCTACATATAAGCCATGATTACGCTGCGCTTCTGCTAACTCCCGTTTCGCTTTAATTGCTATCGGATGTGACTTCGTTTGAAATATCATCACTTGATGGTTTATTGCTTTCAGAAGAACCAATGCCTCAGATACGCTTCCTGTTAATATTAATGTGACTGAATACTCAACTTTAGTGTACGCAGTCACTGGATTTTCTTCGCCATAGCAAGTTAATGTATTTTCGTATAGTCTTTGAACTTTTTCTAATGCTAATTTGTAGTTACCCTGGCATATGTACACTCTTATGAGACAAAGCTGTAACTCTCTCATGTTACAATCCAGATCCATAGTTTCTAATATTGAATCTACCTTTTTTATTGCGCCAGTGCACAATGCATGTCGGATTCTTAAAATTTTGAGTTTTATTTGACGGGAACTGGAAAGATCGGTGCAGTCAAAAATAGGATTGTTAATAATATCATTGAGTCTTACAAGGTTTTGCTGACTGTCTAATAAAGAAATACCATATAAATTTAATATCTTTGCTTTGATATCATTTTCATTCGTATCATCTTGATTGGTTAACCTTTCGAGGATCTGCTGACACTCTTTATACTCTCCATTTTTGTGGAAAGATTTTGCTATCAAATATTCCAAATAAACCAATTCCTCGGATGAGAATGTTAAATTTCTTACAAATCCACGCAACAGATCAACCGCACTTCTGAACTGCCCACGATTGTATAACGCCAACATTGAGTTTTTCACTACATCAAAGATCTCATCGTCGGCTTTTATCGCAACGGCATTTGTTGTAAAGCATTGATAAATATGATTTAACCAGAGATCTCCAAAGTTGAAGTGTTTCCTGTTTTGACTTTCATTTACAAATTGATTGCAAATGTTTAACACATCTCTCATCGCTCTTTCTTTCTCTTCTGCTGTCATTTTGTTAGCTACAACAATTTGCAGCAATGAATGAATTGACATCACATTCTCTTCGTCAGTTTGTATTAATGAATATGAAGTCAAAGTGGATAATGCATCCAGTAATGGCTTTGCTCCAACATCAGATAACTTTTTGAGGAAATCTCTATGAATCGACTTCCCGTCTATTAGCGCCATTATGTTGATTATGCGGATAGCTGTTTTATCCACTCTTATTTCATTGAGAGCCATCATAGACGATGTATATATGGATTTATTTGTATTGATGTCAAAGTTCGGCCTTTCCTTCAACATTTCACTACGATATTCGTTAAAGAGACTAATGTATTCAGGAGCAGAAATGTTTTTATTCTTGATGTAGGATAGTGCGATCTGGATACCCAATGGCAGACATTCGGTGAATTCAGCTAACTCCTCAAGGGAAACTAATTCTTCTTTTTGAAGTTCACATTGTAAGATTTGCAGTGTGGCATCTTTAGGTAGAGGAAGCAAATTTAACAATTCAAAATCATTCCCCCAGCATGTGAACTGGCTCGTTATCAGCACGTCACCATTGTAATCTTTTGTTTGAGGAAGATAGTTTTGTATATCTGTCAAGTGCTTTGCATTATCAAAGATTATAAGGTGTTTCTTGTGAGATAGGAATTCGTAAACACGCTTGACGGTGATGTTTAAATCGATGGTAATGCCGTTTATGTCCACACAAGATAGGCCAATGTCTTGAGCAATGTCGAAAAAACATTTTTCAATCGCGTTTTCATTTTCAGCATTCAGGAAAATAAGGTTTCCCTTATAGTAAACTTTATACTTTTCAGAGTAAACACGAGCTAACTCGGATTTCCCAACCCCGGAAAATCCGCATATTACCACCTTGTTACTGTTGGTAAATTTTTTATGAATCTGGGACAGTTCGTGGTCTCTGCCTGAAAAGTTACGAATAGGTTTCCTTAAACCATACCCTAGGGTTGTGCGATCATTGTAAAGTGGACGGTTGAGGATGCGGTCCAGATCATTTTTTGGACACCCCAACCCAAGTAAACAACGAGAAAAGTTCTTGACATTGTCTTGAAACTTAATCTCGTCCATGTTTAATCCACTGTGACTTTGTTCATTGCGAAGTCTTCTCAGCTGCTCAATCAGGTTTTCATGTTGATTTGTGAGTTGACAGCAAGTGCGCAAAACGACAATGATCAAAGTCAAATCGAAATTTAAGGAATCCGTTTGTTTAGACTGTGGAAACAGTTGATTCCACTGCTCGGTGCCAATTACCTTCTTTTTCCACAGATCTTTAAACTTCCCTTTGAAATTGTCCAAAAACATATGAAATTGTTTAAGATCGTTTGGCACCCCATATGTTACATGCAGTAAATCTACAAGTGTTTTTAGGGCGAAATACTTTAGCAACTCCAACCTTATATGTCGTCTTTGTTCTTCTTCGAAACAGTTTTTTGTCTAAAAAAATACATTGAAAATTTAAAGCTTTTTAATCAAGAATAGGTCTTATCAAACACTGTGAAAATTGATCCGGAAATAAACCATTTTAAAGGTTTTTTCCTTTCGAGTCGCACTTTTTGCATTATTTTTGATTACGCTTTTGTGACGAAAACTTATTATCTTGGTAACGTTTAGTTAGTATTTTTTGTGCTGATAGTCAATATCGTATTTGTTTTTGTTTTTCCCCAAGAAGAATCTTTTGTTTAATTATATTTCCCATTATATATATGGCAATTACCTACCCAATAGCGTACCATTCTCAGTAATTTTGGTTCTCTCGCAAACAAATTCAAATTTCTGTCTGGTCTGCAAAATATACTACAGTTCTCTTTCCAATTAAACGTACACCTCAACTTAGTGCTAGCTAATTAGCAAAGCTGCTCGAAGAGAGAAGTATATCATAGTATATCAAGTTGCAGCAATTATATATCTTTTCTTTCTTGTCTTAATCCAAAGTCATCCAGGTGTCTTTCATTTATTTTGACGAACTCAAATACAGGTATATATAGCAATTTCTTTACACCAACGTTTGAGATGAAGAGGAGCTTTATTTCAAAAATACAATTATGAGACGATAACAAATGAACATTAAAGAAAGGATGTGGTCATCATGTCGTAGGTAACAAATGTTGATTTTTCAAAAATCAAATATAATATCAAAATAAAATCAACTGCTTAATTCGTTCAGATTTCGGATTATGGAGTTGCCCAAAGTATTATTTAAAAGCATATTGAAGTTACTGAATTAATTTTAAGGATTTTTGGTCAAATTTAATCACAAATGGACTTGATGATTACATTTAATATCCAGTAAATGTTTTGAATAGAGTATTGTTCGTCTACGAAACTTTGATGTAAATGTGATCAGGGCTGCCAGAAGGTGTTCATCTTTCAGGAAGCAGAGAAGAAAACGTGCATATATACTATTCACAAACTTTTTAACAAAAGTTTTTAAAAGAGTAACATTGAGGTGTTTATCTTCAATTTCAAATATGAAAGCAGACTTGTAGGAAATGACTAACAACAGCTTTTGACTTTGTTTCAGAAGGTACTTCCATTGGACTGTGTTTTGAAAAACTAATGTTAATTAAAGCTAACGAAAATCATTAATGAGGAAATTGTGTTTACAATGCTGTGGCTTTCCTCTCAACCTCCTCGCATAAAAAAACCCATATGCACTAAAATTGATATAAGATACACTTGTCTTAGAACGACATTCAATATTTGACAGATTGAAATATCTTTCTGTGGTATAAAAAAAAGGTTAAAAAATACTTACAGTTGGTATCGCTGATGAATGGCTGGCCATTTTTAAGTAGGTGAGTTTGAACAGAGATGTGGCTTAAACCTGTGTGAACAAAAATCAACTATCAGCTGTTGAAGTTATTAAGAATACACTACCCCTACTACTTATGACGGAATGACGTAATGTGCGGACGTTGTATAACTGAACATGAGGTTGGTTTTGATCATTCGCATTTTATGTTAAACTTTTCAAATTTTCAAACAAAACATCAACAGAAAGTCATTCAATATAACAAAAAAATTCAAAAACTCAAAATTCAAAAGATTTTCAAGAAGAAAACTTACTTTTTCTTTAATTTCGTTTCGACAAAATAAATTCGATCGATGTTGCTTGTTGCTTCAACAAGAAATGCTGTGTTTTTTATTCGGTAATTTTTGAAGAAATTTGAAGTCATATGACTGTAGTTAAAGCCACGTTCTCACGAGAGTGAATGTAAAACATTATATAACAATCTATAACAAGCCATATTTGGTAGCAACTTTTGAACGTCCTGTAGTAGTATGTTTTTTTCTAATCATATCTATTCAAACAGTTTTTTCTAAAGCTGCTGAGAGAAACATTTCCATAACTACATATTGCAAAATGCCATCGTGTAAACACAACTTAATCTAAAGATCATTATTATGACTGATTAGCAGATTCTATTGTGATTATAATGAAATCCTTTGATTTTCTGATTGTTTGATTGATTTATTTACCTACTAATGACGTCTCAATTATTCAAACTACAGGGAAAACATTTTATAGCGACTTCGTTAAGCTTGGTTTCCAATAAAATTATTTTTGTTGCACAACGGTTGTGCAACCGTTTTTCAGAACAAAAGATATGTTGTACAACACCTGTTGCAGAGATAGAAAAAAATCTATCTCTGCAACAATTTCCTACACTTGTTGCACAACAAAGTGCTGCAAAACGGTTGCGCAACAATAATAATTTTATTGGAAACCAAGCTTTACAAGAAACGAAACAAGAGATGCTGATTTGGTCGAGAAAAGTTCATTATTCTCATGATTTCATTACAACAACATAAATGTTATTTCATACAAGATCTCAATCGATCAAAAAGTGAATTCTTCCAACGCAATCAGCTTTAATACACTAAGCTTGGACAGCCCAGATCTATTTCCCCTTTCAACAATAACATTCAAGAATGGAGCTCTGGAGTTGATCAATATATCACATTTGATAGTGTGTACTACTAATCAAGAGGTCCACCCTCCAATCCTTTCTTAAAATACACGGGTTTTTTATAAGAAACCAGTTTATAAGAAACCTACATGTAGAATCTCGAAAAATTAAGAAACTTTTACAACTACATTTTTATGACTATTTTTCAAATAAGAAACTTTTTTTCATACGTATACATTTCTTTTTCCGTGGTAAAAGTTGTAAGCCGTCATAGAAAACTTTTATCTAAAAAAAAGTGCAAAAAAGTCGATTCGATTTCAATGGAGTTGATGTCATTTTATTAGACTATAACATATATATTATGACTATATGTAGTTGATATTTGTTAAGATTTTGTGTTGTGTTCAAAAACTTAAATACACAGAACAAATAATCATTCCATTAACTCCCCCAAAAAACATTGATTTCGGTATGTTGCAGGCACCTTTTTTGTTAGGAGAACCAAAAATCAAGAAATAAGAAATATTTAGAACTATCACTCATTGAATAAAAATTTTTTATCGAAAATAATTAGAAACTGAATAAGCAGGCCCGGCGGAAGCATTTTGAAAGTGGTGCGGCCTAATGTTCAATATAGGTAGTGGAATAATGTCGCGAATAATTGGGCGACGAAGAAAATTTTACGTTTTTAAGTCTCTAAAACCACTTCTCACATTTTAAAAAAGAAAAAACTGTGGAGCGATTTCACATGATACCTTGTCGGGGAATAGTGACTAAATGTTTTGCAAATGATTAAATATTCGAAAAAGGTTTTCCTTGACTAATCCTGTGAAAAAATGAAATTTAAAAGACTTTCTTTAATTAGTATTTTGAGAAGAGCCTACATTAGTGTTTGGCGATAAAAGGTAGAAAGGGTGTGATATAAGCAGTAAGTGATTTTATTCTTGTGTCTTCAGCCCTAAAGGTAACTAAAAATATTTGTTGACATTTTACCATAAAAGCTTTCTCTCGTATTTCATAAGAAAATGAAAATAACGTTTTTCCACTAAGGTAAGTTTTAACTATTGTTTTAAAGTTATTTTACAATATTTGTGTACCAAATCCAACTAAAAATAAGATACTTGAGTTGATATGCTTTTCATGAGAGTCTGAGAACTTTTCGTGTCAATGCTTTCAAACTTTCAGAATATTGTTACACGGTGCTCTGCTGATCCACCTACAAATTCATTAGCGACATCTATACTTGCACCCTCTTCTTCGCCCTTAAATATACTTGCACCCACTTCTTCGCCCTTAAATAAATTGAAAATAAAAACTTATTTCTTTACTACCTTATCGGCCCTTTTTACGCCGGCCCTAATGTGGCGTTAATTTTGGTGCGCGGCGTTAAAAGGGCCGGCGTAAAAAGGGCCGGCGTAAAAAGTACCAAAAAAATGGAAATTTTTCAAAAAATCGGCGTTATTTTTTAAAGTTGAAACTCTTTGGAGACAATGAAGAGTCAGATAAAGGGGGAAGTTGATGCAGAAATAGAGGTAGAATCAGATGACGATGAGGGAATTAGAGAAAATAAAGAAAGCATTAATGAAAAAGAGGACGAAATAACTGTAATAGATTAAGTCTTACGATGTATTAGATGATATATATATGAAGACATTTGTAGTATAAGTTAAAATTTGAACAGAAAAAGTGAAAAATAGTGCTTAAAAAATTTTTTTTTCTTTTTTACTTTTGAGGCGTAAATAACGGCCCTTTAGTGGCGTTAAGGCAAAATCTTGGGGTGGCGGAATAAGGGCCGGCGTAAAAAGTACCAAAAAAATGGAAATTTTTCAAAAAATCGGCGTTATTTTTTAAAGTTGAAACTCTTTGGAGACAATGAAGAGTCAGATGAAGGGCCGGCGTAAAAAGGGCCGATAAGGTATATGACAGAGTGAACAGTGTTTGACTTACAATCGAAGCTTTTTTAAAATAATGCACTTTTTGAAGAAAAAAACTGTTATCTTGACACGAAAAAAGTGGTGCGGCGATGGCTGCAGCGGCTCCGCCGGCCCTGATAAGAAACTTTTAGAACTAGACCCTTCACCTAGTTTCTTATAAAAAAACCCGTGTAAAACAAGAACCATATGATGGTTCAAAACGGTATCAGCAGTAGAAAACTAACTTCGCAATATGAATATACAGTACACATCCGTTAATTCGAATGCCTCTTAATTCGAACTTTCTTTATTTCGAACAAATTCTGCAGTCCCTTGAGTTTGTCTAATAAAGTCTTATATTTTTGCCGCTAATTCGAACTCTGTTGATTCGAACATTTCGTTAATTCGAACAGTTTTTCCGGTCAAAAAAACGCTCGTAAATTCGAACTTTTGGGCACTAATTTAAAACTGTAGTGAAATGAAGACATTTTTCTTATGGTGGTAAAATTTCTTACAACTTTTCAATAAATTGTGCATTCCCAGTAAAATGAAGGTATTTGCAGTCCTTCTTTATCACCAAGATTAACTTTCTTCTCAATTGCTTCTACTTTGCAGCTATTGTTATCGCTTGCTTGAAGAAAAAATGAGATTTATTTTGCAAAACGGCCTGTCTTTTCTTTTGCCAAATGTACAACCACAACGTTGTTCTGTATTACTGCAGCAGGTGTATTTGTCAAATTCATTTTCTGGTTTTACTCGACTCTCTAGAACTTCTCCACTATTTGCCTGACATATTTCCATATAAGCATGGCAAACTTGAGCATATAAAGACATTATGCGTTCCTTGAGTACAATATTAGTAGCTCCATGGTTTTGCAGAGTGTTGTAAAACGTTCTGAAATCGTTTGATTCTGGAAACGTTCGTTTTTTAAGACATTCGATTTTAAATATTTGAATGCTTTTTTCTTTCACTCTTTCTTGTCACTTCTTCTCGTTTGCTGTCGACGTGCAAGAAAGATGTAAGAAAATCTATCCGAATTCTTATTTTTCCCAATTATCCGATAATTCGAACATTCGCTAATTTGAACAAAATTTTTCGGTCCCTTGGGTGTTCGAATTAACGGATGTGTACTGTATAGATACTGTATAGATACAAACTTCGGCCTAAGTTACACTAACGTCAATTTGTGTTTAAAATGATTTGTAAGTGTAAACGAGGTTTAATTTAAAGATAATGTGCGATGATAAGGGTCGCACGAAAAGATGACTCAGCAGTTTTTGTACGGGAATACCCACTCAATAACCATGCTTTTAGTACATGGTATCTACCCCCCCCCCCCCCCCCCCCCCCCCCCCCCCCCCCCCCCCAAATATTTGGGGGGCCTAATTTTTTTTTGACCATATGTTTTCTGGGGCCTGGAAGAAAAAAAAATATCTGGGGGGACCTAAGGAAACTTGAAATATCTGGGGGCTGTTCTTTATTTATGTTTTCCTTTTGGATTCATTCTTTTGATTCATTCAATTATGACTGAATAGACTAGCAGACATATTTTTCCAGAAACAAAAAAGTTTCAGAAAAGCATTTTTATTTCATTTGTTATTCCGGTGCCTTCAGCACAAATTTGAAAGGCCACTTTAAAATATCTTTATTTGATTTGGTAATGTATTATTTTGAAACGTACATTACAGGTAGCACCGGTTTGTGTATTAAATTGAACTTACTTAGTTTAGTTTTATCTAGGAGGATAGAAATCCTCCTAGGTTTTATGTAGCTTATACACTTTATAGCTAGTGTTATGTTTATCATTCACTTAAAATATAAGTAAGTAAGTAAGTAAGTAAGTAACCATCCATGTCCATCCGTAATGATTGGCTATGATTGACTTGGAACTGGTAGTTGATTTACTGTCAGAGATACATATAGCATTGCTCTAACTTGCCCGAAGGCCAGTGTGCAGTCAGTCGATGGCTCCTAATGGGCTGATATGCTGCTTTTAAAGCGCATCGGAGTGGAGTATCAAGTTAAAACATGACTGGACTCGAACGCGGGTCGCAGCGGTCGCACTCAAAGGTACTAACCACTACACCATCGCTACACGAATAATATAGTAGCTCATTTGATATTTGTTGCATGAGCTTTTTTGCATGTTATTTCAAAACATTTTATTTTGGAAATTTATAATATATAGTAACATAAAAACCATTTAGCATGTTTATTTATAGTTAGGATTACTGTAGTTTACACCTTTCTTCTATGGTTCATTCAAAACAATTTTTATGTTTTAAAAAATAGTATCTCAAAAACACATGTTGTGTTTATCATCTGAAAAATTCTATTATACTACTGGGGGCTGTCACATTTTATGTTCAGGGGGGGCCTAATCCTTTGGGGGGACCTATTTTCATTGGGGGGGCCTAAGACCCCTCTAGATACCATGTAGTAAGATGATAGCCATAACTGTGGTTCTATGTCCTGTAGTCGCTGTGAAGTCCTACTATAAGTAATCTTATTAGTATTCTTTTTATTTCCATTGATTTTTAAAACATGGCTGCCAATACGTTCAATATTCCCTCGTACGACGACTTAGATACGATCGACATAAATGCAATTCAAAATTTGTTTTTTTCAACAGCGAAACAGTAACGTAGTTTAACTTTCAAAGTGAAACACCATCTCATTTAAAGAAAAAAGACGAAAAATAGGTAACGTCAATGTTTTTTCCTTCGTTTCTTTTTCCCAACTGAGGAAGAGGGTACCTTCACCTGACTATATAGACAAAAACCATGATCATGTTTATATATTACTGTCAGTCGTCCTAACTTCGCACAGCCTTCCTAATTTCGGATGCACGAAATAAACAGACCTGTCTGCTGAACAAAATAGCCTTAAGAGTCTTCTGAAAATCCAAAAAGACACTAACTTTTCAGATAATATGAGGGAAAGACGAAATAAGGAAATGAGAGCAGGATGCGAAAAGTAATAAAGTGCCTAAAAACACACAAATACATGCAAGTTGAGGTCTGCATGAATTTTATGGATGAAATCACAACGCTCATGTTTGATTGAAGTTGTTTCCAGCAGCTGCCAAGTCGTTAACAGTATTGTCAACCGTTGTTGAAACCCACTTTGCCGCAGACGTAATGCGCCGCAACCGGTAGTGCATCCTGGTAATGCGAGAATGCGTGACATCATATACCATGGCTATGACTATACCGGACGAGAAACACGGTACCTTGCGTGATGCGCTCATCCAGTTGTATTTATCTATCAGAGCAGTTGAAGATCCACCTGCCGTCATACGAGTCCGTCATACGAGTGGATCCTGCTCCTGGTTTCCATGCATTAGTAAATGACTACCAGCTACAGAGTTAGCCTAGAGGTCGGAACATCAACAAAAACATCAACAAAAACCCTGTTGCCGAAAGAGCGGTACAAGAAATGGGGACAGTTACTCAAGCATG
Organism: Turritopsis dohrnii; assembly: GCA_027922465.2. Lineage (NCBI taxonomy): Eukaryota > Metazoa > Cnidaria > Hydrozoa > Anthoathecata > Oceaniidae > Turritopsis > Turritopsis dohrnii. The sequence continues at coordinate 440,763 of BQMF02000258.1, read as the reverse complement.
ACCCTCCTGAAAGTGATCCGATACAACCCTTCAAACTCGCTCTCGCAATTTATACCCTTAACTCACGCATCCGAGCGCGAGGTATATCGGCGCAAGAAATGCTACAACAACGTGACCAATTCCTCAATCAACAGATATCGAAGTCGGATAGCCAGCTCATCCTAGAGCACACATGCCAAAAGTGTGAACCACAGAGGGGAGTGAGAAGTTCAAATCTCATGGCTCACCATACTGACCAACTCAGATTCAGGAAGGCGATCTCGTACATCTCATCCAAAATCGCGCAACAACTTGCAAGGTGTCGTTACCTAGCTACAGCAACCGAAGGTAATCAGTGCGCACTTCGGAAATTTACAGACATGCATCTCCGCCGTCCTATACACGGTTTTGAGATTTCTTACTGATGGAAAACAGACATAAACGATAAATATGATTAAAATTACTAGTTGGTTTAAACATGGTCCAACCGTAATTTCGGTATTCGCTTTCGCTGCTACCGTAAAAATGTAGTCACTGTGTGTACGTTAGTCTACTACACTGTGTGTAGTCATTATGTACACGTTACGCGGCTCTGTCCGCCATAATGAACTTTCGCTCACTAAATGCAGAATGGAACGTCACCGGCACAGACCGTCCACAGGGGCTCGTTCGGTCATGAAAAGACCTGGACGGAGTTACGGATCATCTCTTGCTCAGTCTCACGTGTTGTCGAAGAATATATATTGACGTTTTTGTGTTGCTCTAACTTGTGTGTTTATTGTCCTTGTTTGGATCTTATCAGTATCTGTTAAGTCTCGCGTTGATTACATAGTGATGTTGATCGAGATCGTGTTTGTAGCTCAGCAAAGGACAGAAAAAGAAAAAAAATCAAATGTTTTTCCTGTAAACACACTAGCTATACTGTTGTAATGCTAAATGTAATGTTTACTTATCTCCAACAGATTGTTTTGAATCCTTTCCATGATGGTAAATAGTTGTTTCAGGAGAACACAGATTTTTTATCATTACTAGTTTTAATGGACATTTATGCAGATGTTACATAGCCATATACAACACAAAAAAAAGATTTAAAGCAATCAAAACATTCATGAATGATTACCATTTAGAGAGACTCTGGCTATTAAAATGTCACGATCCATTTCAGCTAATCTCGTTATATAATGGGCTTCAAATGTTTTGACGTCAAAATACCGTAAAGCGGGGTGACTTCGATCAATTTTGCCACTATTTTAAAAGTAACTTCCGACATACTCAACCATTACTTCTGAAACTTTGGAATCATTACATTACATATTTCTTCTATTTCAGTGCAAAATTTCACATTAACTAAACTTGTAGTTCCAGAGAAATATCCTGATCTTTCCAGGAAAACGACAATATCGATTATGGGGTGACTTCGATCAGCTTATGAGAAGCGCCAAATTACTTAAAATTATATTTGACAATGTTTTTAAAGCGCCATTATTACAATATTAACAGACCACCATTTGTCATCCGCGGTAAATGTTTGACCGTAAAAGATCAGCGAATGTTAGTAAAACAAAAGATATTTACGACGTTCACACATGTGTGACCCTCGTTAATACGAAACGAAATTAACATTGAAATTTCATTGTATCTCAAACAAAATTTTTGAGATATATCATCGTGGGGAAAGAGCACGCTTATTAAAATTTCTTCGGTAAGTCATTAAATCTCCCATGAGATACGACAACTTTTCACGAAGTTCTTGCGAAGGTAACTTAAAAAGATATAAAACATTCGGTTTTTTCGTGTTTTTATAAACACGATATTATCGATAGAGGAATAAGGAAAATAAAAACAGAATATAGCGGTGAAGAACAGAATTTCTTTCAGACATATTATAATTTTCTTTACATTCAGCCTCTATACTTCACATATGTACCAAAAATGTCTAGGCTAAACTCTTGAATACGGCGTAGAGCGATGACCAATGTGAGCAGTGAAAATTTTGATTTTTTTTGTCGTTAATTTCGGAAGAAATTGATTGTTATGCTTGAAGACGACTCTGATGATATTTTAAAATAAGAATCTAAATGAAAATCTTAATGAAAAACGCACTTTAATTTCAGAGTTTAGACAGTTTATTTTTACTGATCGAAGTCACCCCGCTGATCGAAGTCACCCCGCTTTACGGTAGCCGCGCTGAACAAAATGCGTTTTGCAATAGGAATGTTGTTTTAGTTTCTATGTGAGAAAAATGTTTTCATAAATTTCATGTCGGTTCGTTAGATTTTGATACACAATTTAAGGTAAAAGTTGTTGTAAGAAATAGTTTAAAATTTTAAGTTTTGATATCAGGTTACTATAGTATTTCATAAATGGTCAGCGGTCTTTTTTGTGTGAATCACAACAACACACACCACGCGGCTGCTTGAAAATGAAAGTGAATGCCTGGTTTCTACATTGCAAATCGGTTGTCTAGTCATAGTCATTGCGAAAAATGTTGTAGTTTGCATTGCATTATCCAGACCACAACATTCAACAAAATAATTCGAAATTTCAAAACAACAACATCGCATATCTGAACCAAGATGTAATCTATACTACACAATAAAAAGATTTTTACATTTTAACTATAGCCAAATGTAAATTGCCTTTGAGCTCTTCAAATCCCAACACGAGTTTAAAGACTTCGTACAGCCGTGTACATTTATTTTTAAAATACCAATTAGGATTTCTCAAAGACATCAAAAATACGTCCACCCTCTGCCCAGCCACCTTTTCGCTCTTTCAAGCGTGTTGATAAAAGTTACTAATGCACAGGTATTTTGGGGTGCGTGGGCGGAAGGTATGTAGTGAAACAAACTGAAGGAGATGATTGATCACTGTGCAATTTATTTACAACTATTTCGCAAAGACAGTTTTCACTAAGCAATATCTTCCCCTAAAACACCTTTCTGTTCAACCCAGTGCACTTACACAGCTTACCAGCGGGTCTTACTGTGCATGTGTCGTTGTGAGTTGAGATGTAAAGAATGCAATGATGGTGAGAATTGATGACTGTGTAATTACTGTGTAAAGGGTTTGTGCAAAGATTTAAAAGTGCACATCATATACACTCCATCAATTCCCATTGCTACTCAGTTGAAAAGATGTAAATACTGAATTAATACTGATCTTGGTAAGTTTTGTCTGACAGTATATACATTTAATGCAATCTACAACTTTTTTCGCAAGATTTGAAATCTATGACTACAACTAGACTATCTCATCCTAGTAGGCTCAACTTAAGCGATTTGCAATGTAGAAACCATTTATTCACTTTCATATCCAAGCAGCTGTGTGTGTTGTTGTGATCACACAAAAAAAACGCTGACCATTTATGAATACTATTTGAGGAAATTTTCATAAAACCAACCAACCCTGCTTATAGTTTCAATAATAACCTTAGAGACCTGGTCCAACTTGCAGCCAAGAGACTAAGAGTGATTAGGGTCTATTGACACAACATTTTTATTGTTTTAATTTTGTGCCATGAAATATTGACTTTACAATGTCTGAGCCTCTACAATAATGACCTTATATTTTTTCACTTCCATACATATAACTTTTGTGTGTCATTTCTCTTTTATCCTTTTTTAAGCACTTTATCATTATTGTTGAACTTAGAGTGATGGATCTTCCATCACTTCAAAAGTTCAAGAAAACAGTTTGAAGTTGTGTTAAAAGTATAAGTGAAGAAGTCTTGATATTTTGATAAAATGGAGTTATCCTTCATATGAAAGTAAGGGGAAGCTAGAAAATGTTAGTGAATGTGGTATATTCTTTTTTGTTACTCCATGTACGATAATGCACACATGAGAAAAACTTTTGCAAGATCAAAAGACAACTTAGTACATACATACAGGGATTTTTCGAACCCTGTATAATAAATATGAGAATGAAAGCACTTCGAACATCAAAAATGTGCTTTGTTTGCATCTCGACACTAATGTTGAAAATTATACCTAGACAAAATGTACTAAATATGCCACCCAATCAAAACATATATTTTCTTATCCCTAACATCATTGGTAAGTAAATTGATTTCATCACTACTTTGTATTGTCCTCTTCAGTTTTTGTTTTTCATTGGCTCTCCCTCCTACAGGTTATTCTCGTGTGGTAATTGCACTGGTTTCACTGTATTTTTCAACAACAAACCCATTGATTTGCGCCAGTTGCTATGTAGTTCAACGAGCGTTAGATGAAGTGGATGGTCCAGTTGCAAGGAGATTTAAACAATGTAAGAGTTTTTTTTTAAAATTATTTCTATTTTTGCAACCTTGTTCCCAGGTTCTCCTTTTGCTTTCTCATAATTGGTTGAATCAGTAGCTTTCTTTGTCTCACTCCATATGCAGGAAAAAAACTGGCTTCGAGGTTACAGTCTATCCCTTTTCTTTCGATTCAGGTACATACTTTGGTGCTATGCTTGACCTAACAACTGACCTGTAAGTACCATGTTCATATCATTTCATATTTTTTCGACTAAACACAGTAATATTTGTAGACACTACCTTCCTAAGGTGTGAGCTAATTAATCCTTTGACAAGAATTATGTTTATATCAAGTATGATAGCTTATTTACATCTCTAAATGCCCATGTAAAACGTAGTTCCATTTACAAAACGAGTTAAGTTTGACTTATGTGTTTTACAATTTACACTCTACAAGACATAGAGTGAAAAACGCTTTTTGTTGTTTTTACTCAAATAAATTATTTTCAATTTCTCCAAAACAATGTTTTCTGGGTTTTTTTTTCATTGTTTTTTTAACTCCTGTTCTGTTCAAAATTACAAGATACAAAAAACGTTCTCATCAAATGACATTAAAATTATATCTATGAGGCGCATGAATGATATAGTTCCCCGAAATGGGTAATCAGTTGTTGTCATCTTCATTGCTTGTGTAGTTACGTCAGTTACGTCAGGTTTATCGTTAGTATTTTGCTATCATGAAAAGTTCGTCCTTCGAATTCATCTGCCTTTATTTTTTCTTTATTTGAGGTTCGCGTTGAATGGTTTACTTGTGGTGATGACTCACTTTTATCCGAATTATTTGTTTATGTTTATACTTTTGATCGGGTTAGACTTTACCTCACACATGGTGTTAATAGACTGGTAAGTATTGTATCTAATATTCACAGGCTAACTTCTATTCTAACTAAGAATTCTAACGATGTTTTATCGAAATGAAATCGATTCTTAATCGATATCAAGCCGATGTACTGCATGTATGTAAACCTTTCATACCTCACGTTCGGCTATGGTAATAATTATAAACAAGTTTAGAAGAACTTTGGCTCGAAAAGAAGTTATGAATAAATTCTATCAAAGACTTGATTAACACGACCGTTTAACACGTGGAAATCCAGTATCAGCAAATTTCATGGTTCGAAAAATTCTCTTTTTTGTGGAGCTCATGTCTTTCTCTGTTTAGCAATTTAAGAATTGGTTTACCATCCTACAAAGTTCCTTTCTCAGGAAGTAACAAGTTGTTACAGACGTTCTATGAATCTTGGGTAAGAAGAATTTGTAACAAAAGTTTTCGTTGTAGCTATATTTTCTGGCAGTGTATCAAATATTTGCATAAAAAGATTTTTCAAAGTGAAGCCCAAGTTACGCTAGGAATCTGGAACTATTGTTTCATCTGTTCTGAAATTCAAAAGGTTTTTTCTGTTGACGTCATGGTTTCACGTCGTTTTTAATGATGATGTGTGGAAAAGTGTCTAATTGTGTCGCTTTCTTTAGATAATTTCTATCATTTGATGCAACATACCTTAATGTTGTAAGGCAACTGTTTTCATTCAATAAACCCCTCTCTGCTCAAGTCACTATAGTTACCGGGTCCGTAGTCAGTCGATTTCATACTGAAAAAGATTACTTCTACTATCGCGGACGTTTTGTAACTCTCTTAGAAATCTACTATATTCATGTTTCGGATACTTGACCTGCATAGCTAAGTCTACTGCAGTGATTATTTCTATTAAGCAGCGCCCTCGACTTACGCCTGCCACAAGAGAGGGAAAGCTTTAACCCACCCTCAAATAAGCGCCCTTTCAAAATATAGGCAGGTGGCGCTGTATCGAAAAATTCTTGAATTGGATCAACACTGTGCAACGTTTAAAATACATGTGAGTGTATTTTAGAGGTGAGAATCTATTCTACACCAGGTTGTTGATAAAACTATTACTTTATATTCAGGCTGTGTTTACTGGAGTTTGTGCTGGAAAAGAAATATTCTATGTGGCGTTATACTTGCTGAACTTTTCAAATGGTCCCAATAGTAAGTTAATACAAACTCGATCCCAGGACTTCATAAAGCATTCTTGTGATTAAAACTTGATAAGGAAATATTATTGAATAAAAATCTGACGGACCTAATGATGGTTTTTACCGGAAAACTAATGTGTTTAATTTTAATTAAGACTTATTATTATATAATGGCGAAAGTTTCTAATTGAATTGTTATTGTAGTTTTAGGTTATGGCTTGTGGCGTTTACTGGCATGGTTGACATTTCCATTCTGTATCTTAAAAACCATTGTCAACATTCTTCAACTTGTTTATTCGTTTAAAACACTCGCTCAACTCGGATTCGAAGAAACCCAACCTTGATATTTCATCCACAAGTTTAATGTTTTCTTGGTAAATAAAAACATTGTTTAGGTACGAAACGTGCGCAATTCCCCAAAACTGAACTGATTCAATGATTTGGACGAACGAAAAACAGCATTTTTTTAAATATAGCTTTATATATATGTGCAGGGTTGGAAAAGCTGCCGGACATCGGCAATTTCTGAGAGCTTTATGTATCACTCAAAATGCATTTTCAAACGTTTGGAAAAATTGGCGAGCTTATCTGATAAAGGAGAGGTCATAGGTACTCTGTTAATGCGCAGTGTATTTCAGACTTTTTTTCAAATGTGTGAATAAACGAAACCCTGGGTTCATCTGGTGGGGTTACCATGGTTACTGTTTACATAAAGAAACTCCATATTCATTAAGGTCACTGAAAACTGTAATACGAACTAAAACGAAGCTGCTTCAGTTTAAATACATTCAGAGCAGGTATTCTTTAGAATTCTGTGCTTCAACATTTTATGCTCTGGTTTGAACGAAAGAAAAAGTCTTGGAATGGTAGTGAATGTTTATAGAAAATTTATAGAAACTTTAGGTAATTTAGACTTTATAGAAAATTTATAGAATTATTAACTTTTAATCATTGTTATATTATATATTTTATAGTTGGTCTGAAGTAGTTTTGTACTAGAAGATAAATACCACGTTTTATACTCTTCCTGCCTAGGGGTAGGTTACACGTACAATTTCGCCCCGGGGTGAGTTCAACCCTGTTTGTGAAGAAATCACTTTGTCTGTACACACGTTATAACCGGAGTGAAACACAACCCCAGGGCTTATTTCACTCCTGTTTATAAGGGGTAGGTTACACGTACAATTTCGCCCCGGGGTGAATTTTACCCCGGGGTGAGTTCAACCCTGTCTGTGAAGAAATCACTTTGTATACACGTTATAGCCGGGGTGAAACACAACCCCAGGGCTTATTTCACCCCTGTTTATAAGACAGGGGCGAAATTCACCCCGGGGCGACTTGAGCATGATTTTGACGTGTATGCATAAAATTGCTTTCAAACCAGGTTTAAAATGTGCGCAACTCACCTTTTTATGCTGAATTTCACCCCGGTTTTTAACCTGCATGTTATCGTAACAAAAATTTACCCCGGGCTGAAGTTTCGCCCCGGGGCAGTTTTCAACCCGCCTACGTGTAACCGACCCTTAAGACAGAGGCGAAATTCACCCCGGGGCGATTTGAGCATGATTTTGACGTGTATGCACAAAATTGCTTTCGAACCAGGTTTAAAATGTGCACAACTCACCTTTTTATGCTGAGTTTAACCCCGGTTTTTAACCTGCGTGTATCGTAACAAAAATATGTACCCCGGGCTGAAATTTCGCTCCGGGGCAGTTTTCAACCCGCCTACGTAACCGACCCAATTCAACACATGCTAAAGTCTGATCATTATCTGTAATCAAGATATAAGAAAGCTTTATGGCTCTGACGTCATTTTTACTGGCGGAAAATTTAAGAAACGTTTATTTTTTTAGCAGGTGAAGGTGAAGGGCAAGTAGCTGATTCTCTAGCAACATTTCCCAAATGGAACTCTTCTAATCCAATGAATTAAGTCTGTATGATTTAGTAAAGTAATTCAAACTCCATTGATGTTTGTTACACAATTTTTTCAATGTACATGAAATTATGATTCGTGCTCAGTTAACTGAATCAATCTGAAGTCATCAAAATAACATCGATGAACTGCAATCCAGTGCTCCTATGATTGGCGCACCGTTTATAAGAGATTCTGTTTCTAGGTAACAGCATTTGTCAACTGAAACAATAACAAGTACGTTATTTTTTCTTTCATTCTTTAACCAATCGCAAGTAGCTATTTGATATCACGTGATCAAAAAGTAGCTATTTAAACTTCAGTTAGTTCAAGTTAAAATACCACGGCAGAACTTTCGAAAGCACTATTGTGTTGTGACACTATTCCTTCTGAAGCAAGTCTTGCGTAATCACAGGAAGGATGAGCAGAAATTAACAAAATATTTGTACAGCAGATTATTTTTTTCGACCAAAATAAATATTTTTGTTGAATTTATATTAAAAGACCTTCGATAACATAAAAAAAATAAAAACATAAAAAACATAAAAAAAAAAAAATTAGTCCACGCGAATTAATTGAAGTTGGAACATCCGCGAAAATATGTCTCCGCGAAATGGAAAAAAAATTCATCCGCGAAAAAATGTCCACGCGAAAATTTATCTCGTTAAGGTAAATTCTGAATTCTTTGTCTGGTCCAACAAAAGTATGATAGTCATTAAAATTTACGAAAGTTTTGATATGTCCTTACAGAGATTAAAGGGATCCTATGAGGAAAAATAACTATTTGGTATGCACATGGATTGATTTACCAGCCATTTGACAACAGATAAGAGACCTTACAAAACTACGACGGCAACGCGGACGACGACGTGAGGCAAACAAAGGATTCACTTCATAGATTTGCTTTAAAATGGAAGTTTATTTCACACTATACTATTGGGAAATGTCTTTAATTTTACTAATATCATTATCAGATTTGCACGTTCTACACACAACGAAAACGAAAACGTGAGAATAGCAGTACTTCAGATAAATTTTCCTTGGTTCCTTCATGATTTTGCCTCTCTAAGTTCAAGAAAACATCTTGCATAAACATTATATACAAACTTCTTAACGCAATTGTACAATTTCTTTTGTTTTGCGGTTCATTAAAGATGAATATCTTGTACGTCGTCGTCTTCGTTGATATCGTACTTTAGTAAGGTCTCTAATATCCACGACACAACACCACATGAAAGATTCACAGCAAGAGGCTTTTCGTTTCGAAATTATTTTTAGATAACGAATGAAGTGAGATGGTGACAGGTGTCATGATGATGTCATGATGATGTCATGATGGGAATAATTTTCTTGAAGTGAGAAATCAACGAATAAAAATCACGAACTTTAGAGCAAAAAAATGAATTTTCGCATGGATTTATGTTTGCGCATGTTTTAGAGGATGTATAACGCGAAATTTCTCCAGTAAAGTTACGGGAACTTACGGAAAATTCACGTCACAATCTCTCTTCTGATAGGGGTGTATGGGGTAAATGGAAAAGCATAAATACATAATTTAAAAAAATATATAAGCGTAAACGATGGCAAATCTTTCTTGCCGAAATACTTCATACACCATGTCATCAGGATGGTTTTCATCTATAAAAGTAATGATAACAGATATTTAAAGATAATGAACTATCATAAGGTCGAGAAAAAGTTTTCTTGTGAGACAATCTCCATGAGAGAGCCAATCATTGTTTAATTTTGTTTGAGCACATTGTTAATAATAAACAGCTGCTCGTTCCCAGACAATTTCTCAATTGTTTTATTTCTGCTGACATCAGCGTAGTGCAACCCCTCATCTCTACATATAATAGTTCATTATATTTTTCTTTTAGTGCTAGCACTAGTACTAGCTGCTATTGACGTCATTTTTCGAAAAAAACATGGTCAAACTGTCACAATAACGTAAAAGTGAAGAAATGTTCTGAGGGTACCATTTTGAAATGTTGAAATTTTGATTAATCAGGAGGTTTGGAGAAGAATTTAAAAGAAATGGCGATTTTTAAAGATTGATTTTCAAATGGTATTTGAAAGTTAATTTCAGAACATAAAGCTTCCAGGCTAAATTAAGAACCTTTATGGTTCTATAGCGTTCTTAAATAAAAATATGTGTTCCAAGCAAATACTGACCAATCTTATCCTTCAAGTAAAAATATTAGTTAGAATGAATTTTTGGCCAGCAGTAGTCATACCCGAGAACGACCTATTTCTTCCTTTCTTTAATATCGATATCTGCAAGGATCTGAAATCCTCCAATAAGTTGGATGATGTTAATACCATTCTTCACCACACAGATCGGGAAAGCCACCAGCGCGATCAGTTTCCATAAACCAACGTTCAAAACTGAAAAGACAATACAAAAAGCTAGACAGACAAGAAATTGTTAAAAGCAAAGATTTTAGTATTCATGTACGTCATCAAAAAAGTAAAATATCAAAAGCATAAACAGAAAAGGGGATAATGTGCAAACAAAGAGGGCTGAAAATATGATAGCATGAAAGAATGAACTTGAGATATTAAAGATCATGAACCATTATGATGTTCGTGAGAAAACCGAGGTTTGAGACCGAAGCTCGTTAAATACCGGCAAACCAGGCATCACCATTATGACACTGGATAGTCAGATATGCCCCGAACATCGAATTGATGTATTCGACAATTTTTTATTATTTATATCACAGTAGTCATGACAACACGTTTGAGTTGACAAAAATGCGAAGAACTTAATAGGGATGCATTGGAACCATTAATGAACTAAAAAGGAGATGCCAGTTTTAAACTAATATTAACCTAACCAGCATGGCTAAGCATGGTGTGAGGTAAGAGAAGCAGGGGGTTAGGAAATTTCAGAAATGTTGCTAAGTCCTTAGAGGCTTGCAAGATTGAAAACTGAAAACGTGAATAAAACTGACATCCGTTTCATTACAATTAGTTACGAGACCAATTTTGATTGTTATGAATTTTAGTATAAAATACCGAACTAAAATCTCATTCTTACTGACTGGTCCAGTTGTAAAATGCAGAATGTAGAGCATAGCAAAAAATAACTCGTTCCCAGCACACATAGTAAACAAGACAACCTTAAAAAAAATAAACAAATGGAGTAACAGAATTTGGAAAAATATTGACTCTATATGGTCAAAACTCAGCATGCAATCAAATACAAAGTTTATTACATAATGCTGATGATATTTTCATGCAGGATGGTATGTGCAGGATAATAAACAAGTACAAAAAGGTTTATTTGCAGGTTTATTTGCAGGAATACATACTCGCGAAGTGTAATATAACTGAAGAAAATAATTTCCTTCTTTTGCGACAGTCTTATGAGACTGGTTACCAGCTAATAAGTTACTAAAAAACAAAAAACAAAAAATTTGTAAAGTGACATATCATTAGAGATGTTTTGACAGAAATCATTTTATTTCAACCTCTGCAGTTTATAGGTAACAATCTTATAGATATAAAGTTGAAATAAAATTAATCCTAAATTGTCGTGTGTATTTTTCGTAAAAAGTTAAAGAAACAATGATCTAAAAACACTTGGTTAAAATAAATTCAACCAGTTTAATTTTATTCATCATAGGACTATTTTATCTCAATGGAAACTGATACCTACCAATACCTAAAAATGATGAAAAAAATGTCGCCATAGGTATGTTTTTTAATAATTTTTCGAACAACAATATTTCTAGAATATTGAACTAAATATTCGGCATGTCGATTCAAACCATTATAATTCTTATAGATCTAAGTTCAGCTTCCATTTAAAAATAACATGTAAAACACAATCGTAAAATTTCCTATGTGTGTGACAGCGCGTGCGATCGCACTCGTCAAAAGGAGAAGACTGCAGTTATAATAAGTTATAACCATTTTCCTGGATTTTTAAGGATTTTAAGAAAATATTCTGCTTTCTCAACTGATAAGAACCAACGTACACACTGGCATACCAGCAGACAAAATCGTCAAAAAGTCACTGCAATACAGAGTATTTATTGAAATAATGTGTAGATTTCTATAGAAATGCACTCCTTCACAGGTATTTTTTGAGAATTATAGTCAGCACTATCATACAAACCTATAGACCTGCACCCAATGACTTGAGATGTCAAGGACAATGATAAAAATAAATAAAAATTGATATGTTGGATAAAATTGAGAGAGAACCACCAAAAGACCAGTAGTAGCACATCTAAAAAAAAGAAGAAAGATTTCCACTGATTGTAAATGAAGAACTCGTAGCTTCAAAAGGACAGATTTTCAACATTATCATCATTTTGATTTCAAAGTATTTATTTATGATCAATCCACATGAAATATGGGACAGAGTTTTGTTTCCATGGTTTCAGCCTCTCGTTTATGCTAAAAAGCATAACATCACCTACCTGTCAGTTACCATATCCAAAACAGCACCAACTTTGGTACCTTAAAAAATCATTAATCATCAATATATTTCAAAACTTAAATGATTCTTTGCTATATGCTACTGGTGCATGGTGACCACAATTTTTTTCATTCCATTTTCCAGGACTTTCCAGGACATTTTTCTTATTTTTCCAGGACAAATAAGAAACAAATTCCAGGACTTTCCAGGACAAATAAGCAAAATAAAGATATTTCCAGGATTTTCCAGGACCTTTTGATAGCTTGCCTTATGTATAAATAAATAAACGCAAAAGTTTTTTAAAAATGTATTTATTTTCTTACGAAGCTTTTCGTTACTTCAGTAACATCTTCAGGTATAAACAAAAATTAAAAATTATCTACATTATATACATCATTTAAAAGCCATAATTATCTAAACAAAAAAGCCGAGTGTGTTTTAAACGTAGCACAATAAAAAAAATGCGAAAATTATGATCAATGAGAAAAAATATATTAACAAAATCTAACTCTTAAAATATAAATTAAAAGATTGGCATAAAGAAATAAAAACATTAACCATTGATAATAAGGCTATATACCATTGAGCTAACCAAGTCAAATAACCAAACCAGAAATCAAAACTAATTTTTGCTGCCAAAGGTACGGTAGGTACGGTGTAAAGGTATGGTTTTGTTAACTGAATAACCTGGAATGGTTCATGGTTTTGAGTTGGCTTAGTTGACTTTTGGTTGATTTATTTGGTCTGAATGGTACAGGCTCTAATTTAACCTAAATGTTTGCTTTATAGTATATACCGTAGTTATATTAAAACTTTTCGACTAAACAAGTCTCAGGGCAAAACTAACTAAAATTCACGAAAGTATTCTTAAAAATTGTAATTTAGGCTAATTTTAGGAATCCTGTTTGGATTATTTGCGAATAAAAACATTTCAGACAAACTTGTTTGGGCAGAATTTTCATTGTGTTTTTTACTTTGTATGTGGCTTTTTAAAGCTGATTCACCCATATTTGAAACATCGATGTCCTTATAACAAATGGAGCAACGTGCTGTGTATTCGTTTTTTTGGTAAGCCAGGCCTTGTAATCACTTTTTGATAACCACGTATCAGAAAATTTGGTATTGCGTTTTGGCATTTTCTAAATTTCATTAATAATTAGTCAATGCAAATTCATGGATAAAGAAGTAACATAAAAAACATGTACAAAAGGTTCATAAAAATAAACATGTACAAAAAAATTCTAGATGAATTATTTCGAAAATTCCAGGATTTTCCAGGATGTGGTCACCATGTGGTGGCATTCAGAAAATACAGGAAGGTGTAATTTAGTCCACAATCCCGAACATCCGATTAAAGGTCCGATTAGGGGTCCCATTTGGGTAAAGCAAACCTAAAACATGGCTCAGAATTATTCTGTCTTGTAGAAAAATAGAAAGCGGGACTTAAACACAAACTAGTGGGGTAACTTAAAAACTATTTTCTTACATTGATTCAAAGCTCTTGCAGCATGTCCATCAAAAGCATCTAAGAAGCCACTTAATAAATATAAGATGGCCGCAACTGTGGAATTGCTTGGCATGAAATAAAATGACATTAATCCCAGCACAACACGAACATACCCTAAATAAATTAAAGAAATCAATCTTAGTTTTTTAAAATTGAGGCAAATTTACAAATAATCAGTTCGGGTATATTTTAACAGGTTAAATCACAAGACCAAAGAAACTTTCAGTCTTGAAATCAATCATTATAGGACATCAATATAATGTACATTTGTTCAGCTTTACATTTTCTGTACTTTTTCTCTTCACTACTTCTCCTACCATCTTGAATACATTGTTATTATGCATATTCCTTCTGGTTTTACTATTGGACCATACCTCCTACTTATTTTAAGCCTTACTTTACCAATTGACCTTCAGTGTAGTACACGTTGTTTTTTGCACAATGACCACTCTGTGGAGCTCAACAACTTAACACAACATCAACATACCAATAATGTTCGGCACAAAGAGAAACACATTCTCGTCAGCCATTTAATATGTTTCGATCATAAAATGTGAGTACTAAAAGAAATTGTGAAAAACTATTAACATGGAAAATGTAAAAACACATCTTAGATTTAAATGATATACTTTGGCTAACACCTTTGTATCAGGTTTAACATTTAATATAAAGCCAGTGTGCATCCCACTTTTACAACAGTAGGATACACAGTTTTATGGCCAAGTTCTTCTTAGGAGTAGTGTCTTCAACCACAGGCATGAAGGATGGTGGTATCAGTTAATATAATTTATTTAGAAAGATACATATAACAATGCTAATGAAATATATTAATAACCATATCACATTCAATCAACATCCAACACTGTTACGGTGATATTCGCTTGATGACGTCCAGTAAAAACTGTTTCAATTTCTAAAAGCACTTCTTAATTTATAACTTTATCAGCAAAAAATGGTTGAGACCTGGAATCAGGCCAGAGAACAATGCCAACAAGAAATCCTTATGACTATTTTTGTTTTACTAACATATGCCAAATATAAAATTGATGGTAGATATGAGGCTTTTCCTTTTACATGTACGACCTTCACTTGTTGATGGCAGTCTGGTGTCAAGGATCTCATGTAATGAGATTCCCTATTGTCTCACTCAATCAGTGTTTTCAGACCAATTAACTCCATTCTGAGTGAACCTCAAGTGTTACTCACATGAACAATGTGAAAATCAAGAATTTCTCAAGATTGATTGTTTATTCAAGAATACATTTGATACTTGGCATTGGGTCTAAGCTGAATCACATCTTCCATCCCCAAGAAAATGAAGTTTAGACTGTTTACGGTTAACCTTAAGAGGAAACTCGGAGTACCATACATAAACCGGCACTATTGCAATTCCGTACCCTAATATTTTTCATGATTGTGATGTAGAATTTCACGCTGATTACCTGAACAGGTTAGGGTTAGGGTCAGAGTTAGGGTTAGGTTCAAATGTGATGTTCCAGAGGATTTTGATAACAAATGATAAAATATTTTTCAAAAAACGTTAAAAAGGTTGCAAAAACAATAGAAAAGAACGTTAGAAAACATCTTGATAAAAACAAAATTCAAAAACGTTTCAAGAATTCGAAAGAGAAAACGTTTAAACGTTTCATAAAATGTTTTATGCAGTAACTGTTAAAAACATTTTATTGTTAAAAAACTTTATTGTTTCAAAATTTGAATTTCTACTTTTAGGTTGCTTCACAGTAAACAAAAGTTAGGAAAGTTAAAAAATAATCTAAAAAATGATAAATTCTTAAAATTCTTAAAGGAAGATCAGACACTGAACACAATAATCATTTTCACTCATAGTCAGTGAGCAGTTACTTTGGCAGCTATTTAGCTAGACAGAACTGAAGGCTGGTTTCCATATCAATCGCTGTGGTCTTGCGTATGAGTGTACTTTTATTCAGTCGCAGGCCACAGTGAATGAAGTGAAAACCGGCCTTTAGTTCTGTCTTCCCTTCAATCGAGTATTTCTGAAGAAATTTTCAGAGATCATAAGGTCATTATGGCCACGTTGATTTGGGAGAATTAGGTCATACATCCAATAGTCTCAGAACCTGAAAACATAATCAAAATAAAGTCCACAAAAGAAACTAAAAACATTGCAAAGCATTTGATTAAGAGTGAATCTTCACTTAGTGAAAGTGAAAAGTCTTTTAAAAAAGAATAATTAAGGTTTTGCCAGATCTGACATTCATTTTCTCTGTAAAAATTATAAATGTCTAATATGGTTAAAAAAAGTTGGACAAGTTGATATATTCCTGCAGGAATAACTACTCTGCTATTATGTTACTACTGTTCTGTACCATTATTTACCATTGTATACTTTACATAACAATGACTAACTATTGAACTTCAACATCAATTCAATTCCATTCATTATTAATTAACATGTTTGTTTATGCACAACATCATTGTGATGTGTAAAAACTTTTTGATGACTGGCTGGTGGAAGAAATGATTTTTAACAATATTGAGCAATAGGTTAGGCGTAGTGCTTAACTTAAAGAATTTTTCAAATATATACTTACTTATTCATGTACTCACACAACATCCAACAGGAAATAGACTAAAAAACCAAAACCACCTTTTTGGTGGTGAATTAATTTCGGAATGGCGCCCTATTCAACTATCAGGGCGGACTTTCTCAAAATCATTTGCTCTCTCCGCCTCTCTTGTATGCTTCATATAGATATCATCAAACATTTGGGATATTTTCCTAAAACTGTAAATGCATTTCCTGTAAATACGTGAGTGGTGTGCAGATATTTTTGGTTTTGATTCCTACTTTCCAAAATTATTGCGGTGGTAACACATACCTCTTCTTGTGTTCATTCTGATGAGGACAAATATTTTCTTGTTTGCCGTCACAACGAAGGAGAGAAAACAACCAGAATGCTCATGATCACTTTGGGGCATTCTGAGTTGGTAATTGATCGATTTATTATAATTATTATTATTATTTGTAATACCATAACCGGAAATCTTTGTAATTATTTTGACAGATGTGAAAGATATAATTCCTTTCATTGTTTTCAGTTAAACGTTCCTGACGATGTTCTGCGGATGCAGAACGAAATATTGAATTAAATAATAAATCAAAATGAAAAAAAAAAAAAAAAAAAAAAAAAAATTCTGAGTTGGTAATGTCTGCTGCGCCCCACCACCGCTATGCTTTCATCATCACCGTCAATTTCCTCCCCTCTCTTCATCTTTTTCCTCCCTTTCACTAGCGCCCGGCGCCCACGCCACATGCGATGGGAAATGTTAATTTGTTTCTGCGCTCCATACTCCATAACAAATGCAATAGGAACCATAGTTTCGAGGAGAGATTTTATTATGGTGTATATGATATCATAAATTCATAAATTATACATCAAAAATAGCCAAATATCTGTCAAGTTTAACTGCACTTAGTAGCAGACGTTTGTTGTATAAGAGCTAGGCAGACTAAAAGTTATTAAAGTTATTAGAGTTGTTATTACATTGCAGTTCATTTTGATTATTTGTTTGTTGTTGTGAGAAAGGGATTTCATGGGTTTTGTCATGTGAGCCTTAAAATGATTATGAGGAATGAGAGGATACACAAAGTTTATAAAATCTTTTTAAAGTTTTAGAAAATTCTATTCTTGGACAGATATTTTTAATGAAAAATCATCAAATTAGATTAGCTATACAACACACCATATAATAATAAAAGTATTTTGTTGCCGTGCATAAAAAGTTTGTTCACTACATTCATGTACAAACACAGCTGAATGCTTCAGTAACCTTTCAAATTTTATTGATCGTTATTATAAATAAAGCTAACTCTTATGTCTGAACTTTTAGAGTTTTCAGGAGGTTGGGTACACGCATCGTAGATAATTTATGAATACTCAAAAATTGTGCGTACAAAGTTGTTTTGATGAAATTTAGATTTTTGAAATTTGGCCGCATGGGGGGGAATAGCAAATTTTGCATTTCTTGAGGGGGGGAAGGTATTTTGTGGGGGAAGCTTTTCCTTGGGGGGGATCATTTTTAACTGTTCATATTTTCTTCATTATTTGCAAAGTTTGTTTATATTGCTTTTATATTGTTTATATTGCTTTGAAATCTAACTCACATTGAACACAAGACTATTTTAGACAGCCCATTTTTTCACATTCAGAAAGTGAGACTTGATATTTTTGAGAAGTTTTGAGAGAGGAAGAGAGCATAGCCTACAAAGAAGAGAAAAAAACATTTTATATACCCGTATGCATATATATTGATCATGGTTTACATCTACATTAAGGGTGGGGGAGTTTTCAAAATACTTTGCTTGAGGGGGGAGAAGCTGACCCTAGGGGGAGGCCTTTGCTTGGGGTGGACCAGGGGGGTGGAGGACACTATGTTCATCAGGTATGCGTCGTAGAAATTGGTCTAGTTTAGTTTTGAAGGTGGTTTTGGCACAGTCACTTGTATTTCTGATATGTTTGGGAAGCACATTGAAGAGTCTTGGCCCTTCTTCAGACAGACAACCTTTCCAGATATTTCTATGGGTTGAGTTGACTGGTTTGAGGAGACATTTCCGTCCTAGCCTCTGACTTGTGTGTGCATGTATACCACCGTTACCATCATCAAGATTAAAGTTTGGGACTAATCCTTCAAGGATGCACCAAGTGTATATGATTTTATATCTTTCTCTTCTCCTCTCGAGACTGTAGATATTCAACTTCTTCAGTTTTTCCCAAAAATTTAGGTTTCTTAGTGATGGCATACCGTTCAAAAATGATTTCTGGAGGGCTTCAAGATCTTGCTTAAGAGATCGTTTCGTTGGATCCCATAACTGAGAACAATAGTCCAGGTGTGGAATAACCAACGATTTCCATAGTGTTAGCATCAGTATTGTGTCCCTGGATTGAAAGGTTCGGTAGATCCATGAACTTAAGTTCTTAACTTTCTGGATTATATTTCCAATTTGCAAGTCGTACGACATATCAGTTGACAATATAACACCAAGATCTTTCACAGAGGTGACTAAATCAATTTTTATTCCTGTATCTGATAGGTATGAAGAATGGGACTTGAGCTCTGTATTCTTTCCATATGGGAGATGCTCAAATTTTGTTCCATTTAATTTCATATTATTCTGTTCTGTCCACTCGTAGACAGCATGAAGGTCATTTTGTAAAATTTCAAAAGAACAAGGTTTTTTAAAGGACACAATGTAGCAATTATGGAAAAAATAATCTTTGTTCAACTTTTCTTAACTAAAGTTTATGAACCCCCGTTTTAAAACATACTATGGTTGTATATTTTATGACTTATATTTTTTAATATATATATGTGTTAATGAGAAAGCTTATTAGACTGAAACTAATGATTTGGCTATGAACGTGGTGAACAGACTTTAACATCTGAATAAGTAAATAACTTAATTCTTTCAGAATGGCCCTTGCTTCTTTTAATGTATTACAAAGGAATTTTCAATAATAGTTGAAACAAAAGTGACGTCTAGGAATTGGACAACATTTTTGAGGTTGCTGCCGATTTTTCATAGAGATTTATTTTAGCTGTTGAGGGCAAAACATATTTTTCACAAAAGAAATTTTCACAGTTTTTGAAAATTTATCCCTATCAAAATTTCTCCCGATAAAGTATATTAAAGTTACTGTAACTTCTTTTTGTGTAGGTATGATTGCTTGGTAATTATTTCCCCTTTTCTTTTTATAAGAACTATTTTTATAAGAACACAAGCCTCAGTTTTGGCTACAAAATGAGAACGAAATAAGAAGATTAAGAACAGCCTGAGTCTGATTTTTATTGTAACATAAGAACAATCTTGCAATTCTCTCTCTCTACTGATAAATGGTTTAGAAATAGAATTGTTTTCACTAATGATTGTTTCTTTCTTCCCCTTCAAATGTGAAAATTAATTATGGTACGATGTATGCCTGCAGGCTCATATAGGTTAGTACCAATTGGCTGCCTTTGTTTGTTTCATTGCCTCGTTGTGTTACAAATTAATTTGAATCGTCAAGAAAATAGAAAGCAGAACAAGACTTGTCGCAAGAGTGTTTCTATAAAAAAAGATTTTTCGTTTTACTGGAACTTCCATAATAAGGACAAAGTGAGGCTGAAATCTGAAATTGTGTTCTTAAAACAAAGAACAAAATGAGAACAATTCAGTTTGAAGAAGGTTCAAAAAATAAGAACAGCCAGTCTCAGGTCAGTTTTTACTGGTTCTTATTAGAAAAAGCATGTAATAATTATGTATGGTTAATATGTGTTCAACTTATAGAACTTAACCTCTTATTTGTAGATTTTTAGAATTTAAGTTTCAGCAATTTGTATAGGTCCTAAATTTCATTTTGTGTGTGATTTGAATTGTCTTCAATTTGTACTTGGAAGTTTTCTGCATGGCATTGAAAGTTTTTTAAGGCTACTGGGGTAACAAATGAAAGGAATCTGAGATGTGCATAATAATTTATTGAGTATTAATTACAAGTTTTAGGGAAAGGTTTAGTTTAGTTAGGTTTTCCAAGGGAGGTTAGCGCCATACTTACAAACAAATCTTGATGAAAAGATTCAATAATAACATTTTATTTCATATATTTTTGTAGAAATATTGATGTGTTTTATAAAGTTTTTTATTTTTGCATCTTCCTTTGCAAAGTGTCAATCATTCCATTTATATGTAAGTTAAAAGTAATTTTTGATGTATTTTTAATCACTGTCTTACTATATTCTAGTCAAAACAGCAAGCATATAGGTCTATAAAATTGGTGCATATTCTACTTTCTTCTTTTCATTACACTTTCCTTTCATAGAAATAGCAAGATCCTGAAACAGGTGATATCAATGTTTTTACTGTAAACCCTGTGAGTACATTTTGTTAAAAATACCTGCAAAGGAGTGCACTTCTATAGAAATATACACACTATTTCAGTAAAAATTTTCTTCATTTTAGTGGCTTTTTGCCCACTGTCAAGTCACTTTGGGTGGTCATTGATTATTCATTTTTTTAAAGATAAACAAAACTTTGGTTAAGAGTGACGTCATGATATATAAACATTCCATTGATAAATATTATTTGTGTACGTAAGTAGATTTTTTTTTAAGAAAAGTGGTGAAAATGCAAGACAGACATTGGTACATTTTGGTGTTAATTGTTATTATACTTGAAGTAAATACCCCTCCAGCTTTTCTTATGATAATTTTTTCTATTACTTAGCTTAAATAAGCTTTGAATTGCTGTTGGTGTTCCAGATTGTTTTCTTTAATAGATCTTTCAGGAAAACACCTTTTGTAAGAAATTATTTTTTCTAAAAAAATCCATTTACATTCTTTTTTAATTTACAGGATGTCTATATCCTAGAAAGTAACATAATTTTTCTTTACCCTTGCAATTTTTTATATTTTGGTTTTCATCCTTAGTTTTTCGAATGGCATGCTGCTTAGTTTGAGACTTAGCAAAATAGAATTAATATAAAGGAAATATCTAGTGGAGAAATTTTTAATGAAGTTGTATACACTTATATGTAGTTTGAGATTTTTCGTCCTGTTAAGTTGGCATAGTTTCCCGAGGCATTGGCTGCTCTGTACAACAAAAATCCACTTCTCACTACTTTATTGAAGGGATTCCTGCGTCAATGACATTTACAAATGTGATGGAGTTCAAAAAATTGTTTAACAAGTCTCTTTTCAGTATTTTATAATTATTTATAGTTTTTGAGATATTTCTCTTTTAAAATGTTATATTTAAGTTATGCAATGCATATTTATGATGTAATAATATAGTAGCTAACACTTTTCATTGCAATTACTTTAGAGATGATTAATATTACATCTTTGTAAGTTACTATATGGAGTAACTTACTCCATATAGTAACTTACAAGTAAGGGCTTCCACTCTGAGTTGATTTATAGAAGGATGAAGTCACATCAATGCAACGTACAATACAATGATCAGAACAATGGTGAGAGGCGGTTACAGGGCCGTAATTTCGGGGGGCTAGTGGGGCTAAAAATCTAGAATTTGGAATGATTTTAAGAAAAATTGAAGTAAAGTATTTAGGGAAAGCTTTTCATGAGGAGGCTCCGACCCCTCTACTCAAAATATTTTCTCCATTATTTTAGCCCCCCAATATTTTTGAAGAAATTACGGCCCTACAGTTATCGCAGGAAAGAAGGATCATTCAGTTACGAACTTACGAATGAAGAACTCCTAAAAAAATGCAAAACAGAAAGTATCATTCAACACATACAAAGACAACAACGAAACTAAGTTGCACACACCATTCGTAAACCAGACTGATTGCTTTTCAACAGCAACAAAGGAACGACACAAGGTCGACAAATAACACTCTACAACACAGTTATCATAAATGAATGTACCACACCGGAAGTATTGCATCGTAACGCCCTCTCACGACTCTATTAAGAAAAGATTTGTATTAGGTCAACAAGAAAAAACTACATACACGATCATATCATATCATATACATATCATATACATATCATATACATATTATATACACATAACTTAAAACGTTTATACACATTTATTCCATAATTATAATTGCAAGATAAAATATATAAATAGAAAACTGTAAAAAGAGGATTCTCAAACAACTTTGTGAGTTCTATCATCCCTCCAAATATCAATTTGGATGCAGGAATTCCTTTAAGTCATCACAGAAATGGGAATAGATAAAGTTTGATGGAGTTCACATTTTAGCTTGAAGAATTTTGAAATTTATGAACAGGAGCCAGACCAATGCAATACATGTTCGCTTTTCTGTTTAATGGTTGGTTGTAAGTTTAGTGTGATGGTTTATTGATTAACAATCTTCTTTTGGTATGTTTACCAATTTGGTTAATATTGTTTACTGCAACTTTTATATCAAATATAATTCAAATAATTTCTATTTTTATTTCACAGAATGTTTCACAAATAATTACCAAAAAAGATCCGAAACAATCAAACATTGATTTTACTCGCAATATTTTAGATTATCTCTTTGACAAGTGCTTCAAACGTCTTTATCTTCTATGTTTTTTGTTGGTTTTTTTGAAAAATTTTGGATTTTTTCAGTCTGATACCATCAGATATACCAAAAATCGTCATGGTAACTGAAGAGGAATGGTGATTTCCTTTTAAATAATTTTATTATTTCAAGTTTTTTTGGGGAGATGAATTTCTTTTTGAAGTTTTGAAAATAAATAACCTTTTCGGTTCAATTTCATATGAAACTCTAATAAAAAAATTTTTTAAATTTTTAAATCAAAGTCATTTCATACAAATCGGAGGTAAATTGTTAGTGGAATGCATCAGAAACAAAAATTTGGCATATGTATTATCTAAAATGACATCAACTGTATGATTTGTTGAATTATTTTATCCTGCGTGTTTGTCCAGCATGTTTTTAAACTTATTAAACTGTTCAAGTAGTGTTTGGCATTTTTGGCACCACCAAGTGGTTATTTTGGCAAGTCTACTCTATTGACATCTTTGAATCCAATTCTTTAAATTGCCAAAGATAACACAACATGATTGAAATAAAAACATTTTTGCCAAAGTAAATGTATTGTTTTCTGAGGTATGAAGTGGAATACTTACTGAATATAATGTTTATTATTTGTTTTCCTATGAGATCAAAAATGATATGAGATCAAAAATGATATGTTCCATGTTTTCAATTTGAAGCATTGAAAACCAAGGAGTATTTTCATTTGAAATTAAAAACTATTTGAAAATTTCATTCGAACAGGCACATTTCAGAACTGAGCAAGTCTCGTATCACACAAACATTCGTGAAATGAAAATGAGGTTACTTTTTTGTAGTGAAAAACAAAATAATATGACATTATGTCAAAGAAGGCAGACCTAATAGAATGTGTTGGTCAACCAAAGGATGTATCAGGTAAGTCATTGTCCTTGCTTGCGCATCTAGAAACCAATCCACTTAAAAAAAAAACAACATTCCATTTGTTCAAAAACGAAAATATGTCTTGTGTCCGGACTGATTCCTTGAAAAATAGACTTGGCTTCTGATCTTCGTGAATGATTTCAAGATGTGAGCAAAAACAGGAATTCTGAATTATAAAATTTCCTTATTCAATGTAAACAATTTTTTTGTTAATTTTCTTTTTTATTACTTGTACATTTTTATGCGTATTTGAGTTATAATTAGAAAGTACTGTCACATGGTTAACTTAAGGATATTCGAAGAAACCACTTCCAAATTAAACAAGTAAATACTTCAGTGGACAGGTGAGAATATTATGATTGCTTCAAAACAGTTGTTCGTACACTTGCTTTGTTTTTTTTAGAATTATGTAGGTCTGGACAGTTCACAGAGAAGCCTCCTCTACCAGAAAATGTATGTTCTATTTATAACCATCACTGCAATTCACTCATCTGCCGGTCAGAACTTTCATTTCACACCTCCTTTCTTATTTACAGAAAAAGAGACGCAGAAAATTATCAGACAATATATTGACAACTGTTACTAATTTGCCATTACGTAAACGAAGGCTTCAAAGCATGGGGTCTGGTAAGGAAAGGATTTTCGATTTCTCATTATGGTGAATGTGAGTTTAAAGTGGACCTTAAAGAGAAAGAAAAATCTGAAGAAATTAGTTGATATACATGACAATATTTTAAGGCATTCATTGTCTCCAAAAGTTTTCTTGATCGTTTACAAGTTACCCCCTAAAGTGAATTTCTAAAACCAAAAGTTTATCCATTGTTTGTATTTGTGGATTTAATGATCAAATCATAAGCGAGAAAAATGCAGATAGAAAATCGGGAAGTGAATTCTATAAGGAGAGATCCTTCACTCTGAATGCTTACACTTGATCCACTCATTATTTCATCCACTCGTTATTTCATCCACTCAATTCCTTCTTTTGTAGTGTGCACAAAGAAGGCGAGAGTGGCATCTTCTGTAAGTTTACCGAAACAACAAAATGCAGTGTTATTCCTGAGAAGGTTTGTTCTTCTTGTTTTCTTGCTATTACCTTAAACGCACAAAAGTCGCGAGCATTAATTGCCGCGAGCAGCCTAAACTGACATAAGTCGCGTACATTAAGAGTCGCGAGACGCCATGTTCAGGAACATTTTTCTACGCATAAAATCCTGTAGAATACACAGATTAAAGCAATACCGAGAATACTTCAATAGCTGGAAATTCACGAAGTATTTTTTGCGAAAGTCGCGACAATTTGTGCTCGCGACATTTTGTGCCTTTAAGGTATTCTCTATCACAGTGTTTAACGACGACGATTACGACATGATTCGTCAGATTAGTGCGACGGCTACTAATCTCCGACAGACGTATTTTTTACGCCCTTGGAAAATCAAAACACTTGAATGTTTTGGAAGTTTTTTAAATCCTGTTGATTAAAAATTTCGTTAAAAATAATTGTCGGGACGAGAGGTTGAATTTGAAATGTTCTAGTTAAGATGGATGGATGAATGGTTTTTCTATCACTATCAAATATATAATGTGCAAAAAGTTTCTTTTTCAAAAATCTATGGAAGTAAACGTTACAAAACATCTGGTTTAGAAAATTCTTTAACGTCAAATTTGAAGTGGAGAGGTCTAGCCCGTGTTTCGTTTTGTTTGGCATAATCTCCCCAATAGTGATAAATCTTCATAGTAATAGTAAATCTCCCTAATTACATACAATCTCCCTAATTAGATTAAATCTCCCTAATTACATAAAATCTCCCTATAATTACATAAAATCTCCCTAATAATAAATCCTGTCTAACTATTCACCAGACTGGTATTGCTTAAAAGTACTAATTTAAGATTAACGATTTTTTTTTGGAGTTTTATTTTCTCCTTTTTTTCTTTTTTCTTTGTTTTCGAATTGTTATGTCAACCAACTTAAAAATTCTCAGTTTTATCTTTCGGATGAATATATTGTCAAAGGAACTATATATCGCTCCTGTTTTCGCAATAGTTTTATATTGTACATTCACAAGATGAAACAAAATGTATCTCTGAAGATAACGCGAAATACGTGGTTTTCCTTCTCAGTCTTCTCAATTCTCCATATGTCGTTCTTGGGGTGTAGCTAAAACTACGAAGACTTAAAATTCCCCGGAGAAACAAATCTGTAAAGTATTACTGGTGTATGTTGAAAGTTTCAACTTTTTTATCGATTCGCAGGTGAGTGGAACAGGGAACGATCGCCTGTTCGCAGATGAGTGGAACAGGGAACGATCGCCTGTTCGCAGATGAGTGGAACAGGGAACGATCGCCTGTTCTCCCAGAAAATTTGTTTAAAAATCACTGCGAAGCATTGCATTTTTATAGAAATATAAGAGAAGAGGAAGAATGCATTTCAATGGAAATATACACACTATTTCAATGAAAATGCCCTTCATCGCAGTGACTTTTGACGATTTTGCCGCCATTTCTACCATTCACGTTTTCTTTCTTTTCATTCAGCTCTCGAATCTCTCCTACACCAGTTGATGCAAACACACAACAAGAACAGCAGAACGTCGAGCAACCGACCAGCAGTCGTCTATCTGTCTGCCGCATATCTCTTCATGGAGAAAGCCGCTTAAGCGTACACGACAACGTACAACAACCGATCGTCAACGACGTTTTTGTCGAAGAGCGTGACGGAAAACGTACGGCAGAGAATCCAGAAGTGATCAGCACGCCAACTGATTCCATCGCATCTTTGGATGAAGATATGTTGAAGGTGAAGCAAACAAGTCTACCGGACCTTCGATCCAAGACTAAACTTCAACCTGGTGGTCGCAGTAGGAGTCATGGTGATGTTCAGCTGAAAACTAGTCTCGGCTCAACGAATCTCTTAACCAACCAACAGCCGTTTACCGCTAAACGTGTCCCTAGCAGTCCGCGCTATCACTCCAGTGAAAATGTCTTGAATGTGAATAAAAGAAGGAAGAGACCTCCGACTTTGCAGAACGGAATACATGTTCTTGAGGTAACCTGGTTGATGTGATTTCTTCTTCTGCGTTCTCCATTCTGCTACTTGTAAATACTGTATTGTATATATTTTTTTAAGGTCGATCAAGTGAATTACTATCAGATCTTGGAAGAGATTGGACGGGTAGGTGGACTACTTTGATGCACCACACCACACCACACCACACTATCTCATCGTTATTGTCCTACTATATAGTTATCTCAGATTCACTCGAAGTAAATATTCGTTAACCAATGTTATTCATTCTAATCAATCATATTTTTCAGTATGGATAGGTCTTAATGGAGAATAAAGGATTGAGAGGGGCGTTTAGTCGGTTCAATCAAAGATTTCAGAACAGAACGTTCGATTACCCAGATTCTGTCTAAATCGTTATTTTCGTTTGTAGGGTTCGTTCGGCTCCGTCTGCAAATGTTTGTGTCATCGAGATCATTCTTATTACGTAAGTTTGCTGTACTAAAACATTTCTCGTGATCTGATTGGTGAATATATGGTCCACGGAATACTCACTTTAATTTTTGTTACAGGCTATGAAAATAATTAGTAAAAAACGCTTAATGAGGAAGAACAGAACTTTGGGTAAGTCAAAGAATGTTTGTTTCTACTGAAGTGTTGGGTAGGTTTTTCATCGAATTTATTATTTGCCTCCATAGCACGTAATCCCGGTGGTAAAAATCGGAATCCACTGGAACCTTTACAGCGTGAAATAGCAATCTTAAAAAAGATGGACCATCCGAATATCGTAAAGCTAATCGAGGTACGAAATTCAGTTTCTTTGTTTTTTGAGACTCCTTCGTTGATGCTTTGACATTTTGTTGTTTAGGTGATTGACGATATTCAGGTGGACAATGTATATATGGGTGAGTATGGATAGCCAACCAGATGGAGGGTGTTTAGCATTTCATTCAAGTTTCTAAAAATTTCATCTATTTTCGTTTTTAGTTTTTGAACTGATGCATTATGGGTAGGTAGATAAATACCCATCATACTTTCAGAAAGCTTTTATGTGTTGTGTTTACTGTTAACGAGGATACTAGCATATCCACTTATGTCCCCATAGCCAAAAAAAAGATACCCAGTGGGAACATTTGATGAAAAAATCGCTGCGGAGGAGTGCATTTCTATAGGAATATGCACACTATTCCATTAATAATGCTCTTCATCGCAGGGACCTTTTAGAGATTTTGCCCACTGAGTAGTCTGGAGAATTGTTAATGTTTTTGCCGGAAGAACTTTACTAGTACCCAGTGCTTTACCTGCACGCTGGTGTTGGAAAACATTTTAGTAGTTTGTTGTTGAAATCTTACTTTGATTTTTCTCATAACTGTGATATCGCCTAGCAACGTATCTTTCATATCGCCTAGCAACGTATCTTTCATAGTTGAAGTCAAATGTGTGACCTTCTCACAAATAAAGTTTCACAATGAGTATTTGCTACTTTTTCTAGCGTGGTCATAGAAGTTCCTACTAAAGACTATATCCCTGAAGAA
This sequence comes from Turritopsis dohrnii, assembly GCA_027922465.2. NCBI lineage: Eukaryota > Metazoa > Cnidaria > Hydrozoa > Anthoathecata > Oceaniidae > Turritopsis > Turritopsis dohrnii. The sequence continues at coordinate 412,161 of BQMF02000258.1, read as the reverse complement.
CGCTCCCGGAGATTATTTCGTGATCTGTTACTCGGAATTGAATATTGTGAGTAAAACTGCATTGTATTTGTATTTGTTTTCTATTCTGTTGTTGTTGTCTCATTCACCCCGATTCTTTTACACGTTAGTACACTACTCAAAGATTATTCATCGAGATATTAAACCAAGTAATTTGTTACTGGATAAAAACGACCACATCAAGGTATTATGCTTCTAAAAACGTTTCTTTGTGAAATTTTTCATTTAATCCTTTCATGTTAATCCTATCACAGCTTTTGCCACCATTTTGCTTTTTTTACTCCATGTTTATTCTATCTAGATCGCAGACTTCGGTGTTTCAGATATATTTGAAGGGGAGGACGACTTGCTTTGTAAATACGCAGGTTCTCCAGCATTTCAAGCGCCCGAGGTTTTGAATTATGGTGCGTAATTTATGATAGTTGTTCTTCTCTCACTGCAATGTATGTTCGCTTTTTAAACTCTGGTTTTGGATAATATTGGTGATTAGATGCGAGGTGTTTTTAATTTAGACAGTCGTGATAAATATAGCGGAAAGGCGGTTGATGTGTGGGCGATGGGTGTTACTCTCTTTTGTTTTCTATACGGAAAGGTTTGTGAGGTCATTGGTACTCATCAAATTGTTTCGATACCCTTCGTACTTATGCTTCTGATATATTCTAGTGCCCATTTTTCAACGCAAGCATTGGCGAACTATACAACATGATCAAAACCGAACCGTACGTTTGTTCTCCACCATATCTGTTTTCTTGATGATCTCCGTTGCATGTTCTTTTTCTTACTGAAATCTTTCTCTTTTAGACTTCAATTTCCCGACGAGTATGTATTTTACCATTTTTTTTTTAATTTTAGGAGTTTTTTCCTATTTAATCTCTTGAAGATCTCTTATTTATCAATTATTGTATTTCCTCTATTAAACGCCGCCCTCTATTAAACGCTGGACTTATAGCCGAACATTTGTAACAAACACCTTCTAAAACGCCTTCTAAAACAGGCTAAACAAGAATTCGTTTAAATAGTTTAATAGTTTTGTTTGTTTTCTATCAACAAATTCTTCCACGTTTACATGAATATTTGATGTGTAGTTAATTGCTATAAAATAGAATACATTCTCTCATCTCATAGAAGAGAACGGCGACAGTGATATTGCTCTTCTATGACATTTTTGTGAACATATCTTTTGTGTAAAATATTTTCACACAATCATTTGTAACGTTTTTAAGGATAAGAAAACATTGTTGTTTAAGTTTGCTTTTATGTAATTTTTTATTTTGAAATAAACGCCGCCCTCTAATGAATGCCTCCCTCTTTTTAACGCCGCATCCAAAATTTGGAATTTGGAATAAACACCACGGCGTTTATTAGAGGAAACACGGTACTTGATTAATTTGTATTATTTGTTCATTTCTTCAGACCAGTTGTCAATCCACAAGCTGTCGACCTCCTGTCGCGTCTGTTATCTAAAGACCCGAAAACGCGGATAACCGTCTTGGAAATCAAGGTATGTGTGGTGAGGTCATCTCATCTGTTTAGTCCTTCTCTCCTCGTATCAAGGTAGAGTATCGTGTGGCGAGGTCATCGTTTATAAGCATAAGACGGCAAAACATGACGTAAGCATGCTAGTAATCGTGTCGTGTTACTAACCGTTCCATGTACGATGCATGATGTAATCAGTGATGTAATCATAAAACGACAATGATTGTCGGGTAAAGGCGAATGTCCACTTCAGATAATTGTTCGCGGACCGGACCGGATGGGGTCGCAAAACAATAGACTACGTGCATATATTACGTAATATTTTCACGTGGTCTATTGTTTAGCGAACCGATCCGGTCCGGTCTGCGGATAATTATCCGAAGTGGACATTCCCCTTAAGGTAAACATACTGGAAGATCAGAAAAACTTCTCTTGTGTGTATTTTTTTTTTTTTTTTTTTTTTTACGTTTTGTTCATTGTTAGGATCATCCATGGGTAACTGAGGCTGGTTCGAATCCATTGCCTAGCACCGAAGAACACTGTAGTGTGATCGAGGTTACCGATGAAGAAGTGAAGAACAGCATTAGGATCATCTCCAAGTTATCCTCATTGGTAAACACAAATTAATAATTTCATAAACTAGTATCACGGGCAAAAGTTAGTTAAGGGTTTTAATCAAAACTGATTCTGAACAGTCAAAAAAAGAACAGATCTTTACTTTCCTAGACATGCTACTAAAACAAATCCGAAAAAAGCACTTGAAACTGAATTACCTTATTATGTTAAAAAGGTTCATTCTAATACCTTATATCAGATAAAATTTCCAGAATTTTCGTCATTTTTGTCCGACATTGTTTTGTCTAATAAGATTTGTTTTCTAAAAGGTACTAAGAAACAAAAACTCAACATCTTGGCCAGTACCTTTGTCCTTATAACCAATCTGTTCTGCTTCGATGGATGCATATCATCAACATAGTTCAAACTCAAATTTTGAAAGCGACAGGCATAATAAAGGACGGAGTAGGTAAATTGTTACGTGCTTATTAAAAATGGTGTTACTGCCATGGTTTCGTGTCATGGAATGGTTTACGGATAGTATTTAATAAAATAGCTAGACGCCAAGACGGCGTCGCTCGCCGCCCATGTTCAGCCTGCGTTGTGTCACAACAAAGGAGTTCACGAAATATGAAATAAAGGACTTGGCAACCGAAAGTGTATCCATGTTGTAGAGCTCGAAAAACTGATCAGAAAATGGTATCCTTTTGCTACCACTAACTGTTGCAGAGTTATCGTCGATCAAAAATTTTGATGACGTCACAGACTCGTCCCCCAAAAAAATTAGGACCTAAATTTTTCGTTACCCCATCGCCTGTATAGCGGACCCCGAAAAACGTCAGTTATCCCTATTGCTTACCGAGATAATTTTCCCCAAACGTCGCGTTCTATTTGGGTCTCAATGGAATGGCTTCACACTGATGTCGCGCAAAAGATAAGAAATAACTTCTCTCATAACTCAATCTACATTTTTGCATGGTAGACAGACAAACAAACAGAGAAATCGGTTATATACCGTAAATGACCGATTAAGCGCCCTGGGAGCTTATAATTTTTTTTAACTTTTACGGTGGGCGCTTATACGGACGGGGCGCTTGATTGAGTGCTGGGCGGTTAATAAAAAAATCACTATAACAGTTTATCTTTTCACTGAACATCTTTTTCCGTTTTGGTACAAAATGGAAACACTAATCGAAAAGTCTAATTCCTCTTCTTCATCATCTTCATCTAAAAGTCCCGCGTTGCGAGGGCGATATCGTCTTTTCTTCGATTTTGTCACTCGTATACGGATTTTCATCGGGTTCAAATAAAATGGACAGCTCGATAAATGAACTTTCAGCTGAAAATAATTCATTCCCGCGCCATTAAGCTTCCTTCATTACGCGAAATTAAACCGCTTACCTAATTAAGACAGTCAAATTTAAGCTGCACATTAATTAAGCCGCAATGTACATAAGTTGTGAAAAAATATGTATTAATTAAGACGCACCTGAAGAAAAAATAGTTGATAAACAAAAAGGGATAAATTCATTTATGCAATGAAAGCATTCTCTTACTCATGAAAATTTACATGTATTGATCAAGTAAAGAATGTTCACCCGCACGTACTTTTTCGATGGCTTGGATGATACCAGCTGATCGAAATTCAGAAATGATTATCTTGTTGCCAACTTTTGTATCAAAGAAACTAAAACTCTTTTTAAGTATCTCACAATGGATAGGTTTCAATGTTGTCAGTTGTGCTTATGATGAGTGTTAGTCACGCTGCAATATTGTAGGCTGCGCTAAAAATTAAGCCGCGGCTTAATTAAGTACGCAGTTTAATTTCGTGTAAGGTATGTTCAACTAAGAGGATGAGGATGCACATGTTTTTGTTTTTATAAGCATATTAAATTTTCATATGAGGCTCGGTTATGCTTAAGCTATCACAAAATAAAGGTTGGATTTATGCTTATTGTATGCTTATTACAATAAAATCCAGTAAATTTTGGAGCGACACAGGCTCGTGAATATGCTTAGTATATGCTTATTTTTTTTGACAAAACTGAGACTGGGTATGCTTATAAACGTTATGCTTATAAAAGCAAAAACATGTATTGAATAGATTCATGATGAACATTTGATGAGTTTCTGCGTCACCGTGAACTGGTCTTTTTTGAAACTGAAAAAGTTGTGAGAATTTCACAAAAAGACGAATTCACTGTTTTCCATATCTGTTTAGGTGTTGGCCAAATCTGTTCTTCGTGGTAAATCTTTTGTTGGCAACATTCGCACGAAAGTTGGGTGGAAACGAAATCATTCACTTCCTGTATCGAAAATGTCTTAGATGTTTCGGGAAAACATCTACACGAAAGATGGGTGGCATCGAAAATGTCTTAGATGTTTCGCGAAAGCATTCGCACGAAGTAAACACGTCCACGTTGGTGCCGCTGTCCCATGATGGTATTGTAACGGCTTCACGGAACAGCTGCCCGTGGTTTCTCCGTACAAAGTCCGCTGGTCTTGAAAAACGACACAACACATGGAAAACGAGTATGACGGTTAGTTTACGAAAGATCTGAAGTTACTATTCTAAATAACTTAACAATAATTTATTTACAAATACTGATAAACGGATGATAGATTGTACAAAGAAATAAAAGTCAAGAAAATATTTGCTCGTCATCCTACTTCGTTGTCTTAATCGACTCGATTCACTTAAAATTACCATAATCAAACTGGGTTTCGAGTAAGTTAGGAAATAAGATCCAGTTTGAATTTAAGAAAAGGGTGACGACCTAAATCTTTCATATAAAACTCAATAAAATACTGTGACAAGATAATGTATGGACTTCCTTTAAAGGAAGAGGGCTAAGAGACCTAGAATTCAACCAATCACATATCGTTACTAAGTTGATGCATTCGATTTCTCCGCGTGCCATCATCGGATTCGTCACGATCTCGATCGCGGTTACGATTCATCGCCTTCGTAGCTCTCATAAGCTCGTGATCGAAGGGCGCTAACTCACCACGCCCTTCAAACAAAAGAATGTTTAATGTTTCTTCGTAGATCCTTGCTTCAGGACACTCCACCTTTGTTTGTTTACGCTCCGTCGCATAGACTATTGACGTGCAACACACTTCGGTCACTTTTTTACCGTTTCCGTAGAAGGACCAGCAGCAGATCTCGTCACTAGCTATGATATCTTTGATGAACATGATGCGTCCATTGAACCGTAACGACAGTTTATCAAATAATTCCAGGTTTTTAAGAATGTTATCATCTGATTGGCTGGAAAAATAAATTAATTCAACTTTTAAGATATTTTAAGATAAAATTGCAGGAAGATCAAAATACGATGAAGACATACCTAGTATATGAATATTTGTTGTTATAACGATTACACACCAATTTGATCACAGGCTAATAAAAACACGGAAAATGTTAACTATGGTCACACTGTCGAAACGAAATTATCTCCACTCGAAAATTTAGACTCACTTTCTCTGTTTTAGCTATGAGCATGCGCTCTTCTTTTAATGACGTCATAAGTGGTACTTTGCATTGTGGTTCAATATCATCGCCTCTCTTTCGCAGCTCTTCCTCAACCTGAAACATAAAAGTTTAAACATCATTACATCAACCTAAAACATAAAAGTTTAAACATCATTACATGCATGCTGCATATTCAAAACATGAATCAAACACGGTTGTAGTTGTTCACCTCTCCGCTCAAAGTCTGCAAACAATAGAATTTCGCTTCAGTGAGCAATTCCTTCAACTCTACTTTATCATCTGGCATGGGGATCGTTCCATCACGCAAGTAGTTTAGAATCCTCCCAAAATGTTTACCACTACGATCTATAAGAACCCAGCCTAAAAAGAGTGGTTACATGAAGTGACAATTACAAATAAAGCCAATTCTCTTTTACGATATCAAAAAAATTATTTTCTTGTATACTTCTATCCATAAAATCTTGATCGATCCATCACAACAGCCTCGTTTTCATTTTGAATAATAATGACGTGTGTAACATTAACAAAAAGTGATGATACCTCGGGTGTGGGTGGGGAGCGGATCAATGATAGGCAACATGGGCGGAAATCTGTGTTTAACGCTACATAGAGAAAATTTCTTTCTCTGTCCTTCTCATATGAAAATTGGTGTAGTACCAACAAATTTCCAACATAAATGATTCTAACATAATACAGTAGACTCTCTCTAACTCGAACCTCGAAGGGGAAAACAAAATAGTTCGAATTATGGAGAGTTCGAGTTATAGAGAGTGATATTGCTATGTTTTAGTTTGAAGGGACCCACTGATTCAGTTCGAATTATGGAGAGTTTGAGTAATGGAAAGTCGAATTATAGAGTCCACTGTACACATGGATATGATAAAATATGAATGTAAGGTCATCGCTGGTTGATTGTTCGTTTAATGTCATCCACCGCATCGAGCTTATTATTTCACGCATAAAACCTTTTTTTGCGAACACAATCTAGTCACTCTCCTTCGCACTGGAAGTATTTAGAAGTGATGACGAAGGCCGTCAGATTTTTCCCCTCGTTTTATATTCTACCTCTATCAAGGAGAGCGTAGTCTTGCTTTGCGCCGTACGCGCTCTGAAGCCTTTGTTAAATGAATCTTAAAAAGAAAACAACATTGGCAGATCAGTGATTGCAGTTCGTCGGAGTGATGTTCTGAAAATATGAAAATCATTAAATATTTACCGCATCCCGCATTGCCGAAAAAAGTAAAAAATGACATTAAACGAACAAACAATATATAAAATGCTGGTTCCATAAAAACTAAATTAATAAATCTTGGAACCAAAATACCAAAACCATTTGTCAAGTCTGGACAGTCCTATTACCACATTATTCAGCTCAAACAATGCATTTCTGGTTTGTTTACTGAACCATCCAAGGTATTGTATAATTCTGTCATGAACAGCAGAAAAAGATCGAAACATTGACGTAACTTTTCTTATATTGAAAACAAGAATTTTTTCATTTAGCAAACTTAACTTTGTAAGTATTGTTAATTTTCTGAATTATGAGATCCAGTACAAGTGCACTTTTTTATGAGATCCAGTGCAAGTGGACTTTTTTTAAAAACTCTGAAGGGAGCAAGAAATTGTGTTCGACATAACACAAGGGTTCATTAAATCCAAACTTTTCAGCAATTATTCTATTTTTTTTTCTATATATTCTATATTCTATCTAAACAAACTACATTCTTTTTTTTAAGAACAATTTTATAAGAACACAAGCCTCAGATTTGGTCATAAAATAAGAGCAAAATAAGAACAACCTGAGACTCACACTATTGGTCCAAAAATTAAGAACAGCTTATGCCTGAATTTTCTTGTAAAATAAGAACAGTTCCTGACATGAATCTTCTCACTAGCTATTGTTATAACTGGTTTAGAAGTATACTGTTTCCTCACCTTCAATAAATGTGCGAGATATATTCAATGATGGGGCGCGACTTATACGGTTACTTGCATACACTGGGTCATTACCAATGATATATTTTACTGGAAGTTTCATAAATAAGAACAAAATGAAGCTGAAAACTGAAATGGTGTTCATAAAGCTAAGAACAAATTAAGAATAATTCAAGTTGAAAAAGGCTCAAAAAATAAGAACAACTCAGGTCAGATTTTACTGGTTCTTATAAAAAATAAAGTGTGTATCTGATCCCAAAGTTCAATCGGTGCAAATGATTCATCTATCTTCAACAGTTTGTTTTGTGAGTTCTGAAGATTTCACATATCAATAATTTTAAAAGAACACAAGCCTCGTATTTTGCTGAAAAATGAGAACAACCTTGTATAAATTTCAATCATTATTGAGAACAAAACAAGCTTGACTTGTAAATGAAGAACTCAAGATGTGAGTTTACTTGCAGTTGTCTCTAAAGAAACAGTTGTTTTGAGGTCACAGTTTAAGGGTGTGGTAGTATGGTGTGAAGTTTCTTAATATCTTGATGCCTTTAGTAGCAAAAGTTTCTGATGTGGTTTCTCATAAAACGGATCAATTAGACTTTCTATTTCAATTTCATTTTAAACACATATAGCTCCAAAAATCTTACATATTCATCTCCACTTTTGAGCAAAAGAGATATCCTGGGATATAAAATGGATAGTATCAAAAACAGATTATTTTCATAAAATAATGTGGAATAGGATGTTACTTCGATTGCCAATATTATTTGCGGTGTAACTTTCTCATACCATCTCTCTGAAAGTTTATTTGGGTGAATAACCTGCATTGTTAAAAGTTTTTTAAAACTTTAGAGCTCTTGTATTCTTGCTTTCTTATTATTCACGCTTTTTTATAATATATAGAAATATAGGTGAATTGATTGATTGATTGATTGATTGATTGAAAAGAACAATTTTATAAGAACACAAGCCTCAGATTTTGCCAAAAAATAAGAACAAAATAAGAACAATCTGAGGCTCAAATCATTGTTCCAAAAATTAAGAACAGCCTGAGCCTGAATTTTCTTGTAAAATCAGAACAGTTCATGATGTGAATTCTCTCACTGGTAAATTGTTTAGAAGTTTATTGTTTTTTTTTTCACCTTCAATAAATGTGCGAATGGGTCGTTACCGAACAGCAACCACGCTTTTTATATGTTGTTTTTTAAAAAAAGATTTAATTCTTACACATATAAGCATTGCACCTGGCAGATTGGATGTGTGGATATCACAGAAGTTTGGATATCACGAAGCCATTACAACGGTAAAACACAAGAGGTTGCTTAATTTCAGTAAATTTTGAAAGGGTACTGTAAAAGAAACAAGTTAATGGATGAAAGAATGATCACTATTTACATCCAATACACAAAAATAAACATATAGATTAGAAATGCCAACCAGTCAAATAATTGTCATAGAACAAAACAAAAGAAGAGGCCCACATCACAGACTGAGACAGAACTATAAAGAAGAAGAGAAATGTCTAAAGGTTTTACTCTTTCCTTTAAGGAAAATTGAAAGAACAAACAAGTCATCTCCCTGACATTTAGGGAAAACAAACAAAAAGAGACTATCATCACCACTAATCTATATGCCTAATCTAGGAGAAGACATGACAACACATCATAAGAAGAAATTTTGATTCTTCTAATGGGTGTTATCAGGAATAAAAGAAGCAAGTATCAATCTAATTTGACTTGCCATATGAAAAGCCAGATGCTTACCTTCATTATCAGTTAATACTTCTAGCCTCCCACTGAACATCGCTCTAAGCATGCTGTCTGCCCTTTTCGTTAAAGTTCCTAAGGTCGTATAAAACAAGGAACCACCAACATTTAATTTAACATATTTCGTAGTAACAGTTACAGATTTTTCACTGGATTTTTCTATCGTCTCTCCAGACATTTTTTATACTTTAAAAGACAAATATCAAGCTAACATTTCGTAGTATGAGTTTGATATCCATTTTATACTGACTGAAGCGACCATTTTATATCGGTACATGTTAAATCGTGAGAATGTACACAAACATCTGCACTCCTCCACAAGGCTTTTTATTTATTCTACTGACTTGGGCGTGACCGAAGTGGAAAGGGAATAATTTTGTATGACCGGTTTGTATGATGAACCATATTATATCCTCGTTGACATAATACAAAATGAAAGTTGAATTCTTTAACTTCAAAGAAGTTTTCCTATCGCACGAGAAGGAGAAAGATTTAATTATGAAAAATCACGCATAATTTACATAATTTCAAAATGAGCTATTTATAATAGGATTTTTCTGTAATCTAAGCCATTTTTATTCTGCTGAAATGGACTCCTCTTTCTCATTCTTTTTGCCTGATTTGTTCATCCCATTTGTATACTCATTTACAGCAATTTAATCTACTAAAAAGAGAGAAGTGTTTAAAATTACTTAGATAAGCACTATTTCAAGGTGATATTTTGCAGACTTCACCGATGTTTAGGAACGGATACAGAACATATATTTACGGTTTTGATAACAGAGAGAGAGAGAGAGAGGAATCGTGCAGCATCCATTTAACGGGCGCTTCGAGTAAATCGAGGCCAGTTAGCATCGCCGCACATCAAAATAAAAATTCGCCAATTGATTAATGTTCCCTAAAAAAAGACTATTGAATGTTAGTTAACAAGAAAAAAACTCTCACACTTTGAAACTCTCGGTCAATTAAATTTGGTTTTAGTCGATTTTCATTAAGAAGCAGACGATTTATACAAAACCGGATATTTACGTTAAACTGTTTTTCTATTTTGACCTGAATTGCCCAATTTTGGTCAGATCTGACAAAATGACTGTCAAATATGAAATTAGCACCTTTTTTAATTGTGCCTGCTGCAAATATTTATGAAAATTGGAGAACTTTCGGAATTTGGTCCCAATTGGGCCGCCGATACACGTCTTTATAATTATAATTTAGCTTTTACTACACGTGGCTTCTTTTGTAGTCTCTACGGGAGAAAGTCATGGAAAGAGGCTAGAGGCGACTTTTTACCCCGTAAAAACGAATGCATTTCAATACTCTACGGTCTTGAGATCTCGAGTAATAATGAAAATGTTTTGTATTGATAAGAAAAGCAAGCACTCAGCAGGCAGGCGACTAATTGTCGACACGGTCAGTTCAGGTGTTAAGATTTCGTTGATGATATTTCTATCATTACTGACGCCCACTAGCCAAGGCGGTGCTATTTTCAAGAATCCACTAACTCACTTCTATCACTAGTCCTTTTTATTTCAAAATTCACCTTACGCCATTATTGACCATAAAAATCTCTCAATATGTTTTAGTGTTTGCGCCCCTTTTTAAGTGTTCTTTCGAATGGATATCGGGTGTTCTTTCGAATGGATATCGGATATCGGAAAAAATAAAACTTCAACTATCTCCCCCAAAATATATTTCAAAAAATATCATAAAGAACAATTTGAAAAATATAAATTATCAAGCATATTTACAGTTATATACAGGACGACCAGACAATAACATAATTCCGTCAACTTATAGATGGCGTCACGTCATCACTGGCGACAATTTGGTCCGTCTCCTTTTGATATGGGAAAACTGGTGTATATTACCGTCTGGTTGCCAATATAGTTAAAAACAAGCAAAAGATATCCTTTCTCTTTCATGCTTTAAAAGAAGGTTTTCAAAAAGACCCTAACAGATCGTTATCATAATGATCGATACAATAAGCTCCATGAATGAAATCAACCATCATATAATCGAATGACAACAGCACCATGACAACAGCACCATGACACCTGCGTTAATTAAATGATCACATTGTGTCTTCTATTATATGAAGTGTTTTGCTGGCACAAAACGTCACACTCCTCCGCGGTGATTTACTGCAGTGAACAGAATACACTGCACCAGGAAGATTATAAACACGACCAACAGTCTAAAAGATCAATAAATAAATAGTAACGCGTTCACAAAAAGGAGAGAAAACAACAACAAGCAGATCAAGTTCTTCCGTCCATAACTTAATAAGTTCTCCACCGTTGTTGTTCATATATCGTTTTGATGTTAATGATGCAGATGTTAAGATGTCTTGAAAAAAAGGTGAAGGTTGAGTTATATAAAAAGAAGGATAAATAATGAAGTATCGCCTCTTAAGAAACCCTCCTTCTTTGAGTCCGTAGGGTGTTCGCTGGCCATCATGTTTAATCAGCCTCACATCTCCTTCGAAAACTCCGCGAAAATACAAGGATGGTTTTCAGTTTTGGTTGAGTAATTTTTTTTTTTTTTTAGACGCTACATTTATATACTATATACTATATACTATATACGCAATTTCAGATGAAAAGCCAAATGTAAATTTGTATATACTGAAATATACCATTATTATTATACAATTAGATATTTAACTGAGCTGTAATTTATGCTTAGATTCTAGTTAAGATAGATAATATAGCGTGCGCACGAACATTAAGGAGTAAAGATGAAGAAGCGACGCAGTGCATTAATACGACGTCATCTGATTCCATTATCCAATTTGACGTCATTTTAGATGTTAGTCTTTTCAAATCTTTGTTTTGCACAAGACTTTTCTGTGGCGAGAAAAACTTATAAAAAATTTGTAATCTTAGTAATCGAAGAATTTCCACTGAAAGAGTTCGTAAAGATGCTGTCAGTTGAAGTACAAGATATTCTTGAGAGAAATGACATTAAATTTGAGTTATCCAAAGAACATCTTGAAGTAAAAAAGAACAAGCGGAGAAGTTGAAATCGATGTTGGAGGACAATCAACAACAATATGCTGTTGAAAAAGAAGATCTATCACGAAATATCATGCTTGAATCTCAAAGACGTAAAAAAGTCGAAGCTGAAATCTATCGACTTAAAGAAGAACTAAATCATACTAAAGATGAAATGTTTCAAAGAACATTATTTTCTAATGCTTTGTCAGAAAACATGAAAGCATTTGAAACTCAACAGAAAGAAATGAGAGTCAAGCAAGAACGAGCTGAAATAGAGAAAGAAAATGCTTTGAAAGAATTAGCAAAACTTCGAGCAGAAAATCAGAATTTGAGAGCTCTAGTACCAGAACCACCAAAAGTTGCAAAACCAACTCAACGTTTCGTGAGAAGATACTTGAAATCATCTAAATTAGAAAAGATCTTCCCTCCACTTGTGCGACCAGTATTACCACCTATCGCCGCACATCTCCACTCCATGTAACGTAGCAACTACAAAGCCAACACCATCCATGTACAAACGACGGGGTTTTAACCCTGTCCCCAGTTTTTTCGAAACTTGTCATATGTTTCACATATATGGCTGAGATAAGGAGGGCTGAGGACGAGGTTATGTTTATAACGAAAAATTCCGTTGCAATATTTATAGTTATTAAGACCTTTAGACATTAGAGGTTTCAAATAGATCTGGTGTGTATGTATGACTCGATTCAAGGCCTGGAAACTATAATATGCGAAAGAAGAAAGCAACAAGGTTTGGCATCGTGGCCTTCTTCACAAGTTGAAGTCTTATGGCATTTCTGGTTCACTCATGAGTCCATGTCATAAGAACAATCTATTTCAAAAACTATAAAAACTATAAAATTAAAAATCGATCTTACGACAGTAGTTGAATGGGGTCAGAAATGGTTGGTTTCCTTCAATGCTTCGAAAACTAAAGCTAGCCGCATTCTGGACTAACATGTTGTCCAACATGGTTCAACAACATGTTGGTCTCGTTTGCGATAGACGCCAACATGTTGGAGAATAAAAAAATTCGCTTAAAATGTTGGCCAACATTTATTAACAAGTTGTTGAGCCATGTTGGCCAACATGTTTGTCCAGAATGCGGCTAGCTTAAGCTTCTCTCTATTAATCGCTTCAGGGACCCTGCAACTCCTTACTTTCTGCTGAATCTATCATTTACATGTTTAAGGCCACTATTGCTGCTTCATCTTTTCGATCGTATTCAGAAGCGTTTAGTTAACTTAGTTGGCGCTGATCTTTGTGCTAATCTTCACCCCTCTCACATAGGAGAAACGTTGCGCTTCCGTGTCTCGTTTTTATAAATACTTTCATGGGCATTGTTCGGATGACTTGCATCAACTGACCCCTCCTAAGACTTTCTCTTGGAACACTCGTCTCTCTTCGAATTCTCATCCTTCCTGTTCAGGTCCCAACATGCCATAACTCTTCTTCCTTTTCTCATCTTTCTCATCTGTCTTTATAACTCTTCTTCCTTTTCTCATCTTGTAGCTCTCTGCCTAGTAGTGGCTTCGGCCTTGCAGGGAGCAACCCATTTAAAAAAAAATCTTATCAATTTGTTCGTTCTTTCATTTATTTACAAGACCATACCGTCATTTTATTATAGTTTTTACTTATCGTTGAGATAAGGAGGACTGAGGACGAGATTATCAACTTACTTGCTTCGAAAATACGTCTGTGTATTTTATCACGTTGCTATGACTACCACCTGATACTATTTTATCACGATTCAACCACTGTCCGCAATAAAGCTGAAATGAAACAATGCAGAACAGGAAATCGTTCGGTTAATTACACGTTAAGTGAACTACACGGTTATTTAAAAGCAACACTAGTAACTTTTCTCAAAAACGTAAGCAACAGTATTACCAAATCTTAGATAACTTAGCAACATGCAATTTTGAAATGATGAAATACTAGCATAACCACAGTGCATTTCTTAACACTATGCTGTAGGACTAGGCTGTAGGACTAGGCTGTAGGACTAGGCTGTAGGACTAGGTTGCAGGACTAGTTAATTAAACAACTTAAACGTAAAAAAAGGTTTTCAAGATATGTATGTATTATCGATTTACTTAGCAACAAATTAAGCAACATTACTACTAATGTGTGACCTTGGTTATAAAAAAGACGTGTATATCATAATACCATATCAGAAGATACTATACCATGCTTTTATCATCAAACGATGAAGGTATTTCAGTTATAACTTTGCCACTACCAAAATCAAAAACTTGAAGGTTCCTCTCTTTCCTCCATGAAGCAATCAGCATATTGGATGTTTCTGGATGAATATCTATCCCTTCTCCGCACACATGTGGACCAGATATTTTCTTGATTGAATGTTGTTGTCTTTTGTCCCACCACTAGAAGTGAATAGCAACAAGTTTTTAGAATTCCTGTGAAGTATACGCATTGTAAGCATTCATCTTTATCTTTAAGCCGAAAATACAGACTTATATTAGCAAACATCAATGAGGATTCCTGCAAGTTCGTTAAAAAACATTTGAATGATCGAGTCTGTAGTCTGTTTACATACAACCTGCTTTCCAATCTCCCTCCTACTAGCCAATTGCTGTTAAGGCCATTTTTCTTGAAAAATGTCTGCGGACAAGAAAGGAAAAGAAATAATACCAAAATCTGATTGGTTTATTTTTTCCCTTTCTTTTCAGTTCAGGGCAAACACAAAAAATTAAACTCGTTTCAACATTTTCTGATCGTTCCACGGATAGGAAAAGAAAATAACAAAAGAATAATTAGCGAAAGAACCAATCACGTTCTTATATTTCAGGTGAATTAATTAACTTCAAACATCTTTTTATGCTTCATTTTGTGCCTCACATGAAATTTAATTACCAGTGAAGCATAATTAAGTTTTGCTTTTATTCACAACAGGACTATGGTAATTTAATCAGAGTTGTCAAATAAAAAGTATGTTTTAGCAGAATACCTGCACCGTGATGACTTCATACCTACACAGTAACGATTCCATACCTGCACAGTGTCATCCCAACCAGCAGATACAAACAAATTTTCAGTCTGCGGATGGAAAACCACAGAGAATATTCGCATCACATGACCATCCATTATCTCAGAGTTGGTGCTTAGAAAAAATATTAAGAGTAAAGTAACAAGAAAAGTTTTTACATGAAAAGTGTTTAGATGATGGAAGGGTCAGTTGTCTTCTTTCTTACCTTGGTTCCATTACCCTCACAACTTGTAAAGTTTTTGCATTGTATACGTCTATTTTGCCATCACTTCGTCCAACAACAAAATGACTTCCCATCTTGTCATAAGCACATGTCATCATCTGTACGTTGTCGTGGTGTTCAAACATACATTTTCCAGTAGTAACATGCCATAGTCTTATATATCCTGACGCATCTACAATGCAATTCTTTTGTAAACACAACAAACAATTGGGAATAATTAAATACTAGTATCCCTGGTAAAATCTTTATGCTTTTTAAATTAAAAAATGTCGTCTCAAAAGGTGAAAAAAAAAATCATGGAATAGTGACTGGGGAGTGTATCAGTGTTTATAAAGTATGAAAAACTGATCCAAGAATTATGGGATCATTACAGAGATGTCATCAATCAAAGATTCAGTGTGTCACACTGCTGTCAACAAAGTAATTTATCAACAAAGTAATCCTTCGTCACACCATCACCAATATTGCAGACTCTCAAAAACATAACCACTAATCCCTAATGGTTCTCAAGACATTGGATTGGGGATGTAATGCAATGATTCCCCAGATCAAAAACTGTAACATCAATTGCTACTATAGACAAAAAATGCTCCTTGCTTCTGTGTGGGATAAATTTTAGAAAATGTGTCTGAGGTACACAATATTTTGCTGCTAGTAGTATCAGCTGTCAGTTTTTTTCTTGGGAAAGCATCACATGATCATCGCATCACACAATTGAAGGTGGTGTTCCTATATTGTAAATATCTCAAGAACCAGTAAAATAGCTGAATAAATTCTCAAAGGAGTGTCTATTGGTAATGAGATGTCAGAAACATTTGTGGTCAAATATTATTTTGGGAACAGGTATTATAGCATCTTTAAAATCTTTGAGCATTTTGATTGGATTTCAATGATTTGGTTATATTACTCAAAGAAATAGTAAAATAAAACCTTAGTAGCAAATGTAAACAATATTACTACACTACCGACTGGTAGCCTTGTGGTAGCGTGCTCGCTTCCTGTTCCGGAGGTCGCGGGTTCAATCCCCGACCGAGTCATGCCAGCGACTATAACAGTGTGAATCACTCCTCTCTGCTTAGCACTCAGCAAGAGAGTAGGAATGATATCTAGGGTGGTTGTTTAGTTGAGCGGTTTCTGTCATTACAGCTTCCGTAGCCCAAATGGGGACTTTAAATGCTCTAGGACCTCCTTCGCAGGACCCTCATTGATAACAGTACCTTAAGGAACTGAAGAGGCTATCCTGGGTAAACATTCGTAAATAATAATAATAAAAATAATACTCACAAGTAGAAAGCAAGATATTTCCATAATCTTGATCAATATCATCTGGCTTCCAGCAAATCGATGTTACAGGTAGATAATGGTTACCAGAGGGTTGAAGAGTATAAACAATACTTTTGCTGTCCACAGAGTAAATCTATGAAAACATTTCAAAGGATACATACAATTTAATTCTTTAACCAGTTTTAAAACTTTTTGATATCAGGTCATCAAAAATTTTCACTCATAAGAATAAACACATTACTGAAGCATTTCATATATAAGTATTTCAAAATTAGGTCCAAAAGCAAAAAAAAGCTAAAGCTTCTTTTCTTCAATAACCTGATTCAACAGATAAATTAATACTTTTATGTGTCCATTGGCAGTTCCAATAGCAATATATTTTTCATTGTTGCTGTATCGACAACACATTACTTCTGATTGAAAATCACTAAGAAGTAAGAGAAATGTTCAAAACTGATAGTTCAAAACTTTTTCAACAACAAAAATGTTCTTCAGATCTTGCATACATTGTATTAACGAGTCGAACATTCCCTTCCATAATTATATCTTTTTTACAACCGTTCACTGCATACTTTCGAACATTGTGAGATGGCTTTTCATCGGGATATATTAGTGCCATCTTTTGAACAGATGATTATATATTTCTAAAAACAAATCTAGATTAAGTTAATTCCATAAACTAGTTACTATAATAGCAGAAATTGTAACATACACTGGAAGAGAGTGAAGTTTTTAAAAACAAAGTACATGAACTTTATAATAGATTTGTGCCGATTATAACAGCTGACCTAAGCTAGAGAACGAAAGGAACTTTCCCACCAGAAATGAGATTCAAACTTTGCAAGAAGAAAGCCGCACATCAAACGTGGATTAGTAGTAGGAAAGGAGCCCAGGAAGAAGGTAAAGAAAGGAAAGAATTCAAGAAAGCGAGAAATAAAGTGAAGACATTACTGTGAAAGCTATGACGTGAATCTGAACGAAATGTAGCAAGTAAAGTGAAATCAAACCCAAAGCTTTTCTGGTCCCATGTGCATAACAAGTTGAAAACTAAATCTGGGATAGTGCCTTTGGAAGACCTAACAAACCGGATAAGACAACTGAAACTCACGGATAATGAGAAAGCAGACCTTCTACAGCAGCAATTTTTGGGCGTCTTTTCAGAGGATCATCCCGGTGATGCACCATTCATAGAAATATGTACAGACAGACACCACAATCACTGAATGCGAAGTTGATGAAAGCATTATAATGAATGAAATTAAATTTAAACAATTAAATGTCAATAAAGCATGGGGACCGGACGAGATTCACCGTCGTATGTTGAAAGAGCTTGTTACTTTTTTCTCATCGCCAATATCTGTAATTGATTGAAAAACTGCATACATTTCTTTAGTGTACAAGAAGGGAGACAGACACAAACCAGTTAATTATTGCCCAATAAGCCTCACATCGATTGTATGTAGACTTACTGAGTCAACCATAGCGAAATGTATATCAAGATACTTACTTGAAAAAAAACCTCTTGTCCCTTAACAGTTTGGATTCGTTTGTGGAAGGTCAACTGCAACACAGCTTTTATGTTATCTCAAGGAATGTGTTAGCCTGACCTGACATGATAGCGTCAGGTTGTGTCATGGATTGCATATACTTCGACTTCGCTAGCATTTGACAGTGCTCCTCATCGTAGACTAATCTGCCAAATCGAATCCTTTGGAGTCAAAGGCGAGATTCTAAATTGGATCAAAGCATTCCTGAACGATTATTCCCAGATTGTGAGAGTTAATGAAAAAGAATCATTTTCTGGACTTGTTTCAAGTGGTGTTTCGCAAGAAAGTGTACTGGGTCCCTTGCTCTTCGTTATGTACATTAATGATCTCCCTGAACGTGTATCATCAAGTTCGTTCCTTTTAGTCGATGACACCAAGATATTTCGAAAGAGCCCATGCAAAGAAGACTCAAAAATACTACAAGCTGATATAGATTCGTTAGGTGAATGGTCTCATAAATGGTTACTTAAGTTTCACCCAGACAAGTGCCATGTACTCACACTAGGTAAGCTCAAGAACATTGTTTACACAGAGCCATACAAGCTAGATGATGCAGAACTAGGCCATGTGTTTGAAGAGAAAGATCATGGCATAGTAATAGACTCGGAGCTCAAGTTTGAAGAGCACATCAACAAAATAATCAAGAAGGCTAACTCTATTTCAGGCTTAATATGAAGAAGTTTCTCATTTCTAGAGAAGGCCCTCTTCAAAAAGTTGTTCACTACGTTCATAGGTCCGCATCTCGAGTATATACTGCCAAACTGTATGGTCATCATATCTCAGGAAAGGCATCAATCAAGTGGAAAGCGTCCAACGTAGAGCAACAAGAACTGGTTGGTAGCTTAAAGAACTTAACCTATGAGGAATGACTGCGTCGCCTACGTTAGCATTCCAAAGACTCTGTGGTAACATGATCGAACTATATAAGCACCATCACAGTTATGATAACTGAGCCTGCCGAATAATAGCATTCATTAAGGCGAGTCACCTTTACAAAACATCTTGGTGAAGGAGATACAAGGAGTTAAAAAGAGAAGCCTAAATGGTAAAAATCACACAACCTACTAAGATCCCACACGTGTGGTGGGTGAGTGGAAATGGAAAATCACAGCATGATTTGAACTTCTCCAAAAATGAGAAAAATATGACTTTGAACATCATGAGACGATATTACAACGAACTCAAATTGTACATTTCAGTACAACTATAACACCCCACGTTTAAACTCACAAACAATCAGGTTTTCCAAATAAAAAGGTTAATCAAAATACATGGTTGGTTCTGACTATGTCTTATAGCAATCCGTAAATCAATTCCCGCTTCTCCTTCCTTTTTTTTATTTTTTTTATTATTATTATTATTATTTTACAGTGGACTACTACTCTCCATAAACAACAAATCGAACCGCTCCTTAACTCGAACGAATTCGTAGGCGCCGTGAAAATTTCCTAATAAACTCTCATAATCAACTCTCTACTACTCGAATCTCCATAACTCGAAAATTTCCTTAAGTCGAACAATATTTTTCGCTACCTTGAAAGCGTACTAGGCTATTTTCGCTATCCATATAACACTCGAACAATCTGAAAATTGAAGAATTTCAGAGTTTTTTTCTGGTGTGTTTACAATTTTCTTGTTTTGAAGTTCTCATTCTCATGAATAAAATGGTGTCTGTGGTAGCAGTAGATAACAAGTCATGTAAATACCCCAAAAGATGTTGCTAGCAAGTTTGCAATACCAAAGAGCACACTGTCGACTTTTATTTGTAGGCTCCTTGATACCATAATATTCATCTCCGACGGAGGAGGCGTCCCATTTGCTTTTATAGATGTGGTAGCCCATGACAAAAGCATCGATTTCATATGAAATAAGCTTTATAACTGGAATTGTTTTGCTAGAAAGAATATCTTCAAACTTCACTTTCACTCCCATCCTTATCACGCTTTGTTGTTGCTCTGATACATTTTGGCAAGAATAGCTCATAAAGAAAATCGAATGTTTTCCATTATAAACTCTACATTAATTTTACCTTAATCCCTGTTTACACTATTTTTTCATATCCTTAATGGCATATCCTTTAAAACGATCGCTGGCGAATCAAAGTCAGTCACCGAGGAGATAACGGCACCATGGACTGAAACAACATTGCCAACAATCCTTTCCCGCTATATCCTTTGAAAAACATATTTAACACAGACAAGTTTGGCTTGTTTTACCAATGTTTGCCAAAGAAAACCTTACACCTAAAAGGAGAAAAGTGCTCTGGAGGTAAGCACAGCAAACTCAGACTCACTGGTTTAGCTGCTGGAAATGCTTGTGGGGAACGATTGTCAATGTTCGTCATTGGAAAGTCTGTTAAAAGCTCCGTTGTTTTAAATGTGTCAATACCTTGTCAATATCGTACTCAGAACAAGAGTTGGATGTCCGGAGATCTCTTCAAGGAGTGGGTGCGTAAGCTTGATCGAAAATTTGCAGTGTCTAAGTGAAAAATTGCCGCCCTGCACATCCGCACATCTGGAATGGGTAGAGTTGATCTTCTTGCACTCCTACCACCACATCACACATGCAGCCAATGGATCAAGGAATAATCCGAGCCCTGAATTGGCGGCCCGCAAGCTCATTCCAGCTTTGGAGGAAAAAAAGCCTGTTCCAAAATTCTCCATCCTTTTAGTGATGTTTATGCTAATATGGGATAATGTTTCGAACCAGACCTTCGCCAACTGTTTTCGAAAATCTTTAATCTCGAAGAAAGATTTGGAGAAAGCGATCAATGATGAAGAAGATTCTTTTAAAGAGTCAAGTGATGATGGCGTAGAAGAGGATCCTATCTCACCACTAAAGATTGACAAGATTGACCTTCTGTACTTAATTATTATTATTGTTATTATTATCAATTTATTTAACGTTGGTCAAAGGGCTAATGCCATAGTTTACAAAAGAAAAGTAATAAAAACCAACACTACAAAAAAAGTTTAAAATATACATAAAAGTAACGAATTTTAAAAATTCTATTACAATAAAAATAAAGAAAGAGAAAAAGAGGAAAAAAACAGCATACAATAAATATATTTATGTTCGACAAATTAAACAACTGCAGTTTTTGCCTTCCCATGTCTTTATGAGACGTTTAAATTGGCAGGTGGAATTTTTATAGTTACTTAAATTACTAATTTAAATAGTTACTCCTCAGAGCTTTACACTAGTTGATGATTCAACACATATACTATTATCAACTTTTATACCAAGAAACATCAGTTGGAACTTGGCGGGATTTGCGGCCATTGAATTTATTCTAAACCATTCGAGAACATTAGCGGATTCTCTTTCTAGTATGGATACAACTTCATCCACATGAAACCCACTGGCATATATAGAATTATCATCCGCAAAGTTACAAATTTCTGTTTCTTGTATAAACATAAAGATATCATTTAGGAAAATATTGAATAATAAGGGTCCTAAAATAGAACCTTGTGGAACACCTAAAATTTGTTCAAGCCAATTGCTAAAACTAGATCCAATTCTGACTCTATGTTGACGCAGTTATAAATAGTCGTACAGCAGGCTAAGACTAGACGAATCTACGCCATACGCAGCAAGTTTTGCAATCAACAGGTCATGATGCAAACAGTCATATTTGCTTTAGATAGATCCATTAATATTGTCCCAACAATTTTTCCTTCATTTAAACTTTTTTGCCATAATCTTAATAGGTTGGTTAAGGCGTGTTGTGAAGAATGATGTTTTCGAAATCCACATAGAAATTTTGAAAATCTTGATTCAAAATGTAGACTCAGCTGTTCAGCCATGACCTTTTCAAGAACCTTTGACATTGTTGGAAGAATACTAACGGGTCTATAATAACCAGCATTTTGGCTATACCCCTTTTTTGGTATCGGCGTGATTTCGGCTAGCTTTAGGCTAGTTGGAAACTTACATAATCTAAATATATAATTTATTGTGTTTGTAAGTTGTGGACAATACTGTCTAACGATAACTTGAGTAACTGAAATAGGCCCTCCTGTTTTCTTGGTACTGTCCAATTTCATCACTATGTCCTTAACTCGTTCGGTTGTAACCTCTGAAAATTTGAAAACATTCGAATCACCATTAGATTTTATTTTCAGAATGCTAGGATGGTCTTTAAATTTATCAATTGCACAAGCTACTGGATCGGTAGTTTCCAAATTATACTTAGGATTCCAACCAAAAAGGTCAAGTGATCCAGCAATTTTATTGTAATGTACATTGAAAACAGTTGCAATCTCGTTAACATTATGAATAAGCTTGCCATTGTCGACAAATTTCACTTACTACAGGGTTTGCGCTAGAAAAGAAAGGCTTACATATCTTCCAAAAGTCTTTGATGTCATTTGATGTCAGTTTCCTGACAACATCGCCCCTGATATCTCAACAGATGATTTCATCGATTTCGACATCGAAGTCAGTACTTCCCCTAGTCGACTATCAACCGCTGATATTATTGCTGAAATCAAATCGGAATTCTCTGGGGCTCAAGCTGAAGACGTGGATGAAGATGACGCAGAGAACGAAGACCAGGACGAAAGCAGCCTTTTCTGCGATTTTGGAAAAGAAATAAGGGAGTCTCTCAAAGATTTGAATGATAATATTAAACATCATATCAATTTGACCAGTAAACAGACTGGAATTACGGATTTTTCATTACAGAATAGATTTAGTCAACTGAAATAAACTGTTTACGACTTTCTTCTCACCCCGTAAGGTAGATAATTACTCAAATACATCGTTTTCTTTCAAGGGGCTTATGTATAAAGGGTAAACTTAGCGAATTTCCAAACTCTCCATTACTCGAACCGCTCCATAACTCGAACGATTTCTGATTCCCAGTGTTCGAGTTCGAGTTATGGCGAGTCTACTGTATTACATTCTAAGACAGTGCACAGCCCACAAATCAACATCGAAATCAATATAATGACAAACATTTTTCGGTGAATGTATTACAAATCGATCAAATCAGCGAGGGATTGATTCGGTGGTGATCAGATTTACATCGTCATTGGGCGAAGATCGCAGACGTAAACATTGGAGCATTCTAAAAGCAGTCTGAAACTTGCCTTTTTTGATTCCCGCTTTTTTGGAGTATGTTCATCCCCCGTCAACAATTACACAGTCCGCTTCGCTATAAATCTCGTTATCTCGAAAAGTCTTTATTTGATCTGTGATGAGAGTTTGAGATAAGGCAGGACTCGACTATATGATGCAGTAGTGAAACGTCTATAAAAGATTGTAACCCTTGGGAAATCAGAAATTGCCCGTCTTAGAGAGATCAACTGCCCGTTATAGCATAGAAATACGAAAATTTTCTGGAAGATTTTTACAACACACTGATATTTTGTTCGTATCGAACTTTTCTTCTTTCTCAACTTACTTAGGGATCCAGATCAAAAATTTTTTATGAGGACGGAACTTCGAAAAATCCACAGAAGTAGTAAGAAACAAGTACAAGTATGTTTTTTCAAAATAGAGAGCTTCTGTAGAATAGGTTGCCAAGCAACCACTCGAACTACGATCATTGGGTAGATGGAAATGATATATTTGTTCAAGTTAGACGCTTGATATGAGACCATAAGTTTTTCTACGTTTTCTTTGTGGTGTGTTCCCTCCAAGAAACAACATGTATTCTCATTCTCATTCGCATCAAAGAAATTGTTTACCTATTCTTTCACAATTTACCAATTTTATAAGGCCGCGCAGCGGCCGCAATGAAATTGCGATTTTATGAATGGAGTCCAAAGTACGATCTAACACTGCATATCATCCCGTTCCTCAAAATACACAAGTGCGGAGTAAAAGTGAAACGTGCGAGTCTACGTACCTACTATATCTATCGGGTTATAAAAGAAAAACACAAATTCAGGCGAAAAAAGTTTATTTCATGAAAAATGTTCAGTTACTGTAACCTCGACCACGTCCGCGCGTACGGAAATTACCACGACTAAAACCTAAAGAAAAGTAAAAATTACTTAAGTTAATCAATGGGGTTAGTGAGGCGGGTGGGATCGCATTCATAAAATCGCAATTTCATTGCGGCCGCTGCGCGGCCTTATAAAATTGGTAAATTTTATTTCATGGAATCCAAAGTACGATCTAACACTGCATATCATCCCGTTCCTCAAAATACACAAGTGCGGAGCGAAAGCTCACTACCTCCTTGTTCAAAGCGCACCAGAAAAAATTGCGTTCTGAAAATTCTCGGCCTCAGATATAACGAACTTATGGTAGTGTCTTTGCCATACCGATTTATTTGACCAATTACCCCTATTAAGTATGTCTTGCAGGCTAAGTCCCATAATTTTTGCTTTGGAAGTAGATGCCGAACGTGTTGAATGCGCCTTAAATAATTTCGTATCTATGCCTGCTAAACCAAGGAAATCCTTAACCCAGTTGCTAACGGAACTCCTTTTTAATGCATGATGAGGACTATTCAAGCTCAAGATTAAAGTATGAGTCTCATCGTTTCTCCAACTGTTTGTGTGATCAAGATAAGCGTCAATAGTAGATAACACACACAATTTATCATTATGAGGGAAACCAACATACTCAAGTACAGGGGGTGGTTTACCCTGTCGCCAACTTTTAGTAAGCTTATCAAAATGAAAGAAATATTTATTCTCGGTTTTAATCATGTACTTTTTACTGAGTATGTTGATTTCCGAACAACGAGAAGCAGCCGCCAAGGCTAATAGAGTTGCCAGTTTTTTTGACAAAAGTTTAATAGGTAAATCAGAATTATCTGGCAGACTAATCATGTAATCCAGAACTTTCTGAACATCCCAGACAAATACATAACGTGGTTTGGGGGGTCTAAGATTAAATGTTCCTGAGAGGAGAGAACAGACCATGGGGTGTTTACCTACATTAAATCCGTCAATCTTTTCATGATAAGCCGAAATAGCAGAGCGATAACAATTTATTGTCCTGTATTCTCGCCCCTTTTCAAAAATTTCAGATAGAAAATTGCATATTTCATTCACACCACATCGAATGGGATCAATTTCCCGTTTACGACACCAGCCAAGCCAGATTCCCCAGGACGATTGGTAAGAAGAAACTGTGCCTGGGCGTCTGCAATTTGTGATAATTTTTGCAGCTGATTCTGATAAGCCTTTTGACACCAAGGAAGACCTGAAAGTGTCCACGCCGAGAGTTGGAGTTGACCCTGAATCACTAGGGGATGGAATTCCCCTGCTGGATTGCTTAGAAGATTCTGTTGTTTTGGCAACAGAATTGGGTTTCTTACAGACGTTTGCAGCAACATTGAATACCACGGTTGTGTCTGCCACGTGGGAACAATTAACAACATTTTTCTTACCCGATCCCTGCACAACTTTTGGATTACTCTGCCTATGAGGGAGAATGGTGGGAACGCATATGGAAGAAGGTTTGTCCAGCTGTGTTGAAACGCATCCACCTTTTTGCAGTTCGGGTCGGGTCTCCATGAGATGTAATTTGGGAGTTGATGACTGGTTCTTGATGCAAAGAGATCTATATCTACCCACAGGGACATCTTTACTAGACGACTGAAGACTGCCCTGTTTAACTTCCACTCGCTTGAGTCTGGTTTTTGCCTTGACTCCCAATCGGCTATCGGATTTAGCTTGCTGGGAAGCCACTCTGCAGTAATCGTGATCCGATTTGCAAAAGCGTATTCCCATATTTCCTTTGATATTTGTAACATAACTGGGCATTGAAGACCCCCCATTTTCAGTAAGTAAGACAGAGCTGTTGTGTTGTCCACTTGAAAGTGCACTGACTTGAGAACAGCTGATTTTGTGTAAGTGAAAAGGGCTATTTTTATTGCAATTAGTTCTTGAATGTTGATATGAAGATTCTTTTCCTGAAAAGACCACGGACCCCTTGATCGGACACCCTGACAGACCATTCCCCAGCCCATTGGTGAGGCATCCGTTTGAATTATGGCTTGAGGTGGGGAAGTTAAAATTGGACGGCCATTGTACAAGGTTAAGTTTTCTTTCCACCAAGTTAGTTCCAAAAGAGAATCTTTGTTTAGTATTATTTTTGATTCGTAAGAATTCAGATTCCTTAGTTCTTGTATTTGTTGTCTCTGCAAGAATCGGTGGTGTAGCCTGCCTGGGAGCACAGCTTGTGCTGAGAAAGAAAGCTTCCCTATCAGTCTGGTAAGATCCATAATTGAAACCTGTGGATTCAGCACATCTGAATTATGCAATTCACTTTCTCCTCTGGAAGGGAAATCTCTAAGGAAATCGAGTTTATGTGGATCCCTAGAAAGTCTATTTCTTGAACAGGTTCCAATTGAGACTTTGTGAGATTTATAATAAGGCCCAATTGTTGAAATAAGGAAGATTGTTGTGTCCCGTGCCATTTTCAAGTCCGCTTTGGATGAGGCCATCAGTAACAAATCGTCGAGATAAATTATCACTCGAATGTTCAATCGTCTGAGAACTGCTACTGGGATTTTCATTAATTTGGTGAAAATTAAGGGGGCTGGGCCCAGACCAAAGCAAAGGCATAGGAATTCGTAAAGGGAACCCTCCCAGATAAACCTTATATACTTTCTGGCTTGGCTGTTGAGTGGAACTGAGAAATATGCATCCTTCAGGTCCAGTTTGCACATGAAGTCCCCTTGTTGGAGTAGATCCTTCAACATGTGTAAACCTTCCATTTTGAAGTGTTGATATGGAATATGGCTGTTCAGAAATTTTAAATTGATTACTGGTCTCTTCCCTCCCCCTTTTTTGTCCACTAAAAAGAGATTGCTTAACACCTGATCTTGACATGGTGTTGTTTTTTGGATTGCACCTTTCTTCAGCATTTCCTGAACCTCCTTTTGAACAAGCAGCTTTTGTTCTGCATTGAAATGAATTGAGTGGGGTTCCTTTCTTTGTACTGGAGAATGATTTAATGGGAACATGTACCCCTTTGTTGCCTCCAAAATGTTTGGATCCCCTGTGAGTATTTTCCAATTTTTTTGGAAAAACCTCAGCCTCCCAGCCAAGGGAGCTTTGGGGAGCTTTTTGGGAAATAAATTTTTTACCATTGGATGGACATTTAGGTTTTCTATAGGAATTATTTCTGGAAAACTGAAGAAAGGTTTTGGAGAGAAATATTTTCTTACCTCCTCTTGAGTTGTTGTTGTTGCCACCTCTTCGAATGAACACAAGTGATCGCCCTCCCCCACTGCTCTGTTGTTTGGTACCACGTGGTGGAGGGCCCTTACGAAAGGGCTTTTTTGTCGGTGGCTGGCCTTCTTTAGCTAAAACTTCCTGACATTTCTGTTTGGTTTTCAAAGTACGGGTAATGTCATCTGCGAACTTCTGACCAAAAAGGTATTTTCCTTGCCCCATTTTACTGCCTTTATACTTTAAAATCTTTTTTATTATTATTATTATTATTATTATTCATTTATTTGGTAAAGAAGGTCATATACAAAAGGCAGTGAAAAATACACTGATGTGGACCTACTAAAAACGTAAAATTAAAAACAATATAAAATCAGTATAAAACAGTATATTTGTAAAATCGTGCAGACTTCAGATAGAGCGAATTTAGGTAAGTAATTGTGAAACCAACTGGGAACACAATTTACCAAGGGCGTAGTAGTATACGAGCACAGTGGACTCTGGGACTCAGCAACTTAGAGAATTTGAAAAAGAAATTATTGTATAAAAATTTAAGATATAATTTAATAGTGATATTTACAAAATAATAATTATGCACAGTATAAATAGTAATAAAGTTTATAAAAAGGGACGAAGAAGTTGTGAAAAGTAGACTTAAGAAAATTAGTGGTCTGCGGATGAGGACCAACATAAGAATATTATAGATTTGACAAGAAAAGCCAGGATTGAATGAACCTGGGGTCACTCAACATTGTAGGAACTTATATTTATCTTGAAAGACAATAGTGTGAAACTAAAGTTTTACATAATGTTCAATAATATATATAGGCATCATCTAAAGCTATACCGGTAGAACTGAAATTTATCTTGTCGAGAATGTCCGATTTCTGCAATTCTGATTTGAAGGAAGCATAAGATGGCTTTTCTTTGATGTCATTTGGGATAGAATTCCAGATTTTCACTGCTCTATAGCAGAACGAGTGTTTGTAGAAAACATATTTAAATGAAGGGAGATTTACACCTTGATGATTTCTGGTTCGTCTGCCTTGTTTAAGTTTAATTAGCTCCGATAGCCGTGGGGACGCAATTTTATTTATTATTTTGAAGGCTTTACAGGCAATACTTCTTTTGTAGTAAAATATAATTGGCTTCCATTTACATTTTTCGAGAACTTGATGATCAGGTACATTTTTCTTTAATCGACATATGTATCTAGCAGCTCTTCGATGGATCGATTCAATGTTGTTGAATAGGGTTGTAGCACAGTTACCCCAGACTTGAATCCCATACAGCACTGAGGGAAGAATACCTTGGAAGTAAACTGATCGGATAGTGCTTGTTGACAAAGATCTCATTTTGTACAATTTCTTTACTTTGCAGCTGAATTTGCGACATAAGCTGTCAACTTGTACTGACCAGTTTAGTTTATTGTCTATATCATGGAGGTATAAAACAGAAGGAGAACGAACTCTTATTTTTCTATTATTCAGATAATGACTATTCTATTCATTGCGGTATCACTTTGATGTCATCCGTGATGCGCTTTCGGCTGGTTGTCGGTGAAACGAATACTTTTTTAAAAATTAACGACAATTTAAAAACCAAATATCATCCATTATAACAACAGATCAACTTTCTGCATAGTGACAAGCAGATTATTAAACCTAAAGCTTCCTTGAGAAACAAATGAAAATCTATGTTTTTATACAGAGTTGAAGATATCGCGTAATTCATGTATAAGTTCCAATCTACATATCTTCTGACTTAAATGCGCCTTGATAGTGCCGCGGTACGTGCAAAAACTTAGGATTATTCTCTCATCAAAAACTGAAGCTCGGCGAAACTGCTTGAGGGGATCACGAGATATATAGACCTAAAGTTGCAATGTTTTCGTTGCATATTTGTGACGTTTTTGCATAATTCCCCCAATTCCTACAGATTATGCATGCTAAGAACTTTACCCTAACGATCTTTAATCACATTGGAGAATTGATATGAACGAAATTTTCACGCAAGAACGCCAAAATTATAAAAATTATGCAAGATGATAGCAATTATATGTTATTACACACTGAGGACTTAAACAATGCAGCGCATCACGGATAGTACAATAGCAGATTTTGAGTTCGTTCTCCTTCTGTTTTATACCTCCATGTCTATATGAAGACCTAGACATTTAGCACTGTTAACCACTTTGATGCTTGCATTTCCAAGACGAACATCTTTTAATGGACCGATAAATGCTTTTCTCGACAAAATTAGAATTTCACACTTTTCGAGATGAATTGTCAACGAGTTTGATTCAGAATATTCATGTAGTTTCATAATGTTTTCTTGAAGTTTAACCATAAGATTATCAATGCACTTATCGACTTCAGAGGAAGTGCAGTCATCAGCAAACAATTCAGTATCACAGGTTGAGTTATCAGGAAGATCGCTTACATTTAAAGCAAAACAAGTGGGACCAAGATGTGATCCTTGGGGAACACCATAGGTTACTTCGTCATAAGAGGAGCGCACCCCATTAACTTTAGTCAACTGTTTCCGATTACATAGGTAGTTCTCAAGTAATTCATATGAATGACCAGACACACCATGTGCCAGCAGTTTTTTGAGCAGCACTCTATGAGATATCGAGTCGAAAGCTTTTTTAAAATCAATGAATAAAACACCAACATAGTTGCCATTATCAATAGCCTTTTGCCATTTTTCTGTCAGATGTAGAAGAAGATCTTCAGTTGATCTATTTTTACGAAACCCCCATTGAAACTGTGATCTTAAATTCAAATTATCAAGATGGGAATTTATTTGACTGTTAAGAACATGCTCGAAGATTTTACTAGGAATCGACAATAGGGAGATCGGACGGTAATTTGAATAATCATTTTTTGATCCTTTCTTGTAGGCGCAGGTGATTTGTGTGTGTTTCCATTCCGTTGGGAATTTGCGATGTTGTAAACAGCTTTTGAAGAGATCGTTTAGAGTTGATATTGATGTTTCAGGATCAAGTTTCAGGTCTGTTGATGTCCATCCATCTAGGCCGCAAGCTTTCCCGGACTTGAGAGAATGAATGGCTTTAGCGACAGGTTCTAATGAGGTGTTAAATTCTGGCATGCAAGGGGTTACTTGAAAGATGTGGCTGTTTAGGTTGTTTTTTTCATTGGACATTTTCAGCGCAAGATTTTTTCCCACGTTTGCAAAAAAGGAATTCATGGCCATAGCTTTTTCTTTATCATCAGTGATAACTATCTCTCCGTCTTTTAGTGGGCCAATTTTGGTTTGTTTAGTTTTACCTTTATATTTCTTTATCAACTGCCAGAACTTTTTAGAAGAGTCGGATTGCTGAAATTGAGTTTTCCAGTAGTTAGCTTTGGCACTCCTTATCAGGTTTGTGCATTTGTTCCTGGCGATTTTATAGTCTCTCCATTGAGAAGACCCTTTAGGCGTATTTTTTGCTGACTGTAGTAATCGATATCTGTGATTTAGCTCTTTACGAATTTCACCACACATCCAAGGGTTATTAACAGACTTTACTTTTACCTTCCGTGTCTTGACATGATCACTCAGAGTTTTTTTGTATAAGTAATTCCAGCACCAAAGTTTATCATCAGGATCATCGAACAGAGACATGATCTGCCATGGTGTAGTTTGAAGATCGTATCTCAAACTTTTATAATTGAGGTTTTTATAGTCCTTGAAGGAGATCAACCGGGGAGGAGGCTGCTTTTTACGTAACTTCAGAGTTGAATAAACAAGGTTATGATCAGAGATTCCAGCAGTGTAGCTCCCACAGTTAGTGATTTTTGATGGATCTGATGTAATTATTAAGTCTATAAGGGTAGACGATTTGTCGGTAATCCTGGTAGGTGTTTTTATGACATTCTGTAGGTTATTTCTTGAGAGTAAATTGCAAAATGCAAAGGACAAAGCTGTACCAGCACCCGGTGTTAAGTCGATGTTAAAATCACCCATAAACAACAAGTTGGAGCGATTTGAAAATTTTTCAACAGTTGGGTGGAAATGATTTATGAAGGACTTTTCGTTTGGTGGACGATAAATACATGCTACCAGTAGTTTTTGTGAATCGACTGTAACTTCTATCCAAGATGACTCCATTTTAATCATGTGGTGATCTTTTTCTATTTCAGTAACTTCGAGGCTTTCACGGTAGTAAATCAGGGTGCCACCCCACTGGGTTCCTTCTCCAATTCTATCATTTCGTACAAAAGAATAGTCATTTATACTTATATCATCATCATCAGTATCAGAACTTAGATGTGTCTCTGTAACTCCAAGAATGTCGAATTGTGATTCTTCAAGCAAAATTTTCACCTCAGATAATTTATTTTCCAAACCATTAATGTTGATGTGACCACATAATAAAGCAGTTTTGCTCAACTTTGCCAGATCATTGTACGCCAATATCATCATGCGTAATATCCTTTCATTTCATCTTCTTCATTCATTAATTTTTGTTTATTTGCTAAAAGAGATAGGCAGAGCTCCCTTTTTCTGGAGTTTGGTTATTCCAGTTTTATGTGGAGGTTACCTTTTACTGACTTTTACTGACTATAATAGTATATTGTAATGTCAGTATTTTTATGCATCATGTCAGTATTTTTATGCCTGTGCCTCTTTGACTACAGAAGTAAGGGCATTCAAGCGCCTGTAATACATAGCTGTGTGGAACGTTTGTCCAACAAGCATCACTGTTTGTTCGGTAAACTGAAGAAGATCTTCCGCCGATACCTCTACTTTCTGATGTTTGGAATTGTTGGCAGCATCAAGTGCCACCCACAATCTCGAAAGCGGGCCCATCGTCTGTATTGACTTCTCTTGAAGGCGTTTTAAAGCACTTTCAACTGATAAGTCCTTGAAATTGTTTTTGTCCTCCATAATGGATTTCAGAAATCCATCCAACTCTTCACACTTGAAGATGTTAGATGGTACTGGATTCTTAACTAGGATGTTGTCTTTTATGTCCTTGTCTTGTATGAACTCGGAAAATTTTTCGTTAACATATTGTGCCATCTCTGAAGGCAAGTCATATGAGTGTTTTTTTGTCCTTTGTTATTATCTCAAATCTTCCACTTTTTGTGGGGATTTTAGTGACTTCTTCTAGTTCACTAAGATCATTTTCCTCCTCCTCCTCAGAATTTAAGTCAGAGTTGAAATCATCATCATCCTCATGTTTTCGTTTTTCGCCTCGGCGGGGATCCTGCTCGATCAGTAGATCACCTTCAGGTGCTTCAACATCATAGTTCTGTAAGGCCTGTTGCAGAGCAAGCTCCTCATTATTCTCATCAGTGTTCGTTGTTTCAGTCTGGGGTGGTACAGTTGATATCTCCTCCGACATGTCTAGAGGTAAAAAGGGGAAGAGTTGAGAATTCTGTATAAATCAAATCTTGGCCCAAATGGGACACATGATTTATAATCAACTGTTCTCTTTCTGAATAATCATGAAAAGAGAGATCTAATTCCACATTATTGCATTTGTGAATCAACTTGGTCAGAATCAACTCAAGGTGACTTTTGTGGAATTTTTATCTTGGCCAAATTTAAGACTCAAGATAAAAGATTGCTTTTTGTTTAACCTTGGCCGTTAATAGACACAAAGAAAAACGCAATCGTTGAATTATTTTATAGTATTTCCAGTGGATGGCCTTGATAAAGTTAAATATAAAAATATATTTACCTGGAACTGGATTTACGTCTGCACTTCGTTCACGAAGGGATGAAAAGAGGAGGTAGTGAGCTTTCGCTCCGCACTTGTGTATTTTGAGGAACGGGATGATATGCAGTGTTAGATCGTACTTTGGATTCCATGAAATAAAATCTAGAACTCAGATCCGTTTACTATTTACTTACTCACAAGTATTTAAAAATTGATTAAATCAGAGTTTATCATGCCATGAACAACAAGCGAGTAAGATGGATAAAAAATATTAAAAATATCTTGTCACCCTTAAAAAATACTGATGATCTTTTTTCAGGTCCAATCAAGTGAAACTAACCGGAGGTTCCACTGGTAGTTTCAAAAATAGTCATGTTCTGTTATGGAATCTCTTAAGAACATTGGATATTCAGGCAATTTCAGCTTGCGATGATACCAGGTCTCTTTCATCTCGATTGATGGTTTCTTGGATTTAATAAACATTCGACAAAGAACAGAAAAACCCAGCACACGATTGTAATGCTGAAAATTATGTTTTCGGTTGACAACTTCTATCAAACATCTTCATTCAAAAATATTTCTGCATGATTCGATCAGCTGAATTCGAACACGCATCGCTGAATGCAACGAAGTTTCCATAATGGTAGCCTAGGATACTAAATCGCTTCGTTTTGAAGAACAAAAGAATTTGATTATTTGTTCAGCACATGATCTGTTTAAACCAAAGTTGTCAAACATTTATAACTACAATGCAGAGGTTTTTTGATAAAAGAAAAATGGAATTTTCTTTTAATTTGAAAACTGTTAAGTTTTAGAAAAGAAAAAGTGTTATATATTTTATTTCTTGATAATAGAAACTTTTGTCCATACCAATCTTGTTACTAAAAAAACTCCAACAACTCACTCAAAAACAGATGTTTTCATTCATCTCCAGTTATTGATATGGCTTCTTTTTTATCAATCTTCGAGTCATGATAACAATATCAAGTATTTTGTGCGTTCCTTACATGATGCTGACACACGATATATATTGAATATCTATTTTTAGACAAACTTCTGGATAGTCAAAGGAAAACACCTGGAATAAAAAGAGAGAGAGAGAGAGAGAAGTTTATAGCTGAATCTTCTTCGTTTGATGGAATCTTGTAAGGAGAAAGATGGATTGCTGCAACAATATGAAGAAGGTGAGGAGTGGGTCCTACACTACCTAGTATCCAAGCTTTCTGGCTTTTTTGATACACTGGGCACGAACCTTTACCCTAACCCTAAATTGGATGGGGAATTCATCTGACACCCTATTTGATCACACTAACATGTCTCACCTTCTATGATTTTCAAGTAAATTTAAGAGGTATATTGGAGAGTGGTTACATCAGAACATTTCTGGTTTACACGTTTAAAACATTCTCAATCATTTTCGAGTTTAAACGTTTGGCTTATAATGGAAACCATTGGAAATTCATCTTAGATTTTTTGAAATGACTGTTCTCAATAGTAGATGCTTATCTTGAAGAAGAATGTAAGCTGCTATTTATAGGTGCCCAGGCCCCTACTGCAAGCAAAACCTCCCTCCTCCGTTTCAATCGTTTCTATCATCTAGGAGAAAAGTACTTCACAGTTAGCGAATGCGTGGAGGCACTTGGCTTTGGAATGTTTCAAGTCAAACTTTCATTTTTTGTTGGCTTTAGTTGGGTAAGTGTGAAGTCATGGTTTTTGTTATGTAAGATAGATTAAAGCTTCTTAATGTGCGACGTATATGTTTCACCGCATCTAGGATACCATGTTACAAAATCATGATTTGCGTAGTTTCTAATTTTAAAATACATACTTACAATCTCGAACCCAGGGTTTCTTGCCTATTTGATGTACGGTCGTTGCCGTCTGTATTTAGCTTGATGAAAAAATTTCGTGAAAAAACAAACGGTATTGTTTCTTCTTGCAAAGAACGGAACAGTATCATGGAGGTTGAGAACGAGATTGGATGTTGTTACGTAATTTTGAGATTTATACAAGACAGAATTCCGTGTTATCATGGAACTTTAAGCTATAGAGCACAAGAATAAGTCAAATTCGCTAAAAGTTTTTCAAAACAAAAACAATTTTCTTAAAATTTCTCAAAAAGAAATTTGGAATTGAAATAAAATATAGATTGTTAGGGTATTTTGTTAGCGGATGGCGGATGCAATACCAATTACTTCACTTGTGTTTTGTTTAGATGGCGGATGCTATAGCAATTACTTTACTTGCAGTTCTTGGTCCGTCAATTCAATGTTACTGGAATCTTTCTGCTGAAGAAACAGCACTAATATCAACTGTAAGAGCAACCAAATTTCGTGATGTTCTTACAAGAATCCAATTTTTAATGGCGCTATTGAAAGAAATATAACTTATATCATAGACGTATTCAGTCAAAAATGTGGAGCAGTACAACACTGATATTTCTTTTATTTTCTGCACTAAATGATTAAATTATCAATGGAGGAAAGCACTGATGTTAGGAGCTCTATCTACGCCTCTGTATATATGTTTAGCCGTGTTTTTGTTGTTCCCTCTTAGAGTGTTTTCACTGGCATGTTTTTTGGGTGTTGGTTTTGGGGATGGTTTTGCGACACAAACGGAAGGAAACTGGTACGAAATATTTCTCATTTCCAAACTACGTTATGGAAAATATAATTGACCTTTGACCTTTGCGAAATGCGTTGAAATCTTTTGCTAATGGATTTCCATCTAAAGCAACGGCTGCCGAAAGAAAGCAGATTCTTTTTAGGATAAGAGTCAGGATCAAAATTTATATCTAGAAAGCTGGGCGGAAAGTTTTTTATTTTTTTTTATTTACAAAAGCCACCAATTTGATATGTTGTGTACATGATTACTGATACCTAACAGGCTATTACGATATGTATGCTGTGGATTGGTGTGTTTGGTTTATGCAGCGCTATTACACCATCTTATATATGGTTGATTATTACCATGGTAACCCAAGGTTTTGGTGTTGGTGGGGTTGGTCAATCGTGAGTTTACTTTTGTTTAGTCACAGAAATTATTGAAAATAATATTTCAAAAAAGTCGAACTTAAATAAATATAAATAGTTCATCTAACAATTTGAAAACATCGAAACTTCATGGTGTAAACCTTGTAAAATTTGTTTGGGTTAGTGAGGGCTATGCCTCGTTCTTTCAGATTATTTTAAGAAGCTTTAACCGAGAAGTTTGATGCTGTCAAATTGTTTGATGAACACACTCTAACCTTCCTCTTGTTTTATTTTTCTATAAGGGAATCTCCTTCCAGGTCCATTTCTTTCTCATTGTTCTCATGAAGCTGACGTCAGCACACTGCAACCCTTGTTTCTATTTATGCGTTATAAATTAAAGATAATAAGATCGAAAAAAAATAATGTGTCAGCCGTTTTCTTATGAGATAATCTCCACGAGGGGAGCCAATCATTTTTTTGCTTTGTCTGAACGCTTTTTGTTAATAATAAACAGCTGTTCGTTCCCAGATCATTTTTCAATTGTTCTATTTCTACTGGCACCAGCATGGTGCAAACCTCAGCTCAGCTCTACATATAACAGTTCAAATAAAAAAAACAAGATTAAGTATGCCATCGTTTATCTACCGACGCATTTAGGTTTTAAGCATGCATTACAGGCCAATAAATCAACCCTTACTCTCCTCTCATGGATAGTTTATGGGTAATTTGTGCATATTTCAGAATAACGATGTATTCCGAATTCTTACCCAATAAACATCGAGCTGGCGGTCTTATCTTCATCAATGTAAGTGACACACATTGTTTTAAAAACATTTCTCATTAACATTTCCATCAGTGATTGAAGTTCATTTTTTCCAGGTATTTTACGTCTTTGGAAACGTCATATCAGCGTTAGTAGCGTTAGTTACTATTCGCCCTCTTGGTTGGAGGTGGTTTCTCGTTTGCTCATGCGTTCCGATCTTTTCTTTCCTGTTTTTTTCCTGGGTAATTGAGATAAATTACGTCATCTTTGTGGCATATTTCTCATCAAAAGTCTGGTGTTCCACTACGTCACCAGACTTCTCTTGAACACAATTCTGCGACCTGAGACCTGCGACCTGAGACCAGAGTCTCACATGAAAATGACAAAAAGGTCTTGGAAGTGAAGAATTCTCAAGACTGTGAAACGTTAAAAGTGTTTCAACATTTACCAACATTTAAAGTAAGAATGTAGCATGTACTTTCAATCCTGTTTGTTTGTAGTGGTTACCAGAATCTCCACGCTTTTTATCCACTGCTGGAAAGGAAGCTGATGCTACTTTAGTACTGGAACGGATATCACGTGATAACAAAAAAGCAATGCCTTATGGGAAACTAAAAACCATCCCATGCTATGTAAGATTTGAAAGTGTTTGTTTCTTGACAAATATCATCAGTTGCTATACAAACTTTGAGCAATCTCACAATTTTATGTTGCATGTCACACGAAGTTACATTGTAAGTTTTGGTTTAACCACTGATAAAACTTTTTAATTTTAGCTTCGAAAACCTCGCGGAAGAGTATCCGATTTGCTCAATCAAGACAACAAAGTGACCACTTTAATTTTATGGGCTTTATGGTAACCACCCCAATACCCTTTTACATTGTCAACGCCATTAACGGAAGAGGGCGTAGTAAAGGCTAATACGTGCACGACAAAGAATAATTTACCTGGTCATTATTTTTCTTCAGGTTTACAGCAGTCTTTTCATATTATGGAATCATTTTGTGCACTACACTATTGCTAAACAAACAAGGAGACAGTTGTGGAGCTGGAAAAGTAGGTCTGTAAAATGTTAACCTGTCTATATGATGCAGCGGTGGTTGCGTTTCTTTGGGCGTATAGCTTTCCACCTAATTTTACTGGTTCAAGAATGCTATAATAATTAGACTTTTTTCTCACAAACGATTTCAAAAATATGGGAACCATCATTCCTTGTGTGGTGAGCGGCGGTATGGTGAAGGTGTGTGGTGGAAAAAGCAGATTCTGCATGATTTTTTATTTATTCTAAATTTTTAAAAACATATTAAATTTGTTTTTCCAGAAAATTTGAATGCTCCACAAGCAGCTCTTAACATCACCAAACATGTGCAGAACAATTGCCACGCCATGATTACTAGTGACTATCTCGGTTATCTGTTCACAGCGTTCGGCGAAATACCAGGTACATAGAGGATATCTTCTTCATTTTGGGATTCAGATTTCCGAGCTGAATGTTCTCCTTCCCATTCAGGTTTGATTTTAACTTTCTTGCTGGCTGAGAAAGTTGGACGCAAAGCTGCAATGTCGACTTTGTTATTTTCTTCTCTGGTCTCCATATCTTTCTTACATTTTTGTTTAAAAAAGTAAGTCGATTATGTTTTTCTGACTCATTTTTGATATTATTATTAAGTTCTCCACAACTGACTGACTTACAGGGTCTTTTTGAATAAAGCTGATGTTTGTGAAGGCTATACTAGCTTGTCGGACATTTACCCGACGACCAATAGTAGGAGTAGTTGGGTTAGAGTTAGGGTCGGGGGTTGGGGTTAGGGTTTTTAGTCGTCGGGGAAATGTCCGTCAGGATGTTGTTCTAGAATCTAAAAACTACTTTCGGTTTTGCTTCAAATTGTAATAATAAAGAAATATTCTTAGAGTTGCACTAGTGGTTCTGATATTTATATTGAGAGCATTTTTGACTGGCATAGTACAATGTGTTTATCTTTACACTCCCGAGGTGAGTACAAGATACCATGTTACCTTTATTTCGTCATCTGTCGTACGATGGAAATGGTGGAGACGACGTTACTTTTGTTTCAGGTCTACCCAACAAACATCAGAGCGATAGGGCTTGGTACAGCAAGCGCAATGGCGAGATTTGGTGCAATCTTAACACCATTTGTTTCCCAGGTAACACGAGATCTAGATTTGTTTATTAAAATGCATAGCTTGAGCCTTATCTTCACTGACCCTAAACTAACTTAACTCACTAAGATAACTTGACAATGTTTACCTTATAAGCTTATCTGGTGTGTTTGAACTTGCAAGAATAATCTGTGTTCTTTTTACTCTCATGTTGGTAAAAAAAAACATTTTTGTCGAAATGAAGTCCTTAGCTTTAATCAGAGCAAAATGAAAAATGTTTAAATCTGATATAAACGTTTGTTTCAGGTATTACTTGAGAAGTCACCTCATGCGGCTATCTCAGTGTACTCTTTGTTATTATTTGTGTGTACTGGCGGTGCTCTCATGCTCCCAAAAGAAACTAAAGGAAAGGATCTTGAAGTAAGTTACTCACTTATTCTCTTCGTCTCTCCTTTAATATTCATAAGGGAAAAGATTGGTTTGCATCTTCATTTTTTTTAGGAAATGGAAGACGATTAAGACATTAACATTCGTTGAGTTCTCGATAGAAATCGTCAAATATCATGTAACATATTACTTTGAAATTTTTAAAATAATTAACATCTGTTATCCGACTTTTATTTCATATTCGCGTACATTCATATTTGCCATCTTGAAATGATGAACCTAGTTGACTTATAGTTCATTACATTCGTAGAATAGAGGATCGGGTTATGCTAACCGACGCTATTTGTCGAGAAAACATGAAGGCTCATTTAATAGCTATCATTTAATTCTTAACGATTGCAATGTTCGTGGAAATCGTTACTAAAATATCCTTTGCTGGGATTACTCTCCATAAACGTGAGAATCGCTCATGCTTATCATGCTTCATTTACTTTAAGGGCAGAAAGTTTCGCGGGTAGAAAGTTTCGCGAGGATCGAAAATCGCGAAACTTCGCGAATTTAACTTTCGCGAATAACAATTTTAGAACAAATTTTACTGATAAAACTTTCGCGAATCCTCCAAAATCTTGACTTTCGAGGGAAAAAACTTTCGCGAATGACAATGAATGAAGAATTTTTTTTTAATTATTTTAAAAATTCTTAACTTTCTTGCAAAAAAACTATCGAAACGTGAATAGAAATAAAGGAAAGATTGTCTTAATTCATTTTAGAGCGAGTCATTCATTTCTTCCCACTCCGAATGTCGATATTCTTCGATATTCGTGAAATGTTTTTGGGTGGTAGCAAGAAGAGTAAGAAGACACAACCAGAAAATTTTGTAATTGATGAGTAACTCACTGCTCTCTCTGTTTGTATCTCAGGACATCCCTAAAAATTAACTAAAACCACTCCGTTCTTGGATTCCTTGCTATTTGAGAATTTTTTGTTGTTGAAAAAACTTTCGCGATTTTTAGAAAAACTTCACTTTTCGCGAAAAAAACTTTCGCGAATTTCGACTTTACTTTCTTACCTGGCAGAAACTTTCGCGAAAAAAGGCGAAAACCGCGAAACTTTCGGCCCTTAAAGTATATCAATGTGTTTTAATAATGGTGGATACGTAAAAGTGCTTTTTCACGGTAGCAGCGAAAGCGAATACCGTATTGAAACACCCGTGGACTACTCCTCCTCCTACTACTTACTACTACTCCGGCCGAAATGGCAATTAGTCTGTGATTTGAAGTCTGCGAGTCCCCCACTAAAAACTCAATATAAATTCTAATGACGAACGCAGACTTTTGAATTTTCGAAGGTTTCACATCACATACATTTAAAACACGTTTTCTTTGATATTTTAAAACTGGGACTTTTAGTTACTTATGGTACTGAATCAATGTACTTTGGTACTTGAAAATAGATGTGTTTTTCGTTTCAATAAAGCTCAGTCCAGACCTTCTTATTACCTTCTACGTTTGTTAGCTATCTACACTGTCAAAGGCTTTCAAAAATCCAGTTCAAAAAGGCAGTTATTTGGAATTCATTTTTGGTTTCAAGAAATTATAAAAATCAATTTGCTGGTGTGTTACGATTAGACCCTATTTACACCAACTAGTAATTTCAAACATTATAGTTTACGTTTGTTTTTCACCAGTAAGATACTGTGCTCCTACCGTTTTGCGCCATCTGGCTCTTGTTTCATTATCAAACCAGAGTTTGATCACAGTTTGGTCCTGACGACAAAAGTTTTATTTTGATCCTACATAAGTTTGTAACCTTTTAGAACATTTTATTATGCCAACGACAAAGAGAAGTCATATTATTTACTTTCCAGCAAATCAATTTTCTTTTTGTGACAATACTTCCTCTTTAAACTGTTGAAATGGAAGTAAAATACAGGAAAAATCCTTCCTTTTAACAATTAAATCTTTGAAATGAAAAGCTTGAAAGTTTTCTTAGGTTCTCTAAAGTGCTTTATTACTTTTGAGTGCAGGATTTCCATAAAGGAATTTTTTTTTTTTAGATCTGATGAAAGGCCATTAGTAAAAAAGAAAGTAGAGCTTCCATTGTTATGAATATCGAGGCTCTTGTTGCTGTTATAAATCTTTTTGATATTTTATGCATCCATATCCATAAGGAAGGTTTCTTGTATAAAACTGCTAATAAATAAATAAATATGCTTCTTGGCCTCATTCAATTCATGAAAGAACGACATCTTCACTCACTGCATACTTCAATTTTATTTCATAATGTCTCACTCGATCAAAAGCTAGGGCTTTACGGTGCGATTTCCATGCGCGTGAAATGCAGCAAAATAGATTTGATATATTTTGTTGCAGAGTTGTGCAACATGATTCTATAGTGCAATGGAGTTTTTTAATAAATTGCAATGTGAAGCCACCCTTTGCAGCATTTTTTTTCTTAGGTCGTTTTATCTCGACCAATCAGAATCGTTTATGGCACCTGTCAGTTCGTTTTTGTCTACAAGAGAAAAGCAAAAAAAATATCAAAACATACAATACACACAGTTTGTTTATGTAATGTGATGAGTTGGGTGAAGCAAAAACGTCATCTCCGGTACAAACGTAGGGAATTTGCATCATTCTACCAGGCAATTCTTTAGGTTTTGGAATATTCAAATGGTTTTATCGAAAGCAGCTTTTAAAGGGCACCTTGCCCATATTCCGCCATCGGAATTTCGGCCATTTATTCCCACATCAACATAGAGAAATTCGTATTCTGGACCACAGAAGAACAATACTATTCAGTAGTGTGAACCTGAGTTAGACGGTTGCTCCATGACGATATGCTTCCCATCAAGCGCCTAGTCCATTTGGGAAATTCCATCTTTCTTCAAATTCTTTTGAAATGTTCATCCACTTTTCTTGATTTGTAGGTGTTTTTAAAAATTCGGGACCTAATAGCTCGAAAATCGCAGTACAAACGACAATAGCAATGTCCGATACAGTTTTCTGCCTAGTCGAAATTGAAATTGTAATGATCTGAGCGATTCACCACTGGCTAAATAGCGTAAAGCAAGACAAACCATTTCTTCTGGTGGGATAGAAGCCCGCATGAGTGTGTCTTCTTTTATGACGTGATGACAGTGTTTCGACCAAAAATTCAAATTGGCTCCAATCCATGCGAACAAATTCTTTAAATGACTGTTCATCTTTTTTCAACTCTTGAAAAATAGTGTATAAGCACCGAACTGCAGCCTATTTGCAACCAAAGGGCGAAACCAATATTTTCTTTGGCTTTTTTTATTTTATTTTTTTATTATGCTTGTGTTGATAGTGTTGTTCCAGCCATGTCAACTTTCCATCTGTTTTTTTAAAAAACTCATGTTTTGTTTTGAAATATTGCAGGGGTTTTTCATACAGTGGCTACACACAAAAATTTCCAAATTGCAAATTGCATTGCACGCGCATGGAAAAATTGCATCGTGGACCCTAGCTTAATACTGCAGTCTAACAACCCATGAAACTGAAGCACGAACTTTAATCATCCTCTTTCAATCTCGTTCGTGCACGAGGAAGGAAATACGAGTCGTCTTAAAGTAATTAACTAATTAAATCTGCTGTAATCACCATCATGTCTGAAAATTAGGAACAAAATTCGACATTGGAAGAAGTTTCCGACATAGAGAATAATGCTACTACTGCTAGTTCTTCGGAAGAACGCACTTCCTCTGTCTTGGAAGAGGGAGAGAGCGAGCCAAAAAATAAAAGATTTAAGATTATTTCAGAGGAGGAGAATTTCAAATGGAGATTGCCAGAAGGAAAGTCCACATATGCAAATGAATTGTTGACAAATTCATTCCTGACAAGGCGGTGAAGGAAGCTGTAGTAGTTCCTCACATCTAAGATCAACTCAGTGAGAAAACTGGATGATTTTTTTGAAGATATCCTTCGAGATAAAACGAAGTCTCAGGAAATAAACATGGAGTCTGCCTTAGAGAAGACCCAGAGGAAGCTCCTTGAAGTGATAGGACCGCTATCAAAAGTACGGATTGCCTCTGATAAAGTTGGCTTGGGAATGAAGTTGAAATGCCAACTGTGGAGGAGTTCTTGCAGTTGACAGAACAAACAATTCTATTAGTGGGACCCGACAAGTAATTTTTTGACATAGGAACGTCGGAAAAACGCTCTGTCATGTATCTATAGTCATTCCCAAGTTGCATCAACACTGAAGGAAAAGGCTGAGGTACTCAAAGAAAAGGATACAAATTTAATCGGAAAACCGTTTAGAGAGCACTTTGTGGAGGCTATGAAAGCGAAAAAAGAATCTCTGAAAGACACCAGCAGGCAGAATGAACAGTGGTGCAGGTAACAATCGAGGACAGTCATCAAGAATGCCCTTTCGACAAGGTCCTCCACCAACTCGCTTTTCAAGGAGAGGTGGAAGACATAATGCTTCCAGTCACACAGACCAATCTGCTAGATACAGCAGTGGAAAAGGTAAATTTATCTTTTGGTCAAGGAGATGCAACTCTTCCCACAACTGCTCCACTTCCTCGAATAATGAGCATGGAGGAATTACCTCATGCTCATCCAATTATCAAAAAATTGTTTTCAAAACACATAATTCCTCAAATACCATTAACAGGAAGACTCAAGCATTTTCTTCCAGCTTGAAAAATTTTAACAAGGGACCCAGAAGTCTTGACTTTAGTAGAAGGATACGTAATCGCTCTATTACAACAGCTTCTTCAAAACAAACCGTCGCCAAGATCCCATTTAAATCAGGACCAATTTCTGTTGATAGAAAAAGAAGTCATTTCCCAAGCAATTCATTCAAAAGGGGAGTTTTTAAGTAGCTTGTTCCTAGTGCCAAAAAAGGACGGGGGACAGAGGCCTGTAATAAATTTAAAGGCTCTAAACAAATTCATTCCTTACAAAAATTTCAAAATGGAAGGTTTTCATTGTCTAAAGTACATGCTGCAGGAGGGAGATTACCTTGTTAGATATGAAGGACGCATATTTCAGTGTCCCTCTTCACAACAAATCTCAAAAATTTGTGAGATTTCTATGGTCTGGAAACCTATACGAATTTTTATGCCTTTGCTTTGGATTGGGCCCAGCCCCACGGATTTTTAAAAAATTATTAAAAATCCCAATATCTCTTTTGAGA
This sequence comes from Turritopsis dohrnii, assembly GCA_027922465.2. Lineage (NCBI taxonomy): Eukaryota > Metazoa > Cnidaria > Hydrozoa > Anthoathecata > Oceaniidae > Turritopsis > Turritopsis dohrnii. The sequence goes on along the minus strand of BQMF02000258.1, from coordinate 367,628 downwards.
AGGCTGAACATCAGAGTTATCATCTATCTGGACGATATGTTGATAATAGGATGCTCCCTGGAGCACGTTCGTTCAGTTTTGCAGAGGCGGCGGAATGTTATTGTGCGCATGCGTCAGCGAGATTATGAAAAATCAACATGGAAACTTCTGATGAAAGATTTTGAGTAGTTTCATATACCTTCGTAAATTAGGAAATTTATCATATTTCGTTAATAAAATGCGAAAGCAGATGTTTTTGCTTGAATTAAATAAGACCACAGAATAGACAGACACAGCTATCATATTCGATTTTCGATTGAATCGATAGCTTTTCTCTGATTTACTACAGAGACGTGCTCTCAGGCATAGCATCATCAAAACGACAAAAATGAAGCATCAAAATATTTTTTAAGTCAAGAAACACAATTTAATTCGAAACATCTATCTTTTATCTAGTTTTCCTGAAAATTCCACACAATTAGTCAGTATACCCTCTGGGAAATGCAGTTTGTACAGTGCTCGCTTTGCTGATCCTGTACTCTTCCCCACGTGAGTAGAATTTAAACAGATGATTTTAAAAGTGAAAGTAATGACTTGTGCCTGCAGTGACATTCGGTCAGCGGTCTCTAACCGTATTAAATATGCTTTTTATTACATAATCATCCAGAAAAACAAATAAAAGCAATCTCTCTTCCAGTCCACACCGCCATCTTTAACGGCTTTTTCAGAGAAAATGTTCGCACATGCGCATAATAACTTGCCGCACACAAATGAACGTGGGAGGAGATCTACATGGCGAGGGATACTGTAATTTTCCTTCTACAACACTTGGGCTTTGTAGTGAATTGAAAAAATCAACTCTTCAGCCAACCCAGAAAATACAATTCCTTGGTCTCATAGTAAATTCCAAAGACCTTTGTCTTTGACAGAAGAGAAAATGACATTGGTCAAAACAAAGTGTTTAAGGCTATACCAGAATCCAATTACGACAATTTTGGAGTTAACACGTCTAGTGGGTGTGTTAGCTTCCAAAATCCAGGCTGTTCTTCCAGCAAAACTGCAGTTTCGACAGTAACAACATCAACAAATTTCAAGTTTAAAAAACGCGCAATCTTATCAAACACAACTAAAGTTGAACCCATTACCTCTACAGGAGCTGGAGTGGTGGTTAGAGAATATCAGACTTTGCAATGGAAGGAGTCTGGTGCATAGCAATAAAACTGGCTATATTGACTTTTTCAAAAATGTTCAATGTAAAGTCTTTTCACATCTAACTGGACAACGAAGTTACTCTGTCCTACCTGTTGAAAATGGGGCGAACAGTATCTTTTAAAATGTGCAATCTTTCCAAAGAAATTTGGGAGTATTCAATACGGTCGAAGATCACTATTACTGCAGAGTATCTTCCAGGTTCATTGAACACAATAGCAGATTGGGAATCTCGCAATCTCAGAGACAGCTCAGAGTGGAAACTTTGACCCCAAATCATTCAAAAGCCTGTGCAAAATATTCGGCCAACCACAGAAAGATCTTTTTGCGAGCCGCTTATCATGTCAAATTACAAAATATAATGCTTGGAAACCCGATTCTCACAGTCACAGGAACCGATGCGATGCAACAGGACTGGTCTCAGTCAACAATGATGTATGCATTTCCTCTCTTTTCCCTCCTACACAGAGTGATAAGGAAGATTCAGGTGGAAAAAGTAAATTTTGTGATGTTAATAACACCAACTTGGCAAGGCCAAACCTGGTATCCAGAATTGTTGAGGTTACTGGTGAGAAAACCAGTTTTAATAAAAAACCATCAGAATCTTTTGTTAGATCCAAGAGGTCATTGCCATCCACTAGTGAAAAACAATTCTCTAAACTTGGCGGCCTGGTTGGTTACAGGGAAAGTTTGGCTGATAGAGCTGCCAAACTTATCACTATGTGTAGAAGAGAATCATCTAACTCAAGTTACTCGTCGGCCTGGAATAAGTGAGCTAGATTGTGTAATGGGAAAAAAATTCATCCATTTCAATACAATGTGAATTATTGATACAAGGTTTCGCTCCTTCGTAGTATGAAAGGAAGGTAACCGCTCGTTCTATTAGTTACACAGACCCAGTTCGAAGGAAAACTCCGAACCAGGCGGGATTTGAACCCACGACCTAGGAATTCTAGTCCTATCGCTCTACCAACTGAGCTACCGGTTCATGGTATTCAATCCTCATTATCGATATGTAACTAGTGTTGCAGAGAAATCCATCTCCGACGTGATGTTATTGTGATTCGTGTTGGAATCCACCAACTACTACGATCACGAGATAACTTGGATGATGCTCGTATGCTCCAAGTTATCTCGCAATTTCTCCAATATCTATCCAGCACAAAATCCCTCACAATGGTTCACACAGTACATCAGAAGGTCTAAATAATAGATCTAAGAAGATATGAGGTATCTATTCGCCATAAGTTTTTAATAATAAAACAAGAACATTCAAATTAATTTATTTTATTTATTTTTAACCTGAAGATGTAAGAGTTCTTACGAAAAGCTTCGTTCAATAAAATAAATTAATTCGAATGTTCTTGTTTTATTATTATAGATCTAAGAAGAAAATACACTTTCTTTTTGATAATGTTTAATTTACTTCGACAAAAATCGTAATTCAAATATTTCCAGAAAGTTAAGAATACATACAACAATAAAATGGAATTAAATATTAATTGAAATTCATCCTAGAAAAGCAATGAGATTTTGGTAAACAAAATGAAAAAAAAGAAAGAATTCGAAAGAAAAATATAAAAACTTCAATGAGACAAGAAAGACATGATTAGATATTAAACCACGATTACAACACACCACAAGATGAACTGACATTTCCCGAACGTGCTATTCACAACACTGGGAAGCAACATTACCAGAAACCTTTTTTTTTTCTTCAACTGAATAATTCAAGAAAGGACATTCAAGAATCATAACATGATCAAAAGTGAGGCAATAGTTGACTTTCGTTAGAAAATCTCGAAAGCATTAACATGCTGGTGAGAACCTAAGATAACTCGGGAGGGTCAACCTTTTCTTCTATCTTATCTGATTTGATTTTTTGACTCTCTAAGTATTCGATGACCTTCAATTCTTTGGTCTCCTTTTTCTTGTTTCTTGTCTCGAATTCCAACCTAAACAATCAGGAGATGAACATCAGGTAAATAATGCAAAGTTCAAAGATGCTGGAAATAGTTATTTCCAAGGTAATTGGGAAATGAGGAGCAATTCTTCTGTAAAATAAAGGCATGTAACAAGTGATACGAAGGAGATATCTTTTCTTACTTGTGTCTTATGATTCTTTGAACAATATCGGCTGTGGTCAGATGGTTCTCGCTGTCGATTTCCTTAAAAATTCCAATCTGTTTTGGATAGGCATATGGGTCAGCACCATCGACATCTAGTTTAACAGGTGTCTTACCATGAACAACAACATTAATCTAAAGATTGTAAATCAAAATAATACCTTCAAGTAAATCAAAATTTATTACAATCAGTTGCATGGTTGTGATCCTGTAACTTTTCCTGACAGTATTTGAACAGAAAGTGCAGATAAAAACACAATAAAAACATAAAAAATTGTAACAGTAAACTATTAAGTTCTTTCCAAACTGTAATGAACTGATTTTCAGATGGGCAGCATTGAAATCTATTAGCCTTACAAGTTTGAAAGTTTGGAATGAAGCAGACAGAAGTACTTACTTTAAATTGATCGACAACTTCTTTTGTTACTTTATATGGAGCACCAATGATAACTTGATTGACATAACGACAAGCAAGCACACTCAATACACGCTCGTGTAGGTTCATTATTGGATAATTACTTCCTTTGTATCGGTTCACTATCTCGTCGGTATGCAGGCCAACTACTACATATTCACCATGTTGTTTTGCTTTTTCCAGGAAATCCAGCAATCCAACATGAAATAAGTCAAAAGCTCCAGCCGCATAAACAACACGATCGCCAGGTTGGGGATCTTTACCATCTGCAAATTGAACAATCTTTTGTGACGAGGGCAAAAAATGTGAGACACCTGTGTACGGACTTCTAGTAGTGGAGTCAGATCGAGTTTTTTCAACATCTTTTGGGTTAATGTTACAAATTGGTGTTCCATGATCAAAATGACTTTTCGTTAGCAACAACATACGACCAACCAAGTTTGTTGTGGATACTCCCTCTGTTCTCTTGCATTCCTTATACCTAACACAAGACAATCACATTTTCATAGAGTATTCTTATCAGAGTTCAATGGATGTATGATCAACGGTTTCAGAGATATTGCCAATGAAAGTTTTTGATGTCACAGCCGCATTACCAAAAAAATTAGATCCCAGCGTTTTTTTCAGTGGTTTTTTGCTACCGGAAAACGGTAGCAAAAACTCAATCTTGAATTGAGTTTTGAAACTCAATCTTGAATAAGAGCAAAACAAAAAAACTGAAAAAATAAAAAAAACTGTCAAATAGGGATTCATTGACTCATTACAATCAGTAGTTGAGTGTTCTTTTTGTTCAAAAACTCTCTGTCTTTATGCATCGCCCTTTACATGTGCTGGTGTAGAGAGACGGACTCCTTGTTTACCACCTAGCTCCTCTTCCATTTTTATTTCGTTTTCGATTGCGATTGTTAAATTGCAGAACGATAATTGAATAGTGTGAAATGTATTTCTATGAATGCGCGCAGACAGTCTGTTGTGTATTTTTCAGCCGTATTTTTATTTCTATTGTGTATTTTTAAATAGAGCTCGTCTCGAGAGACTTCTTTTATTACACATACGTGATAGGTAGCCATAAATTTGAATGTATTAATTCATTATTTTCGGCGCTTTTTCTTACCTCAAAATACGCTACTCGTTGCACTATACCACCTGTAATTTCTAACATTTTGATCTTTCACATTCCTTTCTCATTCCATAATAACGTAATAAGTTTTTCTTTTTCAATGGTTTTTCCTTCGTTTTTTATGCTACATTTTATCATTGCGTAACCAGCTGCACGTGTGATCACGCAATCGAAAACGAAATAATAAGTTATTTAATTTTCATCTGAAATAATGTTGCCAACAACATTATTCTTGTTAAATCCACGTACGTAAGAATTCTCCTGGGAAGTGAATTCTTCGGCGATCTGGCTGTTCCTTATTTCAAAAATTTTTCAACCCCTCAGGCCCAACCATGGTGGGCCTATCGGGTGTCACTGTCCAAGCAAACAGGTAAACAACAGTTATGAAACTCAATCTTAAAAGTAAAAACGGTAGCAGCTAAAAATCCTGAAATAAAGCCTGGATCCAAATTTTTGTCACGGACCCCCAAAAACATCGGTTACTGTCTCTCAAGATAATTCTCCAAAATCATCACATTTGTTTGGGGTTGCAAAGCAATGATTCCACTGTGATGATAAAAACCCTGAAGTCATGCTATTATACTGATTGTGAAAAAAAGTGTCTCTTGTCTCGTGGTTTTACTTGCTCCTAAGAAGAGATAAAATACTTTAAGGGAAGAAACTTTCGCAGAAGAAACTTTCTCAAGCTGCAAAATTCGCGAAATTTAGGGAATAAACTTTCGTGAATGGCCAAAAATTGCAAATTTCGCGGGAATAAACTTTTGCGAATGACCGAAAATTAGTGAATTTCGCGGGAACAAACTTTTGAAAACCAAAGAAAAATAGTAAATTTGAAACTTTTTGGCTGATAGCAAAGGTCTTTGAATTGCTAAAGACGGGTTAATGTGCTAAGAACAAAATGTATTTTCTCTTTTCAACTCAAAAGGAACAAGAATATCAACAATAATTCCAACTAAATATATAAGTGTTTTCACCGTTTTAATAGCTGTTTTATTCAATTTTCTATTTGTAAACTTTCATTTCATTTTTTTTCGCTAGATTCTATTTTTTTTCGCGGATTTAACTTTCGCGAAAATGACTCAAATTCGGGAAATTTGCGAAAGTTTCTTCCCTTAAAGTAGTCACTCTCTAAAACAAAAGTGGTATACACAATCACCGATTATACATAAAGATGTTCTCATAGGGTGTCTACCAGAATCTTAGATTAGACTTATGATTTCCCCCTGATTTTGGACCCCTTATCCTTATTTTTCATGGCTTTTAAAAATCTCCACAACAATCTCTCAGTATAAACAGATTCTGTCAATCATACTTGCAACGTTGATGCATGTTCTATAGAATGTACTGGAGAGACTTTCTTACCTTCCATTGGATTTAACAATATGATAAGTATCAGTACCATCAGCAGTACAAGTTATGTCGTCCCCATGCACACAAAAATCACAATCATATTTATCCAGTGTTTCAATCGTTGTGACGTAAGGTGCTGCAGGCACTACTTCATCCACCCATTTGATTCCACGAACCATTTTGTATCTAGGAATGAAGTTAGATATGCCCAAATTTACAACTTTTGACACCCTGGTTAATTTACCCCTTTAACAATTGGTTTATGTAACTTCTTTTTGGACACAGAACAGAAAATGCCCAGACCTGGTTTGGAAATATTGTTATCAAGATTTGATTAGTTTTCGATTTGTTGAAACTTTTTCCATTAATTTGATATTGAAAAAGAAACACAAAAAGCTTTCAAGCTAGCTAAGCTTTAAATGCAAGGCTGGTCATTTTGCCTTTTTTGGTCTTGAAATTTTCTTTTGGCATCACACCTCCTCTCATGACAAGTTCTCACATTAATTGAAGTAGGCCTGTGCCTGAACCGATGTTTCCAAATTCCAGATTAAATGAATAACCACCTTTCTTCTTCAGTAAAGACTGGAGGTCCCTTATTTGCTGCGATTTCTGCATCGTTATGTACTCCTACAATAAGGTAATCCCCCATTGCTTTGGCCTGTCGAATTTGATTCGCATGACCAAAGTGAACCATATCATAACACCCATCGCACCAAACTCGAACAGTCTTTTTAGCTTCTTTTCTATCGTGATCTCCAGACATTTTCGGTAATTAATTTAATTCAATAAGAAAGATATTGGTTCCTTGCTGCAAAATCGAATCAAAACGTTAGGAGTATCCAGAAACATATGCAAAAGGAGAGCCGTTATAAATATGAATGTCAAAGAAAATGAAAGTCCTCCATCGTAGATGTTAAGAAGTTAAAAAAGTGGGACCACCGTGAGCAAACATCTGTTATAATGGTTCTCTCATCAACCGTGACCTCGCAGACTGCAACAGGCTGCTTACTTTCTGTATCAACAGAAGATGTAATGCATTCTGTATGTTTCACTTGACAAATGAAACAAACTGAACATCAGTCTCATTGTGACAGAATTAATCAAACTTCGCTGTGAGAAAATTGATCAGATCTCAAAATCTCCCAAGTGTAAAAAACCTATCAAAGGAGCTCAATTTCGCTCGATTTATAGTTCCACCACAGAAGAAGGTCACCTAAAAAGTGAGACCACCAAAACATTTGAAAAAAACAAACAAACATTTTTTATTTCACAAATAAATTTTTTTATTGTAAACACAGTCAAAATATCAATGTTGTTAACTATGTTAGGAGATTTAGGTTCTAGGACAACTTCCCCCCTGGACAATTCCCCCCGGATGATTTCCCCTTAGTAAATTGCCCCCCCCCCCCCCCCCCCCCCCCCACCCCCGGAGCAATACCTCCCGGACAATTGCCGCCGGACAATCGCCTCCCCATATAGGTAGGAAAATCCCCTCGGAATATTGCCCCCTAAAAACGTGTAAAGTATTTTTTACGATAATATTGCTTCTAAGGTATTTTTGCTCGAAAGTAGAAAGCGAAACAAGATTTACAAATCAAAGAAAGTTAATATATTTCAAATATACAGATGCTAGTTATAAAATGGTAACACAATGGATATCATGTAAACATTTGTTTTAAAAAAGAGTCGTTGGCGGTTTGGGTAATCATCAACTATGCGTAGAATTCGAGCGTTACCAGCGTATCTCCGTCTTTGAGGAGGTGGTGGATGTCCTGCTCGATTTTGAAGCATTCGGACACGCACAACACTTTCCTTCTTACGTAATATTTCCAAAAATTTCCAGAACATCGGGTAGCAAGAAGAAACGTTAGGGTTAAAAGTATTCCGGGGAGGGGGGGGGGGGGGGGGGGGGGGGGGGAGGGGGTATCTATATGGGGGGCGATTGTCCGGGGGGAATTGTCCTGTCACCGATGAAATTGCAAAATGGGGGGTTAATAATTAAATGGGAAGGTGGATATTGCAAAAAAATTTCTTAAACAGGGGAGGGGGGGGGGGGGGGGTCATAATAATTTGATTTTGGGGGTGAAATTGCAATTTGACCCCCATTTGACCCCCCATTCATCCCCCGCCTACAATTAAGCACAGAAGAGTATCAATCCAGCTTGTGATTTCAAAATTTCGGAAAAAGAACATTTTGCTGTAGGATTGTTTGAATACAACAATCTCAATCACATGCTAAGCGATGCGTTACATCTATTATCCAGTGACGATATTTCACATCTTATTCATTCATTTTTATTTTTATTTTTTTATTTTATTTATTTTTATTTCGCCAATGGATAAAAAATCTTACAATCTATGACCGTAGATAATGGCTGGAGCAAGCAGAAGGCTGAAGTGCCTTTTCACCAAGCCCCGTGTAGTCAGATATATACAAAATAACTAGTTTACTTTCAATATACCTACGAATAATACTACAATATTACATGTCTAAGTAAAAATATTTACAAGCAAGAGGACAGCGTCCGGACTAAGTAACGAAACAAACGAAAAAATCAACAAAACGAATATGAATATGAAAAGGGACTGCCTAAAAAAATTGGGAAACATCAATGTCATTATTAAGTAACTTTGATTTTACAGATCTTTTGAATTGCTTGAGAGACCGAGAGTTCTTTTCTACATTTCGCAAAATATTGTTCCATAAGGTAGGACCACGATATAGAATGGAGAAAGTGCTTATTTTTAAGCGTTTTTGAGGGATTTTAAAGTTGTTTTCCGAGTATCTAGTATTATATTTATTGTTAATGATAGAAAATTTTTTATGAAAAATCATTGGGGTTAATTCAAGTTTATTTTTAAACATAAAAGTTAATATTTGGTATACGTTTAAGTTGTAGATATTTAGGATCCCAAGTTTGGTGAATAAAGGTTTGGAGGGGGTAAATCGATCTACTCCGAAAATAATCCTGCAAGCGTGCTTTTGTTTGCAGTAAAGTTTCTTAAGCTTTGTTTGGTTAGTACTTGCCCATACTATATTGCAATAGGTTAGGTAACTATGTATAAATGAAAAATATAGTAGTTTTAGAGATTTTAAGTTGACATATGGTTTTGCTATACGAAGTACTCCAAGATTTTTAGCTATCTTATTTTGGATAACATTAATATGATTCTTCCATGTTAAGTTTTCATCAAGAAGAACTCCAAGGAATTTGATGAAATTTTCTCTTTTTATCTCATTATTGTTGATTGAGAGAATCGGTAATTTCAATGGAAGATCATCGACACTTGATGACTTACAAAACAAGACATATTTAGTTTTATTTACATTTAGCGAAAGTTTATTACTTCTAAACCACTCTTCTATATATTTAAGTTCTTTGTTAACAATGTCAAAGAGTGATTTAATATTTTTGTGCGAAAAAAATAGGTTAGTGTCATCAGCGAAGAGAACAAATTTTAAGATATTAGATGCTAAGTAAAGATCATTCACATACAATAAAAAAAGTAATGGGCCAAGAATGGACCCTTGGGGTACACCGCATTTTAAAAGTTTAAGAGGGGTTCTTTTTGTTTCATACGAGACACATTGTTTCCGATCAGTGAGATAATCTTTAAACCATAAGAAATTATTATTACATACACCATAGTGTTTTATTTTCGATAGAAGAATTTTATGATCTACTGTATCAAACGCCTTCGAAAGATCAATGAAGACTCCTAATGTGTAAAGGTTATTAGTAAAAGTATTACTGAGGTCATTTACTAGATTTAATACTGCATGGTCAGTAGAATGTCCTTTTTGGAATCCGAATTGTTTCTGGTATAACATGTTGTTGTGGACAAGATGTTTATAGAGTCTATTGTACATTACACGCTCAAGGATTTTTGAAAAGCAGGGAAGTACAGAAATGGGTCTATAGTTTGAAACATTGGACTCTTCTCCTGCTTTAAAACTTGGAATAACTTTTGCAATTTTCATACTATTCGGGAATTTCCCTGTATTGAGAGAAAGTCTGAATATATGCAATAAGGGGATTTTGATTATATCGAAGGTTTGTTGAACAACATTAACACTGATCTCATCAATTCCTGGACTTTTATTGGGTTTAAGACATCAATTAATTCAGTTTCTGTCAAGTTGGATTCCTGCATAATGTTACCAAAGTCCTTCAGATAGGACATTGGTGACTTATTGCTGTTGGGAATTTTGTTTGCATTACTTCTTCACCTGACTTACTTTCCTCTCAGATGACAATCATTTTGTTGGCGATGTTGCATGCTCAGTTTTTGCTGATTCATCTTGAAACCAAGATAATGATAATGATTGCGGGAGGTGGTCAAACGATATTTGGTACACAACAAACTACTCTGTACAGTGCCAACCATGATATCTGCAGATATGATTGATTGTGTAAAATTCTACACAATTAGACAATGTGTGACGCAATAGCCAACAAAAGATATCTGATATACCTTAATCGAATAGATATTCCCCGAGTTTATTTTTTATCAAGCTCCGCCTCGTTTTCGTAATGGTTAATATGGTAACGAAATGTCACGGGAATCATTTCAGTAATGTGCAATAAGAAGTGTAATAATTGTGATAGTGTTAATGATTGAGCACAAGAGATTCGGTTGTCATAGTAAACCAATTGAAAACGAGTCGGAGTGTGATAAAAAATAAACTCGGGAAAGGTCTATTGCCATCCATATGCGTATAGCTGTTTTTTAAATAATAATTCCAATCTATTGTATCTTTCTGTTAATCTGTTAATATGTTAAGCAGCGGCGAATGGTCTGACACGCGATTTCATCTGATTTTTATCAGTATCGTCTTGAAAGACCAGACAAAATATTTTTAACAGTATTGAATACCTTATCGGTAAAACGGTTTGTCAGCTCAAACTTTTCGTCGGTACAAAGTTTTTACCGATAAGATAGTATTTTACTTTATCGGTAAAAAAAGTGGGCAAAAAGTGACTAATATTTTTTGCCGACTAAAATTTTTGCCGATTTTTTTTTACCGACCAAAAGTTTTTTCCGATTGTTTTTTTTTTTTGTTTTTTTTTTATTTTACTAGTTGCCAAACTACTTTTTGCCGATTTTTCTTCTGTGTGTTGGCAATTCTTAGGTGCTTTTTGCGGTAGTATGAAAATGTAATTAAAATCAAATTATATGAAGAAGAACAAGTGCAGCCAGGACAAACACAAACTGAACAAAAACAAAAGAAGGGTCAAGAAAAACAAAATAAGGAAAATACACAAATGAAGAAAAAAACTGTTATTGAAATTGACTAATCAACCTCATTCACCTAACCTTTCTTTTTGGTGTTGTATTTTATTTCTTAAAAAACTTTCAAATTATCCAAACTTTCTTCGTCATTTTTTGTCTTGGAAATTGGTCAGCAAAAATTGACTAACCTCGAAAATTTAGTCGGCAAAAAGTGACTAAATTTTGTCCAAGTGGCTGATATTTTTGCTGACTTTTCTTTTGCCGATAAGTTATCAGATTTCCTGCTGATAACAAGTTCAATTGAACAAGCGAACCGCTCCTCTCGTCTGCTACGAACAAGTGTGATCACAAGGGGACGGTAGCTTAAGTGGATATGGCAATTGTCCAACAAGCGAGAAGTCCTGGGTCGGAGTCCCACTCGATTCGACAACTTTGCGCTGCAATTGGAAAGAAACAGAATTCGAAAATAAAATTTTATCCGGTAGAGAATTTTCATGATAACAATTTTCGTATATATTTAAAATATCCCACCCTAAACTGCATCAGACTGTAAAAACACAAAAACATTTGCAAACGTGTTTTTCAGATTTTTACCAATGCAAGCCAAAGAAGACGTTTTTCCTCTAAGACTTTGTAGGGGTATAACCACAACCTCAAATCGAGACCAAAAATTCCTTTAAATTTGAATCTTGAAGAACTGAAATCTCTGAACCGAAAGAAGGACACACGACATGAAGACTATACCCCAGTAGTCCTAAAAATGGTGCAATATCACACTTATTACGGGTATGGAGACCAAATCAATGGAAAATTGAAAAATTTTTACCGACACGAAGAAGCGGATTGTAACTTCCGCCCCATTTCCAAAATTATAGAAGAAGCTGTACAACTAATCGCTCATCTTGGAATCTCCTGAGTCCACACTGAATTGCATCTCTCTTCTAAGGTCTGGCATCAATTAGAAGAGTGAAAGGGTTTGCTGAAATCCGGGAAACTACCATGCCGTGATGCAGCGATGGTTTAGTCAGTACTTATTCGAGTGCGATGGGTGCGACCTGTGTCGTATCTCGATACTCCACTCCGATGAGCGCCCATTAGGAGTCATTGACTGACTGCGCACTGGCCTTCGGGTAAGTTAGAGTATTGCTATACGTATCCCTGGCGGTAAGTCAACTACCAGTTGCAGTCGGCAGACAGAGTAGCCAACCATTACTCCCAGTCACTTACTCACTTACTACCAAACTTTTTGTCACCAGTGTCATATTTCTGCGAAACAGTTAGTATCAATAATACAGTTTGAGAGTGCTGCAAAATGCAATAAAAATAATTTTATTGGAAACCAAGTTTTAAGGGAAGTCTACTGTATACTTCAAAACCACAACACAGTCTCTGAATCTTGTTTGTACCGCCAGAGGTTATGAACCTTCCTGTTTTTCTTAATTAAACCAGCTAAACTTATGTACTAGTAGATATTAGTTGTACAATTTAAATTTTCCATTCTAAAGAGTAATGCGTTACTCCTCCAACATTTCTCTTAAAATTTGATAAAATAAGGAAATGTACCTTTCATTTTCAGTGAAAACAGGAGGACCTTTATGTTTCGTTATGTCCTCGTCCTTATGAACTCCAACTACAAGAACTTTGCCCATGTCTTTTGCTTGTCTCAATTGGTTGGCATGACCAAAATGGACCATATCGTAGCATCCATCACACCAAACTCGACCAGAAAAAACACGAGTCTGGTTGTTATTGTTTTTATCAGCTAACACCATGTTTCTTTGAAAGAAAAATACATCAAACAATAATAATAATAAGAAGAAGTGCAATGTAATGGTTTCTTTTGCTGCTCCTCCTTCTGGTTGGAGAAAACTTGAATGGTGTTTCGAAAATCAAAGAGTGATAACAAACACAAATGGAGAATGATAAGATTCGACACAGCAAACATTGTAATGATGATGAATATGAGTTTAACTAATTTCGACAAATACAGTAACTTCTTCGTTCTCTATAATCAAAAATGGACAAAAATATTAGGCGTACGTTCTAAAGTCTATGTCAACCGATTTGGCAGTTCGAACATTTTTATGATTACTAAGTCAAAATAAATAATTTTAAAATAAGTTTTTTTGCATTATCAAGAGCACAAAAAGCACAAATTTTCTAGTACACCAAAAGCGTTGAAACTTACACAGCAGCGAGATCAACCTTTCACAAAGAAGTGTACAAAGCTTTATAACAAAATCTTTATCGGAAGTTCTCAGCCCAAATATGGGACCCGGCAGAACCCTAACAATATCTGATATTTTGCCATAAACCGGGGGTTAGATTATTTGTTATGACTGCGTTTAATAATTATTTGGTCGATTAAAGGCAACTAAATATTTTATATAGATACCTGTATCATGCATTTAAGAGAGGCAAGGGAATTCTTTAGACAATTAGATGTGCGGATTAGAAAAATAAAAAAAATGGATGACATAAAAATTTCAGTGTTTTTGTCTTTGCGTATGACACTTAAGTACAAATACTTATCCAAAAAATCGCTTTCATAATCAACATCATCGTCTGTGTCGCTGTCATCAGATTCATTACCCAATTCAATTATGAATCTTTCCGTTGGTTGAGTCGTCACTCATAAACAAAAGGGAATTAACAATAGGCGGTTAGAGAATTGACACCTCATGGTACAGTGTGTTTCATAATGTTTGGAACGGAAATTTAAAAGCTGTTTTTTCAAATGAATGTACCAAATTTCAAAATAATTTTTACATGAATGGAAAGCCATTTTCAAGTTCTTTCGGCTAGTATATTTACGTGAAGAATGAAAAAGTGTTTTTTGAAAAAATCAGGAAAATGTCTCGGAAAAATGTAATTAAATTTTTAATGGTCGATTAACACGCAACTTACTCCTTGTTTCAAAGCACCCAATCCATTCAGATTGTAACTTGATAATGTACCTACGTTACGAAAAACTTCGTTGAAAAAGATACAGTGTGTTTCGTAATGTTGGAAATGGAAATTTTAAAGCTGTTTTTTTAAATGAATATATCGAATTTCAAAATAATGTTTACATTAATGGAAAGCCATTTTCAAGCTCTTTCAGCTAGTATATTTTTGTGAAAAATTTTCACGAAAAACATTAAACTTTTATGTTTTAAAATATCAATTTGGGGGTCTCAGCGCAAACATAAAATTAATAAAAAATTTGAATGGATTCAGTGTTTTGAAACGATAAGCACGATGTAATTAAACTACGTGTTAATCGACCATTAAAAATTTAATTACATTTTTCCAAGACATTTTCCTTATTTTTTCATAAACCACTTTTTCATTTTTCACAAAAACATACTATCCAAAAGAACTACAAAATGGCTTTCCAACGGTGTAAAAATTGTTTTGAAATTCGGTATATTCATCTAAAAAAACAGCTTTAATTTTTCCATTTCCAACATTACAAAACACACTGTATACACTGTACTTATATGTTTTTAATGTGTTTTAAAATAATGTATTCATTCATTCAAATATTTTATATTTTATTTAATTTTATCTTTGCGCCGAGCTCCCCAAATTGATATTTAAAAACATAAAAGTTTAATCGATTTTCTAAAACCTCAACATTTGATGTAAACTTAGTAATCATAAAAAATGTTCGAACTGCCAAATCGGTTGACATAGACTTTAAGTACTAGTGTTGAAGGTCAACTCATTCTGCCAAGTTATCATACAAAATAAAAAAGTCTGACAAATATGGCTAAATTTCTGGGAGGTGACCAAAATTATGTCCGACTATAATTTTGTCCGACACTGGTCCAAAATTTAAAATTCAAAAGAGATGTTTTTTGCTTTGAAGGAATTGTATTTTTAGCATTAGTAAATAATTTAATATTATGATAATTTTAGTAAAATTATTTAGATTATTTAAATAGACCTTTCCCGAATTTCTGTTTAAACGATGCATTGTGGCCGAGTTGTCGTTTCTAACCTCGCTTTTAATATTCTAACTGCTTCTAATTATTGGAATGGGAATTAGGAATAATAGAGACTATCATTAAGTTATAAAGTAATGAAATCAGTGGAACAATGAATTGCATAAAAACGAGGTTAGATATGAAACTCGGCCACAATTCAGTGTTTAAACTGAAATTCGGGAAAGGTCTATTGGTACAAAAATAGGAATAGCTTTTTCAAATATTTGTCAAATAATTTTAGTCAGAATTTTGCTGCAAGAAAGTCATTAAAAAGAAAATTTATACTGTTCAGTCATACACGTCTGTTTCTTTCCCAAAAATGAAAATGGTCATATAGATGTGACTAAAAAATCTATTGATTACAGACTATCCCTTATTCCAGCTGGAGGATTAGAGATTCCATTAGCATTGATTTGCGAAAGTCTCCGCTTAATTATTCATACCAAAATGAAATTTGTACAGTGTACTCATCATTTGAGCACAATGAAGAAGATGATTTATACAAAGAAATAAATCAACTCATCAACGTATATCATCGGAAAAAAGTCAGAATGACCAGTAGTGAAGAGTTAGCGAATGTCAAAACCCGATCGGGTCTCGATGTCTCGATCTCTTATCATGACTATTTTGTTTTATACGTATTACTGCCAGCTGGTATATTTCTCTTTTATCACCCAAAATAAAATCAATATCAATACCCACACTGCTACTGCCTTCCTCCTCCAATATAAGGAATTTTCTCACAAAGTAGATTATGATGATTCTGAAATTTTGAGGTATTAACAAGTGTTGTCTCTATGAACAACTGATAACGAGATTACAAGAGATTTTCTGAATAATGGAGCATATAAAGCATTTTAAGAAAACACTTTGAACTTGTTCTGATGCAAATATGTGTGCAAGAAAATTTAAAGTTAAGGCTGTATTATATGATCTGGAAATAATAAAAACAAACAAGTAAGCAAGCAGGTAATTTCTTGTCGACAAAATTGCATAAAGATAGCTTTGTTTGTATATCATACTGTATATCGTATACCGTATATCAAGTGCGCTATTGCTTCACGGTTGTATGTTCTAAGCCCAAACAGGGATATGTTATCCCTGGCCCAAATATGTGAAAAACGCACGTGCTCACAGTTTAACTAAGTTACACGTCACTGACGATGATGACGTCAGTTCTGTTCAAACAAAACGCTTCAGTTAAGCGTTGATGACCGGCTATCTTCATCTATATGCTTCCAAAGAATGCTGTAACGAGTGGTGTGAATGAATATTCTCTGTAACCCACAGCAAACATAGTGTATTACTTTAAGTACCCAGTAGGTAAGTGTGCTTTCATTAAATGGGACCAAACAATCAGAGGGAAGAGATCGAATCATTTCAATAGTTTTTTCTTAAACCAGATGCTGAAAATCAGCCGCTTTTCAATAAATACTTACTCCAATTCGCCGTTCCCATAATGTTCTAATCTCTACATTAATACAGTAGAATCCCGATAACTCGAACCCCCACGGGACCGAGAAAATAGTTCGACTTATCGAATGTTCGAGTTATCGGGGGTATTTTATGAGAAAGTATTGGTGAAGGGGAATTCGAAATTGGTTCGAGTTATTGAAAGTTCGAGTTATAATAATCTCTTATACATTAATATATCAAGCACAATGCAATATGAGAAAATATAATTAATTCGTGTCGTTCCCAGCATTCTACTTAACACGTCATACGACTACCGCAACTATATTCCGGGGGAACGACGAATAAGTTTCACAAACAATTTTGAAGTAGAATAAGAAAGAATATCAATGATATGCAGATTACATCAACGCCTTCGTTGGTGGAACAAACAAACCAATTCATTGTGAACAGCTGCCATACCCATCCATCGCAAGGGTGAGAAGAACTGGTTGTCAACTAAACCTTGCATAGGCTTGCAATATTGAATATAGAAGATTTCGAAGAAAACAGCACGCCAATTGTTTTATGTTGTTTCTTTTGCACATTATCACGTGTTTTTTGATTGGAATGTGATTAACACAACACACATTTATTGACTAACTATGAGTGGCTAACATTGAGATATCCATGCTAAAACGTATCATAAGGAATGTTATTGTTTCGCTGTTTCGAGTCTTGTCAGGAAAAGAATTCTCCCTTAGGACTCAGTTTCTTTTCAATGCTTCTTTGGACTCATACACACTCTTCGTCGCAGTGACTTTATAATGATTTTACCCACTGATTAATTTTTGCTAGAAAAACGCGTAGAGGAGAATGCGTGTTGAGTCCAAATACATAAAAATTTTTTCTTCGACACTTAAGAATCTTAATTAGGGACGAAAAAAGATTTTTTCGAACGCGTGTTTCTCAGATATGCTTTCATTGAGTGGAGAAGATTTGCAAACAAAAGAGCAAGGGCACGAGGTTGCTAAGCTTTTTATCGCGGGACCACAAACACAGTTGCGGAAAGATAATTCGATATACTTCCATTTTTCTGTGTCCTCTACTAAGCAACTGTCCTTTATAATAAACGTGTCTCGTCAAGAGGAAAATATTTGCTAGTTCTACGAGTTCTAAGATATAGATTTTGACTGCTCTTCCAAATTATTCCACCGAAAAAGATAACAAAAGATATTAAATATAAATTCTGTAAATAAAACAAAAAATAGTAATTTATTCTTGTCAAATGTCAACATAAAAACGTTGATGTGAAAACCTTGTAGCTGATGAAAGGAGGTCGAGTTTGAAGTTCGAGTCACGTTTTGAATTAGTCGCCACTTTTTCATTTTCTCCCGATCAGTTCAAATCTACTACACGCTTTTTTTTTATAAGAACCAGTAAAATCTGACCTGAGGCTGGCTGTTCTTATTTTTTGAGCCTTTTTCAGCCTGAATTGTTCTTATTTTGTTCTAAGCTTTAAGAACAAAGTTTCAGATTTCAGCCTCATTTTGTTCTTATTTATAGAACTTCCAGTAAAAGAAAAAATAAATGTTTTGAGAAAAAAACAAGTGTTGTTCTTGCTGAGTCACATTTATTTGTATTGCAGCGTCTTAGTGAAATAAATTTATATTAAAAATGGTAGCCACTAAACGAATATGTAAGCAAGTTTTTGCCGTTAGTCGCGCCGTTATTAGGGACCTTACGAAACTACGACGGCAACGAAGACGACGACGTACAAGATATTCATCTCCAATGAATCACAAAAGAGTAGAAACTATACACTTTGGTTAAGAAGTTATTTATAATGCCTATGAAGTGTGTTTCTTGAACTTAGACCAACAGAATCATGAAGGAACCAAGGAAAATTTATCCGAAGTACTGCTATTCTCACGTCTTCGTTTTCAGTGCGACTTCAAAATATTACTTTTCACGTTGTGTATAGAACGTGCAAATCTAATAATGATATTAGTAAAATTAAAAACATTCCCCAATAGTATAGTGTGAAATGACTTCCATTCTAAAGCAAGTCTGTGGAGTAAAGAGAATCTTTTGTTTGCTTCACGTTGTCGTCCACGTTGCCGTCATAGTTTCGTAAGGTCCCTAATAATTAATTTCGCACATCGTATTGTAGGTGAGAAAAGACGTGATCACAAGTGAAAACAATTATATATATATAATTTTAAACTGTTTATCATTGAAAGAGTTAAAATTGAAAGAGAATCATTGTTCTTATTTTATAAGAAAATTCAGGCTCAGGCTGTTCTTAATTTTTGAAACATTGATTTGAGCCTCAGGTTGTTCTTATTTTGTTCTTATTTTTTGGCCAAATCTGAGGCTCGTGTTCTTATAAAATTATTCTTATAAAAAAAAAGCGTGTACCATTTTGCACAAAGTTTCGATTATCCAAACTTCAAATAAAAAGCAGTATAGTAATGAGAACAATAAATCGAGTTCAAAATTACATCCAATAAATTTGTTTAAAAAAATCAGTAAAAATAGTGTGATGTATGCGAAAGTGGTTTGGGAATCAAACCCTGAAATATTATTATCGTATATTTACAAAACTATCATAAATAAAACTTTGAAAAGAATATTTACCTTATGTCTGGGTAAAAACAATATATATTTGTTTCGGAATTTTAGAAAATAATTTGCCGAACAAAAGTACGACTGAACTATGAAAGAAATTACAGAACGCTCGTAAGATAGATGCTCAAATTCTTTTGTCGGCAGGATCAGGTAATCAGTAAAAATTATTATAAATCCCCATTCCCAATTTTTATATATCTAACCTAGTTTTCACTTTATTCCTAATGCCAATAGATTTTGTTTTTTGTCTTTTCATACCCCATTAAATCAGACAAACTGGCAAACACTATAATCCGAGAAATTGTATCAACAACATCATTCTCCAAACAACGACTCTAATACAGTTTCATCCAATCAGTTAGCCGTATGCAAAGTTTTCATTCAATTACCTAGCCATTAATGAGAGGCCTTCGAGGCGTTTCTTCATCATCATCGGTCTCGGTCTAAGAGCAAATAGCAAAAAATTGCACGTGACAAGAGAAGTGTTATTTTGTCGGCGACAATGTTATATTTATTCAGGTCATATAACATAAACGGATCTTTACCAACACACCTGAGTCTGTTATAAAAAAGGTCTCGCTGACACGAAAAAATAAAATTGGTTCAAATAGGTTTTTATTATGTTTTTCCGATTCTTCAGGTCTTATATTTTCAGAAAAACATAGCTTTTTGATGACTGTGTCTCGAAATTTTCAAAAATTGAGACTTTACTTAATGCTGGTAACAAATTTGTTTTGTCGGACGGAATTTTTTCTATTTAAGTTTATGGATCTTTAAATGATCACATAGATTTTGCTAAGGTATTGTTTTATGACAATTCAAAGCTTATAAAACAACTTAATTGGAAAAGTAAGGCATGGAACCTTCCCGCAAAGAATTATGGTTCAAAAAATCGTTTAGTCAGTGCTCCCTATTTTTTTTCCGTCCGACAATAAAGTCGAATCAAAAAAGTTCTTCATAGAAAAATAAAAGACAACTACCAAATGTTTATGTTGCTAAAGTATCGACGTATATAAGAAAGATTATCATTTTAACTTGAAATACCTAATGTTGGTTTGTAATTGTCTGGAATTGCGATTTATTTTGAATGATTCCGTCCGACAAAAATAGACGAAAACTTCTTCACCTCCAACCACCTCCAGAACATCAAAAAAGTTCTTATTTCTTTCTCCTAAACTCTTACCAACTTACTTAATTTAGAAGGTCTAACGATAATCCCTCTCCTGGAGAATTGCCCCGCTGGAAATTGTCCCCGGAGCATTTGATTCGATTCGAAATGGTATTCTTATGGCGAAGATGTTGTCATTTGTGGTCATGAATTATCCAATATACAGGCGCGGATTTAAGGTATGTCAAACTGTGCGACCGACATACCCCTGTAAAAAAAACTCAAAAAAAATGTAGTTCAGCATTTCTTACATTGCAGTGATTTGTGACGTACGTGTTATTTGCTTATTTACTGATACGGCAGTAACTCCGTATATCTCAAGTAATGTCTTTCAGAATTGTGCGAGCCGTTTCGCATATGTGCGAAATGCCTAGCCTAGACACAATGGCACTCAATACTGACCTTAAAAATTGCGGCGAAGAGGTAAGCCATGACACAGGCTAGACCTAGGTATGTCGAGAAATCTATCTGCCATATTCAGCAACCCCCTATTTTTCAATGGACGTGTATTTTGACGTCAAAATGTGACGTCAAAATTTAACTTGGTATCAAATGCAGCAGTGAGTTCAACGGCAAGAACCTATTGCGTGCTTGGTAGGATAAAATATCAAAAACAGTATGTTTTCAAACCACATTGTGCAAATATGTGCGAGAAATTCAAGCCTTATGCATGCTTTATTCATGGCCTCTCGCTGGATGAAGGTAAGTTATTTTTTTACTGAAAATTTCTAAGAAACTAACCCAACAAACATAAAGATTCTCACTTGATAATTTTTGGTTTACGAGGTTTAGTTTTAAAGGCAGATTTCCTCTTGAAAATGTGTAAAAGTGAGGCTCCCCAAGATAGCTTTTGGTATTTTATTATTTTTTTTTCACCATGGTACTTACAAATAATTTAATCTGAACGTTTATATTGTCATTTTTAATTTTGTGTAAGTTTATTGATTTGATTACACAACTGTTTTTGTTTTGACATGCCATGATAATGACAAAATAATTGTTTATATCTGCATATCATGTGGATATAGTTTTGAGTGTTTTTGTTTGTAAAAATGAGACAGGCAAGATATCGGTTTGAAGTGTGTTTTGATAACTGCATGACAGTTCAAACAGAAATTATTATCAACTTAGTTGTAGATTAATGCAAAAATTCCATGGTCGATACTCTGCAGATATAAACAAAATGAATTTCTTTAAAATTCTTGTTATTACTCCAAGCACCGATGTTTTTCTTTGGTTTACGATACACACAAGATTTATTCGTTTTGAAAAAAAACATGTTTCAGTCATCTCTTCCTATGCTATTTACAGACAAGAAGAGTTTCTACTTTAAGGAGCATAAATGAATATTGAAGCTGTAAATAATTGTTGCTCTAGTATTTGGTCTTCTTTAGTGTGAATTTTAGTATTATATACACTGTCATAACTAAAAACATCCAAGTTTATTATTCGCAGTTTGGTGAAGTAAAATATTAATTTGTTAATATTATATATACAGTCGAATCTCTATAATTCGAACCTCCATAATTCGAACTGTATTACTGTTTACTGTATTTCCAATAACAACAGCTATATGATTAAAGTACCTCCAACTTATTACCCAGCACACTTCTCTGTGTAACACGAATCTTAGTCATTCTCAAGTGATTCCTTAATGACAAGTAATGACAATAACACAGTACTGGTAGTGATAATGCTTATAACTCTTATTGAAACCTTTACCCTTTGGAAAGATTAAATTTTATAATGTAAATGGAGAGCCCTAGGTGAGTTACTCTGAATTACTTTGTTATAATGTATGTTCAAATGATGAAAAATTCTAGTAACCAAGGGCTTGTCCAGATTCAATGCTAGAAAGTTTTCCATTGGCTAAAAAATTTCAATGGCTTTGATATTCAGTCAACACTGATGGTGTGTACTGCCTTTATTGTGCTCTTTTTGGAAAGCAGAATTCATCATGCAACACACATTTGTGAAACCTATTTGACATTAGCTTAGTGCTGTTAATATTTTAGAAAACATGAAAGTTTTGTATTTGGGTTCTATAATCATTACTCCCAAATTTGGTGGCTAGTGTTTCTTCAGGACACTGTCATGATGTTGATGTGTTAATTAATTAATGTTAATTGAAGAAAATCACCAAATGAAATCCTTCACTCCATTGGTTACAAGGTGCAATTCTTCTTTTCAGATTCATCAAGATGATTTCCAATTTTATTCTGAGGTTGATAAGATGTTGTACTTGAAGAAGCACATTGAAGCTTCTACTTCTTTGTTTTATAGTGTGAAATAGTTGTGAAATGTTTTTTCATTATCTTTACAGTAGAAAATTGCTGGAAAGATTTTCCAAAATGGTCTTTTGTGTTGATAAATCAATAGAATAACCCAACCCCTTTCAAATCGCCATTCAAGGGGCACTTCACCTGATATTCTGTGACGTTGTGTATCGGTTCACTGGTGAAGTGTTCCCTTTTCCATAGACCCCATTTGTCTGTCCATGTCCGGCCATGTTGAGCCTAGACATGCTGACGAGCCTTGATATTAGGCGAAACAGACAACTAGTTTGAAATGTTATAGAAATTCCATGGGAGTACAGTTTTAAAGGACTGGGAAACGTTTCGTTACCGAGATAATAAAATGTGATCTGAACGCTATATTACTGCTATGTTTTACTGCCTCGCGGGACCTTCAATTGTTAAAAATTTCAAAAAGTTCTGGGGCTTCGCTCCATACCCCATTTGGGGGGTTCACAGCACCCCCCAAAACCCCCAGCTGAGAAGGCAAAATAAATTGCGTCGCTGCGCTCCGCAATTCATTTTGGTCGCGTTCGCGACATACCTTCAGAAAATCCTAGATCCGCGCCTGATATACCTGACGAAAACCACTGTGCTTTGTGTTTGGGGGAATACATACAATGTAAAGATGAAGAATGTATGCGATACCCTGGTTTATGTCAGCAATGGTTTCAGGGACATTGTTTCTTTGAGTAAATTTACAACTTGAAGTATTTTTTCTGTTGTATTTGATGTTCCCTTTGATTTATTCACTTTTTGTCGGACGGAAATTTCGAGTGATATTAGTCAAATTATAGCTTTTCCTGGTTTCCTGGCAGTATAAAACTATAATGTCTTTTGTATCTACCGCTAGATGCAAATAGCTAATGACCTTTTGCTTTTCATCTTTCAAAACGTATGATAATTAAAAGTTTTACCAGTTTTTCTGCATTTTATTGTCGGACGGAAGTTGATTAAATGGCGCATTAATATCTTGTAATTTAAAAATTAGCCTCTTATATCGTGGTGGTAAGTTGGAGACACTCTCTAGAAATAAGAATTAGGTCATTTTTTCCAAAAAAATCTTTATAGTCAACATCGCTTCCGTCCGACAATTCCGTCCGACAAAACTTCCATTAGGGTGAATTTCGGCTCATATCGTTAGGTGTTGATCATGTACATGTTAAAAACTTTGTTTACATCGTTTAGTATATACTAAGTTATTATTTAAGGCATATCTCGTATGGAACTTCATGTTATTTTCGATAGAATACCTAAAAAACCTTTAGTTTTGTCCAATCTCAATTTCTATCGATTCCGTCCGACAATTTACTTTTCCTTGTGATATTATAAAAGAAAAAACTTTTTCGATCTCATTCTTAATTGTTTTGGAAGAAGTTGGGTCCATACCAGCTAATCAACACTTAAAAATAGCACAATTGTTCCTCTAAAGTTTTTTGTGAGCGGTTAAAGTATCGATTTTCCGTCCGACAATTAACTGAATAAAAAAACAGACCCACCTGATGTAAAGAAAAACGACACAGTGATGGAGACTTACAGTAGATGCCACTCCGTCGTGATCATCATCTTCCAGCCGATCGTATTTGTGATTTTTGTAAATATGGCGCTTCTTCAACAGATATATCACAACAAAATCACAGCAAACCGATGCCTAAACGAAAATAAAAGTTTGACGACAGCTAACCCGTCACATGTCGACAAGTAATGACGTTCATGGAGAACTAATGTTCAAACGTTTTACTTACTATGGACAATAGCGCCACACCTGCACCAATATTAGTAAACAGAGGTACCGGACTAAATTTCCCAGCCTAAGAATTATTTATGAAAATAAATAATATGGTAACTTCCGCATAAAAAAATGAATTACCTCCTTATTACAACGCCTCTGGCGTAATTAGTTAAATCAACTCTTACAGATAAACATCCACGACCCACCATGGAAACGCCAAAGCCATTAAGGGGCGGGATGCCTATCATTATTGACTTAGCAATATAAGCTATACGCAGAAAAGAATCATATAAAGACATTTCTGAAAAACAACATATTTTACCTTTCCATGGACTAAGACCTCGAACTTCAATCCGTATGCTTTTGTCAGTATGCGCGTTCGTTGGTCTCCTACAACATAGTGCTCAGCATACCTGAACAGAATAAAACCACATCTATCTCAACAGAAGTGATAAATTCCCCATGACCTAGCTATTATAACGGTATAGCAGCGAAACGAAAACACCGTATTAAAACACCCTTGTTTGTGTTTACTACTACTGTTAGAGGAATTACGCTTTTGTTGCTGTTTTGATAATATGGAGGTTAAAAAAATGTGTGGCTTCAGAAATCGTTATCAAATCCCGATCAAGTTTTGATAAGGAACGCAGTTTCAACATCAAAGGAGTATTTCAGGAAAGATCAATGTAAGTTGTCATATGCAAATCAAACTCACCGGAAATTATAGCCTGGTGAAATGGGAGCGTTCTTGTCATCCAGTCTAAAATTCACGAAAGAAATTTTGATAGTAAAAAGGAGATACTTCATACATTAATTCGACGTTTACACAGAAACACGAGAATGGTGCAGATGCAACCTCCATCATTAATACGAGAAACAAATTTGTTTACCTTCTAAACTGATACGAAGGCTCACAATCATGTTTATCGTAATCGAAATTGCAATCCCAGTTAATGAAGATACCAAAAACACCACCCTGAAACAATGATGATGTCATCGTGACGTCACAGTTATTGCGCGACTTTCAGTTTTCAAGGCAAGTCGAAAAAAGAGTGATAAAAGAGGAGATGAATCCCAAAGAGTTAAAACGTTGCAAAATATCATGTTGAACATTGCAGACATTTAAACTTCAGGGCAGGGATTTAATAGAGCGGCGTGAGAGAATCATAATTATTTGGAGCATCATAATTTGAGCATTTGATGATGTCATGGAGCTGATGACTTAAGTTGGAATATGTTTTCCAAAGAACTTTCATATTATCATAATCATTTTGAGACAGGCCCGGAATATCGCGGAATATCCCTACACACAGCTAGTGTGATTTATTCCAGTTTTTTAGATGAATTCAATTCTTGTTTAAACATCCTAACATGCCATTTGTTTATAAAGGGCGAAAATTTGAGGAAAACCGGTTTCAAACAGTTTGTTCAAACTAACCTCGTATGCTACTTGAGTAAAATTATAACCACAATCGTCCACGATTTTTCCCAGTTGAAATATCGGACAAAGCGGATCGGTTTCTTTGTTGTAAATGCAGTTCTTCAAATATGCAGATGCATTACGACTAATTAAATTTCTCCTAAAACATCAAAATCAATAATATCAACAACAACAGAAATTTTGAACTACTGATCAATGAACAGCTTAAGCAATAACTGGTTGAATATAAAATTAGTTAACTCTATTCAACGAAGCAGGGATAAAATTTAATCCTTACTGTGAGTTATGGCGCCATGAATTTGTTTTATGGAAAAAAGAAATTATCCGAATAATCCGATAACGACCCAACAATGGATATTTGTGTACAATATATATTTTGATCCATCATCAAGTCAAAGCTCAAAATTATTGTAGGTATGAAGTTTGGCATCGAAACCTGACATAAAGATATACTACTTGTGTTCTAATACGTAAAAATGATTTTTTACCTGTTCAATCCAAACTTTGGGAATGTAATTTGATTCTTCACAAGAACTGTAAAATCTTTTGCTAGTTTGAGTAATGGCACTTTATCACTGTAAAAACAAAACAGAGGAAGGAAGGACTGAAAACAAGATCACTTGCAAGTAAACATGATATATAACAAGATCACTTGCAAGTAAACATGATATATAACAAGATCACTTGCAAGTAAACATGATTATATAGATCCGACTGGTAGCCTTGTGGTAGAGTGCTCGCTTCCTGTTCGGGAGGTCGCGGGTTCAATTCCCGACCGAGTCATGCCAGCGACTATAACAGTGTGAATCACTCCTCTCTGCTTAGCACTCAGCAAGAGAGTAGGAAAGATGTCTAGGGTGGTTGTCTAGTTGAGCGGTTTCTGTCATTACAACTTCCGTAGCCCAAATGGGGGCTTTAAATGCTCTAGGACCTCCTTCGCAGGACCCTCATTGATAACAGTACCTTAAGGAACTGAAGAGGCTATCCTGGGTAAACATTCGTAAATGAATAAATAAATAAAAATATCATAAAAAATGCTATCCATGATCGGATATTCATTTTTGTCAAAATTGCAAACCTAAAATTTGTTCCAGCCATTGGGAGAACATCAACTTCTGTTGGACACCAACCATAAATTTCACAAACTTGAATTGATGAGTTGCGATCTGAAGGAACACATTCGCCAGTTCGAACACCTGAACACAATGTGGAAATATAAATAAATAAATAAATATAATAAATAAATCTGATCCAAGAACATCAGGGAGTAACTTAAGTAATCCAAACTTGAAAATTGAACATTGAACCCTTTATCTAGACTGTTTTCTTCGAACAACATAACATCTTTACATTATTCATCACTTTATCAGAGATGCTGCTTGATTCAGAATCTCAATCTCAAAACCATCTATCTCACCAGTAAAGATCTAAATTATCACTATCATTATGTACTTTCATTTCAGACAAATTGAAAGTGAAAGCTCAATGTAATTTGAATAGAATTTCTAAGAATTTCTAAGAATTTCTTAGAGTCTAAAACTTTTCTCCTACCATTTCCATTATGAACAGGTATCAACGGTGGTTGACAATCGTCCCTATGTTGACAATGGTTATCTTTAAACTTCGGATCTTCTGGACACCTCCCCTGTGTTTGATTGGGTGTTATAATCATATTGGTCATGACAAAAAAAGCATTATTCTCCTAAACGCAAATAAAATAATGATGGTGGACATTTTGTAAAATATGGTGGAAGATGAACTTCAGACAGGATTTACTTATAAACAAACCTGAGCTGGTATGACATAATCAGCAGGATCATACACTTGTATACCACGGTATAAGGGAGAATGAAAATTTCCAAAATCCACGAATGCTGCTCCTTTTAACTTTGTCGATACAGAACTGATTGCCACATCAAGTTCCTGATAGCCCTTCTTATATATAATGACATATCTTTAAAAAGAAAGAAAGATTGCAAAGAGTTTATATATGAGACGTGATGTTTAATTTCATAATAATATTTATAATTAAGGTTTAAAAGGTCCTGTTCTTGTCCATGTACAACTCAGCCAAGTGGACATGAAATGACATGACAAGAAATTCTATATATACAATGAATGTTTTCTCTTATGAAACAACTAGTATCCCGGGTAAAAACTTTTTACCGAACTTAACTTCGAAAAGGATGGGTCAAAATCGCCTTTCCCGTGAACGATCCCCGTGATGAAAATTTCAATTTAGGAATCGCAACTCAAAAGTGTACCCATGTTGTAGAGCTCGAAAAGCTGATCAAAAAAGTGTATGGGATCGTTTCGCTACGACCAACCGTTGCGGAGATATCGCTGATCAAAGATTTCGATGACGTCATATCCGCAGTACCAAATAAAATTTAGGCCCAAATGATGCGTCACCCCATCACCCGTATCGCTGACCCCAAAAAACGTCAGTTATCCCTATTGGTTCTTGAGATATTTCCCCAAAAACGTCGCGTTCGATTGGGGATGCAATGCAATGATTCCCCGTGATCATAAAAAACTGACGTCAAATGATGCCACGTGCTTTTGGAATGATCGTGAAAAAAGTGTCTCTCGCCTCTACGTGGTTTTACGCGCACATAAGAGGACGATGACCGTAAAAATTAAACAAATGTATCACTCTCTAAAATAAAAGTGGTATGCACAATCGCGGATTATTATAATAAGATAATGCTAGCTAATGGTGAAAAGTATTTTGGTCGATACACCCAGAATTTCAACATTGTGTTTTATGACAAAGTAACCATATGCATTCAAATATAGAGTTTTATAGATAAAAGTCTATGTGAACGCATTGTAAATTAACTTTAGCTTTAAGCAGTAGTGGCTTACTGGTTAAAGCATTGAGCTTAGGAACACAGTATTGAGTAAGTAAGTAATTTTATTCTTTTTCAATACTCACAATTTATACCTATGATATTTACAAATAGGAGACCACCCCAATTAGATGAATCTATTCGAGGAGGTGGCCACCAGAAATTCTCATAAAATAAAATAATATTGGTATGTCAGAAAAGTATCTAAAGTATAAACCTAAGAAATAAATAGTTAACATATACTCTGTAACTAATGATTTAGTTTGTGCATAAGAATGAGTTGATAAATCATCGATTTGAAGATTTTGCATAATAGAATTCCAGTTATTTATTATTGGTTTTCAATTGAATATTCACCGAATGATACTGTTTTGAATGGGTATTTTACCAGTGTTCCTGATGTCCTTCTACGGAGATTGACATTCAAATCCATACGGTTAAAACGAAAAGTATTATAAATGCATGGAGGAAGTTTGTTATGTAAATATCAATGTACAAAAAGGTTCTGAAGCTTTACAAAATCGAAGAACTTAACAAGGCCAAGATTAAGAAATATAGGATTAGAGTGATTGAAAATTGAAAATGACATGGTATACTGAAACCAAAAGGGACTGGGTCATAAAGTGGAAAATCTTAGACAGAACGCCATTTGCTCTTCGAAGTTTGATCGAAAGTTCATTGACATGCCTAGACCAGTTAAGATTCTCATCTATGTAAATTCCAAGATATTTGATTGAGGAACTGCGTTTCCCATTTAGCTTAATATGAATATTAAAGTCAACTTTACGATTTTGATGTTTAAATACTATGTATTCAGTCTTCGCAGCGTTAAGAGAAATCATATTGGCATTCAGCCAATGAGATAGTTGTTTCAAATCAATGTTGATGTGTTTTGCCAATTGCTTGCCATCACGACTGAAATTTAAAATATTCGTATCATCAGCAAAATGGAAAATAGAAGAGAACCTAACTGCCCTATGCATGTCATTTATATAGATAAAAAAAAGCAACGGTCCAAGAACTGAACCTGTGGGGCGAGTGATTTAAAAAAAAAAGCAAAAAAAAAGCAATGATTTATTGATACCGTTATTTAACATTTACGGAAACGACGGAACCTGACATTGTTTCAGCAGATTTAGATTTACGGTAACGATGCAGTAACAACGCTAACATTAACGAAATAAAACAAGATTGTAAAGGGAGCTGGAAACAAAGACGCTTTTTAATTTCATTGAATAGCATGAAAACAAGTCCTGCTGGTACCACTTATGTTTTCATATTCTTTCGTTAGGTGAAGAAAGGAATTCACATAACAAAGGAAATTTCAAAATTACCTTAGCAACAGTGGTCGTTCTCCCTAGCAACAGCAAATTGGTGAATAATCATTTAATATACCTAAGTTATCCTTCATTGTCAGCCATGAAAACTAACATAATAAGTTGAGCATGTTTTTGAAGAGCATCTACGTGCGCGATTTAAAGCACATCTTAACTAAGCTCTAGGAGCGTTGTGTATCAAGCGCTAGCGCGGTCGATGTCTCATAACGAGAAGACTGAGTTATGGCTAAATCACAAATATTTCAAGAGCTAAACATTAAAAAACACAAATTTTGTGATTATCTAACAGCTTAATTGATGCTGAACTCCAAGGGGTTGTTCCTTTATCATGCAAAACATCTTTTAAGTAAGATATTAACGTACACATTTTTCGTTAAGAGCAGCCTGTGCAGAAAGGTTATTTTTGAAAGATGAAAATGTTTTTGTCATGTGTGAAAACAATGTTTCTCATGCATGAAAATTAATACATGCAAAAGTTTCTACCAATAAGGTAATCAACTTCACAGAATCGGTACTGATTGCCTAGAGAAGATAATGACGATCCAATTTTGAACACTTCGTGGACTTGCTGAAAATCCAAAATCCAAAATGCAAATAGAACTTTGAACTTAAACCAGCATTCCACATCTATATATATTTGATTCAAATGCAGAAAAACTGTTCAAAGTCTGGAGAGAATAATGTCAAAGAAATGTTCACTAGTGCACGTCTATTTTTCAAACTTCAATTGGAAACTTTGGCGCTAGTGTTTTTTGAGTAAGTTCATGTGTTAGTGATTTACCAAGCCTCTAAAAACAATACTATGGTATATGATCCTGCATGTGCTTAATCCTTGCAATGGTCACACAATGATAATTCTGCAAACATCTCAGAATTCTGAGTGTGACCATTTCTTACAACGTGGCCCAGCCAGGACCCCCACTGCAGATTTTATGCTGAAGTAGTCAGGTAGCTACTTGCAAAAAAAATTGGAAATGAGAGGGACAATGTAAAACTACTTTCAATTGTTAGATATCATCCCTTAGAACTAGAAAATCATTACCGGAATATCTGAAATTATTTACTGGGCGTGTCCAGTACGATTTTTATTTTGATGACGTCACACAATAAAACCAAAATTATTTTCGAAATTTTTCAAGTATTATTATATCATTCGATAGGTTATTTTATGCTGAATTAAAAGCCCAAGTATGTCATGGTGTGATTTTGAACATAAAAAAAGTTTTTAGGGATAAACAACTTGCAACTACATGGTGCTATTTCCTTTTCACACCCCTCACTCTCCTTCTAGAATGTTTTAGGGTCAGGCTTAGAATTATTTTTTATCTCCGTGATGAAGAGCCAACTAGTAAAAAGATATGGCAGATACATTTAGTGGGGTGCGAAAAGGAAATAGCGCCCAACTGCATTATGTACATTATTCACTAAGATTTCCTTCATTGTCACTATCGCCATCATCATTATCTTCATCAGAAGTATCATAATCAAATTTCAAGTTTTCGCATCATTCGCCACAACCACATAAATCAATGCATTTGAGGCCGTGTGATCGATACTCGCATACTTGGGTGCGGCATTTTGATTTCGAGCAATTACAGGAAATCAACTCGATAACGTCGACTGGTGCTTCAGGAAGCACAGGGTGCGAAATAAGAAAATTATCTGAGCAGGTCAATGTCCGGCTGATTCTACGAATTTAGTGTGAATTGAACGGTCATTGAAGATGTTGACAGGCCACTGATTAAGTGCTTGTATGAAGAAATGAAACAAGTTTAAAGTCTTTCATATTACTGGCTGGTGAGGGGGACGATTCTAGCAACTTGGCGTCCCAAGCCAGCTAGTTATCAGTGAATCGTTTTCACATTAAGCTGGTGTTCTATTAATACTTATTCATCGCGTGATAACTATTTGAACCCATCATTGGAAAACCAGCTTTAGTGACGTAAATTAGAATATGTAGAAAGTGAGGAACTTTTATCAACAAAAATAAGTATACTTCAATTAAAACTCACAAGCTTTTGTACAATAGTATACCTTGTTATTAGCTTCTTCGTGACGCAAAATAATTTAACAACAAGCTAGTTTTAAACTTGAAGTTGATGTTCTATCAAAGATCGCGATTTTAAGCATTTCGTGATAATTTTGCATCGCTAATATTTTAAATTCAATTGCGATTCGCGATCTGCTAATTCGAACGCTGACCCAATCACTGAAACTAACAATACGTTAGCTTTATCTCTTCACCACTGAACTATTGATGAACGGTAGATCTTATGTCTCTTACGAATATCATAATGCTTGTGGTGAAATAATTCACAGATAAACTTGAGCAAATCGGATTGTCTAAAAATAATTATTTATCTATAACACAATTATTTGCAGGAATATCTAAAGAATTATTATCAACTTTCTCTTCGACATTTCAATTTGCTTCTTTATGAAAATAAACGTTTATTTTGTCGTCTGTGTTTAACCTTTTTCTTTATTTGCAATCATCAACATTGATTGTGTAGAATAAAAGACTGACACTAAATAAACTTTCTGGACAAATTTACCACGCGTCAACCTGCAAAACATCACCTTCTTACTTCACCTGTTGTCTGCCGAAATGAATGTTAAAACATTTCGCACATTTTACATGCGCTCTCCTCCGCTGTTACTAATCAACGATATATACGCTGTAATTAATAAAAGTTTTAATAACAAACTCTCAGTTGAAGGGTAGAAAGTTTGTTTTCATATCACGCAAACAAGAGGTGGGAAGTCGAAAGTGAAACGAAGAAGAAAACCAACTTTTTACTGCGCAATAAGAAAAAAAAATAATAATAATGTAGTTAAGAAAAAATGTCACAAGATTGAAAAATCAAAATCAACTAGTTAGCTACTTTTTTGGGGGAAATGTATTGCAAGACAATGACCTGTTCAGTAGAGCATTTTGTAATAAAATTGCCGGTCAAGTCTATTTTTTACCGGACTTTGTCCGGTGTCCGGCCGTTATTTCGCACCCTGAAGCAACTTCCAGTCAATGGTTAAGACACCAGCCTCCATCTTCCATCCATGCCATGACCAATGGGACTTGGTATCTCGGGGTTGTTTTCGAGAGATCTCTTTATGACTGCTGTCACATATGACACTCGCTTGCAATGACACAGTAAAGCGTCTCTTGTTGGCGGTAGTTTCTGTGGTTCGGGAGCCTTGCGACTCGAACAAAACTTTTTGCAACAGGGTTCGTTGGCGTAATTACATTTAACTGCGTACATATCGCAGACAAACGCCTCTATGTTTTGGAGCAATGTTGCATCGATGACAAAAGAGTTCCCAAATGACGCAAAAGTAACTCGCAACAACTGAAATGCTTTAGTTTTTCCAACTCCATAGAACACGCTGGTATAATCGTTACCAGTGGTGAGTGCGTGGAGTGCTGGTATCGCATGACAGCATTCAGGACAGGGCCCACGCAGCGTTTTTGAAAGTGGGGGCAAAATATCCTCTTCTGAACGTCAATAAAATTATGAAATTTCGGTTTTCTAGATTGGCTAAAACGCCCTCATAATTTTTAATTAAGCACTCAAGCAATATTTTCATGGGTAAAAGGTGTAAACGCGTGGCAAAAGGTTTTCCTTAAAAATATTTATCAATTCGCACGAACAGTCCAACACAGGTAGTTGAAAGTTCGCTGATGCGGATTAGAGTAACGCTATCATCCCCTTCCTCAACCAATAGTTTGATTGATTGCAATTTTTGCTCTCTTTTCCGTGAGTACTCAATCAGAACAACGATTTCGGCGATGACGTCCCTACCAGAAGCTTCATTTGTTTTGTGGTCATCTTCACCAATAGATTCAATGAGTGACAATAGCAATGGGTAAAGACCCCCCGCTGACCCTGAGGGCTATTATATGGGGATATGAAGATTGCACTATGACGATGTCATCAGAAATAGAACAATAGGAAAATGGCCTGGAAACGAGCAGCTGTTTATTAATAAAAGTGTTCAAAGAAGGTAAAAAATGATTCGCTCTCATATCACTAGAAAACCACTGAAACATTTTTTCTCAATCTCAGCAAAACCGTCCAAAAAAAATATCACAGCTCTGAAAAAAGTGTTGTTGCGTCTCTTCTCCTGCCGACAGTTTTTTTTTTTGTTCTTTTTTTCGTGCACCCGATAAAAACATTGCTGTTTTCCAGACATAATGGAATCTTTAAGCGTTCGAAATAATAGACGGGGGTTCAACATTTTTGAAAATAATCGTGCTACCAAAGTTTTCTTTATTAAAGCATTGAACAAAGACATCGAACGTATATTGTTTTAAAACATTTTATTTAAAATTAAAAAGGGTTTTGTTTGTTTGTTTTTTTAAATGATACAATGAATGATTTTTTTTCATATGTTGCACCCCCTGAATATGTACTTTCGATTTTCCGATTTGTCTAGAAGGAAGGAAAGATGGCGGAGAAATTTTAGTTTGTTGTTGTTGGAATAGCGTGATTTTTCTTTTTGTGATAACTTGTTTAATAAATAATTTTAGGTGCTCCAGTAAAAAAATAATTAATACTGAGTATCTTTAGAACATATTTCACTATCTTTTGAATTGTCCCCTTCATTGCATGGTTTCACATTTTTTTATGCAAGTACCTGCCTGACTAAAGGGGTTACCCTGGTTAAATATGTTTTTAAAACAAATAAAATAAATAAATAAATATCAAAGGGCTACATTTAGACAATAAAAAAATTTCTGCTTGAGTGGAATGCTACAATATCAATAGCCAATTATCTAAATATTGTCATGGGTTTTAATTAGGAAAATAATGACTCCAAAAAAAGGCAATGAAAAATAAAACAATGGAATGATGAATGGAAAGAAGGCCCATGTTCAAGATAGGATCTCCAGTGCTTAAAACAACGGGCGATCACCGATCAATGATCGGGAAGATTCGAAAGACGATCGTCTGGAATATAAGTGAGACGATCTATGTGATTGCTGAACATTTACTCATTTAATTTCATTTTCTTACTTCTATTAAAACTTGAAGAAATCAACTAAGTGAATCTATATAATAAATGCAGTTATTACTGGACACGTTCTACTATTGATGTAATGTGAAGGTCATTTACTTTTTATTTTTCGGTATTCTTTCTCTTTTCTCGAAATTTCTCGGATCAATTTAAATATAATGCAACAAAAAAACATAGTTACGCCCACAGGTTATGTTCACAATAAACGCGATATCGATTTTTTGGGGGGTATAATATTCAAACTGGGAAATGAAAAATTAGGGGGAGGGAATTAAAACCATACTCCTCTATTTATTTGAAACAAAACATGCTCAACTTAGATTATTCAATTGACAAAATAAGTAGGTATACAGTCTATTTCAGGAAAAATCTACTACGTGTGTGGTCAATCGCACGCGCAAAAAAGACTACGCGAGTTGCCCCGTGCGACCAATATCTTACGTGCGAGTAGTCTTACGAGTGCGATTGGAGCTACTGCAGTTTATCGCACAGCTATTGCGAAAAAAAGGTTAAGCGCGGATATTTTCAAGACGGGAGAATATATCATATCATGAAAAACTTGTTTTGGACGATTATGTTGTTTATCGTAAAATATATATCGTTTGCAACATCCAGAAAAAACTCAATACAATTAACGAAATAAAAATGAAATAAAAATCAAAATCAGTCACTCAATTCGGAATCATCGCTATGTGCACTACTCCCGTCATCGTAATCCCCGGAGCTTTGATCGTCGTCACTATCATCATCTGTGTCACTACTCTCAGAAACCTCAACACGTGGGACTTTAGCTGGTGGTTCTATGGTTTATTATTTTTTTGCATGGAAAGTCTGCTGAAAACATCTCTGGTGGTGGAGTGCGAGCAATGCAATGTTATTCGTTCGAATAGTTGTCAACAATCGTTTCGTTGCAGTAGAAGCAGAAGAAAAGAACAGAAAAGAGTTTATGGAAATCTTTTTTTTTAGGTTAGATTAATTATGAAAAAATTAAAACAAAAATGATTTATCTTTCGGCAACTTTTGACGGAGGAGAAGCATCTTTTTGCGAAATTCAACCGTAAAAAGTTTTTACTCCGGATACTGTGAAAAGACGGAAGAAAAAGCTAAAGAAAAAGACAAATAATATATTATTAATTATTAATGAGGATTAGTGGGAGTGACGTCAAAGAAGAAACAACGATAAAAGGAAAGGAAATGCTACATGTTGTTATTTATACGAGGACAAATGGAAGAAAAAAGCTACTTGCAGCTCACTTGCAGCGTGAAAATAATTTTTATTTTTTCAAGAAAAAAAAATTACTAAATTATATCCTATTGACGCGTGCGATGAATCGCACAGGCAAAATCACTTTACGTGTGTGTGGGCGTGTGCGCATGTGATCGCACGCGTCTCGTGAAATAGACTGGGTATATTAGGCC
Organism: Turritopsis dohrnii; assembly: GCA_027922465.2. Taxonomy (NCBI): domain Eukaryota; kingdom Metazoa; phylum Cnidaria; class Hydrozoa; order Anthoathecata; family Oceaniidae; genus Turritopsis; species Turritopsis dohrnii. The sequence goes on along the minus strand of BQMF02000258.1, from coordinate 330,941 downwards.
ATTATTCAGCAAACATTCTGTTGCTAAGGGGAACGACCACCGTTTCTACGGTAATTTTGAAATTTCCTTTGTTATGTGAATTCATTTCTTCACCTAACGAAAGAATATGAAAACATAAGTGGTATATACCAGCAGGACTCGTTTTCAATGAAATTCAATCAAATGAAATCAAAAAACATCTTAGTTTCCAACTCCCTTTTTTAACTTTTGGGAAAAAATAAAAAATTTTAAAATCAGACATATGATTATTGGTCTCACGGGCGTGTGGACTCACCATTTAGTGTTTGGGCGTGTGCAGAGGTGTGAGAATGTGATCTCACGCCTAAGTTACGATTGTTTAAATTTTCCTTGTGACCGCCCGTTTTTTCAAAGTAATGATCTTAGGCCGATGGAACTTTTATATTAGTTTAGCGTCACCCGCCCATATCACTTTAAGTGTCCGCGTAAAAAAGTTCATTATTTTACAAAATTTTATTATTTCAATACAAAATGACAATTTAGCAAGAATAATACATCATCCACTTCATTTGCTTGCCTACCCACCACCGACCGTCATATCCCGGTTCAAAATGTCCAAGTAGTTGCTCTTCCATGTGCGTCTAATGACTTCCCCAGAGTGTTCCATATAATAAATATAGCGAAATTTCGACATTCGATTATATACGTAATCGAAGTACACATTAATTTTTGCAGCGTTTTGGAATAATAGAGTTATGGTTTCGATTTCTATCAGATACATGCTGACAAAGCCAACTTTGCGGAATACCTAATTTGCAAAAATTTCTTGAAAATTTCTTCTTTTTCAATGTAGTTGAAGAAAAAGCAGGTCTGAAGTAATTTGAAAGCTCGAGCTAGTACCATACTCGGGCGGGTGGGATCTCAGTGATTATAATAATGCAAAATGGCGTATTTGATGTGTTCTCCGGCTATGTATGGCACTAGAACAAAATTAATGAATAATGAAAAATGAAAACATGCCGCATGACATTTTCAGGAGTTAAGTGACGCTAAACTAATATAAAATTTCCATCGGCCTTATGATCATTGGACTTAAAAACGTTATTTTTAAGCGCTGGATCTCAAGATATTTCCATAAAAAAGCCGGATTCCATTGGGGATGCAATGTAATGGCTCCCCATGTCATGACCAAAAAAGAACAATGGTTTGCTACTTCCTAGCGTTTTTGCATGTGTTTTCATTTTCACACACCAGTTAAAGTGCGATGATGATAGATATATATATACAGCCAAAAGGATTTCGAAATGGTGTATACTGTTGTGGATCAAAACTTCAAAAAGTACAATACACTCCTTTTTATATAGAAACAATAAATTTGAGTTGAGGCTTAACTGTTCTTATTTTTTTTCCACTTTCAGCCTCAAATTGTTTTTATTCTTGGGCTATTTTTACACAGAAATTACACAAAAAGCTTCGAAGCTTCATTATCATATACTTATGTTTACTTTTTGAACCTAGTTTTTATTCTTTTAATTTTAAACTGCAAAACTAGAATATCTTCTGTTATATTTTTCAACAAGAAAAGGAGAAAAAAGAAAAAAATTTTTCTCTTTTTAGTCCAACTCTTTTTCAAAAAAAAAAAGCACTCACCCGATAATGTAGGAAATAATAACTAATTGTATACACCTATATAATGCACCAACTTTCTTGTTCCGTATATCGACTAATTTGATCGTTTCATAATGAAAGATCGTAGCAAAAAATCTTTGGCAACAAGCAGCCGCCATATTTGATTTTTTACAAATTGAATAGTTGTACACTATGAAGACTGGATCATTTCTGACCCCCTAGCTCACTCGCCAGTTAATTGGAAAATAGACCTAAAAATGGAAATTTATTTTTCATGTTTGGAAGTTTTTAAACATTTATAAAATATTGTCAACAAAAATTTCAATTTAGTCGTGTCATAGGTCTTTCATACCGGTGTCTCAAGTTTAGTGTGAACTGTGACAACACAAAGAATGTCACGTGCCTATTTATTTCTCGTCATTGATAGTTCCCGTGTCCGACGATTAACATTCGACAGGTTTTCCTGAACTTTAAAAACAAGACAAATTTGACGTGAATGTCAACGTCCTTTTTTACGATCCCCATTTCATAACAAACAAAACAAAAAACCCTGCTACCAAAGACCCACCAAAACAAACAACGAAGCAAGTAGTAAGTTTTTATAACATTACGTAAATTAATTACAACTTTTTAGTAGAAAAATAATAAGGTAGACAACGAAATATCTCTACTATTTAAATTTCGGAAAAATACAGGCAGAAATGATAGTAACTTGTGCAATGAAAAGTTATCTCATTGTTTCAACAGTTTAGAAGCGAAAGGAAAGAATCTCTCTTTGAGAAAAGCTTATTCAGAAATCACTGGAACCTCGTTCCTATTTCCCACAATTATCACATCATTATGGTGAAAGAGCTTCATAGTACATTTTAAAAAGGAAACAAACATCATTATCGATCAATTTGGAAACAAAGTTGAAATGCGCAATTTGTGATAGATGGGAGTAAGAAAATTTTATAGTTAAATTATTAGCGTAAATAACATGGACTATCGTAATAATAATGAATAATCATATGCTGATAGGCCTCATTACTAGCAAACACTTGTACTTGTTCAGTGAACAAAGAGTCCATTTTAGTTAGACATTCCCTCAGTGGAAAAAAAATTTGGGATTTTCTTATCCGAACTCAACATCCTTATAAGTTTGCCAGAAACATTTAACGACGCGCTATTTCGGTAAAAACATATTTCTGCAAACCAAGTGTAGGCATCTTCCGGAATAAACGCGCCTCATCAATTGATCATCATATAATAATAAAATATAGAAACTGCATAGTATTTACAAAAGTCTGCTCTCATATATAACATAAATATTTTGTTTCAAACTGATATATTACTGTAACGCAGTCTAGACACAAGAGGAAAAGCTAGCACCGATCATAAGTCCAGTGAAGCTACAAAGAAACCCCGTTACGTCGTCATCTATATAAATACAACACACAATATTACACTCCGTCACACTACACATAGTAAGCTTAATAAATAAAAGTCGTATGACCAGCACGTTCTAAAAACAACTATGGAGGAGACCATTTTACTTAAAAACCCAATTGGTGGAGTGTTCACACGAAAGCCAGATCCTTTGGAGGACTATACGGTGGAGGTGGTTCAAACTTTCTCGTCATGTGTTGACAGCATTCGTTTGCTTTACAAACCACCACAACTTCGTGTTGTGCCGACGCCCTTGTCGCCGCTTCCCTCAAACTGTCGTCCCTTTTATGCCGAACAGTTCCCGGCGACCGAGAAGATGACGTATGATGACATTCATTAGTTTTAGTGACGTTATTATCTTGATTATTTTTGGATAAAGCGAGATGTGGTGATTTAGGTGAATGCATTGAAGAACATGGCGAGTTCGAAGTACTTCCCTTGGTAAATTTCTGAAAACGTAAGTTGTTGGGAACAGAATTCTTTTTTATTTCAGAATCGATATCTGTCTCTAAAAAGAAAATTTAAAAAAAATAAAGGAAACAAGAAGCAGAAACAGATTTCGAAATTTTGATCGGGATAACATTCGGATAATATTCGGACCTTGCTCACTGCTCGTTGAAATAGTTTCTAAGCGAGTGCCAAACTTCTTCTTCTGCCTCATCTTCCTCCAAACTATAACTATCGCTATCAGAATAACAAATAACATTAAGGAGAGTGTGACCACAACTGCAATCGTTGTAGTATCCGATATCGCTTCTACAAGAAAATAAAACATAAAAGGTGTTAAAAATATCAAAATATACCCATCATACCCACATAAAAGAAAAATCTTACCACGCGGACAGGTATAATCACAGCATTTTCCAGGAACTTGCTTATAGTTCTTGCATTTTGGTTTTTGACATTGAATGGATATACAGTTAGCTTGTGCACCGTTCATACACTGACAATGCCTACATACGGAGGAGGGTGGTGTGAAGTACTCTCCATGTTGCCGGAAATGACCTAAGACATCTTTACAAGGTTTGTTCCCTAAAATAAAAAAAACAATTCACTAAGCATCATGGGAAAAATATAAGCTCAATACGAAGAAATATTCTAAGGGGATGTTTATACGTTTACATTTATATATTTTTACGCCTTGTCAGCAAAATTTGCAAGATATTCTTTTGTTTTTATGTCGTTACCTCATGCGCGCGCATGTCATTTTCTGCGCTTTCGAAATAGACCAAGACATTTTAATGCGTAAAAATGTTTTTCCCGATATAATTATAATCCATATGAACATCCCCTAAGAATGACAAGCATGCCATCAACAACGGTCGTCATTAGCAGAAAGAATTTTTCTTTGTGATTAATCGTTTAAAATTAGTCATCATCAACGGAGGAAAACTTTCTCCTTTACTTTCCAAAAATACTAGGTTCATCAAAAAATGTTTAGAAGATGGTTTAATCTCTATGGTTACATTTAGTAAACACAGACTTGCATGTCACATAAAAAAGAAACAACAAATTTACCTGTGACTTTTGAACCAGTGTCTTTCAAATTTCGAGAAGATTCAGTTTGCATGGTAGCAAAACTTTTTTAATGAAAAGGTATTTCTGTTGTTATTTTTATTTTCACTAAAAGTAGAAGAAAACATCATTAAGAAGCTGGTAGCTAGTTACAGAAGACAGAGCCAAATGACACACACAGACGCCGTTAAATCTACCACTAAAAAGAATTCACACTATTTTTTTCATACACGTCTTTGTTACACGATCAAATGATCATGGAAAATAAAAAAACGTTAATTCAAGAATATTAATGTCATACTCGAGGAAGTAAGAGCGAATGATTATTACTGAGCTGCTTCCTCTCCATCTATTATAATCGCGAGCAATAAAAAGAATCTAATTATAAACAGAAAGTGACACGAACAAGCCAGCATATATCACCTGGTTTCTGTGACGTAACAATTTTTCGTAACATCATTATACATGAAACTAACATTCCCTCGATGATAATGGTAGGTTGAAACAGCTGTCGTAAAACACGAAAGAAAAAATAATACTAACGGAGAAGAGACATTCGATTATCTGATGGAAACCAGACGAAGGAGAGATGGAATCATATCATGTTCTGGTGGAAGGATGTTTCCATAAAAGACACAACTTCAAAAGACTTCCACAAGATTTCCTTTGCTTTATGTACCATCAAAAGTTGTGTTGATCATCTTTTCTATACCATGCAAAAACAACTATTAATGTTTTTATTCGATGAAAACATTGCCAAAACTTGAATAGCAACCCCCTCCTAGCGATACCTCCACATGAACTTACCGGAAAAACGAAAGTAGGGAACTTCAAAATATTAATCATGAGGTAATTATTCACAATTCATCAAATAAAAAACATTCTGTTTTAAGGCAATGAAACTTAAATATGTGTATCTATAAACGAATCCAATAAATGCCGGCATGATGCAACTTTACCAAAAACACTATAAGCCATGTCTGATAGTATCATAGTAAAGTCCAGATATCTACACACCTTCGACAAGATGTTTGAATAAAAAATAACGAAGAAAAAGTAAATGTTTTCTTCAGGATGAGTGAAATGACAACAAACGATATCAAGCTGGTCGGTTAAAAACTCCAGACATGTTATTTCAAGTAACCACTGAACAATTTTTTGAAAATAACGAAATCGACATAACCATAACAAGAGATGTTCATTTCACAACATTATCTTTTAGAATGAAAGAAAACGTAGCATGTCAAATACGTTCAGGACGAATAATCCCCCCGGTAACTTCAGAAAATCATCTGTTGAAAAAAAATGTAATGTTTAAAATTCTTTTCACTCTATATCTACTGAAAAACAAACAAATTGATGTCTACCCAAAAACAAACTGAGGTCAGTTTTAAGTGTCATTCAAAAGTAAGTACACTCTCTTCTACTTCCTGAAAATGATCAAACAATGTCATTTGTCTTCCAGAAACCATTGTAGACATTTTGAAGTTGATAAATTGACAGTTGAATCTTCTCTCTGCTACTCAAAATCTTATCTGAACCAGCTGGTATGTATAAAACATAGTTCTTATGGAATAATTAATTCTTAGTGGTGAAGTATTTGCCATATTTTAATTAATTCTTAGAGTTGCTTGAAAATAACCAACAGCCGAATAGAAACTTTCATAACAAACTGGCCAAAAGTTTTACTCTTCTACAAAAAATGATATAAAAAAATAGAAACAAAAAATGCTGTCTTCAATCTTCCAACTTTTAAGTACAAAATGCAATCTCTCTAGATTGAGGTAATTCAATTTTTAAAGTTTAAAATCTCCGATTAATACAAAAACTGAAAAGAAAACACCAAATTAAAACATTATTGAAGATCAATAGACTGGCTGGCACCTACTTTTAGTGAAAGTCGAATTAAGAAGGAAATATTTATGAAGTGATTTTCATATTAAAAAAGATAGGAGATCAAAATCTGTCAAAGATATTACATAAAAAGCTACATTATAATATTTTTTTTCAATTTTCTTGTTTTTTGTCACTTCAAAATAATCATATTCTTTTTATATTTCATGACAAATTCCAACCTGTAGAGAATTGGAAAAAATAACAACAATGCATGAAGAACAGGAGCTTTCGAGTTGAGAAGAGGAAACAACATCAAAATTTGAAACATTTAAAGTTTCTGTGATGTTTATACTTTCTGTAACAAAGAATCATGTCTATCTAAGAAAATTAACCATCTAATTGCTTATTGCCAGCCACAAAGTTAGTCTTTTTGAATCAAAATAAATCTTCCATGAAAGAGAATTTCTTATTTTAACATGTGGCACACACACTGCCTTTTCTTGTTTTCAGCTTGAACTAAATATAACACACCATCATACATTAGGAGAGCTGATTAATAATTTACTTCTTTGAATTTGTGATTCATTAAAAGCTACACAGATTTAAAATCTGAATGTTGTTTTATGTCATAAAAAGGCATAAATTATGATAATGCATAAATTACTGTATCAAAGTGTAAAATATTTTTACTGTATAATTCAGTAGCCAACTTCAAAAATACATGAACCTTTTAAGTGGCCAACACTTTTTAATCTTCAGAAGTCAAACATTTTCATCAGTAGAATTTAACAGCTTATAAAAAGAAGACTTAGCTGCTTTTTTACAGGCCGTCATAGTTTAACGAAATTAAGGATAATCCAATGTCCACATATCAAAATCATCCATCCTTCAGAGAATTTTGATGTTAATTCAAATTTTGAGTAAATATTATGAGTAAATATCTTGGTTTTGAGAACTTCATTGAATTTAATTCAAGTTTAATTAAGATACCAGAATTACGTAAGAATCATAATAAATATCATACATATTGACTGTTAACTATTTTATGTCAAAGATGCTTTTTTTAATGTGCATAAAAAAATTTAAAAAAACAATATATAAATAAATATAAATTGTTCATATTTTAAGACTAACCTAAACAAGCCAAATCTGTAAATAAAGTCCTCGATTTGATTATATTAATTAGATCAGATAGTAGTGCATCAGACTTGTTATATGAATGATAAATTTTTTAATTTTCTAACTTGTTAATAGCCAGTACATTCTTCACTTTTACGAGCTCATAAATAAGGATATATATATAGACCAAAGGTTTTTAAAAAATACATATATATCAAACAATTATTCAGGAAGTAGAAACGGAACTAAGAGGAGTTCTATAGATCTAAGATTACAAAAAGGAAATTCTTTTGTTTATTGACAAAAGTGTTGGCATAATATATAACCTGGTTTCCATCAGCGAGACTGTGATATTTTCATGTATATAAAGAATGTCATTTTTCATATAATTTTGTAATAATTACAACAAAATTGTTGTCAGGTTGTTATGTTTGAATGAGAAGGAATCAATTAACATCAATTTCGCAAATAGAACTTTTCCTAAATTCGTTTTATGAGTTTTAAGCAGTTTTCAGACATTCCATTCCACTATTCATTCCATCATTCCAATGAATAGGAATTTCTTAAGAGCATATTACCAATTAACAATAAGTTCAAAACCAGGCTGTTATGTTTGAACCTGAAAGAGATTGTTTCTAGACAAAATCATACTTCTATTTTGCATCAAAATAAATTTCCTTTCCATTCTTTGTGTGTCATCCTGTGGTTTGAAAAATGATTTACTTAAACAAAAAACAGAAACAAAGATAACAAAGTGTTTTAGAAAAATATTATTCAAACACAGTATTGACTGAAAGGATTTGACATCATCTGTAAATTTTAGAGATGATTAGCTTAGACAGAATATTGACTGGGGTAGAGGGAACACACAAAAGTATATTATATTTTTATAAATGATTAGTAATAAACTGACAGAACATTTAAATATTTGTCACACATTGTAAAACCACAAAACATTATAGACAATGGAAAACTTGTGTCAAAAGAATCTCAGTCACGTTGGTAAGTGAAGGAGAGAAAATATGTAGCACTCTATATACATTCCTACATTGCGCAAGTCAGTGAGAAACTATCCCATTGCCTATCCACATTACCTAAATTGGAACAAATATCTCAAGATAGGGATATTATAATGTTTTTCTAAGGTCCATGATAAAAGAGTATCCATAATGGGTGGCTGTAGGTGAACAATCTCACACATTTTTGTTATCAGTTTGCCAAGCTTCATAAGATGGATCCATTTTCCATTCACTAATTCTGTGATTTTATATTTTGTCACCTTTCCACATACGGTAAGTGGGTCCGAAATCAGACATGGTTAAAGATTTTTACCAGAGATGCAAGTACTAACCAGAATCAGAACAAAGATAGGTAACTATAATCATCTAAAATGCAACTGTTTCTTTCCATTTAAATGATGGAAGAAACAAATAAATTGATGAATTGAATGTATTATCTAGAATGAACAAAAACGGGAAATCAAAATTCTGAAAGTTTTGGGTCTATCTTTAAATAACTTCTTTGAACATTGTACTGTAGTGACTCTGTCTAATTCGGCTGGTATATATATGACAAAATTATCACTTCACAGCATAGATAGGCACAAGATTTTAAATTGCGCCAAAATTGAACACTTTCTTCATACATAGATTGGCGATATTGGCGACACAAGAAGGCAGGGTGGTCAACTTGCCTTGTGTGGGTGGTAGAAACTATTAAAATATAAGGTAGTTAATACGATGTCACCCCTTTTTGACGCATGGCATCTGATTTATTTATGTTATTTCTTTCAAAATGTTTTAACATAATGAGAGTTAAATTATGTATATAATCAATCAATCAATCAATCAATCAATCAATTTGACATATATTTTGTATAGATTACCATCAATATGTACAACGATAGTTATTTCTGCAGATATAATTGAAAATGGGCAATCTATAATGGAGACCGCCAAAATTAGCAAAGCTAGCAAGCGTGACGGACACCGAGGACATCACAAAAAAACAACCACGGGACATCACAGCACAGGACAAACTAAAAAACAGGCTGAATAACAAATTAAATTACAGTGTAAATGAGTGAAGCAGGTTTGAAAAAAAAAAAAAAACAGGCTGAATAACAAATTAAATTACAGTGTAAATGAGTGAAGCAGGTTTGAAAAAAAAAACAAACAAAAAAAAAAAAACGAAACAGATCAAACAATCAAATAGGAGTTATGAAATGTGGATTTAAGAGTAGATTTCAATTTAGGCAAAGACAAATCTATCAATTTGGAGTCCTTGATTATAGTATGACAAAAGTCCCAAGATAGCATAGACTGGTGTCTAACAGATTTAAGGCCAAAACAGGAGGTTCTAACAAGACTGGAGTTAATGAGTCCTCTGGTAGATGCACGAGTATTGTAAGCATGAGAGAAATCAACTACAAATGTGTCGAGTAAGGGTGAAGGGAGTTTAGCATGATACACAGAATGTAAAAAAGTTACATTCTGTATATGAATTAAATCAGTAAACTTTAATAAACCCAATTTAGCAAACAAAGGTTCTACTGGGGCATCAAAGTCTGCAAAACACATTATACGAACAGCACAATTTTGCAGAGATGTGATCCGTCGTACATACATAGATACAGGTTGACCCCATACTTGTGCACAATAATTTAGGTGTGAGTTAAACAGGGCAAAGTAGATTGAAATGGGGGTCTCTCTGGGTACCATGTGTCTAAGTTTACATAAAATTCCATTGGCACGTTTGAGTTTGACCGCGATACTATCAATTTGAGATTTCCATTTTAAGTTAGAATCAATCAAAATTCCAAGGTATTTAATGTGGTTACTAGGAAAAATCCTTTCACCACCGATTGACAATTTAACTTCGAAATCAACAGGCTTTGAGGGGTGTCTAAAGATCAAATATTCAGTTTTGCCAGGATTAAGAGCAATTTTGTTGGCATTGAGCCAGTGCCAAAGGAACTTGAGATCTAAATTAACTTTTTTGTTAAGAGATTTGAGAGATTTGCTGAAGTAAAGGAGATTCGTGTCATCAGCAAAGTGGTGAACAACAGAAAACCTAATAGCAACATTTAAATCATTTATATACAACAAAAATAATAACGGCCCAAGGACAGAGCCTTGGGGGACACCGTGTCTGACAATACCCATACTAGAAGAAACTCCATTTAATGTAACAAACTGAGTACGGTTAGTGAGGTACGATTTAAAAAGTTCTAATGGTTTGCCTCTTATGCCATAATGAAATAATTTTTTCAATAAAATCTCATGATCAACAGTATCAAATGCTTTTTGAAGGTCAATAAAAATGCCACAACCATAGTTGCCCTTGTCCAGAGCATCCATGATTTTTTGTGCCATATTGAGGATAGCATGTGATGTGGAATATTTTTTCCTGAAACCGAACTGATGAGAATAAATAACTTTAGTATTTTGAAGAAACTGATAAACCTGTTGATATATCAGTTTTTCATAAATTTTATCCAAATTTGATAACAATGAAATTGGTCTGTAATTGTTACATAAGAGTTTTGAGTTCTTTTTATAAACAGGAAGAACTTTAGGGTTTTTTAGTCTATCAGGATAGACTCCACAAACAAAAGTTAAATTGACTAGTTCGGATATTGGCTGGGCCACAATATTATCAATTAGGTTTAAGATACGAGGAGGTATGCTGCAAGGACCAGTTGCCTTAGAACTATCTAGTGATCTTATACAATTGAGAACATCATCCCTGGTAACAGGTGAGAGAAACAATGAATATTGATTAGGGTTCTTTAGAAATGTAGTATACGATTTTGGGGTACGTGGTATTTTAGCCCTTAATTTTTCAGCAACAGAGGAATAAAAGCTATTGAATGTGTTAGCAATAACTTGAGGGTTGGTTTCTGATTTACCATCAATTAATAGAGTACCGTAAAGCGGGGTGACTTCGATCAGCGGGGTGACTTCGATCAGTAAAAATAAACTGTTTAAACTCTGAAATTAAAGTGTGTTTTTCACATTTTTTAAGATTTTCATTTAGATTCTTATTGTAAAATATAATCAGAATCCTCTTCAAGCGAAACAATCAATTTCTTCCGAAATTAACGACGAAAAACATCAAAATTTTCACAGCTCACATTGGTCATCGCTCTACGTCGTATTCAAGAGTCTAGCCTGGACATTTCTGGTACATATGTGAAGTATAGAGGCTGAATGTAAAGAAAATTATAATATGTCTGAAAGAAATTCTGTTCTTCACCGCTATATTCTGTTTTTCTTTTCCTTATTCCTTTATCGATAAGATCGTGTTAATAAAAACACGAAAAAAACGAATGTTTTTTATTGCTCATGTTCGCAAGAACTTCATGAAAAGTCGTCGTATCTCATAAGAGATTTAATGACTTACCGAAGAAATTTTAATAAGCATGCTCTTTCCCCATGATGATAGATCTCAAAAATTTTGTTTGAGATACAATGAAATGTTAATGTTAATTTCATTTCGTATTAACGAGGGTCACACATGTGTGAACGTCTTAAATATCTTTTGTTTTACTAACATTCGCTGATCTTTTACGGTCGAACATTTACCTCGGATGACAAAGGGTGGTCTGTTAATATTGTAATAATGGCGCTTTAAAAACATTGTCAAATACAATTATAAGTAATTTGGCGCTTCTCATAAGCTGATCGAAGTCACCCCATAATCGATATTGTCGTTTTCTTGGAAAGATCAGGTTATTTCTCTGGAATTACAAGTTTAGTTAATGTGAATTTTTGCACTGTAGAAGAAATATGTAATGTAATGATTCCAAAGTTTCAGAAGTAATGGTTTAGTATTTCGGAAGTTACTTTAAAAATAGTGGCAAAATTGATCGAAGTCACCCCGCTTTACGGTAGTTGGAGGAGGTACAGATGCATTTTTACCAAGTAGTGAGTTAATGCCTTTCCAGACTTTAGCTATATTGCTGCTATTTTCACGAAAGTAAGATAAGTAGTGGGTTTTTTTGCTGATTCTGCAGAGTAATACAATAGAGTTGCGATATTTTTTAAATCTATCAAGATAGAAAGCTTTTTCCTGTGGATTTTTAGCAGAAAGATATTTTTTATGTAATTTTTTATAATATATAAAAACTGCTACCAACGCTTTTTGATCACTACCGATCTTTCAACAAAAACATTTTAAGTGTGCCTACCGTTATTTTTTTGAAATTTAAATACCTCTATTTCAGAAATATATGTGCAGAAAGCGATCCTTTTTGTTGTGGTGATGAGCTTGTTGACTGTTGTAAGGTAACGCTTGGTTTCGTGTAAACAGATGGTAAATGTGCGTTACGGAAAAAAAGGACCGTGAGCATGATGGTCGATTAACCTCCTTTTTCTAAAGTCAGTGGCAAATTTGGAAACAATACATGTATACATTAATTGCTGGCCTCATACAGCACGGAAAGGGTCTCAAATCAAGCTGGTTGCTTTTAAAAAGAAATACGCAAATTTTTAACATCTCCCAGAAACAAGCGCTCTCGGAGTTATATGATTAAGCACCTTACTACAAAAGGGTTAAAAAATAAGAGAGCAAGAAAAGGAAAAAAAGAATACCAATTAGAATAACAGATCTATGAATACATGACGGCATTCTGACTCAAAAATGACGACGACAGTGTACATTCAAACCGTCGGAAATGAGTCAATCCCATAAAATCGGATTTCAAGGCATCAAAAACGGTTTCACTTTGGAAGAATTAAGGTTCCTTTTAATGACTTCGATACTGCACTATGATTACATCAATGTGAAAACAAAGTTCGCAAAGCCCTGAGGTTAGGCGGTGAAAAAATTGAAACGATTATAGGTTTTGCTGAGTATCTTTGTGAAAGCCCTCATCTCTTTTATCAAGTAAAAGAACACCGAAACTTCATCAAAACCAAGATGTTCCTCCTTCTGCGCATGCGCTGACGGAGTTTTTCAATTTAACACCACACGCAAAAGGAATGAAAATGGAATTAGCTGAGTGGTAACGAGTGAAATTGTGTCGAATGCAAATTAAGCGGTATGCATCCTTGAAGGTCTTTTGTTGAATATGGTTAACGATTTCAGACTCAGCCTTTCTTTTAGAAAACATGTAATATTTCCTAAAAGTTACTGAAAGAAATGAAGAAGAAAAAACACATGATGAAAGGTTCTTAACTAGATAACATCAATAGGTTTTTTTTTTCATTAACCTGCTTCTATATTTCTACAATAAAATAGCTTGTGTGCATAATATAATTTAGTTGTATTTATAAATAATAATGTGCAAAATAACTTTTGTCAAGCAAGTGTGATTAAAATCTACAATGGCTCTTTTTTTTATGGAATCTCGTGTGATGAATGGGGTTAACTCGAAAACTCTTTATACTGTGATGCCTCTGATGTCGTTATAATTCTGAACGTGCATATCTTCTCCTTCTGTAGTTGTTTGGGTAAGTAATGTTGAATCTTGCTTCACCCAAAGAACTCTAAAAATAGCAACACAGAAACTTCATCATATCATCAGCCTGGCTTGAAGATATTTACAACATCTAGTGATGTGCACTACACCACAGCATCTAGTGCCTATTCAGAGAACTTAATGTATACCTCAACCCAGGATGCACTTGTTATATTAGCATTGTTTTCATATTCACTTTGATCGATTAACTGTGGACCTGGCACTTCATCGAACGTATAGTGGGCTACTACAATACGTTGATGGCGTGGCCACACTAGCCCTACTAACTTCATATATTCATTTATCTTTGTTTGACTTAGATAAACATTCCAAATAACAACCTAAATATAAACGAAACAAAAATTCATGATGTTGCGTCGCGCCATATTTGTTTTGATTTTCATTATTTTGATCACGTGAGAATAATATTTACAATTTAAGCCGGTCAATGCCTCTTTAAAAACGACAAAAAATACCGACAGTCCGACTGATTTTATTAACAACAGAAATATCCGATGAAATATCCGATGATACATACTTCATCTAACATGCCTTTGAAATGATTGTCTCCATCACATCCTAAAAGCAAATTCTGGTTTCTGTCCTAAAAACAAAAAAACAACAACAGGATTTACTTCCTGAAAAGTATGTTGTTATTTTTCAGTTTTTCCGATATGAGTACACTCATACCAAGTTGATGAAAGGAACTTTGACTCGTCCAACTGAGATCGCATTCTCGTAAACATCAAGGTACCTTTCTAGAAAATCAAAATTTTCATATCAATCCCAAATGTTACAAATTTCGTTTAGTCTCGATACAAAATTACCTTTTTAAAAAACGGAACACGAAATGAAACATCAAATGTTTGTTTACCTTGAGCGTCGTATCTCATACTGAGAAAATGCCATTGCTGCAGCCTGAGTTTTGTTCTAGCCTGCACACTAGTCTCTTTTATTTTCCCTTCTATGAATCTACGAAAAAAAGGGTTCATGTAAAAGACTCTTGAAACACACAATCCTGTTTTTTCAGGAAAGCAAAATAAATAGCTGATAAACTGAATTCGATTATTTACCCGTCTTTGATGGATAAACATATTGTTTTGGCAATGTTACAGATAACCGGGAAAACGGGAAATGGATCAGTAATTTCGGGGTCAGATGCAGGAAGCTTTATCCAAACGCCAACAGTAAAACTAAATGAAACGCAATGAAGGTATGCTTGTGAGAATCGATAAGATGATCTCAAACATCTGGGTACGGAATATGATATTGCCCGAATTACTTAAGTACTTAAGTCCCCTTCTTTGGGGTATGGACCATTTTAAGCGCGTGGTATCACAAACAAAAGATGTTAGAAAGATAGACTCTCGCTTTTAGATGTGACTTAGAACCAAATTGTGTTTTGGGCTCAAACAGCGCATAACGGTAATTTCTTTCTGAACGGTGAAAATTAATTCCCTGAAAATGTAAAAATTTCTGACAATAAAGTACTTAATGAGATGGAAAAGGTGAAAAACAAGGATTAAGGAATATTCCCGTTGGTTTTTCGTTACCTGTTGATGATGTTAAGTTGCTTGGGTGTAGGAAGGGTGCCGCACGTACTTTCTCCGTTAAACAATAAAGCTTTATTTAGACTGGAATGAAAGTTTAGAATCTATTATTGATTAAATCGCTAACATTGTTAGACCCAGTAGGCAAATCCTCAAAATTTCACTGCAATGAAGAGCATTTCTATTGAAAAGGTGTGCTCATTTCCATCGAATTGCTCTCCTTCGTTGTACCTTTCAACAAATTTGCCCACTGGGATGCAGTAGAAGCTCGAAAAAACAAACAAAATACCTTCGTAAACAACGAACATCCAGTCTAGCCCATATTGTATTCCACTGACCGTGTGTATATACGCCCAACCTTCCACTAGTAATTAAAGTATTGTAGATGTACCCGGAATCTGTTATCACCTTCTCACCTTGTTTTATTATCAATCTAGATATAAAGGGTGGACATATGAGTCACCTGGCGTGAATTATATCTGGGGCGTTTATTAACTCATATATACATCCATAATTCATAAAAACGTGATCCAAGCTTGATATGAATATTATCAAAATCAGATGTTCCTCTAATAAAATAACAACGAGCTAACCTCATCCGACCCACAGAAGGTCTAAACTCTAAGTTAAAAATGTACGGCGTACGATAGTTCCAGCCCATCATTTTAGGATCATGCCATAACAGCGTTACCTGGTTAAGATTTGTTTATTTTTATTAAAATAAACAATCACAAATGTAATCGTAAACAAAGAGAGGAGATGAAACAGTTACTTGATCTTTTGTATCTCCTGAATGCCACAATGCTTTCGTGAGTTCTTCACTTGGACCAGTCTTCGAATTGACCAGCTAAACATCGAACGAAATAAAAATTAAGTATTTCCTTCCCAGTGAGCAAATTTGTTGAAAACTCATTGTAAGGAAGAGTGCATTTCAATAGAAAGATGCTCTTCATCGCAGTGACTTTTTGAGAATTTTGCCCACTGGGTTAACAATGGAGACACCTTGGACCCAGGGCAGGCCATTTTCCCCTTTTTCATAAAAGAAGGCGATGAAAAGGCTCTAGCAACGCAAACTAAAAGTTTCGTGTATGGAGTGTCGCCATGGATACTTCGTCCATAGGAGCCGTAATATGCAGGATGAAACCTAGAGGCTTTTCATAAGGTTAAAAGTAAACTTGGTAGGCAAGAAAATATTATCTTATTAAAATGAATATTCTGTTTATATATTGGTAGGCAGGGAAATGACAAAAAGGCGCAAATTTTGCTGACATTACATATCGTGGAAATTATGTTTATAAACATAAAATATTCCCCGTATACCGATGTTTTTCCCCATTATACCGATGTTTTGCCTGAAGAATTCCCACAGTTAGTTTCAACAATCAAAGAATTTCATTGGGCTTGTTCAATTAAACGAATTTCATTGGGCTCATCCACTTTATATCTAAAGGCAAACGTCCCTGGGTAAGAAGTTGTCACCAGACTTATTCATTTGGTTGTTCCCATGATACATTTGTTAACAGTAAATGGCTGCATAAAGAAACAGAAGATAATAACTATCTGGAAGATTTAGATTAGAATTGAAATGGAAGAGATTGACTAAGCCAAGAACCATATAAACAAACAATTTTTACTTTTATCTGAATCCCTTTGATACCAGCTTTATACGTTTGTTTTAAATAGTTCAAATTCTCGTGTCGCCATGTTACAACGTAAAATTTCCTGTTGCTTTGGTAACCAAACACAATACCAAAATAATCAATTCCTTCATCGTTGTTGACATGTAAAACACCAGAATAACTCACTTCACTGAATCTTTCTTGTCCTAAAAAATGATTGAAAAATGTTCGGAGATACCGGTCACGTACATTTCACCTTCCACATCGTTACACACTAACCTATTAGCATTGATGGTCTCAGTGTCCTCTTAAATTGCTCGATGTCCCTTCCCTAAAAATGTTTTAATATCTTCAATAGAACAATCGAATGTCTTATAACTCGAACACTCTCTAATTCCAACGAATTTCATGATACCTTCACCTATCATTTCTTTGTGAATGAGCCTCTATAATTCGAACTTTCCAGAAACCGAATGTTTTTTTTCGGACTCTTTTGGGTGTTCGAATTTAGAGAGAGTTTACTGCATTGTTATGTACGAAATATTTAAGGAACAAAAAATATATGAGGTGGAGAGCACTTTGAGAACTAATTCTACGGCTGCCGTATAAAGAACATTCGAATATTTTTACTTCAGTTGCAAAAAGAAAACAACATACGTTATTAGATATATGCCAACTTGGTTTGGGTTCCGTAGATTCGGAATCGGCCAGATCAACTAACATATGTTTTTTAAAAGACATTGCATGAAGGTTCGGCGAAAATGGACATGCGTCGATTTGATCGTTAAAACCATCACCGTCATAGTCATCTACACAAGCTGTACCAACCGGATTCCCTACCGAATCACAAAATAATATCCAACTAAAACTTATTAAGGCATCTACTATGTTTCCCTACATACGTTAGTTCTTCCAAGCGTTATACAAAAGTATTTGATTCAAAATTATTGAAACTACTAAAATGTTAGAAACTCTTATTTGAGCATGCGCGTTTACTGCCACATCGGAAGAACAGCGAACAAATCCCAAGAACCAATCAAATCTCGCAAAAAGCTTATGTTTCCCATGGTCCGCAACAATGTTGTAGAAAGAACGCTTCTAAGAAACTATTTATTCTGAGTATCAACCAACCAATCATTAGAGTTGGCTTGCTCGTTCACTGATAGACAGAGAGTTGTGAATTAACACAATACTGGTAATGCGGCGAAACACTGAAATTCTTTACCAGACATATCATAATTTTTTGTGTGTTCTTGTGTGGGGTTGATGACATACACACAATTATCAATCTCGTCTTTCACACCATCGCCATCTTTATCATCATCACAAAAATCCCCTGAAACAATATAAATATAAACCTATTTATTTATTTATTTATTTATTTATTTATTTATTTATTTATCATTTTGTTGTTATTTATCAATCAAAAAGAGGTTGCTGCTACTCCATAATATTTCGACCTTCTTCTGTTTCTTGGTGGATGTTCCAGGTATGTAGCTATAGTAAAATCTTAGAGACATAAAGAACGGCAACTTGGTACATGTAAAAAGACTTTACAGACAATCCAAAGTTAGCCATCAAACCTTTTCCATCAGAATCAGTATCTGCTTGATCAGCATTCGGAGTGTTTGGGCAGTTGTCATAATCATTAGGTATGCTGTCCCCATCACTAACAAAAAATAAGCATGTTCATTAAATTGACGTTGAAGTCATTATTCAGTTATCCCCACAATATATGGCAATCAGTTATCCCCACAATATATGGCAATCAGTTATCTCCATAATATATGGCAATCAGTTATCTCCATAATTATATAGCAATCATTCAATTATCTATCATATCTTATCACATAACAATTCACAAGTCACTTTTGTTGTAATTCTTCTTTTTCTTTAGACGTCTTTGAATAAAATGAGCCTCGTTATCGTTAATGAATTGAGGCATTACAATTGGTTAGGAGAGAGGTATAAAATAAAATCAACCTACATATCTTGACCAGGTCCTTCACAGAAATCACCGAAACCATTCTCATTCAGGTCAGCCTAGTAAAAATGTCATGCACTAAAATTGATTAAATTCAATATAACACGACAATGACCTTCAATATAACACGACGATGACCTTCAATATAACAATACACAATAGAAGACATCCAGTGGGCAATTTCGTTTTGAAAAATCACTACGAGGGAGTGCATTTCTATACCAATACACCCAATGAAAATGCTCTTCGACGTAGTGACTTTTTGACGATTTTGCCCACTGGTCAAGCAGCGTACTTGATCAGCGTTCGCGTGTTTATAACAGTTATCGCAAACATTTGGG
Source organism: Turritopsis dohrnii (assembly GCA_027922465.2). Taxonomy (NCBI): domain Eukaryota; kingdom Metazoa; phylum Cnidaria; class Hydrozoa; order Anthoathecata; family Oceaniidae; genus Turritopsis; species Turritopsis dohrnii. The sequence goes on along the minus strand of BQMF02000258.1, from coordinate 311,499 downwards.
ACACCGTCTGAATCATCATCAGTCAAATCTGGGTTTTTTGAATATCTACAAGCATCACGTTCGTTAGGTATACCTGAGATAAAAACAAGTTGGACAAACTTTTCAAATTAATCCCTGACATCTCAAAATTTAAGCAACATGCAAAGTGCTGATTGAAATCGAATTTCTCCTTACCATCACCATCAATGTCATCATCACAAACATCGCCTTTGCCATCATTATCTAGGTCTTCTTGATCGTGATTGTATGTAGACATACAGTTATCGCATTCGTCACCAAATCCATCTCCATCAGAGTCTGAGGACAATCTCGTTTTCTGGAATCGACAGTTATCCTGAAACATGGTTTTAAAAACTTCAAGAACACTTCATCTATTTCAATTTTGTTGAAATGACGTTTAACAGGTTCCTGTCTCATCTTCAATTTCTTCCCTGCTCTCAGTGGGCAAAATCGTTACCCCATTACCCCGCATATAAGCGCTGGTCTATAGCAAGGACAATCAAGTTCTGGCACGATTTTTTATAAACAAAACACCGGCCTATAGGCGCATGCGCCTATATTTAATTGAACCTTTAGAAAGTCCTTTCATAGCCTGGAAAAAGAGCCTTCCGTATGGGTGGGGAAAAGTCAGAATTTTCAGTCTGAAAATTCATTTTCTAATGGTTTTACATTTTAAAACTCTATGTCTACAACAACATCGTCATCATGAGATGGTGACAGCAGAGATGGAGCAAGAAAATGGACACGACAAGTTCGCGGTGAAAATTGTCAAAAACAATGTTGTTGGACATCTTCCAAGAGAATTTTCGAAATACTGTACTTCTGCTTTACTTGCTGGGGCAAAGACATCCTGTAAAAGATATCCTGTAAAAGACATCCTGTAAAAGACATCCTGTAAAAGATATCCTGTAAAAGACATCCTGTAAATTACAGGAAAGAGGGAAAACAAGAGAAGGGATGGCTTGGAAGTATCATGTACCTATATGGTGGAAGGGCCACACTTTATGGTGTCTTAAGTGGAACTTTTTGTAAGAGATTACCAGAGAAGAACAAAATAAGTCGTCATTAAGATGTGATTATTTTATTGGTTTCGTCCCCTAAGCTTGGACCTGTGATCGAGTCATTTCGACGGGATATAGACGCATGTGCCATGACCTAGATATGGGCGCATTGCGGCTATAAGCGGGGTCACTGCAGCGGGAGCATTTTTAATGCACTCCATCGTAGTGATTTTTCAACAAATTTGCCCAAATTTGGGCTTGTAATTTCAACATAATAATGCCTTGTTCACACTGTGCATTGACAATTCAGTAACATCGACTGACGATTTATTCTCTATACTTGGAGCTATTATATTAAGAGTCCGTTTACTGAACCATGTGACAAATTCGAAATTATTGGTTCAAAAAGAAAGAGGTTTTTGAATGGTGTGAACAGGGCTTAAACTTTCACCTCTCTATCCGGCTTGTTGTCGTCGTCGTCATCGTCATCACATACGTCACCTAACGCGTCAATGTCGTTGTCTTCTTGACCACCATTCGGAGTTAACGGACACCGATCCTAAAATGGTATTCAAGTCATGCGCATTGAATATCATCGTTTCATTACGCCGCCGTTTCGCACAAGAGTTAGCGTGCGTCTTGAGAAGCAAGTTTGATGACACTTTCACGAAACTGTTATGTACAAGAGTTAAAAGACCTCTATAATAAGTTATCTAAACAATACACAAGGGCTACCATACCTCTTTACAAGCAAGGATACTGCAAGCTGCTCCTGTGTTACTCACACCATCATAATCGTCATCAGGTGCACATATCACACCATCACCGGCGAAACCATCAATACACTAAAACACAAGTCTGCCTTCTTGGGAGCAACAATTATCAAAGGATACTTATATAGTACAGCATAACTTTGAACGAAGGCTAATGTAATTGAAGTAGGTGACGCAACGTTTGTTTTAGGAAAAACACAAAATGTGACCCTTCAGACCAAATAACAATCTTTATTTATGGTTGCACAAAATTTTAGGGAATTGCATTCTCGACGTCAGAAATATTTACACCATGGTAACCATGATAAAGAACAACTAACTTGACAATAGAACTTCTCAGTTCCAAGAGGTATACATGTTGCATTTTCACCACAATTATGGCGACCAGTTGCACAATAATCCCCAGATGTGCATCCAGCGTATCCATCGCCAACAAAACCTGGATTACACTTTCCACAGGTATAACTACCCTGAAAAACGAAGAAGCCAAAATACTAAAGAGTTTTATCATAGCTGTACAAAAAATGGTGCACCATTTTGGTTCGTCTGAAAACATTTTGCAATGCAATAGATTAGCGAAAATGTTTACGTTACCCAGAGGACAAAATCATTAAAATAATCACTGCGACGAAGTGTATTGTCATTGGAATGGCATGCATATGTATGAGCTTTTCTATATAATTGTTCTCCACCACATTGTTTTTTCAAAAATATAACCAAGTGGATATAAACAAACCTCAGTGTTGATACAAGCTGCGTTTGGATCACAAGAATGCAAACTGCTGTTCGCACATTCATCAATATCTTCACAAACTTGTTTCATCTTTCGTGCTTCTTCTAAGCCTACACCAGCTGGTGCGTTTCCATGGAAACCGACTTTACATCCACTACACTTGAAGCCAGGGGAAAGGTTGATGCAACGATGTACGCAAGGATTCACTCTGCACTATAACAACAAAACTTACGATTTTTACGGCCTGGTTGTTAATTGGAAGATGTTCAAAACGTCAAAATAAATTCTCAGGCAGACTTTCTGATTACCTCATCAATATCAACACATGTTTTACCGTCACCTTCAAATCCATCCGGACACCGCCCACATTTATAAGACGAACCTTTGACGCCAACATTGTAACATTTCACGCCCCTGAAGCATGGATTTCTATCGCATGCACCTTATATGTTAATAAGAAAATCAATGATAACTTCAAGGTGAACTGGGGAATAGAGAGTTGCAATCAAAACCAATGAAAAATTAACGTGTATTACGTGTTAAAGATTCTTCTCAAGTAAAAGTTAAAAACAGTTGTATGAAAACCATCTGCTATTAGTCGTGTATGTTCACACTTACCATGAAAAGAAAAGAAACGAAAAACAGACGACTCACATGATCCAGGCGGCCAACAAGACTGGCAGATGGTACAGTCGCCTGGAGAATATTCTCTCTCGTTGCATTCTCGACATCCGTCATTCATGTTCGTACTCTCGAAACCTGCAGGGCAACACGTGCAGGACGTGGAACGACTAACATTGGTAAAACTTCCAGGTCGACAAATCTGACAGGGTCCTTGACAAAAACAAGATGTGAATGAAAACTATGACGAAAGTATGATCAATTAGATCAGAACAGTGACAAGTGAAGTTAAAAATTCCAAGCAGAATACTTTACAACATGCATAAAAGTAACGGATTTTGATTTTAAAAAACTTAGAAATACTTATTCGACTTCAGCTCAAAATGAACGTTAGAAAACATTCACATTACTGTTGTCAACAGTTATTCAAAAGTTTATATTCGCAACAAAAACATTTTTGCTGTTTTCTTACTGTCTTAAAGTTGTAAATTCTATAGAAAAATATATAAATGAAAATGCTTCTTTAAAATGGACACAATAAAGTTACAATTCGGAAAGCATGATATGTGCGAGTACGAAGAAATGCAACGTTACAGACTCCTAGAACTTTGCATTCTGACAAACAAGTAATCCTTAAGACGATGGAGACTGTCAACCTGAGTGGTTGTTAGAGCTCATATTTTTTTACACAATAGATGAACTCATTGAGATTACCTTTTCCATCACTGAATGTTCCTGGTTTACAGAATACTCTGACACCATCATAACAATATGCTCCTTTTTCGCAGGGAAAACATTCATTTGGACACCACTAAAATAAAAATCACTACATTAAAGGGAACTTTTATTTAAACAGGTATACACAGGGTGTTTCATAATGTTGAGAAGATGTCGCTGTTGCACCTTTAAGCCACATTAGAGCCCTTTCTTTCAATCTTTTCCATCTTTTAGAAACAGTTTGTTTTATATGAGAAAAGAAAAGAAATCAAACACTTTCTTTAAAATATATACAAATAACACACCTGTTCGAAATTTAAGCAATCGTTGCTTGGGCAAAAATAGCTTGCATGTTCTTACAAGTAAAAGTCACAACCTAGTTGATTTAGACTGGACTTACACGTTTAATGTGATCATTAAGAAGAGGAGAAGGAAAAGCATCATCCAAAGATGTTCCCTGTCTTTTAGTAATTACAATTACATACACTTCCAACAAAAGAACCTCAATCAATTAACTAGTTCCTCAACATTACAGCATAAACTAATTATAAGCTGTTATAAACAGAGCTGAAGGTTGAAATGTGCTGATGTCATCAGTGAAAATTCCTCGTAAGAATAACAAATTAGTCAAAATGAACAGGTGCTTGATATCAAAATGACAAACAAATGAAGTAAACAAATATAAGGCTCTCTCATGGTGATTCCCTTTCTCATGGTGATTCCCTTTCTCGTGGTGATTCCCTTTCTCATGGTGAGTCCCTTTCTCATGGTGAGTCCCTTTCTCATGGTGATTCCCTTTCTCATGGTGATTCCCTTTCTCATGGTGAGTCCCTTTCTCATGGTGGCCTTTATTAACAGTTCAAAAATAATTGATTAATTGCAAACTAATTTTTTTTTTTTAAATAACTGATTGCAGTAGTTCTTGTGGAATATTATAATTGATGGAGCTGTGCATTTGTGGAATATTGCAATTGATGAAACTGTGCATTTGATCTACAATGTCACTTAATAAGACAAAAGAGGAACAAACAAAATATTTTGTTTTATTTATCGGGGATTAGTCTGATGATGACCTTGTCAAAAGAGGTCGAAATATTACTTGAAAAAGAATAAAATATAGAACGACCATACTAACGTTTCAATTCATTTACAAACACGTTCATATAAAAATGACGCTAAAAACATTAATTATCGGGGATTTATTTTAGTGGATTTAGTTGTGTTGAATTTTTCTTCATTTCTGTGGAAATAACTTTGAAAGGAACAGCTAAAGAGAACTATGTTTATCAAAAATGGATTTGATTATCAAAGATTGCTTTCTTCATTTGCTTTAATATGCTAATGCTGAATTATTTGATGTCATTCATAAGAGAATGGACCTTCCTCAAAAGTGTTATACCATGCAAGCCTTAAAAAGCTAATGTGATCAGGACCAATCTTTGATCCAATGAAATTTTTTGTAGTACTCGGAAATAATTTCAATTTTATTTACACAGCTGTCACATGATTAGACTTAAAATACACCAATCACCTCAGCCTACATGACCATTTCACCATCTTATTATGATATAATCAACACAAACTGAACCTCACCGTTTCATTGCATTTGACATAAGTGTTGGGTGCACATTTTATGATGATGCCTTTATGACATAACTAGAAAAAAATGGACAACAGGAGTTAGTAATTAAATCAAGCAAAACTCAAACTTGATTGCAAGTAATGGAACTTTTTACAGTGCCCCTAACCTAGAGCTTTATTAACAGCCTATATTGGTAATTCAATAGAAACATGATGAATCTCTCATTAACGGCAAGCCATCGTGTCTAGTTTATGAAAATAAACAATGACTGTCCACCTACCCATCCTTCAGGACATGGAGAACATGTAGTTTGAAAACCATAAGAATAATAATGTTCTGTGGTTTTGTTTTGAACGCAATGAATCTCACTGCCATCCCCTTGGCAGGAGTAGCCAGCCGCACATTCGTAACATTCCTTCTCACCTGTAAACAAACAATTACATTGTCACTAATGACGTTTCGTATTCCAACATCATTACATGTTGAATAACATACTCTTTACTTACCATATCGTAATTTAGTTTTATTGTAATTTGTCATTCCTGGAGCCTGAAAGTAGATTTCACCAGATGTTGAATTAACTCGCAATTTACCAGTTGCATCACAGCTTGGATGGTATGAAATACTGATTGGAAAGAAGTCACCACGTCTTGGGACACCATTATCAACAGCAAATAGATTCAAGGTCACAAGATACTGTGTAGTGGTATTTACAAAGACAATCTTGCTTGTTACTTTGGTGACACCTCCCTTCACTATTTCGGATGTTACATTGTATGACTTTGATTCAATTGTTGGACTGAAAAAAAACCCTAGGAAACTCAGAATTGATTGTGATTTCCCATTTTGACTATAGAGGAGGCAGTAATGATTTAATAGTTGAACAAGATAAATCATTGAGAATAAATTCTACTCTTAAAGGATCCTCAGATGAAAAATAATAATTTAGCATGTAGAGCTAAAAAAGTTGATAAACAAATCCTTTCACAGTCTTTGAAGATTTCCTTTCCTTTCATTGACAATTCAATTTTAAAATAAATCAAATTATGCATTGCATAATTATGAAGTAATAGGAAAGTGATACTGTTTATGTACATAATTTATGAACTACTTCTTATATATACTAAATATTCTTGATCTATCTTGATTCTGACCAAGTAACATTACGGCAGCATACTTCTGTCTGATGCTACCAAACACCAACTCCAATGACTGCAAAGGGTTCAAAATGCTGCCGCCAGCTTGGTATTGAAGCACCGTGCTAAGATCAACGCCGTCATCAACTTGAAGTGGTTACCAATCACTGAAAGCATTGATACGGCCCTGGCAAGAGCTGCAAATAATGCCGTTTACAATGCAGATTGGCCCGCTCACCTTCGACTGTCCAAAGCACTTCAGAAAAACAGGGAATTGCGATCTACAGCTACCAACACATACGATATTGATAACAGAAGTCACATGAGGGTGCGAGGTGTTTTAACAAATTACCCACTAATATAAAGAAAATCAACTCGATAAAAAGTTTTGGCATTAAATGCCGAAATTATTATTTTGATAAAGCTACTGCTAGAGTGCTTAATCTATCCTTAAACATAGTAATGGGAAAGAAGATTTTATCTTTTTTATAATTATTACCTACTATCTAGTTATTTAGTATATGGTTTATATTGTACACAGCACATATACTACTTTATAACTTCTTGTAAGAAGAACCAATAATATTTTTGGAGACAAGAATGTATCAGTGAAAAAAAAAATTCACAAAGCACAAAGATATAATATTCATTTACATATCAGTTATAGTGGTGAGAAATTTTAGCTACTCACTTATTGCATCATAATTATGTATTGCATAAATCAATTTTAAGACCTTGAAATTGAGATATCTTGAAAACAACAAAAGATTTTAACTGTAAAAAGACTTGTTCATCAACTTTTAAAGCTCTATCATGTCCCAAACTATAATTTTTCATCACAGGATCCCTTTAGAAAAACAGGTTCATTAAGTCATGAAAGTGTAAACCAATCAATCTATAATTGACCTTCCGAACTCGACCACAATCAGTGGGTCATCAAAAATATTAACTAAATCATCATCAATACTTGAGCAAAACAAACAGACTTACATTTTTGAAATTATTTCGCCAACAATATAAGTAATTTTTCCATTGTTTCCACTATCCAGGTCTGTTGCTACAATCTTCATCAAGGAGTTTGGACTGAGAGGTGGGACAGGGTGTAAGGAGACTCTACGTTTCTCTTTTATGATTGGGCAGTTATCACTTTGATCAGAAACAAGAATCTAAAACCACAATATCAAAATAGAAATTATAATTAATTATTGAAATTAAAATTAGAAAAAAAAGTTAAATTGCCATAATATTTTGTTGGAAATTTTTAAAAACGTATATGGTTCATATTCAACATTTTCAAATTGATAAACAAGTACAAGACTAACATCCAAACACAAGTAATTTATCGGCCGTTATCGAAGTTACCTACTTTCACAGTTATATCAGTCGTTATCGAAGTTACCTACTTTCACAGTTATACGACCAATACCAACAACTCCTTTCGAATCAGTAACTGTTATCCGTAATAAATAATTAGCAGTTGATTCATAATCCAGATAGTTTTTCAACAAAATCAAAGCAGACTTTGTGTTGATACCATGAAACACTTGTGGTGCAGCACTTGTCTTATTGATCTTTTCAGTTGTAGTTGTAGCATTGGAACATATAATGATCGGTTCGCCATACAATGTTACATTCTTATACACTTTAGGTGGTGGAACTTTCCCTGCATTTTCATGAGCTGTTGTACTGTTATTCACTATTTCAAATCTCTCCTCTTCATTACCAGATTCAATTGTTACTGTATAAGGAGGCACTACAATATTTAAAATAAACAACTTTATCATCTTCTGCTTATATTAGTGACCATCTTATAGAAAGGATTTCAAGGCTTCAAAAAAAGTCTCGATATCAACAGCATGATCAAAACATTTGAAAATTCATTAATGACAAGTTAAATCCTAAGAATAGACTATGAGAACTCAAAAAAAAAAACGTTGTAAGTATAATAGCCTACCAGATCCATATTGATCTGTAAGCATCACATCAGCAATTATTGATTCCCTATGTGCATCCTCTGGAGGGAAGGATAGATAATCAATTCTTGGTTTAGTTGTTTCCAGATCATTACCATTAATGAAATAAACCCCACTGGTGCGAAACAAAAACTGTGAAGAGCATTTAAATCTTTCCACATGAAAAACATCAAGTCCATAATTTATATTTGGCTAAAGAAGGCATATAACAACAAACAACTGGATTAATAAGTAAAATGACATAATCAGACTTCACAAAAACGTTTAAGTCATTAAAAAGATGATTACCATCAACTTCAAGGACACTGATTCATCTGGCAACTCTCGTGTATTGATGCATGACCGTAATATAGGATCAACTTCTCCAATGCTTGGCACAATCAAAGTATGTTCTAAAAAACATTCACACATGTAGGCCTTTTATGTGCTTCAACTTCTCATAATAAACATTGCTTTTGCTAATGATACCTTTTAAATTTTCCAAACGAAATGTTTTGCAAGTAATTGTTGAATTTTTTGGGTCATGTGAGATGATATGTAACACAAGGACTTTATTGATATAAACCCATAAATCTTCCCCACCAGCAAATTGAAAATATTCAGTGCCACGAAACGTAAAGCCAGTTCGAATAGCACTAGTGAACCTGAAGCACGATATAAAATATGGCACTATTGGTACATGCAAAACAATAACAATTGCCCAATTTGTGATTTTTGAAAATAAAGTGAAAGTTATAAAAGCCAGAAACAGAAATTATTTTTAACTCTCAGCATTTACCAGGAGTTTTTATCTATCAGTAACATACCCCAAATTCAACAACTCCTTCCCATCACAATCTCTCTGATCCTGTGCTTTGAAACCTTTACCATTTACTGGCCAATAATTTCCATCCCAAAATGTAAACATTTTCTTCTTACTTACTGGATCAGTATCTCCTTCTTCATGAGCTAATGTTAAGACCTCACTAATGGGAATATTTCGTGATGATGTGGAACGAAACCATTCGGAAAAGGAATCCTTTGTTGGATCTTCAGTGTTACGTCCTGCAAGCCATGTTTCATAAGGACTGGGGATATACTTTGGGCAGCAGTCATCAGGTTTATATTCTCTGGCACTGAAGTCCGCATCATCAACACTATAATAAAACAACTATTGTTTTAATAATCACTGCTGCTACCTGATGAGCATTTATTTCTTTTAAAACCTTATTTTGTCTTTAGATTTTGAAAAGACAATTGTTTCAAATAGTACATGGTACAAGGAGTCTATTATGTTTTAATTCGTTTGGAATGGTTAAAAAATGGTTAAAAAAAATATGAATTGCCCATCACACATTTTCTCGCATATGGCTGCCATTTGCAAATCCAGTAAATATAAAGTTATCTGAAAATCCTGCGATTAGTTCATATTGAATGAGTATTGTAATTTTGCTCATCGTTAGGTAGTTTTTCATATGTTGGTTTGAATTGAAAGTATTTAACTCATAAACTACTTCTTAAGATAACAGAAAATTAAAAGTGTGATTATTTCAGTGAAATCTTTTTTTCTATTCAATGTTTTAACAACTTAAAACTACAGAAATAATCAATAATCAACTGCACATCCACATCTACTTCATGAACAAATTATAGTTGAGAGCATAGTTTTTAGAATTATTGCTTAACATGGTCTTTGAGAATGGTCTAATAGCTCTGGATTTCAGATGAGATAGACAGGAATACTGTATTTCCTCCAATAAACGCCACCCTCTGATACACAATAAGTGCAATAATAAATGCCACATCTTAAATAGCAGTGTTTATTGGAAAACAGGCTAAAGAAAACGTAGGGTTTTTTAGAAGATATTCTTCAGGGCGTAAAGCTTTAGTAAAAAGATAATAACGAGAAGTTTCAAGACAATGTCTTCATGATCCAGTAAAACGTTCCTGACGATGTTCTGCGGATACAGGACGAAATATTGAATTATAAACCAAAATGAAACTTCTCGTTATTATCTTTTTACTAAAGGGTTTTTTAGCTATTTGAAGCTATTTACTTTTAGAATCGGGTGTATAGCGAAGCTTCTATATATATGAGTATGCTTTGTTGTTTTCAAATTTGTCACACCTCTGCTTTATAAAGCATTGTTAAACTCACCATTGGACCAATCTGACAAAATAATCATCTTCTAGAAATATAGTAAAATCTACGTAAAATCATGTAAAAAGTGTTTATTGCAGTTTGTTTTACTGCTAGACTTCAAATGAATTCATATCTTTCATGATTTCCCCATCCGGTGATATATGTTAAAACCGGCATTTCCTTCTCCTCCTCCTTCTTCTCCTCGTTCACTTTTACAGCCACAGTTTAGTTCCAATTTGGCCTAGCCATGGTAGATAAGAATAGAGTCTAGTCTTCAGTGAAGCAGTATGCCATTTTAGTCATGTAGTTGGCAGTGGAAGATTTTTGCTTTTCTGCTAGTTTTTTAAAGGAAATATAATCAGACATCACGATATTTTATATAATTGATTTGTCCGTTTTTTACAACCATCAATAAAACTAAAATATGGCGAATATTTTTATTTGAGTTATCTGTCGGAAGTAATCCATGTGAAATGTTTGTCTCAAATGAAATTGATATTTCAGTTCATCCACAAAGTTTGTCCACAAAGATAGTTCACACAAGAATCAACCCATTTCCATAGAACATGGAATGTTATTAGATTAAACATTATAGCGATTTAGATATTGAGATTGAAAATTTTGTAAATGACTACTTCCCATGAAAAGTAATTCCTTTAACCTACAAACAAACATGATACATACGGAAAATCGTAATAAGTTATATTCAACTTAATGGTGGCTTTGACAGTATTATCTAAGAAGAAAAAATAAATAGAATACAAGCATTAATATCAAGGTATATAAAATATTCGTCAGCAAAATAACTTAAATTCTTGTGTACTTACTACACTTCACACAAGTTTTATAACAAAAATTGCAACAACCAGTGCCGTCGCAAGTTGAAGGTCGAAGAGAATTAGAAGCTTCTTGATCACAACCATCAATTTTACATGGCTCATGTTGAATTAACAGTTTACATTCAAATGGATCTCCATTTGCACAGAGGGAAACTTTGTCTATTATCAAAAGAAGATTGAGTTATTATAAGAGGTAATTTGAATTATACACAGAATGGAAAAAGACATTTACCTTTTCGTTCTAATGTTGTCACCAAAACTTTTTTTGTCCTTGCACTTGTTTTGTTTATTCCACCTTCAGTGAAAGTCATTGTCAAATGGCATTTATAATTTCGACCGGGAATGACTGTATTTCCAGTTATGGTAATTCGTTGATTATTTACAACAGAAGCTGAATCGAAAAATAAAGTAGTCAAAGAAAATGGAACAAAGAAGTGAAAAGGGAGAAAATATAGCTCTGTAAGTATAAAATGTGGCTGTTAAAAGCAGACCTTTCAGTATTTGGCTGGATGTGTCATCCTGAAGTATGCAAGTAGCTTCAAAGTACAGTTTATCGGAGGATGTAGTTGAGGTGCCTTCAGCAGATAAAAGGTCAGGATATGAGTAATCAATTTGTATTGTGTAATCTGTTGGGGCAGTAACATTAATATTCTCTGGTGCTAAAAAAATAAAGAAAATAGCATAGCCAATCACATTCTTATTCATATTCTTATACACTTATTAATGATCACAGATAGTGATCTTACAACATATAACTTACAACATATGAAATCATGTTTCCGACTTTCAATTACACTTCGATCATGTCTGCGAAATTTATTGAAACCATTCAAGGGTACTGGAGCAATGCATTTGATCTCTCGACATTCAGTACCCCACAGGGTATAGCATGAATCCTTTCCACTAGCCAAATATTTCATGATGCTATCATAAAATTGGCAATCGCATTGTAAAGCTGAGGTATCAAATGACCTGAAAGTGTATTAATAGATATAATCACTTGTCAAACAACCTAAGAAATATGTACAAAAACAAATGACACAACTCAAATTGCTTACAGCTGATTCATGGCAGGGAGCTTGTCACTGAAAACATCTGGAGCCAAAGTTTGTATGCCAGTTGTCAAACTGTTGCAAAAAAATTATAATTCGTTAGAACCAAACAACAAAATAGTAATCATCAAGCATTTCATTTGAATGAAATTTGAATACTAACAAGGACTTAAGATGTGGCATTCGCTCTTGAAACTGCGGAATATGTTCAATCTTGGATGAACGAGAAGCTCCAGGTCTAGGTTGGTATTGCAAGCGACTAGATGAACAAAAGGTGAATTATGACAAATATGAATAAGTCATCAAATTAACAAAAAACTTTTATCACACCATTCTATCATTGACGAATCTCCTTCAAATGAAAATGCATTGTCTTCAATGATTTCAAAGGGATTATTCTCCATCTTCCTGCAAACAAAGCAGTTCAACAGAAGTTTAGAAATTCTTAAGAAAAACCAACCACATTTATAAGTAATTTCATTTATTGAGGTGTCCATAAATTCAATTCTAAAAAAAACACCTGTATTGATAATGAATAGTAAAGGATAAACTCACAAGAATTTCAATTTAAGATTCTTTCTGAAAATATTACTTGATAATCTTTTCAATTGATTCTCATTCATTTTTCTATTGTAAGATAACAAAAATTAACACACGATTAACGAAGGCAAAAAACAACTTAAAATGTAGAACAATACTTTCACTCACAATTCCACAAGTTCTGTAAAAGGATCAAAGGTACCAGTAGGTAAGTCCTCAATTTTGTTACCATCCAAAATTCTGAAAAGAAATTTCACTGTCACTACCCCTTGGAAATTTGAAAAGAAATGCACAATGTTACATTGTTACAAACTTACATGCTTGATAAACTTGTAAATACAGACATAGCTCTTGGAAACTCTTTTAAATTATTGTTATGGAGCTTTCTACGATAGAATCGAAGAATATTCAAATTACAACACAAGTGCAAAAGACAAAAGTAACAAAAACAAAACAAAAATAAATATCATTACAAATTTCCTCTCATTGTTGCTCCATCAAATGCATCTGGCATAATGATTTCGATGTCATTATTGTGGAGATCTCTTAAATCATAATAAAGAGTGAAAAAGCACTATCAAAAAAAAATTTGCTACATGTTGGCAAAGTTTATATTCAACTTACAAATCTTTAAATGAGGTCCCACTTGCAAATATTTTACGTCCAATTCTGATTAAATTACTTGATGAAAGATCTCTGAAAAATCAGAAGATGATTTTTAAGGGTACAGCTGATGGTTACATACTTTTACTAGTGCAAACACAACATAGATTTTGTGTAATAAGGGGTTTCAGTTAAAATAAAATTTTTAGACTACTTGTACTTGTACTAGAGTACTTTTTTACTTGAGAAATCCAATAAACATTATGTACAAAGGAAGGAAGTGGCATAATGGTAACCTGTGCTGCTTGCACACCAGAGGTCAGAGTTTGAATCCCCCTCTAGAAGAACGCAAATTCTACTGGCCATGTTCCTAATGGTACTGCCGCCAGCTCATTCCCTCGTGAAGTCTTTGGATGTTTCAGGTTCAATAGGGCTGAGGAGTTAAGTGAGTAATGGAAATGAATGACAGCTGGAGTGGGAAAGTAATCCCTCCCCTTGAAGTGTCCATCGTCCAGTTAGTCGGCCTTGGGAGGGGTGAACAAGCATTAAAAAAATCAAAAATGGGGATAAATACATGAAGAGATCACATACATGTCACCATTTATATATCCAAGATCAAAAGCAAAACTGGAAATACTTTGCAGCTTTCCGTTATTCAAGAACCTAAATGAAAAATTTCAAAATAAATCTTAGAGACAAAAAAATTTAATAATTATTTGGAAGGTTTAATTTTCTATCAAAAAAACTCACAAAGCTCCACCCAAGCCATTTAATTTGAAGGCATATTCAGGAATGTTTAGAACGCTTGAATAGCTTAAGTCCCTAAAAAATCAATTGAAATAAGATACTTCTGCAACATAAAAATTTGTGTCTAGTTATGCTACTGATTGATTGATCCATCAGTACTCAGCCAATCTTAAGATCGAGATGAGTATTAGAATCGGCGTTGTTTTTCATTATTCTTCATTAAATTTTGCCGTTTTTGAAAAGTCCATTCCAGATTTTGGATTGTTTGTTTATTCAGAATAGTTAATGACAGACCCAAAACTTTATGCTAAATGCACTACAAAAAGGGCACTTTCAATAATAACTCACAAAATAATGATCTTTTCCGTACTTCTGAAATACTTCCTAAAGTTATTTTAGAACTATTTTGTTGATAACTTCTCAATTCAATCTTTAAAATTTTTATTACCAAGTCTGTAAAATATGCACACAGAGCTCGTGAAATGTTTTCGCTTGTGTTTTCAGGAAATACTTCCTAAAGTTATTTTAGAACTATTTTGTTGATAACTTCTCAATTCAATCTTTAAAATTTTTATTACCAAGTCTGTAAAATATGCACACAGAGCTCGTGAAATGTTTTCGCTTGTGTTTTCAGGAAGTTGTAAAAGTAGCTTTGTAGAACCTTTAAAGAAGAATCTTAAGACTTCTTTCCTGTCTTTATCAACTATTGCCATGGAAATATTATCATGAGAACATTCCTGGTAGGCAAAATTTATGTTTAGTCGACTCTGAGAAAAGTTCTTGAAAAAGACATTACTGGTGAACACGTCTTATCAATAAATCCATGAAAAATGCTCTTAATAAATAATAATTTAATAAATCTAAGAAATTGTCATTGAAAGCACAAATATACTTCACTTGTGACTAAATTAACCCATCTGATACAAACCAAAAGTATAAACATCATGTGCAAGATATTGGTGAACGATTATGTTTAATAAAACTGTTTGTCTGGCTCCAAAATGTCACAGTGAATCGAAAAGTGGTTGAGATTAACATTAAGGTTAATACCGTATTCTCTCAAATAAGCACCCAGGCGCTTATAAAATTTTTTTGGAAATTAGGGAGGCGCTTATTAGAGAGGGGTGCTAATTGGAGAGGGGCGCTTATAAAAACATTTTTGAAATGGTCGTGCTAGCTGTGAACGAGGTATTACTTTTTATCATTGCTTTTTATCTATTTAAAGCTCTAATTACTGCCCGGGCACTTATTAATTTATGAGTAATTTTTTTTTTTTTTTTTTAAATGAGTTGCTTCCTGCAAGGCTGAAGCCACTACTAGGCAGAAAGCTACAAGATGAGAAAAGGAAGAATAGTTATAAAGACAGAGCAAGGTGGCGGTTAACCTTGGATTTAAAAGATTGCAGATCAGATTCAGCAGGAAAACAATTATGAGGGAGAGAATTCCAGAGGCGAGCAGTCCAAGGGAAAAAGCTAGATGAATAAAAGTTCTTATGGCAAGTTGGGACCTGAACAGTCAAAGGATGAGAATTCGAAGAGAGGTGAGTGTTCCGAGAGAAAGTTTTAGGAGAAGGAGTCAGTTGATGCAAGTCATCCGAACAATGCCCATGAAAGTATTTATAGAAGAGAGACAGGGAAGCAACGTTTCTCCGATGTGAGAGGGGGTGAAGATTAGCACAAAGATCAGGGCCAACTAAGTTAACTAAGCGCTTCTAAATACGATTGAGAAGATGAAGACAATAGGGAGTTTAAGAAATCGCAACGGCAACGAAGACGGCAACGTGTTTAAAACAAAAGCTTTATTTTCTATGTGGAATTTGTTCAGAAAGAATTCTACCGCTAATGAGGCCATAGGGAAGATAATTACATCATTAACACGTTTGCACGTTCTGTGCTCAACGTGAAAAATCACGTTTTGAAGTTGTGCTGAGAACGGAGACGTGATTACAGAGATGAGTCTTTTTCTCTTATGTAGATTTTATAGTAACTTGATAACTTTCCAGTCTATATAAGTTTATAATTTGAATTGTTTCTCTAACAAAAACAAGTTATAAAAATCTTTATTTGGTAGTAATTATTTATTTTTTTGTTTTTCTTCACGTCTTGGTCTACGTTGCCGTCGCAGTTGCTTAAACTCCCTAATGAGCAGAGGCTCCAGCCCAAAGGTGACAGCAGTACTCAAGACAAGGGCGAATAGTGACCTTAAACATGTAAATGATAGATTTAGCCAAAAGTAAGTGACGGACCCAAAAAAGTGAGCCAACCTTCATAGCAGCAGATTTAGCAATGAACTCGATGTAAGAATTCCATGTGAAATTCTTTGTGAAGGTTAAACCTAAAAGACAAACCTGAGATGACTCTGCAAGCTCACTTCCATTCATAAGAACAGAAGGAATTACAGGGTCCCTGAAGCGATTAATAGAGAGAAGCTTAGTTTTCAAAGCATTGAAGGAAACCAGCTATTTCTGACCCCAATCAACTACTGTCCTAAGATCGTCCTCCAACTCAGCAGCCATTTCAACCTTATCAAACAAGTCCTTAGTCCTTTCAAGAGATGAGTAAAGAGCAGTGTCGTCAGCGTAGATAGCAAGTTTACTAAGAATACAATCGGGAAGGTCGTTGATGAAAATGAGAAAGAGGGTTGGACCAAGAACAGAACCTTGAGGCACCTCTGAATTAATAGAGTAAGAAGAAGACGAATGACCATCGAGAACCACCTTAATACTCCTGCCACTGAGAAAGGACTTAATAAGATTCAAGAGTGAACCAGAAATGCCATAAGACTTCAATTTGTGAAGAAGGCCACAATGCCAAACCTTGTCGAATGCCTTTGAGATGTCAAGAGCAATAGCTCGTGTCTCACCACAAGCATTGAAGGACTGGCACATGTATGTCAGAGATGACGGTCAGAGCATCAGCAGTGGAACGACCAGAACGGAAACCATACTGGTGATCAGAGAACAGATAAAGAGATTCCAGATGATGGGTGATGGAAGATTTGTCAATGATTCGAAGACCTTACTTATAATTGAGAAAAGACTAATAGGACGATAGCATAAAGGGTCCGATCTCTCACCAGAGTTTTTGAAAACAGGCACAACAGAAGCAATCTTCCAACAAGAAGGAAAACAAGATTCATCGATGCACTTCCTGAATAGACTACAGAGTATGGGAGAGAGTTCAGGCGAGCATTTTTGCAGAACGATTACAGGGATTTCGTCGGAACCAGTAGCCTTAGAAGAGTCCAGAGAACTAATAACATCTGAAACCATCTTGGGAGTTATGTTCAGAGAAGACAAATTCACGTCAGTTCAAAACATGACCAGTGTCATCAAGAGTGGAGTTCCTGCTGAACTGTTTGGCAAAGAGCTCCGCCTTACTAACAGCAGATGTAAACACCTCAGGACCATTGAAGAGTGGTGGAATCAAAGACTTACTCTTATTAGAAAAGCTCCGATAGATGTGCCAGAAATCACAAGACCCAATAGATTCAGATATAAGCCAATCATAGACCAGATTTCGATAGGTGCGTTTAGCCTCCTTAATGACTTTTTTACAGTCGTTGCGAGCTCTTATGAAAACCTGATATTTATGAGAAGGAACAAATTCATCAATACCAACCTGAAGCCAAGAAGAGATCTCCACTGCACACCTCTCTGCATCATAGGCAAAGATATGATCAACCGGCAGGTCACGAATCAAATCTCGGAAGCTGTCCCAGTCACCACAATGGTATGAAAAACGTTTGCGATGAATAGGTGGATCTTGTGGGCAAGCGGAATTAAAGTCAATGGCTACGTTGACAACAGAATGATCAGAATTACCTAAAGGAGCAGATGTTGATGTTTCGCAAATGTTCGAGTTAGACGAAAGGAATAGGTCAAGTAAAGAAGGCTCCTGATCAGCTCGATCAGGTACACGAGTAGTAGGAGAATTCACAAGCTGAGTAAGAGAGTGAGAGATAGCAAAGTTGAAAGTGTCAATGCCAGATAGGGAGGTAGTGTGTGAGAAAGGTAACCAGTCAGCATGATGAATATTAAAATCACCGAACACAAAGATATTAGCAGAAGGGTGAGTTATGAGAGCTTTATCAATATTTTCCGAGATAGAATTGATGACGCTGCATGACCAAGAAGATGGGGAGCGATACACAAAGAAAAATGTTAAATCTTTCTAATAAGTGCCCGGGTGCTTATTGGAGAGGGGCACTTATAAAAATATTTTTGACTAGAAGGGGGCGCTTATTAGAGAAAATACGATAAATTAAAGAAGGGAGTAATTTAGTGAATTCTGGACTGTATCAAATTATTAATCACTGTACAATGATCAATCAAGTTACCACTGTGTGGGACTGATTAGTGTAAAATTCACATTGAAAAAGATGACATTGTTCAAAATAATCAAGAATTTTTTTCTAATGCAAACCACTCGATGCAGGCACAGATTAAGTTTGGGATATATACAATGTCAGGAAAAAAAACTTTGGATGATAGTTAAAATCAAACCAATATACATTCAGGGTTCCCACTCCGTTATTGATCTCAAAATTGAGGAGATTTGAGGAGATTTGAGGTGAATTTTTTCGTTTTTTGAGGATAAATGAAACAAAAATTGAGGAGATTTGAGAAGATTTCCCAATTTGATGTCTTTAAATTCATGGTACCCGATGCTTTCATTGTGACAGTTTACTCACAAATGACGAGCAGAAGGCCAACCCGTCAAATGTGAACAATTATTCTCATTCAGTCTAATTTACTTAAGTGAGACAGGAGACACCTGATCATCCTTAAACAAACAATATGAAAATCAATCTAAATTTGCACGTTCGAAATATTAATGCAAATAAAGATGAAACATGAAGCATCATACTTTCTTCATAAGAAAAACTTTTACATAACAAATGAAGGTGAGAATAAGTCATCTCTCTCTTATTCGAACCTCCATAAAATTCAAAGTCACCATCAAATTTCCTTAAGAAACTCTCATAAATTAACCTCCATAATTCGACACTTTCTAAAAAAGCCCTTAATACAGTTTCAAACCGTATTTCAAATTTTGAATTTTCATTCATTCGAATGTTTTGAAATTGAATTTTGAAAGCAAATTTTGTAAACACAAGACATTAGAAGTGGTGGCTATACCAAAAAAAACGAGTACACAAAGAAGTGAGTCTAGAGTTAAAATACAAAGCCTTGCTGGAACTTGACAAGGGAAAAACCAAAAAAGAAGTTTCATTGTTGTTTGAAATGCTACAAAACACTGTGTCCACTTGGGAAAAAATATATCTAAAACTGTCGAGGCTTTTCAAAAAGGCAGTGCTTCTACCAAAAGAGTTCAAGCAGACAAGAACGAACAAGTTAATAAAGCTGTTCTAATCCTTGGAAAAAGTCTAATATTCATAGTGCACTGTTCATATTAAAAATGTATGTCTTATTCCTTTTTTGCGAGTTCACAAAGGTTTCCCTCTGTAATTCATTTTTTCTACTTTGCCGACTAAAAATTTGAATTAGAGAGACACTCCCCAATTTGATTCTCTCTCAAATTCTATAAAAATTTTATTGCCCTGGAAATCGAATTAGAGAGAATTGACTGTATTACCAAGAAAATGGGAAGTAAGAAAGTATTTCAGAATCAAACAAACTCAATTATGCCAATTGTCGACCATTAAGCAAAACTCCCAAATCAAAAATTAGTAGGATGTCTATCACAAGATCTATTAGAATCTGATATACATTATGACATGATTAAAACCTGATGATAAATAGTCCGATAAACTACAGATATTTCAGCTTTCAATTAAAAAGACACATTGTCACAAATTTTTTTGAGGAGATTTGAGGGGAAATCGACAGGAGGAGGCGTGGGAACCCATAATTTGAAAATTTAGCATGTAATATGTGCTAGAACACAAAATAACATGTTTGAAAAGAACATTGTAATACATATCCTAAAAACGTTTTATTGTGTCATTTGTCTTTTCGTGTACAACTGCTTTATTTGTAAACTCCATGAAAAGATTTTAGTGGTAATATGCAGTCAGTGGCTGATCTAGAAGGCAGCCACATTAACATAATTAACATAATTTTGTCAATTCAGTTTATGTTACCAATGGGATTGTTTGAATGTTCTTCTTTTATGTTTGAATTGTTAACACTCTCTTACACAAATGGAGACTTACTTCTTGATCTGCCACTGGTGGATCAACAATTGGAAGGTCCTGATGTTTAACTTTGGCAGTCACTTTTGCAGATTTGACAAGATCTACAGTTTTTAAGCAAGTTTGACCTATTTTAAACTCATTTGATTGCAATAAATTTAATAGTGCTAAAGTCAATACAATTGTGAAAGTTTTCGATCCATTTCAATTTTACATAATTTATGTTAGGTATGCTTCCGCAATTTATTTAGTCTTCCCCGCTTCTTGCTAGCTTCTTATTATAAGCGCCATCTCAAAAGGCTTGCCTGTAATTTACCATTGAGCACAATTTAATCTCCATTATAATTGTTATATCAGCTGAGTTATACCCCTTTAGGGCTGCTTTAGGACTCAAACAAAAAGGAAACAACATTACAGAACAGCAAAATAGAAAGTATCTTAATAAATAAACTAAAAAAAAGATTTCAAAATCATGCAATTGTTCAACAGTCCCTATTCTAGACAATTGACATTTGACAATTGATGTTAAATTGTTTGTAAAATAAAGAAATTGTTTTGTCTCGTAAAATCCAAGACTTAATAAAATTTTTGGAATCGACTTTTATCAGGATTTTATAAATTTCTTCTTTAAGCAAAAGTGACAATTGACTAATATTATAAATATTTTTTCAAACAAAATTGCTTCATTGCCTTTTTTCTATTAAATGAGATGAAAATTATAAAAAATTCTTGTATTCAAGTAGGTATTGAATGCAAGATTGACATGCATGTCAGAATTCATGTTTCCTACAAAGTTTGGAAAAAGTACTCTTTCTTCTTTAAGCAGAAAATTGTTTCAGCGTCTAGATTAGAGGCAATAAAAGCATCAAAGCTTCATTTTTTTCAATATTAAAACATATTTCTCATAATTAAATCATATATTTGATGTTTTAGAAAAATATCACATGAACATTTCTCTAGAGTAATTCATTGTATGACGTACAGATCACCAACTTTGACATTGTAATAAGCATGGCTTCGAACTTCTTTCAAAAGGGGATTGTATGGTATTTTCTTTCCATCAATTTCCTGTTTTCCTCCAATTTTTCTAAATTTCAAAGAAAATCACTTTATTAAAAAACAAGTAAAATAAACAACAAAAAGCGTTAGATGAGTGAGTACTTACATGTATTCACAATCAACATTATTGAAAGCATATTCAAGAATTCGCTCAAGCCGATTGTAATGAAGATCTCTGTTAAAGTGAATCAGTTGAAACATTACATTGGAGCACTAGAAACTTTCACTTCTGAATTGGTAAAATAACCTCAAGAACCACTCACATAACACACTTGTCTTCCACACGACTAACATTTACAAATGCATTACTTTGAACTTCAATGATAAAGTTATTTTTTAATTTCCTATCAATAAAACAATATAAACCATTGTTGTGTTACTTAAAATTACTGCTAAGGAACATTCACATAAAATAATGGAACTGAAAATTTGAGTTTACAATTCTTTCAGCTTAACATTCCAAAAATCTGTTTGAGGAATTCTTGATAGCTGATTTCGTTCCAAATTTCTAAGGGTAAAATGAAAGTTAATTCTCAAGGACTAATTTTTCAACAGGATTTTCAGAAAAAGAAAAATGCTTACATTAATTCGATTTCTGAGTTCTCTTTTCTCTTTATAGTTGCAAATGTTCCATCTTCAATATAGGCAATCTTATTGTCCTGCAGTTCACTTTACAATGATAAAAACAGAGAAATGAAATAACAAAAAATGGCTGTAAGAAACTAGATCAGGCTTTTTCAAAAGTCCTGTCACAAATTTAAACAGAAAAATAGATTAGTTGTCATGTAGAATCATCCTTTCAACATATAAATACACACCATAAAACATAAATCATCTTTTTCGAAAGTATGTTTTCATTTAATTTCGAAAGTTTGCCTTCTGCTCTTGCAAGAAAAACATGTATGTCTCATTTTCATCAATTTTACATCCAAAACAAACTACTCACATTATTTCCAACTGAGGTGTGTCTTGAAAATGAGATTTCAATAAGCGTCCTATATTATTTCCTTGTAAGTATCTAAAGATACACGAACGAAATTCGAAAA
The DNA here is from genome assembly GCA_027922465.2 of Turritopsis dohrnii. Classification (NCBI taxonomy): domain Eukaryota; kingdom Metazoa; phylum Cnidaria; class Hydrozoa; order Anthoathecata; family Oceaniidae; genus Turritopsis; species Turritopsis dohrnii. The sequence continues at coordinate 288,799 of BQMF02000258.1, read as the reverse complement.
TTTTCTTTACATACCTTACAAAACAAAGATGACTTTTAAACTTACAGAGACTTCAGTTTTGGTAGATTAAGAAATACATCATCAGGAAGAACATCAATATTGTTATATTTTAAATCTCTAGAATGTAAACATCAACATCTTTCTACAAATTCAGAACTTGCAATATATGGAATAAATAAAATATCCAGATTACAAGGAAGATTTACAATACATGCAGTGAAACACTAATAAAACAAAGAAATCTCAGCATCATCATTAATGTCTCAACACACTAAACAGAAATACTATTTCATTTCAAAAAAACAAGTTTTACATCAGGGAGGGAGTGTTATTAGAGAAACGAATGCTTACAGAGTCTCCAAATTCACTAGATTGTTGAATTGCTTTTGGTTTTTGAATCGAAATTTATTTTCGCTTATATATCTAAAGGAATACAGCAGGCATAATACTCAGTAACAATAAAATTCAAGGATTTCTTCTTTATCTTTTCTCAAACTTCATTGAAAAATTAACAACAGTAAGGGATGATATTGAGGAGAAAAACATTAAAATTAAGAAGGAAATAAAAATTTTACCAGTGTTCCTTGGAATGTAAAAATAATAATAAAAAAAAACGTTATCCCTATTGGTTCACCAGCCGAAAAAAACTCACGTTTGATTGGGGATGCAATGTATTAGTTTCGTACTGACGTTGCACACACAAAAAGAAATAATTTCTTTCACATCTCAATCAACCATTTTGCATGACAGACAAACAAACAAACAGACAGAGAATCGGCTATTAATATATAGACTAGTGACATTATCATGTTATGGCACAAATTACAAAAAGGTAAACACTTTCATTTTAAGCTCTATTCACACATAATGAAACAAGTAACCATTACTCGTTGGATTTGATTGGACATGAAGCAAGTGATTTTCACTGTATAATAATCTCTTTCTTCCATGGAATATAGGATCACCTTGTGTCTTGCTTGCATCGCAATTGTAGCATGTGTGATAGAAAAAATGAAGCTATCAAAATGTTTTTAATATTCATGCTTAAACACCAGCTTCTTCCTGATCCTGCTTATATTTGCACAAACCAAACGTTACCTTATAAATGTAATAAAAGCTGGTAACTGTATATATAACAACTTACAAGCCTCGTAAACTAACAGGAAATGCACCATCTTCAATAGCAATGATGTCATTTTGTGACAGGAATCTATTTTAAACCACAGAATGAAAAAATGATGTATATTAATTGCTACAAAGCAAAACAAATTTTATACAATTTTTTTAAACAGTTTGTGTTGAATTAACAACAGAATATTCTTACAGACATTGTAAACTTGGTAGGTTACCAAAAGTAGCATTCAATATATATGTTATTTTATTTCCATCCAAATATCTAAAAAAAACCGAATATTTAACAAATTTATGTAAGCCGCAAAATATCAAAATTGACTTTCCACAAATTGATTAGTAGTAGCAACATACACACTAGTCAGATCTTTTAATCTGTTGGCTGTAAGTGCCCTCGGAACATATTGTATTGAAGCTCCATTTTGCTTGGAAAAATATCTAAACAAAAGACAACAAAAACAATACGAGACAGCCATATTTTATTTTTATTTTGACAAAATCCATAAAGTACTTACATTGTTGATAAACTCGTATTTCGAAAGGCATTCTCATGAATCGATAATTCTTGGAGATAATTACCATCTAAGTTTCTGTTACAAAACAAGCAAGTTAGAAATAATGTATTTGTATGCTTATTTGAAAATAACAACTAAAGAAGGTTTATTGAGAATGAATCTGTAAGATACTCCTTACAATATGCTGAGTGTATTTGCATATTCCAAATCAGCCTCTTGTATCTCCTTGATTAAATTATTTTGCAACTCTCTATAAGAACAGATTATTAAAAAAGCAGTCTTGACCTAACAAAATCTGGAGTTTCAGTAAAACAAGTTTGATAATATATTTAATGATATCATGGTGTCATTTAATCTTGATGCTTTCGATGTGGAATTCAATCGACACTCAACAATCGGACAAGCAGATTTAATGAGAAAAACTAAGTAGAAAATATAAAAAATAGTCACGTTAAGTAATTTTTTGAAATGTTTTAATGAATCCAAAGGATACAAGCAACGATAAATTGATGTGTGTATAGGTACATTTATATTAATGTAGTGCATAAACAAGTTATATATCATGATTTCTATGTATATAGTAATTGCTTAATTTCTTTTTCTCTCTATTAGTACAGATGCAATACTGCTTCATCAAAATAAATAAACAAAATTTAACTAACATTTTTGTCGGCAAGGCAAGATGTTCTCAAAGATTCTCTAACAATGCAACAACAATAAAACTTTATTCACAAGTGCAAAAACCTAATACTGACACTCAGCTTAAAGAATACATTTGTCACAATTTTTCATGAGAAAATTAGGTTCTTTTTATGCAATCATTAACTTTTGGTGATCGTTTTGTTCAGAGATTTATTTTCTATAAACCTTAGATGTTACCCAACTCAAACTTTTGAAGCTTTACAGATTGCTAAAATATCAAGAATAACTCACAATTTCTGTAGCTTTGTCATTTTCTGAAAAGGTTTGAATTCTTTTGCATTCAATCTGAAATGAAATCAGAAAAGTTATTTCATAAAATCAGAAATAAGAAAATTTAAAAAATAAAAAATAAAATAGCAACTGACAAATGATAAACTTGAGCTGACGCAGGAAAGTCTTTGCTGGAATAATCTCGAAGAGTTGATAATTGATTGTTGTCTAAGTATCTGCAAGCAATAAAAAGACACATGAAATATTCTGAAAAAACTGTCATCATGTGAAAAAACAAACTGGCATAGTGTTCTAGCAAATCTATCAATTTTGACATAAAAGAGAAAACTATATCTTACAAATTCACAACATTTGGGCTAGCATCTTCATAAAACACAGGATGTGGAAATCGTGTCAGAAGGTTACTTCCAAGGTATCTAAGGAAATAACATAACAATCCTTGTTTCTTCCCCACAATCATTAAATTATGTTAACTATGAATGACTTACAAACTTTCAAGGTTTGGCAGGTCTTGTAAGGAGTCAAAGTAAATGGTATCCATTTTGTATTCATCTTGTTGACTATGAAGTAGTCTATAGAAACAAAACTCTAGTTAATGGATATAATATTTATTTATTTTTTTATTTACGAATGATAGCCTCCTAAAGGTATTGTTATCAATAAGGGTCCTGCGAAGGAGGTCCTAGAGCATTTAAAGCCCCCATTTGGGCTACAGAAGCTGTTATGACAGGAACCACTCAACTAGACAACCATCCTAGACATCTTTCCTACTCTCCTGCTGAGTGCTAAGCAGAAAGGAGTGATTCACACTGTTATAGCTGCTGACATGACTCAGCCGGACATCGAACCCATGATTTCCCAAACAGGAAGCGATCACTCTTCCACAAGGCTACCAGTCGGACGAATAACAACAACAACTCTAGTTAACATCTTTTGAAGCAAGTTTTTGTTGTTAGTGTTCTCTGTATAACCAAATGGTCAAAGGCAACATTTTTCAATTTCAAGTACTTACAAGACTTTGAGGTTTTCACAGTCTGTGATAAACTGCGAAGAAAGAGTTTTAATACGATTCTTGCTCATATCCCTGAAACCAAAAAAAAAAATGTCAATGCTCCATCTCAGTTGTGATGCAGGAGAACACACACAAATCCCATGACACATGAGAACACACACAAATCCCATGGTGCATTACAAGGATTTTGTTATACGTACAGATGGAGTAATTCTGGGATTTTCCATAAAACTTTTCGACGAATTGTTTCTATTTGATTGTTGTGTAATTCCCTGAAACATTTGATTTCAATGAACAAACAGTATTACCAAAGTCAATTTTTTGAAACAGAAAAATCCAATAACGCAAGGAGAATCTACTCACAGTACTTTCAATTTTTTCAAAGTTTTGAATGCATATGGTGCAATGTATGAAATTTGATTGTTGCTCACATTCCTAAAATGACGATACATCAAACAGGTACAATGAAAACCATTGTTATATTTGTAAACGTTTGACATAAAAACAAAACTTACAAATGCACAAACTTTTTACTTCTGGCAAGATTTTCTAAATCTTGACGTGAAATACTTGAGATGAAGTTTTGATCAAAACCACTAAATCCAACAATTTGAAAAATCGATCAGTTGAAAAGAAAGTAAAACTGTTTTACTTAACATTAAATCAACACTTACGCATATTCAAGACTTGAAACATCCCAGAATGCATTTCCTGGTATGTATCTCATTTGATTTTGGGCTAGTGCACTAAACATTGCAAAGTTTTTGTTTACACTTTCATGTCTTGCTTACCTACTAGATTTATTTTATATTATATTATTACTATCACTACTTAGATTTCGAAAATATAAAACTGTTGATAGAGGTTACTTGAGAGGTAAAATTAAGAAGTTTTTTCAAGAATAAATTTCAATATCGTAAAGTATACTTGTCTTAAATAAAAATGACACTGCTCATAATACGTATAGGTGTTTCTGAAATTCTTGTATTGCATGTGGAGGTTTGCTTAAGAAAGATTATGTTTCAAGTAACTCCTTGGTTCTTTGAAAGTTCCAATCTTTTCTTCAAACATTTTAACTGGTTACAAGTCCCACATTTTCAAACATCACATTGAATAAAAAGTGGCTAGATCAAAATTGTTTTGTAAAATTAATGAAGCATACATGTATTGCAGCTTTGGTAGATCAAAATATCGGTCTGGTAGCTTGTCAAGTCGGTTTTTGATCAATGTGCTAGAAAAACAAACATTACCACCAGTTAAAAACACAGGCATCATTGCACAAAAAAACGTCCATTTTCTTCAAAACATCTGTTTGGTGTTTTTGTTATAGATTTAAGTTGATCTGTTGAAGTGAACACCTATTTCAGAATTTTAAAAACAAGTGACAAAATTAACTCACATCCACTTTAAGGATTTCGGTAATAAAGTATAACTTCCTCGAAATATTTCAATTTTGTTGTCATAAAAATCACTAAAGAAATAAAAAATGTATTCATGAATATCATCAAAATACATGAATATCAAGAAGAAGAGAAGACTTGACCAGACATTTCCTAAAAGATATTCTGATAAAGTAAATTGTGTAACGACAGTTCCTCATCATTATGAAGGTGGAAAAAAAATTACAATTCATTAGACTCAACATTCAATGGAAACCATGTTGTGGGTTCCAAAACAAAATGTAGCAAATGTGTAATCAGTAAAAAGTCAGATCAAAATACATGATATTTCTATTATATTGATTTATCATTTTGGATCACCATTCGAGGAGGCAAACCAATTGGTACCATGACAAATTTTACAAACAGAACACAGTGTGAAGTGATTAAAACTTACATTGACTCAAGTTTCTGATTTGATGTGAAATCTGGCATAGCTGTAATGAAACTTCCAATAACTTTTCTGAAAAGCAATAATTAATGACCATTAGGGAATCTATGGCACCCCTGAATTTTTTCAAAAGCATGACAGCTATTCTTCAATTGATCATGTAATGGATTTAACAAAGGGATATAGAACTACACTTACAATTTTTCCAAGTTCTTCAGTTTTTTGAATGCATTTTCATGGATATACGCCAGATTTGAAAATGAAATTGAACTATAACAAAATTAAAAATTCTATGAAATTCTCTCACAACAGCTGGGGGTTTCAGGGGGTACTAAAAATCTGTAAATATGTCTGCTATATGAAGTTATTCCATGGATAACTTCATATAAGAGAACATAAATGAATGCTGTGTAGTTTACAAAAATAAGTATTTGATGAAAAAGTGACTTTGTTGAATTGTATGTGAAGAATCTGAAACAAGAAGCAGCTATTTTCTCTGAGAATAAGATGAGTTAGGACCAATTAGTTCAAATTATATCTGGATAATAATAGGTCTATTGTATGTATGTGTTGCTGAATTTACAACTCTAATAGATAATATTTTATAAGAAGTAAGATGTGTTTTGTAAACTAAGCACCACGTTGAAAGTGTCATAGGCATTACAGGATTCCCAGTGGGCAAATTTATTGAAAAATTACTGCGAAGAGTGCATTTCAATTATACACACTATTTCATTAAAAATGCTCTTCATTGCAGTGACTTTTTGATGATTTTGCCCACTGATGAAAATATGAAGTATCTAACAAAAAAAAATGAAGAAAGTAATTAATACATAAATGGATCAAGTTAAAAATAAAGAATGCATTAGAATCAATTGAAGTTGCATATTTAAAGCCATACCTTCACATGGGTCTTTATCATTAGTTCTGTCAGTAAAGGAATTAATGAAACATGGTTAGTGAGATGATTAATATTTTGCACATAATGAATAAGTATGAATACAACGTCAACGAGAATGAAATCTTTAACTAACATTTCTTTTGTATCTTTGTGAAAAGAGTTTTCGTCAATTGTTGTGAAGTGCTTTTGGTTGATGATATTTCTGAAAAAGTTTCACACATGAAAAGGATTAATAATAATCTAAAAGTTCTTGAAAAACTTTAATAAGTTAATAAATTTCACATACATTTTATCATCTTTCTTTTTACCACAAACCAGCAAGTGTGACTCTTTTTCTTCAAAGTTGCATTCTTTGGTTTTAGAAACAGATTTTTTGCGAGCATATTCGCGGTAGTCTTGTTTATCATTGTAAAATCCAGGGTAGCCATTAGAATAACTTCAAACATAAACAAATAGTTCATTACATAGAGAATTAGTAAAGTCATTGTAATTTCATATCTTTAAGAGAACTTCTTTTTTTTATCTCATTTATATTTCTGACCCTAAGAAAGTATCAAGGTCTTATGTCAGGTTTGAATATTGTTCTTTTATTGACAGCCTATGAATTATGAAGAATAGTGAACTGGTGTTCTGTGTTTTACAAGCATGTTCAGCCTCAGATTTTAAAATTTAAAAGTATGTCTTTGTAAGCAGTTTGATTGATGGTTATACAATGCTTAACAACCCTCGAAAAAGTTCTACACATCAAATTAACTGGCAAAAGGCATTTTTATGTGATTTTCTTGCTTGATATATGTTTTAGTATCTGTCTTATCTGGTTTCATATCACATAAAACTGCTCAGAATTTGAGCTTATGTCAAAGTGGCTTTAGTTACACAAATCAAATGATTTCATTCATAAGGAAGCAGTGGTACTTTTAATTTCATTTTATTAAAAGTATGTGTAGCATAAGCATATATTCTGAAACCGAATGTGTTTTTTGCTGAGCCTGACTTCAAAGTTTTACATAATAGAAAATAAAAGAATTTTATTAATCAGTTGAAAAATTCATAAACAAGAAAAAATGTAAAAAAACAAACAATTTCTTGTTGTCATTATGTTCGATTACTTTTTTCATACAGTAACACCCTGAAAGATTTTATATACATTTTGCTATGCAATATATCTAAAGGGTTGATATTATTTGTCATAAAAGAGCATAACATACCAAGTTAGGTTTAATGTTTATTAATTAGAAAAGGGCCTTTTAGGGTTTTAGGCATTCTGGTGTCAAAAATAAAGTTTTATCTTTTCGATTTCGTAGTTCTTGGGTAAACGTAAAATTCACTTTTTCCTATTTTAAAATCTCTCTTTGTGACTTTATTGCTAAAACTACCATAAGGATAAGAGATAAGAAAATATAAAGAAATAGCCGCCAAGGCAGCTTCGCTCACCACCCATGTCCACCTGCTCTGTATCACTGTATCAATAAACATCAATTCCTTATAAACCGCTTGTACAACTTGTGTTCAGTCAGAAGCAGATTCGAATTCACAACCTCTGGTGTGCAGTCAGTGTTACATCAGTGTTATATCAACTATTTAAGATTTTTCATGATGTGTTACTTATTTATTTTTTAAAACCAATCATTGATCAGTACAACAATAAACTCAAAACGTAGAGAGAAAAAACTTCAACTTTTTATGAGCTTTTGTTTCAAAAATGTTACAAGCTTTAAAATTATTAAAATTAACCACTATATGGCACGTTAATTTTTTGGAATAAAGTTTACGAAAAGTGGATGTTGTATTCTCACCTCAATTCTGGATACCTATCATTCCAATACTTATATCCACACCATTCTTGATCATTGTCGCTACAACTACACACCATTCCAAGTATTTGATCAAATACCATATTAACCAAAATGAAATAAGCAATTAGCACTCTTGAAATCATGTCTCTGTGAGTACGATGACAAACATTCCAAGGCAGAATACTCAATTATATAACATTAACACTAATAATATAAGTTCTATAACTTTAAAAAGAGAAAATTATGTTTGATAAAAATGAAGAAAAAGAAATAGAAAAAACAAAATCATGATCAACAATGAGGAACTGTCAACTCATTGTTCAACATTATATTGTTCAAAAATTCACAAGGATTCCTATCAGAAAGATGTGAAAAGAAAGACTTCCAAAACTACACACTATTTTTCTGAAAGAACCAATGAAATTTGACCAGAGGCTGGCTGCTTCTTAGCCTTTTTCAGCCTGAATTCTTGTTATTTTGTTATTAGTTATTAGTTTCAGATTTCAGCATTTTTTTGTTCTTATTTACAGGACTTTAAATAAAATAAAGAATTATTTTTTATTTGCTGCAAATTTTGTATTTGTTTCTATCTTGAAGGTTCGATTTAAATATAATAATAAAGATAGTAGTTATTCGGTACTAACCCAATATGAGTAGGCCACATGTCACATTGAAAACAATATACTTCAAATCCATTTATTGGTAGTTTGCAAGAGAAATGCAAGAGAATTCATGTCCTGTATTGATCTTATTTTACAAGAAAATTCAGTATATGTGTTCAGTATAATTCAGTATAATTAAAATTCACTATACATGTAATATTTGTCAAAAGACTAACCATCAACTATGATAGCAAAAACCGTCCTTTGTTTGATGATGTTGCCACAAAATCATTCAATGATCTCTCACAGTCCTGTCGCACAACAGTTAACTACAGAAGCTTCTGTAAAGTGACACATAAACATTTACTGGACAGAGCACTGGCAAAAACTCTCCAATAATATAAAATAATATTAAAAAAAAAAATCAAAAAAAAAAAAAATCGAGAGTTTAAATATATATTTTTTAGCACACTCTCGCATACACAATATACCCTATTTCAGTATAATAACCAATTTGTATCTTGAAACTGAAATAAGACCCATTATTAAAAGGAATGAAAGGAATGAAGAAGATGAGACACATGATGAAAGGTTCTTAACTGGATAACATCAATAGGGGTTTCTTTTCATTAACCTGCTTCTATATTTCTACAATAAAATAGTTTGTGTGCAAAAAATAATTTAGTTAAATAATAATGTGCAAAATAACTTTTGTCAAGCAAGTGTGATTAAAATCTACAATGGCTCTTTTTTTTATGGAATCTCGTATGATGAATGGGGTTAACTGGAAAACTCTTTATACTGTGGTGCCTCTGATGTCGTTATAACTCTGAACGTGCATATCTTCTCCTTCTGTAGTTGTTTGGGTAAATAATTTTGAATCTTGCTTCACCCAAAGAACTCTAAAAATAGAAACATATCATCAGCCTGGCCTGAAGATATTTACAACATCTAGTGACGTGCACTAATCCACAGCATCTAGTGCCTATTCAGAGAACTTTATGTATACCTCAACCCAGGATGCACTTGTTATATTAGCATTGTTTTCATATTCACTTTGATCGATTAACTGTGGACCTGGCGCTTCATCGAACGTATAGTGGGCTACTACAATACGTTGATGGCGTGGCCAAACTAGCCCTACTAACTTCATATATTCATTTATCTGTGTTTGACTTAGATAAACATTCCAAATAACAACCTATATATAAACGAAACAAAAATTTATGATCTAGCGTCGCGCCATATTTGTTTTGATTTTGATTGTTTTAATCACGTGAGAATAATATTTACAATTTAAGTCGGTCAATGCCTCTTTAAAAACGACAAAAAATACCGACAGTCCGACTGATTTTATTAAAAACAGAAATATCCGATGATACATACTTCATCTAACATGCCTTTGAAATGATTGTCTCCGTCACATCCTAAAAGCAAATTCTGGTTTCTGTCCTAAAAACAAAAAATCAACAACAGGATTTACTTCCAGAAAAGTACGTTGTTATTTTTCGGTTTTTCCGATATGAGTACACTCATACCAAGTTGATGAAAGGAACTTTGACTCGTCCAACTGAGATCGCATTTTCGTAAACATCAAGGTACCTTTCTAGAAAATCAAAATTTTCATATCAATCCCAAATGTTACAAATTTCGTTTAGTCTCAATACAAAATTACCTTTTTAAAAAATGCAACACGAAATGAAACATCAAATGTTTACCTTGAGCGTCGTATCTCATACTGAGAAAATGCCATTGCTGCAGCCTGAGTTTTGTTCTAGCCTGCACACTAGTCTCTTTTATTTTCCCTTCTAAGATTCTACGAAAAAAAGGGTTCATGTAAAAGACTCTCGAAACAGACAATCCTGTTATTTCAGTAAAACAAAATTAGTAGCTGAAAAACTGAATTCGATTATTTACCCGTCTTTGATGGATAAACATATTGTTTTGGCAAAGTTACAGATAACCGGGAAAACGGGAAATGGATCAGTAATTTCGGGGTCAGTTGCAGGAAGCTTTATCCAAACACCAACAGTAAAACTAAATGAAACGCAATGAAGGTTGATGTATGCTTGTGAGAATCGATGAGATGATCTCTAACATCTGGGTACGGAATATGACACTGCCCGAATTACTTAAGTATTTAAGTCCCCTTCTTTGGGGTATGAGCCATTTTAAGCGCGTGGTATCACAAACAAAAGATGTTAGAAAGATAGACTCTCGCTTTTTGCTGTGACTTAGAACCAAATTGTGTTTTGGGCTCAAACAACGCATAACGGTAGTTTCTTTCTGAAGAAAATGTAAGAATTTCTGACAATAAAGTACTTAATGAGATGGAAAAGGTGAAAAACAAGGATAAAGGAATATTTCTGTTGGTTTTTCGTTACCTGTTGATGATGTTAAGTTGCTTGGGTGTAGGAAGGGTGCCGCACGTACCTTCTCCATTAAACAATAAAGCTTTATTTAGGCTGGAATGAAAGTTTAAAATCTATTATAGTTTAAATCGGTAACATTGTTAGACGTTGCTTCATGTAATAGTTGTGAGAGGGAAAGTTTTCCGAAGCACCATCCTAGTAGGCAAATCCTCAAAATGTCACTGCGATGAAGAGCATTTCTATTGAAAAGGTGTGCTCATTTCAATAGAATTGCTTTCCTTCGCTGTACCTTTTCAACAAATTTGCCCACTGGGACGCAGCAGAAGCTCGAAAAAACAAACAAAATACCGTTGTAAACAACGAACATCCAGTCTAGCCCATATTGTGTTCCATTGACCGTGTGTATATACGCCCAACCTTCCACCAGTAATTAAAGTATTGTAGATGTACCCGGAATCTGTTATCACCTTCTCACCTTGTTTTATTATCAATCTAGATATGAAGGGTGGACGTATGAGTCACCGGGCGTGAATTATATCTGGGGCGTTTATTTACTCATATATACATCCATAATTCATAAAAACGTGATCTAAGCTTGACATGAATATCATCAAAATCAGATGTTCCTCTAATAAAATAATAACAAGCTAACCTCATTCGACCCACAGAAGGTCTAAACTCTAAGTTGAAAATGTATGGCGTACGATAGTTCCAGCCCATCATTTTAGGATCATGCCATAACAGCGTTACCTGGTTAAGATTTGTTTATTTTATAAAAATAAACAATCGCAAAATGTAATCGTAAACAAAGAGAGGAGATGTAACATTTACTTGATCTTTTGTATCTCCTGAATGCCACAAGGCTTTCGTGAGTTCTTCACTTGGACCAGTCTTCGAATTGACTAGCTAAACATCAAATGAAATAAAATTTGATGATCAAGCATCTTCATCTACATCTTTGGCAACATGTTGGAGTATATCATTCCCAGTGGGCAAATTTGTTGAAAACTCATTGGGAGGGAGAGTGCATTTCAATGGAAATATACACACCATTTGAATAAAGATGCTCTTTATCGCAGTGACGTTTTGATCATTTTGCCTACTGGGTTAGCAATGGAGACACCTCATACCCAGGGTAGGCCATTTTTCCCTTTTTCATAAAAGATGGTGATGAAAAGGCTCTAGCAACGCAAACTAAAAATGTTTCCTGTATGGAGTGTCACCATGGATACTTCGTCCATAGGAGCCGTAACATGCATGATAAAACCTAGAGGCTTTTCATAAGGTCAAAAGTAAACTTGGCAGGCAAGAAAATATTATTTTTAACATAATTATTCTGTTTATATATTGGTAGGCAGGGAAATTTTGTTGATATTGCATATCGTGGAAATGATTTTGACAAAGAGACAATATTCTCCGTATACTGATGTTTTCCCTGTGTACCGATGTTTTGCCTGAAGAATTCCCACACAATTAGTTTCAACAACCAAAGAATTTCATTGGGCTTGTTCAATTAAAAGAATTTCATTGGGCTTGTTCAATTAAAATTTACAGAGGAAGAGTAACATATCTGTGAAAATGACGAGTAGTGTAAAAATCAATTAAATTTGAGCGCTGTGAAAGTTTCGTAACAACCTTAGTGATTCTGTTTACATGAAATCAGATAATTAGCGATGTCATTTGCCTGTTCACCTCAACCACTTTATATCAAAAAGCAAACGTCCCTGGGCAAGACGTTGTCACCAGACTTATTCATTTGGTTGTTCTCATGATACATTTGTTCACGGTAAATGACTGTATAAAGAAACAGAAGATAAAAATTATCTGGAAGATTTAGATTAGAATTGAAATGGAAGAAATTGACTAAACCAAGAACCATATCAACAAAAAGTTTTTACTTTTATCTGAATCCCTTTGATACCAGCTTTATACGTTTGGTTTAAATAGTTCAAATTCTCGTGTCGCCATGTTACAATGTAAAATTTCCTATTGCTTTGGTAACCAAACACAATACCAAAATAATCGATTCCTTCACCATTGTTGACATGTAAAACACCAGAATAACTCACTTCACTGAATCTTTCTTGTCCTAAAAATGATTGAGAAATGTTTGGAGGTACCGGTCACGTACATTTCACCTTCCACATCGCTACACACTAACCTAGTAACATTGATGGTCTCAGTGTCCTCTGAAATTGCTCGATGTCCCTTCCCTAAAAATGTTTAAATATCTTCAATAGAACAACAATAGAATCTCTTATAATTCAAACTCTCTCTAATTTGAACGAATTTCATAATTCCTTCACCTATCACTTCTTTGTAAATGAACTTCCGTAATTAGAACTTTCTAGAAACCGAATGTTTTTTTTTTACTCTTTTGGGTGTTCGAATTAGAGTTTACTGTATTGTTATGTACGAAATACTTAAGGAACAGAAAATATATGAGGAGGAGAGCACTTTGAGAACTAATTCTACGGCTGATGTATAAAAAACATTTGAATATTTTTACTTCAGTTGCAAAAAGGAAACAACATACATTATTAGATATATGCCAACTTGGTTTCGGTTCCATAGATTTGGAATCGGCCAGATCAACTAACATATGTTTTTTAAAAGACATTGCATGAAGGTTCGGCGAAAATGGACATGCGTCTGTTTGATCGTTAAAGCCATCACCGTCATAGTCGTCCACACAAGCTGTACCAACCGGATTCCCTACCGAATCACAAAATAATATCCAACGAAAACTTATTAAGGCATTTACTATGTTTCCCTACATACATTAGTTCTTCCAAGCGTTACACAAAAGTATTTGATTCAAAACCAGCCGCCAAGGCGACGTTCTCGCCGCCCATATTCAACCTGCGTTGTATCACCACCTGCTCCATATTATTGCACTTAAAACCAGCAATAACACTTCCTTTGCTGCTGGCTTTATCGCTTAATAAAGCTTGTTTGCACGTGAAGAGAAAAACGTTCCTGGTGTTTCAAAACTTGCATGTTCTTAACTCAGCCGTTCATTGTCGTGGTCGCATTTAAAATGTCAGCAGACTTTCTTGCTTTACACAATGCATTCCGAACGTGAACTTCACGTGGTTTTTATTTACGACTTTAAACCAATCAATTGTCAGTTTAACAATACACTCAAAACGCAGAAAGAGAAAACTTTTCAACTTATTATTAGCTTTTGTTACGCGCTCTAACATGGGTGCTGTCAGAAGTAGGTGAAAAAATGGTTTCTCTCAAAAAGATCACACAGGAGGAGAAAAAAATGTACGTGCTAAATGAATGAAATGAATAAAAACGTTCGATCAGATTAAAATAGATTAAAAGAAATTAAGACAACTATTAAGACAAAAGCAAACAAATATTTTGTTTCAGGATACTCTATTTTTACCTATCGGTTTTTAAACATTTTGATTGCTCGAAAAAAAGTTCACCCGTCTCAGACAGTCAGGCAAGCATTAGGATACAATGGCAAACCACACATGCTGCCACGTTCTGGCACTGCTGCTTTTTGTCCAAAATGTTTAATCAGTTAGTTTCTTTGTATTTAGTTGTATTGTATTGTTTTCAAAGGCAAGTCAATGTGGAATATAAAACTAACAATAATAATAAAAACAAAGCGTTATTCCTATTAGTTCATCAGCCAAAAAAAGTCACGTTCGATTGGGGTTGCAATGCATTTGTTTCGAACTCACGTCGCACACAAAAAAGAAATAATTTCGTTCACAACTCAATCTACCATTTTGCGTGACTTACAGACAAACGGAGAATCGGCTATTAATATATAGATTATTGAAACCACTAAAATGCGTGTATACTGACACATCGGAAGAACATGAAAATGCGGAGCGAATAAATCCCAAGAACCAATCAAATCTCGAGAAAAGCTTATGTTTCCCACGGTCTGTAACAGTGTTATGGAAAAAACAGTTCTAAGAAATTATTTATTCTGAGTATCAACCAACCAATCTTATTATACTAATCCGCGTGCGTGTGTGGCACATTTAACTTAACATATTCAAGATTAGTATAATAGCACGTGGCATTTGATGTAAGATGTTTGTATGATCACGGGGAACCATTGGATTGCATCCCCAATCAAAGGCAACGTTTTTGGGGAAATATCTAGAAAACCAATAGGGATAACTGATATCTTTTAGGGTCCGCGATACAGGTGATGGGGTGACACAACATTTGGGCCTAACTTTTATTTGGTACTGCGGCTATGACATAATCAAAATCTTTGATAGACCATATCTATGCAACAGTAGGTCGTAGCCAAACGATCCCATATATTTTTTTATCAGTTTTTCAAGATCTACAACATGGGGACATTTTTCATTCACAATTCTGTAACAATTCCACCCCTCCCCCAATAAACAAAGTTGTTTGAGTTGTCTGAGTGCAGTTTTAGTCCATTCCGGGCACAGGAAAGCCTCTTATAACTTTGTTGTGTGTGTGTGTGTGTGGGTGGGTGTGGGGGGGGAGGGGAGGGTGGGGGGGGGGGGGGGGGAGGGTTCAGTTGCTACTACAAAAATTCCATTTAGTTTTGTCCAAGATTGTAGCCATTTACTTATTCTGAGTATCAACCAACTAATCATTAGAGTTCCCTTGTTTGTTCGCCGATAGACAGAGAGTTGTGAATTAACACAATAGTAATAATACGTCGAAAGACCGAAATTCTTTACCAGACATATCATAATTTTTTGTATGTTCTTGTGTGGGGTTGATGACATACACACAATTATCAATCTCGTCTTTCACACCATCACCATCTTTATCATCATCACAAAAATCCCCTGAAACAGTATAGAATCTTATTATTATTATTTATTATTTATCATTTTATTGTTATTTATCAATCAAAAAGAGGTTGCTGCTTCTCCATAAAATTTCGACCTTCTTCTGTTTCTTGGTGGATGTTCCAAGTATGTAGCTATAGTAATATCTTAGAGACACAAAGAAAAAAAAGGCTTTACAGATAATCCAAAGTTAGCCACCAAACCTTTTCCATCAGAATCAGTATCCGCTTGATCAGCATTCGGAGTGTTTGGGCAGTTATCATAATCATTAGGTATGCTGTCCCCATCACTAACCAAAAATAAGCAAGCTCATTAAATTGACGTTGAAGTCATTATTCAGTTACCTCCATAATTATATGGCAATCATTTAGTTATCTCCATAATTATATGGCAATCATTCAGTTATCTCCATAATTATATGGCAATCATTCAGTTATCTCCATAATTATATAGCAATCATTCAGTTATCTATCATATCTTATCACATAACAATTCAATTCACAAATCACTTTTGTTGTAATTCTTCTTTTCGAGCTTTCTTTAGACGTTTTTGAATAAAATGAACCTTGTTATCATTAATCACTTGAGGCATTACAATTGGTTAGGAGAGAGGTATAAAGTAAAATCAACCTACATATCTAGACCAAGTCCTTCACATATATCACCGAAACCATTCTCATTCAGGTCAGCCTAGTAAAAATGTCATGCGCTAAAATTGATTAAATTCAATCAAACACGAAAATGACCTTCAATATAACAATATACAATAGAAGACATCCAATGGGCAATTTCTTTTTGAAAAATCACTACGAAGGAGTGCATTTCTATACCAATACACCCACACTACTTCAATGAAAATGCTCTTCGACGTAGTGACTTTTTGACGATTTTGCCCACTGGTCAAGCAGCGTACTTGATCAGCGTTCCGATGTTTATAACAATTATCGCAAACATTAGGAACACCATCTGAATCATCATCAGTCAAATCTGGGTTTTTTGAATATCTACAAGCATCACGTTCGTTAGGTATACCTGAGATAAAAACAAGTTGGACAAACTTTTCAAATTAATCCCTGACATCTGAATATTTAAGCAACATGCAAAGTGCTGATTGAAATCCAATTTCTCCTTACCATCACCATCAATGTCATCATCACAAACATCGCCTTTGCCATCATTATCTAGGTCTTCTTGATCGCGATTGTATGTAGACATGCAGTTATCGCATTCGTCACCAAATCCATCGCCATCAGAGTCTGTGGACAAACTCGTTTTTTGGAATCGACAGTTATCCTGAAACATGGTTTTAAAATCTTCAAGAACACTTCATCCATTTCAATTTTGTCGAAATCGCATTTAACAGGTTCCTGTCTCATCTTCAATTTCTTCCCTGCTCCCAGTGGACAAAATCGTTAAAGTCACTGCAGCAGGAGCATTTTTAATGCACTCCATCATAGTGATGTTTCAACAAATTTGCCCACTAGGATTCTAACTTCAACATAATAATGTCCTGTTCACACTGTGCATGGAAAATTCAGTAACATGGACTGACGACCTATTCTCTATACTTCGATCTTTTATATTAAGAGTCCGTTTACTGAACCAGAAAGAGGTTTTTGAATGGTGTGAACAGGGTTTAAATTTTCACCTTTCTATCCGGCTTGTTGTCGTCGTCATCATCGCCATCACATACGTCACCTAATGCGTCAATGTCATTGTCTTCTTGACCACCATTCGGAGTTAACGGACACCGATCCTAAAATAGTATTGAAGTCATGCGCATTGAATATCATCTTTTCGTTACGCCACCATTTTGAGCAAGTTTGATGACACTTTCACGAAACTGTTATGTACAAGACTTAATAGACCTCTATATAAGTAATCTAAACAATAATTAAGAGCTACCATACCTCTTTACAAGCAAGAATACTGCAAGCTGCTCCTGTGTTACTCACACCATCATAATCGTCATCAGGTGCACATATCACACCATCACCGGCGAAACCATCAATACACTAAAACACAAGTCTGCCTTCTTGGGAGCAATAATTATCAAAGGATATTTATATAGTACAGCATAACTTTGAACGAAGGCTAATGTAATTGAAATAGGCGATGCAACGTATGTTTTAGGAAAAACACAAAATGTGACCCTTCAGACCAAATAACAATCTTTATTTATGGTTGCACAAAATTTTAGGGAATTGCATTCTCGACGTCAGAAATATTTACACCATGGTAACCATGATAAAGAACAACTAACTTGACAATAGAACTTCTCAGTTCCAAGAGGTATACATGTTGCATTCTCACCACAATTATGGCGACCAGATGCACAATAATCCCCAGATGTGCATCCAGCGTATCCATCGCCAACAAAACCTGGATTACACTTTCCACAGGTATAACTACCCTGAAAAATGAAGAAGTCAAAATAATAAAGAGTTTTATAATAGCTGTACAATAGAAAGTGAACTGTTTTACGGAGCTGGTGCACCATCTTGGTTCGCTGAAAACATTTTGCAATTCAATAGATTATCGAAAATGTTTACGTTACCCGACGAAGTGTATTGTCATTGGAATGGCATGTACATGTATGAGCTTTTCTATATAATTGTTCTCCACCACATTTTTTTTTCAGAAATATAACCCAGTGGATATAAACAAACCTCAGTGTTGATACAAGCAGCATTTGGATCACAAGAATGCAAACTGCTGTTCGCACATTCATCAATATCTTCACAAACTTGTTTAATTTTTCGTGCTTCTTCTAAGCCTACACCAGCTGGTGCATTTCCATGGAAACCAACTTTACATCCACTACACTTGAAGCCAGGGGAAAGGTTGATGCAACGATGTACGCAAGGATTCACTCTGCACTATAACAACAAAACTTACGATTTTTACAACCTGGTTGTGAATTGGAAGGTGTTCAAAACATCAAAATAAATTCTCGGGCAGACTTTCTGATTACCTCATCAATATCAACACATGTTTTACCGTCACCTTCAAATCCATCCGGACACCGCCCACATTTATAAGACGAGCCTTTCATGCCAACATTGTAACATTTCACGCCTCTGAAGCATGGATTTCTATCGCATGCACCTTAATGAAAAACAAGTTAATAAAAAAATCAATTAACATGTATTATGTGTTAAAGATTCTTGTCAAGTGAAAGTTTAAAACAGTTGTGTGAAAACCATCTGCTATTGTTCACAGTTATCATGAAAAGAAAGGAAACGAAAAACAGACCACTCACATGATCCAGGCGGCCAACAAGACTGGCAGATGGTACAGTCTCCTGGAGAATATTCTCTCTCGTTGCATTCTCGACATCCGTCATTCATGTTCGTACTCTCGAAACCTGCAGGGCAACACGTGCAGGATGTGGAACGGCTAACATTGGTAAAACTTCCAGGTCGACAAATCTGACAGGGTCCTTGACAAAAACAAGATGTGAATGAAAACTATGAAGAATGTTTGGTCAATTAGAACAGTGACAACTGAATTTAAAAATTCCAACCAGAAAACTTTACAAGATGCCTAAAAGTATTAGATTTTAATTTTAAACGGATTTTAATTTTAATACTTATTCGACTTCAGCTCGAAATCAACGTTAAATTCAAATTACTGCTGTCAATAGTTATTCAAAAGTTTATATTCGCAACAGAAACATTTTTGCTGTTCTCTCACTGATTTAAAGTTGTAAATTCTTTAGAAAAATATATAAAAGAAAATGATTCTTTGAAATGGACACAATAAAGTTACAATCCTGAAAGCATGATATGTGCGAGCACGAAGAAATGCAACGTTACAGACTGCTAGAACTTTGCATTCTGACAAACAAGCAATCCTCAAGACGATGGAGACTATCAACCTGAGTGATTGTTAGATCTCATAATTATTTTACACAATAGATAAACACATTGAGATTACCTTTTCCATCACTGAATGTTCCTGGTTTACATGATATTCTGACACCATCATAACAATATGTCCCTTTTTCACAGGGAAAACATTCATTTGGACACCACTAAAATCAAAATCACTATTATAGGGAACTTGTTTTCAAATCAGGTATACATAGGGTGTTTCATATGTTAAGAAGGCTGTTGCTGTCGCACCTTTAAGGCACATACGAGCCTTTTCTTTCAATTTGTTCTGTCTTTTAGAAACAGTTTGTTTTACATGAGAAAAGAAAAGAAATCAGACACTTTCCTTTAAAATACATACAAATCGCATAACACACCTGTTGGAAATTTAAGTAATCGTTGCTTGGGCAAAAATAGCTTGCATGCCCTTACAAGTAAAAGTCACAACCTAGTTGATTTAGCCTGGACTTACACATTTAATGTGGTCATGAAGAAGAGGAGAATGAAAAGCATCAGCCAAAGATGTTCCTTGTCTTTTAGTAATTACAATTACATAAAACTCCAACGAAAGAACCTCAATCAATTAACTAGTTCCTCAACATTACAGCATAAACTTTCTCATGGTGACTCCCTTTCTCATGGTGACTTTTATTAACAGTTCATTATCTTCAAAAATAATTGATTAATTGCAAAATAGTTTTTTTTTAAAATAACTAATTGCAGTAGTTCTTGTGGAATATTGTAATTGATGGAACTGTGCACAAAAGAGGAACAAACTTTTGTTTTATTTATCAGGGATTTATTTTTGTGGATTTAGTTGTTTTGAATTTTTCTTCATTTCTGTGGAAATAACTTCGTAAGGAACAGCTAAAGAGAACTATGCTTTATCAAAAATTACATCCTGCATTTCCTTTAATATGCTAATGCAAAATTATTTTATGTCATTCATAAGAGAATGAATCTTCCTCAACAATTGCAAGCCTTAAAGAGCTAATGTGATCAAGACCAACTTCAGAAAATCTCTTATCCAATGAAATTCTTTGTGCTACCCAGAAATAATGTCAAATGTATTTACACAGCTGTCACATGATTAAACTTAAAATACACTAATCACCTCAGCCTACATGACTATTTCACCATCTTATCATTTATAATCAACACAAACTGAACCTCACCGTTTCATTGCATTTCACATAAGTGTTGGGTGCACATTTTATGATGATGCCTTTATGACATAACTAGAAAGAAAATAGACAACAGGAATTAGTAATTAAATCAAGCAAAACTGAAACTTGATTGCATGTAATGGAACTTTTTACAGTGCCCCTATCCTAGATCTTTTTTAACAGCCTATATTGGTAATTCCATAAAAACATGGTGAATCTCTCATTAACGGCAATCTTTCGTGTCCATGTTATTAAAATAAACACTGACTATCCACCTACCCATCCTTCAGGACATGGAGAACATGTAGTTTGAAAACCATAAGAATAGTAATGTTCTGTGGTTTTGTTTTGAACGCAATGAATCTCACTGCCATCCCCTTGGCAGGAGTAGCCAGCCGCACATTCGTAACATTCCTTCTCACCTGTAAACAAACAATTACGTTGCCACTAATGACGTTCACATTCCAACATCATTACATGTTGAATAAGATGCTCTTTACTTACCATATCGTAATTTAGTTTTATTGTAATTTGTCATTCCTGGAGCCTGAAAGTAGATTTCGCCAGATGATGAATTAACCCGCAATTTACCAGTTGCATCACAGCTTGGATGGTATGAAATACTGATTGGAAAGAAGTCACCACGTCTTGGGACACCATTATCAACAGCAAATAGATTCAAGGTCACAAGATACTGTGTAGTGGTATTTACAAAGACAATCTTGCTTGTTACTTTGGTGACACCTCCCTTCACTATTTCGGATGTTACATTGTATGACTTTGATTCAATTGTTGGACTGAAAAAAACCCACAGAATTGATTGCGATTTCCCATTTTGACTATAGAGGAGGCAATAATGATTAAACAGTTGGACAAGAAAAATCACTTAAAATATATCCCACTTTTAAAAGGATCCTAAAACGAAAATTGATAGTTTGGTATATAGAGATAAAAAAGTTGATCAACAAATCTTTTCACAGTTTTTGAAAATCTAAAATACGACATTATACAGTATGATGTAGTAGGAGAGCGTACTGTTGATGTACCTAACTTTTGAACTACCAAATATTCTTAGTTCATACTTCATCATATCATCATATTATTTCATTTAGAATATTTCACAAAGCACAAAGATTTTTCATTTACATATCAGTTATAGCGATGAGAAATTTTAGCTACTCGCTTAATGCATTACAATTATGCATTGCATAAATCAAATCTAAGACCTTGAAATTGAGATATCTTGAAAACAACAAAAGATTATAACTGTAAAAAGACTTGTTCATCAACTTCTAAAGCTCCATCATGTCCCAAATTATAATTTTTCATTACAGGATCCCTTTAAAATGACTGTTTCATTAAGCCATGAAAGTGTAAACCAATCAATTTATAACTGACCTTCCAAACTCGACCACTATCTGTGGATCATCAAAAATATCAACTAAATGATCATCAATATCTTCTTATAAAGAGACTTACATTTTTGAAATTATCTCGCCAACAATGTAAGTAATTTTTCCATTATTTCCACTGTCCAGGTCTGTTGCTACAATCTTCATCAAGGAGTTTGCACTGAGAGGTGGGACAGGGTGAAAGGAGACTCTACGTTTCTCTTGTATGATTGGACAGTTATCACTTTGATCGGAAACAAGAATCTAAAATCACAATTATCAAAATAGTTGAAATTAAAAATAGAAAAAAAAGTTGAATTGCCATAACATTTTGTTGGAAATTATTTAAAAACTTTATGATTCATATTCAACATTTTCAAGTTGATGAACAAGTACAAAACTGACATCCAAACTTAAGTAATTTATCGGCTGTTATCAAAGTTACCTACTTTCACAGTTATACAACCAACACCAACAACTCCCTTAGAATCAGTAACTGTTATCCGTAATAAATAATTAGCAGTTGATTCGTAATCCAGATAGTTTTTCAACAAAATCAAAGCAGACTTTGTGTTGATACCACGAAACACTTGTGGTGCAGCACTTGTCTTATTGATCTTTTCATTCGTAGTTGTGGCATTGGAACATATAATGATCGGCTCGCCATACAATGTTACATTCTTATACACTTTAGGTGGTGGAACTTTCGCTGCATTTTCATGGGCTGTTGTACTGTTATTCACTATCTCAAATCTCTCCTCTTCATTACCGGATTCAATTGTGACAGTATAAGGAGGCACTACAATATTTAAAATAAACAACTTTCTCATCTTGCACTGATATTAGTGACCATCAGAAAGAATTTCAAGTCTCGATATCAACAGCATGATCAAAAAATTTGCAAATTCATTAATGACAAGTTAAATCCTAAGAATAGACTATGAGAACTCAAAGTAGTAAAAAATGTTGCATAACCTACCAGATCCATATTGATCTGTCAGCATAACATCAGCAATTATTGATTGCCTATGTGCATCCTCTGGAGGGAAGGACAGATAATCAATTCTTGGTTTAGTTGTTTCCAGATCATTACCATTAATGAAATAAACACCACTGGTGCGAAACAAAAACTGTGAAGAGCATTTAAATCTTTCCACATGAAAAACATCAAGTCCATAATTGATATTTGGCTAAAGAAGGCATACAACAACAAACAACTGGATTAATAAGTAAAATGACATAATCAGACTTCACAAAAACTTTTAAGTCATTGAATAGATGATTACCATCAACTTCAAGGACACTGATTCATCTGGCAACTCTCGTGTATTGATGCATGAACGTAATATAGGATCAACTTCTCCAATGCTTGGCACAATCAAAGCATGTTCTAAAAAACATTCACACATGATGGCCTTTTATATGCTTCAACGTTTCATAATAAACATTGCTTTTGCTAATGATACCTTTAGCATTTTCCAAACGAAATGTTTTGCAAGTAATTGTTGAATTTTTTGGGTCATGTGAGATGATATGTAACACAAGGACTTTATTGATATAAACCCATAAATCTTCCCCACCAGCAAATTGAAAATATTCAGTGCCACGGAAAGTAAAGCCAGTTCGAATAGCACTAGTGAACCTGAAGCACGATATAAAATATGGTACCATTGATATATTCAAAACAATAACAATTAACCAATTTCTGATTTGTGAAAATAAAGTGAAAGTTATAAAAGCCAGAAACAGAACTAGTTTTTAACTCTCAGCATCAAGCAGGAATCTGTAAATTGTCTATCAGTAACATACCCCAAATTCAGCAACTCCTTCCCATCACAATCTCTCTGATCCTGTGCTTTGAAACCTTTACCATTTACTGGCCAATAATTTCCATCCCAAAATGTAAACATTTTCTTCTTACTTACTGGATCAGTATCTCCTTCTTCATGAGCTAATGTTAATACCTCATTAATGGGAATATTTCGTGATGATGTGGAACGAAACCATTCCGAAAAGGTATCTTTTGTTGGATCTTCAGTGTTACGTCCTGCAAGCCATGTTTCATAAGGACTGGGGATATACTTTGGGCAGCAGTCATCAGGTTTATATTCTCTGGCACTGAAGTCTGCATCATCAACACTATAATAAAACAGCTATTTTTTTAATAATCACACTGCTGATACCTACTTTAAAAACCTCATTTTGTCTTTAAATTTTGAAAAGACAGTTGTTTCAAATAGTAACATGCAGACGATAATGGCAACAAGTCAGTGACATCTTATTAATCTTATGACTTGCATGACCTTCCGTTACTTGAATAATACTGACTGGAAATAAAAATCTAAAAATTATAGATGACGACAATGATGCTGAAACCCTATTCAAATAATCAGCTGGCTAAAGGCACTGACCATTTAGTTTAATCCTTGTTTAATCCTTATTCCAAGGTTTGTATTCATTTCATAAAAATGTTCTGGCTTGATAAATTTTTGCTGATTCACAATGCAAAATTACTATCACCACAAACCATGATTGAAATTACAGTTGAAAGTCTAATTTTTAGAATTATTGCTTAACACGGTCTATGAGAAATGTATTTCCTCCAATAAACACCACCCTCTGATAAACAGCACCTTCTAATAAATACCACATCTTAAATAGCAGTGTTCATTGGAAAACAGGCTAAAGAAAAAATAGTTTTTTTAGCTATTTGAAGCTATCCACTTTAAGAAACGGAGTATAGCAAAGCTTCTAGATGATGTATGAGTATGTTTTGTTGTTTTCAAATTTGTCATACCTCTGCTTTATAAAGCATTGTTAAACTCACCATTGGACCAATCTGACAAAATAATCATGTTTTAAAAATGTACTGAAATCTACGTAAAATCATGTAAAAATTGTTTGCTTCACTGCTAGACTTCAAATGAACTATGGTATCATATTTTTCATGATTGTTTCCTCACGGAATAATTTCAATCTTTTTGAATTATGGCAATTAATGTTCCAGAATATAAATATAAATATAACTTGAAAAATATTGACAGAAAGTCCATTTTGAGAGAAAATCTTAAATCTGCAACAAAAATTGGACCTTTCATTTCTCAGTGAGACCGTAAAATATTTTTATTGAAATTTTTTTTATTTTTCTGATTTTTAGTACTTCTGAGAAGTTCAATAATAATGGGCATGGGTAAAAATTGGTTTCATTGATGCAAACAAACAATTATTGCCAAAGAAATTTATTACATATCAATTACATAACAGGAACTATGATGTAAATTAATTTTTGTGTGAATTCACTTTAGCAGATTTCCCAATTGAACCATTCAAAATATTCCAATTTGGCTGTCTGCAAAAGAAAGTGTATTATTTTCTTCCTATTTCAAAACTCAGAACATGAAAATTATTGAGGATTAGGTGACTTGATAAAATTTCATATTTCTGAAAATTTTTCTGAAATTAAAAATCTACCTTCTAAAAGCAACTCACAAAAATACTTAAAGTTTGAATAATCTTTCATTATTAAAATCTGTTTGAAGTTATTTTGACAAAAGCTTTTCAACTTGCACCATCATCAGTGTCATATAAATACAAAAGCTTTTTTCAAAATTAAATCAAACAGATTTTAATAAACAGATTTTAAAAATAAAAATAAAATATGGCGAATATTTTTATTTGAGGTATCTGTCCTAAGTAATCCATGCAAAATTTGTATTTTCAGTTCATCCAAAAAATTTTGTTGTACACAAAAGGAAGTTCACATGAAAATCAATCAATGCAATCAATGGAACATGGAATATTATTATTATTGCATGTTTCTAAGTGATTTAGATACTGAGATTGAAAATTTTGCAAATGGCTACTTTCCTTAATCTACAAAGAAATATGATACATACGGAAAATCGTAATAAGTTATATTCAACTTAATGGTGGCTTTGACAGTATTATCTAAGGAGAAAAAATAAATAGAATACAAGCATTAATATTATGGTTCAAATATTCGTCAGCAAAAAAACTTAAATTCTTGTGTACTTACTACACTTCACACAAGTTTTATAACAAAAATTGCAACAACCAGTGCCGTCGCAAGTTGAAGGTCGAAGAGAATTAGAAGCTTCTTGATCACAACCATCAATTTTACATGGCTCATGTTGAATTAATAGTTTACATTCAAATGGATCTCCATTTGCACAGAGGGAAACTTTGTCTATTATCAAAAGAAGATTGGATTATTATTATTATATTAGGTAATTTGAATTATAAACAGAATGGAAAAAGACGTTTACCTTTTCGTTCTAATGTTGTCACCAAAACTTTTTTTGTCCTTGCACTTGTTTTGTTTATCCCACCTTCAGTGAAAGTCATTGTCAAATGGCATTTATAATTTCGACCAGGAATGACTGTATTTCCAGTTATGGTAATTTGTTGCTTATTTACAACAGAAGCTGAATTGAATAATAAAATAGTCAAAGAAAATGGAATAAATAAGTCTTGTATTTAATCAAGATGCGAAATATGGCTGTTGAAAGCAGACCTTTCAGTATTTGGCTGGATGTGTCATCCTGAAGTATGCAAGTAGCTTCAAAGTATAGTTTATCAGAGGATGTAGTTGAGAGGCCTTCAGCATATAAAAGGGCAGGATATGAATAATCAATTTGTATTGTGTAATCTGTTGGGGCAGTAACATTAATATTCTCTGGCGCTAAAAAATAAAGAAAATAGCACATTTTCATTCATATTTTTATACATTTATTAATGATCACAGAC
Organism: Turritopsis dohrnii; assembly: GCA_027922465.2. Classification (NCBI taxonomy): domain Eukaryota; kingdom Metazoa; phylum Cnidaria; class Hydrozoa; order Anthoathecata; family Oceaniidae; genus Turritopsis; species Turritopsis dohrnii. Next base: position 261,700 of record BQMF02000258.1, on the reverse strand, counting down.
AGAGAATTAACTTACAACATATGAAATCATGTTTCCGACTACGAATTACACTTTGCTCATGTCTGCGAAAGTGGTTGAAACCATTCAAGGGTGTTGGAGCAATGCATTTAATCTCTCGACATTCAGTACCCCACAGTAGATAGCATGAATCCTTTCCACTAGCCAAATATTTCATGATAGTATCATAAAATTGACAATCGCATTGTAAAGCTGCGGTGTCAAATGACCTGAAAGTGTATTAATAGATAATCACTTGTCTAATAACCTAAGAAATATGTACAAAGACATATCTCCAATTGCTTACAGTTGATTCATGGCAGGGAGCTTGTCACTGAAAACATCAGGAGCCAAAGTTTGTACGCCAGTTGTCAAACTGTTGCAAAAAAATTAATCATTCGTTAGAACCAAACAACAAAATAGTAATCATCAAGCATTTCATTTGAATGAAATTAGAATACTAACAAGAACTTAAGATGTGGTATTCGCTCTCGAAACTCGGGAATATGCTCAATCTTGGATGAACGAGAAGCTCCAGGTCTAGGTTGGTATTGCAAGCGACTAGATGAACAAAAGATGAATTATGACAAATATGAATTAAGTCATCGAATTAACAAATAACTTATAACACCATTCTATCATTGACGAATCTCCTTCAAATGAAAATGCATCGTCTTCAATGATTTCAAAGGGATTATTCTCCATCTTCCTGGAAACAAAGCAGTTCAACAGAAGTTTAGAAATGGTTAAGAATAACCAACCACATTTATTGAGGTATCCATTAATTCAATTCTAAAAAAACACTTGTACTGATAATGAATAGTAAAAGATAAACTCACAAGTATTTCAATTTAAGATTCTTTCTGAAAATATTACTTGATAATCTTTTTAATTGATTCTCATTCATGTTCCTATTGTAAGATAACAAAAATTAACACACAATTAACGAAGGCTAGCAAAAACAACTTAAAATGAAGAACAAAACTTTCACTCACAATTCCACAAGTTCTGTAAAAGGATCAAAGGTGCCAGTAGGTAAGTCCTCAATTTTGTTACCATCCAAAAATCTGAAAAGAAATTTCACTGTCACTACCCCTTGGAAATTTGAAAAGAAATGCATGATGTTACATTGTTACAAACTTACATTCTTGATAAACTTGTAAATACAGAAATAGCTCTTGGAAACTCTTTTAAATTATTTTTATGGAGGTATCTGCAATAGAATTTTAGAATTTTCAAATTATAACACAAGTGCAAAAGACAAAAGTAACAAAAACAAAACAAAAAAATCATTACAAATTTCCTCTCATTGTTGCTCCATCAAATGCATCTGGCATAATGATTTCGATGTCATTATTGTGGAGATGTCTTAAATCATAATAAAGAGTGAAAAAGCACTACCAAAAGAAAATTTGCTTCATGTTGGCAAAGTTTATATTCAACTTACAAATTTTGAAATGAAGTCCCACTTGCAAATATTTTACGTCCAATCCTGATTAAATTACTTGATGAAAGATCTCTGAAAAATCAGAAGATGATTTTTAAGAGTACAGCTGATGGTTACATACTTTTACTAGTGCAAACACAACATAGATTTTGTGTAATAAGGGGTTTCAGTTAAAATAAAATTTTTAGACTACTTGTACTTGTACTAGAGTACTTTTTTACTTGAGAAATCCAATAATCATTATGTACAAAGGAAGGAAGTGGCATAACAGTAACCTGTGCGGCTTGTACACCAGAGGTTAGAGTTTAAATCCCCTCTGGAAGAACGTAAATTCTACTGGCCACGTCTCTAGGGGTACTGCCACCAGCTCATTCCCTTGTGGAGTCTTTGGATGTTTCAGGTTCAATAGGGCTGTGGAGTTAAGTGAGTAATGAAAATGAATGACAGCTGGAGTGGGAAAGTAATCCCTCCCCTTGAAGTGTCCATCGACCAGTCAGAATAGAAAGTCGGCCTTGGGAGGGGTGAACAAGCATTAAAAAAAAAAAATCAAAAATGGGGATAAATACATGAAGAGATCACATACATGTCACCATTTATATATCCAAGATCAAAGGCAAAACTGGAAATACTTTGCAGCTTTCCGTTATTCAAGTATCTAAATGAAAAATTTCAAAATAAACGTTAGAGACAAAAAATTTAATAATTATTTGAAAGGTTTAATTTTCTATCAAAGAAACTCACAAAGTTCTACCCAAGCCATTTAATTTGAAGGCATATTCAGGAATGTTTTGAACGCTTGAATAGCTTAAGTCCCTAAAAAATCAATTGAAATAAAATACTTCTGCAACATAACAACTTGTGTCTGGCTATGCTACTGATTGATTGTTCCATCATTATGCTTAATTAGGACTCTGGTATATCTACAAAATCCATAAAGCATCCTTATTTTTGTTTATTACTATGATTTTTAAGTTATGAAAGTGATGGATAAGGAAGTGTTTTCATATACTGCATATACTGCATGATCAGCAACAATGTTTGTTTTCTAGGTGGTATCAGGACTCTGACAAAAAGGAAACAACATTACAGAACAGCAAAATAGAAAGTACCTTAGTAAATAAATCTCTTTTAAGTGAGATGAAAATTATAAAACTTTAATATTTGTATGCAAGTAGGTATTGAATGCATGTTTGACGTGCATGTCAGAATTCATGTTTCCTACAAAGTTTGGAAAAAGTACTCTTTCTTCTTCTAGTGGAAAATTGCCTCAGTGTCTAGATTAGGGGCAATAAAAGCATCAAAGCTTCATTTTTTTCATTATTAAAACATATTTCTCATAATTAAATCATATATTTGATGTTTTAGAAAAATATCACATGAGCATTTGTCTAGAGTAATTCATTGTATGACGTACAGTTCACCAACTTTGACATTGTAATAAGCATGGCTTCGAATTTCTTTCAAAAGGGGATTGTGTGGTATTTTCCTTCCCGCAATGTCCTCTTTTCCTCCAATCTTTCTAAATTTCAAAGAAAATCATTTTAAACAAGTAAAACAAACAACAAAAAGCATTAGATGAATGAGTACTTACATATTATAACAATCAACATTATTGAAAGCATATTCAAGAATTCGCTCCAGCCGATTGTAATGAAGATCTCTGTTAAAGTGAATCAGTTGAAACATTACATTGGAGCACTAGAAACTTTCACTTCTGAATTGGTAAAATAACCTCAAGAACCACTCACATAACACAATTGCCACCCACACGACTAACATTTACAAATGCATTACTTTGAACTTCAATGATAAAGTTATTTTTTAACTTCCTATCAATAAAACAATATAAACCATTTCCATTTTACTTAAAATTACTGGAATTAATTAAAAGGAAAATTAACATAAAATAATCTGAAAAATTTGAGTTTACAATTCTTTCAGCTTAACATTCCAAAAATCTGTTTGAGGAATTCTTGATAGCTGATTTCGTTCCAAATTTCTAAGGGTAAAATGAAAGTTAATTCTCAAGGACTAATTTTTCAACAGGATTTTCAGAAAAAGAAAAATGCTTACATTAATTCGATTTCTGAGTTCTCTTTTCTCTTTATAGTTGCAAATGTTCCATCTTCAATGTAGGCAATCTTATTGTCCTGCAGTTCACTTTACAATGATAAAAACAGAGAAATGAAATAACAAAAAATGGCTGTAAGAAACTAGATCAGGCTTTTTCAAAAGTCCTGTCACAAATTTAAACAGAAAAATAGATTAGTTGTCATGTAGAATCATCCTTTCAACATATAAATACACACCATAAAACATAAATCATCTTTTTCGAAAGTATGTTTTCATTTAATTTCGAAAGTTTGCCTTCTGCTCTTGGAAGAAAAACATGTATGTCTCATTTTCATCAATTTTACATCCATAACAAACTACTCACATTATTTCCAACTGAGGTGTGTCTTGAAAATGAGATTTCAATAAGCGTCCTATATTGTTTCCTTGTAAGTACCTAAAGATACACGAACGAAATTCGAAAACTTTCTTTGCATACTTTATAAAGCAAAGATGACTTTTAAACTTACAGAGACTTCAGTTTTGGTAGATTAAGAAATACATCATCAGGAAGAACATCAATATTGTTATATTTTAAATCTCTAGAATGTAAACATCAACATCTTTCTACAAATTCAGAACTTGGAAGAAATGAATAAATAAAATATCCAGATTACAAGGAAGATTTATGATACATGCAGTGAAACACTAATAAAACAAAGAAATCTCAGCATCATCATTAATGTCTCAACACACTAAACAGAAATACTATTTCATTTCAAAAAACAATTTCTACATCAGGGAGGGAGTGTTATTAGAGAAATGAATGCTTACAGAATCTCCAAATTCACTAGATCGTTGAATTGCTTTTGGTTTTTGAATCGAAATTTATTTCCGCTCATATATCTAAAGGAATACAGCAGGCATAATACTCAGTAACAATAAAATTCAAGGATTTCTTCTTTATCTTTTCTCAAACTTCATTGAAAACAGAAAATCTTGGAACAGAGCATTTCATCAAATTTCGATGGCATGTGTATAAAGACTACAAAGTTGGTTTCTTACAGTAAAGTATTCTACTAAAACATAAAAAAGTTTAAAAATACATTTAAAGAGAGGTGCTCATTAACATAAACTTGACTGTACAATTGTTTTACAGTTTGAACCATGGTCTTCTTTAAAATTAACAACTGAGAAAAAGATTAAAATAAAGAAGGAAATAAAATTGTTGTTGTTAATTACAAAAAGGTAAACACTTTCATTTTAACGAAACAAGTAACCATTACTCATTGGATTTGATTGGACATGAAGCAAGTGATTTTCACTGTATAATAATCTCTTTCTTCCATGGAATATAGGATCACCTTGTGTCTTGCTTGCATTACAATTGTACCATGTGTGATACAAAAAATGAAGCTATCAAAATGTTTTTAATATTCATGCTTCAACACCAACTTCTTCCTGATCCTGCTTATATTTGCACAAACGAAACGTTACCTTATCAATGTAATAAAAGCTGGTAACTGTATATATAACAACTTACAAGCCTCGTAAACTAACAGGAAATGCACCATCTTCAATAGCAATGATGTCATTTTGTGACAGGAATCTATTTTAAACCACAGAACGAAGAAATGTTAATAAGTCAATGTATATTAATTGCTACAAAAGCAAAACAAATTTTATACGATTTTTTTTAAACAGTTTGTGTTGAATTAATAACAGAATATTCTTACAGAAATTGTAATCTTGGTAGGTTACCAAATGTAGCATTCAATATATATGTTATTTTATTTCCATCCAAATATCTAAAAAAAACGAATATTTAACAAATTTATATAAGCCGCAAAATATCAAAATTGACTTTCCACAAATTGATTAGTAGTAGCAACATACACACTAGTCAGATCTTTTAATCTGTTGGCTGTAAGTGCCCTCGGAACATATTGTATTGAAGCTCCATTTTGCTTGGAAAAATATCTAAAAAAGACAACAAAAACAATACAAGACAGCCATATTTTATTTTTATTTTGACAAAATCCATAAAGTACTTACATTGTTGATAAACTTGTATTTTGAAAGGCATTCTCATGAATCGATAACTCTCGGAGATAATTACCATCTAAGTTTCTGTTACAAGACAAACAAGTTAGAAATAATGGATTTGTATGCTTATCTGAAAATAACAACTAAAGAACGTTTATTGAGAATGAATGCGCAAGATGCTCCTTACAATATGCTGAGTGCATTTGCATATTCCAAATCAGCCTCTTGTATCTCCTTGATTAAATTGTTTTGCAACTCTCTATAAGAACAGATTATTAACAAAGCAGTCTTGACCTAACAAAATCTGGAGTTTCAGTAAAACAAGTTTGATGATATATTTAATGATATCATGGTGTCATTTAATCTCAATTTCTTCGATGTGGAATTCAATAGACACTCAACAATCGGACAAGCAGAGTTAATAAGAAAAACTAAGTATAAAATATAAAAAATAGTCATGTTAAGTAATTTTTGAAATGTTTTAATGAATCCAATGGATACATGCAAGTATAAATTGATGTGTGGATAGGTACATTTATATTAATGTAGTGCAGAAACAAGTTATATCATGATTGCTATGTATATAGTAATTGCTTAATTTATTTTTCTCTCTATTAGTACAGACGCAATACTGCTTCATCAAAATAAATAAACAAAATTTAACTAACATTTATGTTGGCAAGGCAAGACGTTCTCAAAGATTCTCTAACAATGCAAGAACAACATACACTTTATTCACAAGTGCAAAAACCTAATACTATTATTATTATTATTATTTTTATTATTCACGAATATTCAACCGGGATAATCCGTCAGTTATAATCATAAAATGAAAATACTGTTGTCAAAGGAGTCCTATTTCGTAAAAAAAGAAAAGAAAAATATAAATATTTATTTATATGCTTTATATATTAAAACGGTTATTGAATGCTGACACTCAGCTTAAAGAATACATTTGTCACAATTTTTCATGAGAAAATTAGGTTCTTTTTATGCAATCATTAACTTTTGGTGATCGTTTTGTTCAGAGATTTATTTTCTATAAACCTTAGATGTTACCCAACTCAAACTTTTGAAGCTTTACAGATTGCTAAAATATCAAGAATAACTCACAATTTCTGTAGCTTTGTCATTTTCTGAAAAGGTTTGAATTCTTTTGCATTCAATCTGAAATGAAATCAGAAAAGTTATTTCATAAAATCAGAAATAAGAAAATTTAAAAAATAAAAAATAAAATAGCAACTGACAAATGATAAACTTGAGCTGACGCAGGAAAGTCTTTGCTGGAATAATCTCGAAGAGTTGATAATTGATTGTTGTCTAAGTATCTGCAAGCAATAAAAAGACACATGAAATATTCTGAAAAAACTGTCATCATGTGAAAAAACAAACTGGCATAGTGTTCTAGCAAATCTATCAATTTTGACATAAAAGAGAAAACTATATCTTACAAATTCACAACATTTGGGCTGGCATCTTCATAAAACACAGGATGTGGAAATCGTGTCAGAAGGTTACTTCCAAGGTATCTATGGAAATAACATAACAATCCTTGTTTCTTCCCCACAATCATTAAATTATGTTAACTATGAATGACTTACAAACTTTCAAGGTTTGGCAGGTCTTGTAAGGAGTCAAAGTAAATGGTATCCATTTTGTATTCATCTTGTTGACTATGAAGTAGTCTATAGAAACAAAACTCTAGTTAATGGATATAATATTTATTTATTTTTTTATTTACGAATGATAGCCTCCTAAAGGTATTGTTATCAATAAGGGTCCTGCGAAGGAGGTCCTAGAGCATTTAAAGTCCCCATTTGGGCTACAGAAGCTGTTATGACAGGAACCACTCAACTAGACAACCATCCTAGACATCTTTCCTACTCTCCTGCTGAGTGCTAAGCAGAAAGGAGTGATTCACACTGTTATAGTTGCTGACATGACTCAGCCGGGCATCGAACCCATGATTTCCCAAACAGGAAGCGATCACTCTACCACAAGGCTACCAGTCGGACGAATAACAACAACAACTCTAGTTAACATCTTTTGAAACACGTTTTTGTTGTTAGTGTTCTCTGTATAACCAAATGGTCAAAGGCAACATTTTTCAATTTCAAGTACTTACAAGACTTTGAGGTTTTCACAGTCTGTGATAAACTGCGAAGAAAGAGTTTTAATACGATTCTTGCTCATATCCCTGAAACCAAAAAAAAAAATGTCAATGCTCCATCTCAGTTGTGATGCAGGAGAACACACACAAATCCCATGACACATGAGAACACACACAAATCCCATGGTGCATTACAAGGATTTTGTTATACGTACAGATGGAGTAATTCTGGGATTTTCCATAAAACTTTTCGACGAATTGTTTCTATTTGATTGTTGTGTAATTCCCTGAAACATTTGATTTCAATGAACAAACAGTATTACCAAAGTCAATTTTTTGAAACAGAAAAATCCAATAACGCGAGGAGAATCTACTCACAGTACTTTCAATTTTTTCAAAGTTTTGAATGCATATGGTGCAATGTATGAAATTTGATTGTTGCTCACATTCCTAAAATGACGATACATCAAACAGGTACAATGAAAACCATTGTTATATTCGTAAACTTTTGACATAAAAACAAAACTTACAAATGCACAAACTTGTTACTTCTGGCAAGATTTTCTAAATCTTGACGTGAAATACTTGAGATGAAGTTTTGATCAAAACCACTAAATCCAACAATTTGAAAAATCGATCAGTTGAAAAGAAAGTAAAACTGTTTTACTTAACATTAAATCAACACTTACGCATATTCAAGACTTGAAACATCCCAGAATGCATTTCCTGGTATGTATCTCATTTGATTTTGGGCTAGTGCACTAAACATTGCAAAGTTTTTGTTTACACTTTCATGTCTTGCTTACCTACTAGATTTATTTTATATTATATTATTACTATCACTACTTAGATTTCGAAAATATAAAACTGTTGATAGAGGTTACTTGAGAGGTAAAATTAAGAAGTTTTTTCAAGAATAAATTTCAATATCGTAAAGTATACTTGTCTTAAATAAAAATGACACTGCTCATAATACGTATAGGTGTTTCTGAAATTCTTGTATTGCATGTGGAGGTTTGCTTAAGAAAGATTATGTTTCAAGTAACTCCTTGGTTCTTTGAAAGTTCTAATCTTTTCTTCAAACATTTTAACTGGTTACAAGTACCACATTTTCAAACATCACATTGAATAAAAAGTGGCTAGATCAAAATTGTTTTGTAAAATTAATGAAGCATACATGTATTGCAGCTTTGGTAGATCAAAATATCGGTCTGGTAGTTTGTCAAGTCGGTTTTTGATCAATGTGCTAGAAAAACAAACATTACCACCAGTTAAAAACACAGGCATCATTGCACAAAAAAACGTCCATTTTCTTCAAAACATCTGTTTGGTGTTTTTGTTATAGATTTAAGTTGAACTGTTGAAGTGAACACCTACTTCAGAATTTTAAAAACAAGTGACAAAATTAACTCACATCCACTTTAAGGATTTCGGTAATAAAGTATAACTTCCTCGAAATATTTCAATTTTGTTGTCATAAAAATCACTAAAGAAATAAAAAATGTATTCATGAATATCATCAAAATACATGAATATCAAGAAGAAGAGAAGACTTGACCAGACATTTCCTAAAAGATATTCTGATAAAGTAAATTGTGTAACGACAGTTCCTCATCATTATGAAGGTGGAAAAAAAATTACAATTCATTAGACTCAACATTCAATGGAAACCATGTTGTGGGTTCCAAAACAAAATGTAGCAAATGTGTAATCAGTAAAAAGTCAGATCAAAATACATGATATTTCTATTATATTGATTTATCATTTTGGATCACCATTCGAGGAGGCAAACCAATTGGTACCATGACAAATTTTACAAACAGAACACAGTGTGAAGTGATTAAAACTTACATTGACTCAAGTTTCTGATTTGATGTGAAATCTGGCATAGCTGTAATGAAACTTCCAATAACTTTTCTGAAAAGCAATAATTAATGACCATTAGGGAATCTATGGCACCCCTGAATTTTTTCAAAAGCATGACAGCTATTCTTCAATTGATCATGTAATGGATTTAACAAAGGGATATAGAACTACACTTACAATTTTTCCAAGTTCTTCAGTTTTTTGAATGCATTTTCATGGATATACGCCAGATTTGAAAATGAAATTGAACTATAACAAAATTAAAAATTCTATGAAATTCTCTCACAACAGCTGGGGGTTTCAGGGGGTACTAAAAATCTGTAAATATGTCTGCTATATGAAGTTATTCCATGGATAACTTCATATAAGAGAACATAAATGAATGCTGTGTAGTTTACAAAAATAAGTATTTGATGAAAAAGTGACTTTGTTGAATTGTATGTGAAGAATCTGAAACAAGAAGCAGCTATTTTCTCTGAGAATAAGATGAGTTAGGACCAATTAGTTCATATTATATCCGGATAATAATAGATCTATTGTATGTATGTGATACTGAATTACAACACTAATGGATAGTATTTTATAGGAAATAAGATGTGTTTTGTAAACTAAGCAATAAGTTGAAAGTGTGGTAGGTATTACAGGATTCCCAGTGGGCAAATTTGTTGAAAAATTACTGCGAAGAGTGCATTTCAATTATACACACTATTTCATTAAAAATGCTCTTCATTGCAGTGACTTTTTGATGATTTTGCCTACTGAGTTTCTATGATGAAAATGAAAATATGAGGTATCTAACAAAGGAGAATGAAGAGAGCAGTAAATACATAAACGTTAATTGAAGTTGCAGATTTAAAGCCATACCTTCACATGGGTCTTTATCATTAGTTCTGTCAGTAAAGGAATTAATGAAACATGGTTAGTCAGATGATTAATATTTCCTTGTAAGCTTTGCACATAGTGAATAAGTATAAATACAACGTCAACAAGAATGAAATCACCAACTAACATTTCTTTCGTATCTTCGTGAAAAGAGTTATCGTCAATTGTTGTGAAGTGCTTTTGGTTGATGATATTTCTGAAAAAGTTTCACACATGAATAGGATTAATAATAATCTAAAATTTTCTTGAAAAACTTTAATAAGTTAACAAATTTCACATACATTTTATCATCTCCCTTTTTACCACAAACCAGCAAGTTTGACCTATCCTTTTCAGATTTCTCTTTCTCTTTATAGTTGCATTCTTTGGTTTCAGGATCAGATTTTTTGCGCTCATATTCGCGATAGTCTTGTATATCATTGTAAAATCCAGGGTAGCGATCAGAATAACTTCAAACATAAACAAATAGTTCATTACATAGGGAATTAGTAAAATCATTGTAATTTCATATCTTTAAGAGAACTTCTTTAAGTATCAAGGTCTTATGCCAGATTTCAACATTGTTCTTTTATTGACAGCTTACGAATTATGAAGAATAGTGAATTGGTGTTCTGTGTTTTACAAGCATGTTCAGCCTCAGATTTTAAAATTTAAAAGTATGTCTTTTGACATACAGTTTGATTGATGGTTATACATTGCTTAACAACCCTCGAAAAAGTTCTACACATCAAATTAACAGGCAAAGGGCATTTTTATGTGATTTTCTTGCTTGATACATGTTTTAGTATCTCTCTTATCTAGTTTCATAGGACATAAAGTCGATCAGAATTTGGGCTTATGTCAAAGTGGCTTTAGTTACACAAATCAAATGATTTCGTTCATAAGGAAGCAGTGGTACTTTTAATTTCATTTTATTAAAAGTATGTGTAGCATAAGCATATATTCTGAAACCGAATGTGTTTTTTGCTGAGCCTGACTTCAAATTTTTACATAATAGAAAATAAAAGAATTTTATTAATCAGTTGAAAAATTCATAAACAAGAAAAATGTAAAAAACAAACAATTTCTTGTTGGCATTATGTTCGATTACTTTCTTCATACAGTAATACCTTGAAAGATTTGATATAAATTTTGCCTTGCAATATCTAAAGGGTTGATATTATTGGTCACAAAAGAGTATAACCTACCAAGTTAGGTTTAATGTTTATCAACTAGAAAAGGGCCTTTTAGGGTTTTAGGCATTCTGGTGTCAAAACTTTGTATAATACGGTTTTATCTTTTTCATTTCGTAGTTCTTGGGTAAACGTAAAATTCACTTTTTTCTATTTTAAAATCTCTCTTTCTGACTTTATTGCTAAAACTACCAGAAGGATAAGAGATAAGAAAATATAAAGAAATGGCGTGTTACACCTTATTCAATAAGTTAAAGCACAATGATATCAATGCAAAAGTAGTTAACTGAATGAAGTGGATCCAAGGAATTTTTTCCTTTAAATTAGGTTAGTTACAACAAGGGAATTTCAAATTAAAAAAATAACATGCAAAATTTTTCTAATTACCACTATAGATGGCACGTTAATTTCTTAGAAAAAAGTTAATAAAAAGATGATTTGTATTCTCACCTCAATTCTGGATACCTATCATTCCAATACTTGTATCCCCACCATTCTTGACCAAATACCATATTAACCAAAATGAAACAAGCAATTAGCACTCTTGAAATCATGTCTTTGTGAGTGCGATGGCAAACATTCCAAGACAGAATACTCAATTATATAACGTTAACACTAATAATATAAGTTCTACAACTTTAAAAAGAGAATATCAGCTGCATTTACATTTGCAGTATTTATACATAATTGATTCAGTAAGGTTTCATGGAATTCATTCATTCTATAATGTAGTGCAAACATTTATGTGCATATGAAATGCTTTTAAAATATTGTATTATAAGTAACTGTATGTGACCCAAAAGAAGGAGAAAAAAAAAGAAATCACAATGTTTAACTATGAAATTTGTTTTATGTTTGATAAAAATGAAGAAAAAGAAATAGAAAAAACAAAATCATGATCAATGATGAGGAACTGTCAACTCATTGTTCAACATTATATTGTTCAAAGATTCACAAGGATTTCTATCAGAAAGATGTGAAAAGAAACACTTCCAAAACTGCACACTCTTTTTCTATAAAAACCAATAACATTTGACCAGAGATTGGTTGTTTTTTTAGCCTTTTTCAGCCTGAATTCTTGTTATTTTGTTATTACCGTAAATGATAGATTAAGCCCCTAGGGGCTTATTTGTCAAAATGGGTTTTGGGGCAGGGGGCTTATTCGGGAGAGGGGGGGAGGGGGTAAATGGGAGCGGGGCTTATAAAATTATGCAAAAATCTAGTGTGCTAAAAATAAAAACAACGACTTTAACACTAATCGATCTCAATATCACTATCACCTTCTTCGTCCTTGTCTACGATTGTCACTAAGGGAGCTGCATCAATCATTTCTTCGGCATCTGGGATAAATGGGTTGTCTTCTGTTTCGTTTACCAGTTGTATTTGTTCATTGAGCATTGCAAGACCAGCCTGACAGGGTTGATGCTCTTTGAAACAATGGATCTCTTTATCCTCGCTCCCATCAGTAGCTGATGTTAAGGCACACACTTTGAACGATTTACGTATATTAATTCAGCTGGCAGCTCATTCCAGGAATCAAGAATCCAGTTTACAATTGTGCTGCAAGGTGGAGGTTTCATATTCCCGCCATCGGTTACTTGATGAATTCCAACAGTTTCAAGCCATTCATCGTATTTCTCCGTGCAATATGCTTTAAAAGGCTTGTTCCAACTAACATCCGGCGCCTGAATATATTTAGTGCAACCTCCAGGGACCAAAATGGTGTCAATCTTTTTAGCTTTAAGAGATGCTCCAACAACTGGCTTAAATGACACTCATATGTATCCCAAGCTAACAATCTGCGTTTAAAGTTAAACTGTCCGAGAACAGTATTTGTCCAACTAACTGTTAGATCGGTATTCATCCATCTGTTTGTCGAGGAAGCTATTATGCACCTATATCCATACTCTTTCTTCATTTTTGCAACATCACGCTTTCCTCCCTTGAATACAATGAAGAGCTTCAGTTTTGTTCCATCGCCTTTTGCAGCCAGTCCAACGGTTACACGACATTTTTCGTGTCTGGTTGTCTTCATACTAACAGTTTTTTCCCAACAACATCTACTGTTGTGTTTGACAACATATCCGCCCAAATAGGTGTCTCATTAAATGCTATAATATCGGCTGGTTGGTAAGAAAATTTCAATCATAATCTTCTAACATGTAATATGTATGAGACGATTTTAGCTACTAAAAGATCTGGATCTTTTTGTGCTATGGAGGTTTTTCTTCTTAACGATAAGTTATTTCGTTTCATAAATTTAAAAAGCCAACCATTCGTTGCTTCAAATTTTTTGTCATACCTATCTGGATCTGTACGTTTTAAATCTCCATAGACAATAATTGCTTTCTTCCTGATAAGTTTCCTTGACACACGAAGCATCTTCGTCCGACGTTCAACAATCCATTCTAATACTTTTTCCTCCATTTCATCACTCAACGGTTTTTTGCCAGCCCCTTGTAAATGTTTTCTTTTCTTGTTACTAACTGACTTTGAAAGTTCTTGCAAGTCATCCTTTTTTTTCTTCCAATCACAAATACAATGGCAGTCAACTTTATATTTCACCGCAGCAGCCCCAATTGATTTGTTTTCCGCAAATTCAACAACTTCAAGTTTAAACTTGTATAAGAACTTATTTTCTCTCCTTTGTGAGAAGTTGTTGCTGGCTCTTCTAGTTCCATTTTCGCAATGAAAATAAAAGCAAAATTCTATTCAAAAACAAAACATTCGAATTACCTAAACATTTGAATTCGAATTCTCAGAGCGAGAATGATACGATTATAACGTTGGTTTTATTTGTCACGACGAATAAAACTTTCAAAGATGTCTAGAGCATTGTCAGTATCGTATAAGATGAATTTTAAAATTGAGTTCCAGACAGCTATTTGTGGACATCATATTTATAAAGACGCTTTGGCACCACATATTAGACAATTAATAATAATTAATATGCAAAACAGACACCCAGGAAGAAGCAATCGAATATGATCAAAATGCTATTGGCGTTTTTAAATCAACCGATGAAGTAACACTACTGGTTGGACATCTACCAATAGAAATTTCTTGTTTACTTACAAACTTTTTAAACGCAGCGCCTGAAAACAAACTTGAAGCATTTGTGGTTGGAAAGAGAAAAAGGGAGGTTGGACTTGTTGTTCCAGCAAAGTATGTTGCTTTAACAGGGAGCAAGATTTTCGGAAATATATTGTTCGACAAATTGAAAGAAAAAAAATAAAAACACCCTAACTTTGAATTGGATATTAACCACGAGTGTTATTAATACCTCAACCTGTGAAATAAATACCATTTAATCAATTGTTTATTGTAGTATTTTCTCAGTCCCTATCCACTATAGGGACTGGAGGTTATTCGGGAGTGGGGGCTTAATCGATCATTTACGGTAGTTTTAACAACACAGTTTCAGATTTCAGCATTATTTTGTTCTTATTTAAAAATAATAATAGTATATAGCTATTCAGTACTAACCCAATATGTGTGTGCAACTTTTTAAGTAGGCCACATGTCACATTGAAAACAATATACTTCAAAACCATTTATATATTGGTAGTTTGTGAGAGAAATGCAAAAGAATTCACATCCTGTATTACCTTAATGGAAGAAATTTTGCGAGAATTTAATTTCGCGAATCGAAAAAACTGGATTTTTTGTGAGAATTTATTTTCACGAATTTACAAAAATCTAAATTTTTGGGAGAATTTAATTTCGCAAATGGTTTTCAATCAACTTTTTTGCATGAATTTATTTTGGTAATCTCGAAGAATAATCACAATTTTTTTGAGTTAAGGATAGGAATATTTTTGGAATTTGTTGAAATATTCGTGCATATAACCTGGTCCATCTACAGCTGAAAACCAACAAAAATCAAATGTCAACATGGTGTAAATATAAACAAAAAACTGTTGCATCCTACGATATCTGAAGCTTATTATCTGAGTCACAACCAAATTTAATGAAAATGAAAGTAATTGAAATAGATTTAACCGACTAATGAAACAGGAGTTTTCCATTCTCTTTTTTATCCCACATTCAGATCTTTTCAGCAAATCTGGACCAAAGAAATATAAAAAAATAAGAAGTATACTGACTACGCACAGCTTTAGTTTAGGAATTTCCCATTTAATGAATTGGGTATGATAAAAACATTATGGAATTTCTTATTGGCAAGAGTTTAAAAATCCCAAATCAGAAAACATTTTTTTCTGTGAGAAATTATATAATTTCGTGAATTTGAAAAAAAATCAAATTTTTCGTGAGAATTTAATTTCGCGTGTTTGAGGCAAATTTTCTTCCCGCGAAATTTTCTTCCCTTAGGTAATTTTATTTTACAAGAAAATTCAGTGCTGTTAGGCTATTCTTAATTTTTATAACAATGATTATAGCCTCGGGTTTCAGGTTGTTCTTATTTAGTTCTGAGGTTTGTGTTCTTATAAAATTGTACTTAGTTAAAAGTGCATAGCAGAAGAATTTGGTTTTGAAGATAGAAGGCAATGAAGACCCTTTCATTTCATCACAAGATCACAAGATCATGTTTTAGCAACAGGTTGATTGAAAGAAGTATAAATTAAATTCATTGCACTTGCAGAGATAAAGTAGAGGATTTCAAGAATTAGGAGATTGATACATGCAACAAAAGCAGCACATTGAAGCTATCAGTAAGTCTAAAAAGAAGCTTTCAAAGTTTACAGTATTTGCAATGACTTAATTTGAAAGCAAATGTCAATGTAAAGTTTAGGACTAATAATACTTGTAATAATAATTGAGTACAGTTGTTGAATTTCTAAGTGTTCTTGAATAAATATTTGTGGGGCAAAAGTGGCTTAAAATCATGTAAACATGGGATTCCTCTAGTTAGTTCATTTTTTAGTAGAAAATAAAGTTCGCCAACGAAACAACCCTATTTATCTTCAACAATATTATGTCGTTGGGTTTTATAGAAGTTATTTCTAAAGCCCCTAAGTCTGCTTTTGCATTAGCATTTTCTTTAAATTGCTTCTTAACCAACGTTTATCCTAGAGTTATTCCTCTAACTCAGTAGCTCCTCTCTATCTTCAATGTTTACATTGAAGTCCTCCATTTTTATTACCTCGTGGTTACAGGGAAACAGTTTTCTTGCTTTGTTTTCTCTCTCTGTGTCTGTGAGCGCGAGAATGCAAATTACAAAGATATAGAATAAAATAAATGAACCCTATATTCCAAAAACAACCAGACTTTTTCTCGTCAAATGAGTTGTTGATACCAGACGACAAAATGTTTTCCTTTTGACATTTATCGTCTCAACAACACGGGCCGCCACACATTCCTCAGTTGCTACGTTTTTGATAAAAAGAAGCCCAAGGGTTCAAGCTTTCTCCCGTTGCATTGTTTGTTTTGAATTTCGACCACTGAACCTCTAGAAAGAGATGTCAATGATGATGCGCTTAGAGATACGCAATACTTATTTGATGAACATGATATATGATTAATAGAAGTTGAGCGACGTAAACATTGAAAGAAAAAATCCTGTTGCCATGCAAACAAAAATTGACGATAGTTTTATAGTGGATATTTACCGCAGGAGATATGGTGAGAAGATGATGAAATTATATTTTTGGTAGAAATATTAAAGATGTTTATTTGGCAATCTGCGGGTACACTGACAAGTCTGCAATAAACCAAAGACTTCGTTTCATAAATGAAAATGCGTTGCTTAGACATTGACGTTGATTAAGAAGCAATTTAAAGAGAATGCTAATGTAAAAGCAGACTTAGGGGCTGCATGGCAAATACGCTTTATTCCAAAAGAACACATCGTCAATGTCTAATCAACGCCTTTCTATTTATGCCCCTGTTGCCTTGTTGCGTATTTGCCATTCAGAGAGGACAATCAAGACACCTGTTACTTATGAAAAAAAATTTATTAATTGATTTGAATGAATTGCAAAGAAGTTCGAGTTAGCAAGCCTATTGTGAATTCCAATTTCTATATCACTTGAACTTGGCTGTAAAACTTTCGTGGCTTGCAAAGAGAACAACTATACTATTCTTGACGACACCCTCAATTTCAAGTTTCTTTACATAAACTTTACATATCATCGTCACAAAATTTTCCCATTTCTCATTGGATTCGAGGCAATGTGTTGACCCATTCAATGTAAGAGAAACTGGGTAGATGATACATTGATAACTACAAAATGACAAGAACTTTTTACTGTCATTTCGTCGCTAATGATTATTTGACCATGATACAATGTCATTGCAACGTTATTTTCAGTCATTTGACCTTCGCTCAACATCGTCTGTATAACCTCATTTTCGGTTTTTATTAGTCGTCTTTTTGACGTCAAAATACTACTCTGTTTTCCTGTTTCTATTCCGACCATTTAACGACCATCCAGCAACTATTTAATCCGACACCAAAACAACGTTATTAGATTGTTTTTGTACTTAAAGGGCTTTAATAAGCGCAATTTCGCTGTCCTGAAATTACAAACTCAAAACACTTCAAGCGAAACTAACTGCGTACTTCATATAACAGCTGGGACAAGCGAAGTATTATGGCGAGCTTTTCGTGTCATAATTATTTTCGGCACTATATCTAATTTATTAGGTTATTAATTGGTTCGTTCGGCAAAAAGAAAACCATTTTCAATTACATAAACATATATTTTCGGCATTTCTGTGACTTTTTTGAGAAATGATTCACATAACGTTTTCGGCAATTCTTACAAATTGAATTTTCGGCAAAAGTGCTTTGCGGCCTAGAAATATGCGGGTTACTTAGAATACGGGACTCAGATAAAAATGGCGGAGGAAGCAGTCAGAAACATTTTACAAAGGTGTGCTGACCAGTTACTGTCTATGGTCGAAGAAATAGGAAACGTCCAGCCTCCGAATGTAACTGCACCACGCCAGAATGTACCTTCTCCAGCCTCTGAAATGACCAGATTGTTTGGATTTGGTCGATCTGTAGAGGTAGAAGCAGAACTGGCTCACCATCATCAACAACAACAACACCACAACAGTCATCCCCCCTCGACCTCTAACGTCAGAAACGTAGTAGGTACTTTTCCAGCTGGATGCAGAACGAAACAGAGGACTTACCATTACTCTCCACAGATTTTCACGTGGTGCCACCTCATACGCCATCTTTCTATTTGTTCCACGTGGTGCGAGTTAATGTCCCGTCTATGCACCTGTATCTCTCCACTTATAATACCCTAGCAGATTTGCTTACTTTGCAGAAAAACGTTTTTAGTATCATTGAAAAAATATTTGGCAAATCAACCGAAAATATGATTTTGAAAATTATGGTATAAAAATTGCATTATGATATAGTACAATATTTTCGGCAATGTTTCCAGTTATTTTTGATAAAATAAAAAAATAATAAAAGTTAGGGAACTGATTATAAACATGATGTCGAAAATAATTATGGCACGAAAGGCTCGCCATAAAGTATAATATATATTAAGCAAATCCTCACGCACCATCGTAATGACACAATCGTTTATTTGATCATTTTTTAAAAAATTGTTACTTTGAAAAAAAGTAACCCAAATAAATTTTAAAGGTTTACACCATGAAGTGTTGATGCTTTCATAAATTGTTAGATGAACTATATATGCGAAATTGTAGACAAGAGAAGACGTCAAGATTACTTAATTTCAACAGGCTGAATCTTTAGAAGGAAGCTGTGAGTAAAAGTCATTATCTAAGTATAACTCAGATTGTCTATTTCCTGTGGCAAATAAATCTAATCGTAATCCGGATAATGTCTGGAGAGACTTCGAAGTAAAGAGAGAACAGCTTTTGCGAAAAGATGATCAAGGAGAATGCCAGCCATTGTTACACACTTTCCCGAGAGATGAAAAGTAACTGGCACTAGGATTTCCTGCTGACTAAGTGATGAAGGTGAAACTTATGAGATGTCAAGTGGAATTTACACGACCTTAAAAATGTGTTATTGCGAATGCTTGAATTTTAAAACGTGAATTTTATAGTGATTGATGAAAAAATCAAAAAATTTTCAAAAGAAGAAGAAAAGACCTTATAAACGCCTGAAACAGCAGTGGTTTATTTTAAAATCAGTTTACTATTCCAGATGGTACCGTCCATAATGAAATTTCAGTGTATACATTTAGTTCATCTAACAATAAGCGGAGTGTAATCACTATCCGTTCGCCACAAAAAAAATTTAGAATGCATGAAGGCTGGATTGTTATTCGACTGATTCGAGTAAGTGGGTTGAAACCATAGCAACGTGCGTGGATTCTCATGCTTTCTAACAACCTCGAACCCAGGCTTTCTAAGTGAAAAGAATGAGTGAGTCAAAATAACTGTTTTTACAAATTTTCTTGAAAACACACAATAAGTAAATAACTATCAAGACATGTTAAAGGAACACCTGATTGGAAACATTATAACTTACTCTTCAAAACAAAACTGAGTTTTTGGTAGTGAGAAATTTTCAGGAGACTTTATTAGCAAAAGCTTTGCTAATGAATGTTGGTGAGTTCCTGAGAATGATAATTCGCCCAATCATTTATCTCTTTTGTCAGCCATTATGATATCAGTGAACTGCTCAGTTTCCGATGGTTCTAGATGAGGGATCTGAATGCTGACATTAAGATAGTTCGTGGTCTCATTTTCTCAGGTTGCATCAACTGTCCTAAAAGAACCTGTTGGGGTTTTTGTCGTTGGTTAAGAGGGTTTATTATTAATCGTGTTTTGATTATTCTCTCTGATTAATTCTTAATAGCAAAAATGTTATTCCGAAAAATCCGGTTACTTAATTAATCCAGTTTGGGTGATCTCGTCCTGTCTAAACGTTAAAATAATAACAGCTCAAATATGAAATTAAACTTGTCTTCAACTATCATAGGTTTAACATATTTTGTATTCATAAAACAAACATACCAAGGATAATCGGAATTTTGCTGGCTTATAAGTCATATCAAAAGATTATCCGACATAATAAACTTACCGACATAACATGGCGACACTATACGTCTTTTTATTATTTTATTAGGTCATCGTAGTACAAAAAAAGAGAAAATAACAAAAATTCACGAAAATTTGTAAAAAATTATATTTTTTGTGGTTATAATGTCAAGGAAATGGGAATCCAGGTACCAAGTTTGTAAAGGACAGTTTTGCTGATTTATCTATTTCGAGATTGTGGGTTTTTGTTTGGCTAGCTGATCAACATTTACAAAATATGAAGTCCAGTCTAGTCCCTACTTTTAAGAATAACTTTCGCTTATTAAACACTTTATTTGTTGGCTGCCATTTTGCGTTATCATTGCATTCGATAACATCACAGCCATAATAGAAAAGGAAGTCACCCAAAAAACTTCCAAGTTGATACAGAGAAGAAATTACAAAGAATCGTCACGCGACTGTATCGTTACGTCATCCTAACACCGCCCAGGGCGTCTGTAGTGAAGTGCTTATGGGTACTCCTACAGCCGAGAAGTCGCTGTTGTACATGTAGGCAAGTCACAACAGCAACGACAACAGTGTGACTCAGCATACAGCCTCAGATTGACGCTAATGAAGATTTTCTATTCCAACTGATAAAGCAGTGTTTCACCTTACGAGGACTTTATGTGCAGGACCATTATGGTAACAGTATCACAACTAAGGCTATGTTGCGTAAATAAATACGGGATATAATGTTGAATATTGTTTATCGTTGTACATAATGGTATATTATAAACATGAGTTGTTGTTCAAACCCTTGCATTTAGCTGGACCACGTGACAATTTATAACCAATCCATGGTAATTATTTGATGTTGCGTGATCAAAGAAACTATATTTATGAGACTAACATGAAATGCGGGACAAAATCTCAAGTTTTCTTGAAGCTCATAAGTACCCTACGAGCAATGCTTTAGGTTATGTTTTCTTTCAAATGAATTATGGCCGTCGTCTATTCTATTGATTCTAAATTATAGCTTTTAAAAAAAAAAACAGGAAAGGCAAATTGATTCGCACTTTCAATTAAATTCATCAACTAATATTGTCATGCATGTTACCAGATCTATATTACACAATATCTTGTAGGATGACTGCTGTCAAATGACAAATATAGTAATTGACAGATTATCAAATAATGAATGGTATTTGTATGATCTCTGCATCTCTTAGAAAAGCAGTATATATGTGTATGTAGAATTCAATTTAAAGACTTCAAAAAATGTTTTATTGAAAGCAGAAAAAACATTTTGATGGCATCGAAGAAAATTCAACATGTCCAGTAGAATGCAACCTTGATGCTTCGTGAAAAATTTAAGCGAAGGTTAGCAGTTCATTCTGTTCTGTTCTCACTTGTTCTGTAAACTATTGTTTTTGAATGATCATAATACTGGTATCATTTACTGGAATATTACTGGTCAATACAAGCAATTTGGTATTGTTTAATCTGTCCAATCATCACTTTCCTTTTCTTTTTACCACAGGAAGAAACCATTACAATTCATTGAGTATGAACTATATGGAATATGACAATGCGCTGGACCTACCCGACGAAGATGAGGAGGATGAACCCGACATTGACGCACGCCACGATCACGTCATGTTTTCGTCAAAAGTCAACATCAATAAATATGTAAGTTTTCCAAATACTTCGATGACTTTCGATGTTTAACATCACCTAAACATTACCTTTTCTTTTGATGGTGTAATCCAGGGTTTATTTCAGAACGGTGTAAATATACCTTTATCATTATTTCAGATAGGCCTGCTAAATGTTTTTTTTTTTTGTTTTTTTTTAGAGGAAACAATCGACAATTAGCATAAAGGAGGAGTATGTCTCGACCAATCACCTTTTAGCTTGGTTTTCACTTTTCGTTTTCTGTCCAATTGGGTGTGTTGCGCTGTTTAAATCATATCAGGTAATTATGTGGTACTGTCACTTCTCATCAAATTGCTGTTTAAGAGTGGAAAATCACAATGTTAAGTTATTAAACCGTTTTTTTTAAATATTTTTCTTTATTTAATTGTAATCGCCATTGAAATCTTCTTAAGTTATTTTGATTATAGCAACTCCCCTCTGATATCCTCCTCTTAATTTTGACAAGTTACTCTGCAATAGATGACAGTTGTTCTTCCTATACACCAATCGTAAAAGATTGACGTTGATAACTTAACAAGAAATGATCAAACTCTCTTCCACAAATTTTGACTGATCTCTAGCTACGCCTCAGACAGATTCTCTAAAAGAACTGTGGGGAAGCGATGGAAACAGTTGAGCAATGCCAATAGATCGCCTCATGCATAACATCATTTAGGGCCTTATTACACTAAGCGGATTTACTTTGGTTGGGTCAGAATGGGGGATACTTAGATCAGTCTTCAACACGAAAGCGTAAGTTGAATTATTTGAGAAAAGATAAGCTGGGTGAAATCGGTTTGCCCAGTCATTTCAATTTCATAACCCGGGTCAACCCGTTTAGCAAAACATAAAATTGACAACGAGTTGCAAGTAATATTTCTTGGCACCAGTTACTTTTTGATCACATGACAAGAGTCCAACCAATCGTAAGTGAGTATTTAAAATCACGTGATCAAAACATGAACAAAAAAACCTACAACAAGGTACATGGAGAGAATAACTTCCAATAAGTGTGATGCACCAACTTACTTGGAATTTGTAATTATATATACTCCGCTTTGTAATTATTTGGCTTTGTGTATACTTTCACGTAAATATCGATTATGATCTGTAAAAAAAAATAACAGAACTTCATAGTAGACATCTAGACCATCGCGAAAATAACTCCAATAACAGAACTACATAGTAGACATCTAGACCAGTGAATGTTCTAATCACTTTCAGACCGCCATTCTAACAGAACCTGGGCTAACAACAACTGCATATAATCAGGACCTTACATCCATCGCTTCGTTTCTAATCTTAAGCTCTCTAAAAAACAGGGGAGCAAAGTTTTTTCTAATGGTGGACCATCACCTCATTTCCCTCGATAATCATTGGGGATATTTCGCTTACTGCACTGGTACACATGTCCTGTACACATCGTGTACATGTTACATCGTGCTGCTGCTATTTCAAACAACCTTGAGTTCGAACAGAATTGGTGCTCAAAACAGACTAATTGCTTTAAAGCGCATGCGCGACTGCGGAAATTAGCATAATGAAATGGATCTTATTATACTTTATTATTATACTTTAGACTCTGGACCTCTAGACTACTGATGTGTTTGATATTTGTATAAGTTTTCTAAAATATGATTCATCGTTTACTTGCAGGTGAAATACTTTTTGAAAAAGAGAAATTATCAAAAGGCCGAAGAAGCATCCTCCTCTACTAAACTGTATATCACCATTTCAGCCATCTCTGGTTTACTCATCATCTCTATGGTAATGGCCGTGTTTATCGGTATGGCAGTCGATGTATGACACCCTGTGACGTAAATGAAGATAAAGAAATAAAGAACTGCATTGAGAGCATTCTCATGTAGGATATTATACTAGTGCTCCGTGCAGATGTCAATGGGAATCCTCACACAGGGCATTCACATAATACAAACAAGCCCTTCCATTACTTATCGAATGAGCATTAATTCCAAGCAATTTTTGAGTAATGAATGTGTACTGTTTAACTGGTTGTACACGTGCAAGCTATAATATGGATCATATCGGATCGAAAGAAGTGAAATGATACTTGAACCCATTCACAGCAAAAAAAACAAACATCGGATTTGAGAGAAACGACAAAAAGGTCTAATTCGACTGTGGATTTGTCAATTAAAAATAAAACAAAATTATTCTCAGTCAATAAGCCACTACGACGACGGAGAATATTTTCATTGTGTGTGTATATGTATTTAGCCTTTTATAATTATTTGCAACATAGTCCATAAAATCACAAGATAACGTCATAAACAATAAAAGCTAGATAATATAGTAGTAAATATCGATCCTAGTTCAGAGTCATCTAGTGGGAAAAAAATACTAGGCAGGGATTCCAAGAAAGCATCGTGCTTTATCGTGGGCACCCTTTACAAATTGTGTGTGTAGCTATTTCTATAGAAATGCACATCTTCGCAGAGATTTTTAACGTGTCTGCTGGGTTGATATAACATAAGACCTTGTTATATTCATTCGCCACCATTCCTATCTTTATTCCAGCCTCACTTTTATCCTTTTTTTCTTCTTCTTTTTCTTTCTTATTTGTTTCCATTTACAGAATCTATAAAGTTGTAAAATTGTTTAAATTTTTTGTCAATATTGTATATTCATTTGAAATGACGGTATGGTCTTGTAAATAAATGAAAGAACGAACAAATTGATAAGATACTTTCTTCTTTCGCATATTGTAGTTTCCAGGCCTTGAATCAAATCATACAAACACACCAGATCTATTTGAAACCTCTAATGTCTAAAGGTCTTGATAACTATATAACTCGTCCTCAGTCCTCCTTACCTCAGCCATATATGTAAAACATATGACAAGTTACGAAAAAACTGAGGACAGGGTTAAAACCCCGTCGTTTGTACATGGATGGTTTTGGGTTTGTAGTTGCTACGTTACATGGAGTGGAGATGTGTGGCGATTGGTGGTAATACTGGTCGCACAAGTGGAGGGAAGATCTTTTCTAATTTAGATGATTTCAAGTATCTTCTCACGAAACGTTGAGTTGGTTTTGCAACTTTTGGTGGTTCTGGTACTAGAGCTCTCAAATTCTGATTTTCTGCTCGAAGTTTTGCTAATTCTTTCAAAGCATTTTCTTTCTCTATTTCAGCACGTTCTTGCTTGACTCTCATTTCTTTCTGTTGAGTTTCAAATGCTTTCATGTTTTCTGACAAAGCATTACAAAATAATGTTCTTTGAAACATTTTATCTTTAGTATGATTTAGTTCTTCTTTAAGTCGATAGATTTCAGCTTCGACTTTTTTACGTCTTTGAGATTCAAGCATGATATTTCGTGATAGATCTTCTTTTTCAACAGCATATTGTTGTTGATGGTCCTCCAACATCGATTTCAACTTCTCCGCTTGTTCTTTTACTTCAAGATGTTCTTTGGATAACTCAAATTTAACGTCATTTCTCTCAAGAATATCTTGTACTTCAACTGACAGCATCTTTACGAACGTATCGTAATAATAAAGTTATGAATTTCAATTTTCTCTTTCGTCAAAGAAAAGGTCTTGAACAAAGCAAAGATTTGCAAAGACTAACTAGTTTAATCACAATGACGTCAAATAATATTTTTGCAGTGTGACGTCAAATTTTGCTGAAATAAAAAGTTTGCTCATTTATTTATTCATTCCCATATTTTCATGTTTCTTTTACGCGGAACAATTTTTCGTATCTCAGTTGATCGCTTAAAGATCGTTTATAGTGTTTCCGTTTTCTCCGCCCCTCTCTTTCCACCATTTCTTTTTACGCCATTTTACTCTAATAAACATATTAGAAATTCAATAATAGAGGGCGGTTTTCATCAGTGGGCGACTTTAGACAATGTTTAACTTCACAAAATCTTACAAAAGATTGTGCAAAAATGTTTTACACAAAAGATATGTTCACGAAAATGTCAAGGAACATCAACATCGCTGTCATCATTCTCTGCAACGACTCTTCAAAAACTTTCATAGCTTTCGTTGATGTCAGGCACGAAAATAAACGCCGCTTTTCAAGATTCAGTGTTTATTGGAAGGCGGCGTTTATCGTAGGGTGGCATTTATTGCAAATGTTTGGCTATCTGCAGCATTTAATAGGGGGCGGCGTTTTTCAGAGGGCGGTGTTTATTAGAGGAAATACAGTAGTGGAGTTGCATATGATTATTTATGAAACTGATGATATTTTTGAGAAATTTCGCGTTTCATTGAAAGTATCATAACAAAGAAGCGCGACTTGACGAAACTTCGACTGATAAATCCAAAATTTATAGCTCCATGTGACAGAACTCCAAATACTGATACTTCGTCAGTGTACAACCAACCTTTGTAATGAAAAAGTCGATCAAATATTGTAATGACTTCACAGGTCGCCGAGCCTAATGTTGTTTTTTTACCCAAAGTCGAGACAATGACTTTAACATGCTGAACTTATACAGAAAGCAATGCTGCATTACAAAAGAGTAACCGCAATATACCTTGAAAAGTTCTTATAGACCAACGTGGATTAATGCTAATTAGTGACACAATTTCTGAAATTCTTTTGAAATAGCCATAAATTGGTGATTGCCAAATTTAGTCCCAATTGTAATTGAAGTAATGACCGTCGTAAAATTGTCGTTTAAAAGCAGCTCCTTCGATTTTTCTATTGTTTGCAGCAATGGTAATAGGTCGATATATATCCGGTAATTACCCCTATCAGAATGAATGTAATTTCCTTTTGCCATCAACTGACATGTCCATCCAATAAAAGAAAGTTGTGAATCACTTAGAATTATAACAAGACTGTTCTCCATCATAAAACACCCTCCTTCTGAGAGCTTTAATTAATATCGCTGTTTTTTTATAATCAATTTTTACGGTTTAAAACCAACAACAACAACAAAACACTTGGTACGTACAAAAGAGAAGGAGAAATCAGACATGAAGTTAAATTTAACGATTTAACATGTAATGGAGTTTTATTTGTCCAAATAGCTACAATTGAAAAAAACAACAATGTACTCTCCCACAGTGCGGAACATTCCATGTTTTCCTGATAAAAAAATTTCATATGCTGAAGAGTTCTAAGTGTTTAGATCTTCAATAATTACAGGGGTGTTATATAACTGCTTAGATATCAAAAGAATACTTAGTGAAAAAAAAAGGGTTCTTACATCGAATGGATGTGGTCCGTGCTATTTACATAATATCATTCTTAGATAACAAAACATGGTCTTGATTATACCAAAATTGGAACGATAAAATCAATGTCGGCAAGTAATTGGATTTTCCTCGCTGGAGATTTTTTATAAACATTAAAATCAGCTAACGTTATCATTGCATCAGTCGTAGAGGATCGTTGTTTTTCTCTGTCACGTGATGGTGCATACCTTCGAGTTTGCAATCCCTAAACACGTGACGAACTGACGTCATCAAACAGCTGTCTAGCCTTCGTTGAGAAATGGGATTTTTTTCTCTCTTTTCTCAAGTTGAAAACATCAACTCATATCATGCTTCCATTACCCATTATGTAAATTTATGACGAGCCATTTATATTGACATCATTAATAGACTTATATTCAGTGATTTTCTTGCACTGTTTAGGATTATTACAAATGGCAAATAAAATCTAAGCGTGGATAATAGCTAGGAGATTGTAAAAACCGGGGGTCAAAAATAATTGTCTGAGACGAATGTTTTATTCCTTCGTGTGGTTAGTTCATAATTAATGAAACTAAAATTAAGTGATTTTTGCAAGAAGGTTGTTGGAATGTAAGGTAGATAGTGTAAACCAACCTTTATTGTATCTGGGTTTTGTACAGTCGGAAAAAATAACGTCACGGTGTTTTTTGATGAGCGGAAATCTATGAACACTCTGATGAAATATCTCATTTGGAAAACAAATCAGCAGCTCCATATTCTCAACTGATGGAGTATCGTGTTTGTTTTGATTAGAAAATTTAAGATATTTTTTTTTCCTTACGTATCTGATTCGTTGATTAGAAATATTTTAAAACTAAGTCCAAGTTGACATATAGTCTGTATCTATCCTTCACATCCATGATCAATCATAATTGTATGTAATTACTGTATCGCGATAAAGCTAATCTGGATCCAAACCACAGAATGCTGAGCTATTATAATGTACCCCCTGAAAATATTTTGTTGTCATCTGGTATTATGAAAAATCAACTGTGAGTTTGACAATGCTACGGGTGATGTAGAGTTTTTATGAATGTGAATTAAACTTACTAATTTCGAACACCAAGTCTTTTTTTGTATACTTCAAATCTTTCCGCTGAAGTTTTTTATATCCAATGGCATTCACATAATTTTGTTTGTCTGACAGAAATTTTGTAAAAGAAGATATACTCATTGCCCGGATTTAATTTGTTGTATTCATACACACGTAATCACGCAACACAAAATATCATCCACGACAGCCATGTTTTAATCAGTAAATGGAGGTTTCCTTTCGTGAAATGTTGCCTGGATTGAATGACATATTTGAAGGAGTTCAGACGTGCAGGAGGTACTGTTGTAATCAGATATTATCTGGAATGTTCAAGAAATCTATCTTGTAAAGATGTTTTACTACATGGTTAAGAAAACATTTATTTTGAAATGACAAGCTGAAAGGATAGAGTGAGAGGATGTAAATTTGAAGTGACAAGACTTTAAAATCTAAACATTGAGTAAATCTGTTTCATAAGCCATCTGTACACAACTACAAAAAAAGTTTCTACACTTCATCTCATCTCCTCATATCTGTTTGTTCGTCATTACACAGTTTATTTGCTTTAAACTCTTGAACTTTCGAAGTTTCGATTGAGTGGATTCGTGGTCAGATGTCATGGATCAAGATTCTTTCATCATGAACTTTTGTCATAACATCTCGACTTTTTTTTGTTTTATGTTAAAACCTCTGGCAGCCATCTTATCATAACATGTTTCTACTTTGGATTATGATAGAAGGGGTTTTCTTGTTCCAATCTGAGTCTAACGTTATAGAAAAAACATTTTCGTTTGTTTTCTTCTATCAAGGATTTCTAGTAATTTTTGGGCAATTTTTGAAATGGATGGCTATGGACATGATTTTTTCCTTGTGTTGTATTTAACACACTATGTTGTTGTTATGCACACTCCTTTGCAGGTATTTTGGTAGGCAGGCTCTCCATCTCAAGTGTTCTATATGATAAATTGCATCTTTTCGTATTGGTTAATATTTACTTAACTTTCCCAACGTTCTTCATCGTGTAACTGATTCTGTAATGCGGTCGGACTAGCTCTGCACAGCATGGCGGTTTAATTATGGTCAACATGGCTGCGTCTTTATTTCAACATTTAACCTATGTTTTGTGTGGCAATCATGAGTCATACTGCGAAGCGGAAATCAGTAAAATAAAATCTCTCTGATACTTTTTCTCGTTAGGATTCATTCCTTAGTTGTGAAAAAAAACCATCAGAGCAAAAGAACGTTCGTTATTGTCAACCATTTTTATTTGTCTGCAAAATTTGCATCTGGGTTCTGGCTCTATGGTGTTAAAATTGAGGGTTCGAGGTCTCAGTTTGATTTGATCCATCTCAAAACATTTCAACTTAACAGATACAGTTTTGTCTATAAGTTCTTATCGATTGAACTGGAATGGTGGTCAGTAAATCCTGCAATTTGAAAAAAGAATCTGATTTATTGAATATATTCCTTGATCTGTGTAAATAATCAAATTTTCTCATCATTTTTCTTCTTTATATCTTTTGTGCCGTGGTTAGGAATTCATCTAAATGATTTTATTCCAAATAGAGGGTTCGAGGTTTTGAGTCTTAGACAATTCTAGGTTTTACTTTCTTAATTGTCCCTTCTTAGAAACATCACAAACGTCACGAGAAATCCTCTGGCATTAAGCCTCTTGAACTCCTTACGTTTTTTCAAAGTTCAATCAAGGCTAAAGGATGACAGCTTGTGGGAGACACTCTGTGGTATTCTAGTCTTTCCTGTTTAATTAGATTAGTCTGTGATGTTTTCCTGAAATTTTGGGCGTAGTTAAAAGGTCAGAAGTTTTCACAAAACAGATCAGTAAATCAAACACAAATTTCAAAGTTTAAGTTTTTGTTTGTAACTTAAGTTTTTCACTGGGATAAAAAGTTCCACATATGTAACTGAAGTTTATAAAATTCCTGCTAAGATAAAACGCCTTACGTTTCCATTCTTGTGTTAATTAGCAAGTAACAACTATTGATTTAACAAAAGTTTCTTCAAGTGATTTTTGCCTTTTTCAAAGTTACAAATAAACATATATTACCCATTCCACTTCAGTACGATTCGACGTTTCCAACATTTGATGGGGTTTAGTAAAGAAGTGGTATTCTACACAAAACCTTTTTCCTTTCAACGGTTTCAAGCTTGTACGTGATTGACGTCATATTTTGCGTAGTGCATAAATCAAATGTTAAAGGTTTAACTTCAACCATAACAGAATGTGCTGGGAACTTGATCAAAAAGGTAAAAGTGACTTTTGATATCTTTCAATATTGATATTGGTAGTTTCCTCTTTGATAACCTCGTATCCAGGGTTTTTCTTGGGTGTTTTTTTTTTGCGTTTGATTTTTGATTCCACTTTAGGTTGTTTCTTTCCTATATTTTTTAAGAGTGTGAAGTTATGATTTGATCCATTACTAGGTAAAACATTTCAACTTAACAGATACAGTTTTGTCTATAAGTTCTTATCGATTGAACTGGAATGGTGGTCAGTAAATCCTGCAATTTGAAAAAAGAATCTGATTTATTGAATATATTCCTAGTTCTGTGTAAATAGTCACATTTTCTCATCATTTTTCGTCCTTTTATCTTTTGTGCCGTGGTTACGTATTCATCTACAGTCTTTATCATCCTTGTAGAAGTCATATTTTTGAATTTTGTAAATTCTATTCTAGTACACTTTCGAAAAACGTTTGCTTGGTATTGTATCATAAACGTGCTGTTTTTTTATATAGCCCTAAGTATCGATTTGTCCGACATAAAACAAGTATTTTTGTAATAGACCCTATGACATCATAGCCGTCACTTAAGATTCCCGACAAAAAATTTTGATAAGAAGATTTTATTTTATAGTTGTGAATGACTATTGAATGATGAGATATTTTTCGTAAGAGATAAAACTAGTTTGATGTGTTTATTATTTGATCTAATTAAATCACACGTAAATCAATCAAAGATCACAAAAATAACTCCATAAAACAATCAGGTCAGATTGAGCACGTTTGATAAACAATCAAAATGAACTTGTCATCAAATTCCGTCATTATTCCGTCATCTTGTCGGTAAATTCGAACGTTTTGAGAGATTATGAATACTCTGTACTGCTGGGACACGAAAAGAAGATGCTATGTAAAAAGAGCTTAAAAAAGTTCTGAACCTGAACAAATTATCTTTTGTACATTCATACGTCAACATCATCTGTGAAAAGAAACTTGACTGTTTTCATTTCGTATTTGTCAGCAACCCGTCATTAACGTCGTTCTGACGACGTCACACCATTTTTCATTCATGTTGTCGTGCTTAATTTACCATCATACCATCATAAGCTGTTGTAATGAACAAAAGTTCTGTTTTCTTTCAAAGGCATGTAAATAAACAGTAGACATTGTTTGTCTTGATCTGGTGTAATCATAACATAAACACAAAACTTCATCAAACAGAGAGGACGTTTATGAGCAGTTGTACTGTCTTGAGGTAATGTTTAACACGTTGTTTTTTCAATGGAAAGATGATAATGAGCTGTAAAACGTTCTCCAATACTTCTCTAAAATGATATAAAGTTTTAAGAAAAATGACTAATAACGTATTTTACAATATATACGAAATACATACAAGGTATAACACTCTTTGATGTGGTTGTATTCTCAACATTTATTCTATAATGTGATTGGCAGGAAAATTGCTGACTCAGAAGTAATGTTTTGTAATGGATGTTTATCCTGATTGTGGGTATTTTTGTTCATCTATGTTATGGGGGAAACGAAATCAAAATTTGAGTCATTTGAGATTTTTATCTAAAATAAACGTTAAGAACAATCCACTAATGGGATTGGTTAGCGAGTTTCCTGTTTTTAACCAATAGGAAAAGGGAACCTGTTTACTTAATTAGCCAATCGTGTGTGTCTGAACTTTTCCAACTTCCTTCCATTGCTGTTACTTTCACTTTTCGGACCGTATGTTATTGTAGTAAATAGATCCTATGGAGGTAATTTGTAATGGAAGGACAACGTTGAAATGTTTGAGAATGACGTTATGAGAAATAGGTTTTACACTTTAAAAAGAAGGTCTACTTGAAAGATTTAATATTTAGTGGCAGCAGAGATTTCCAGGTTATGTTTAGTATTTTGAAACCCTGATATAAAGCCATAAGTTTGTTGGTTTTTTTTGTTACCAAACTCGAAATCATCATCGGTAAATCATACCGTTCAAAGTATGTTGTTCAAAGTATGCCGAAATGTTTTGGGCTGTGGAAATGTTTTGGGGTGTCGAAATGTTTTGGACTGACACATAAAAGGTTTCGTTACCATGGTAATTGGTTGAAGAAAAACAGTGAGAACAAAAGAGCAAATTTGTCGAAAGTTGATATTTTAACATAATAGCATTTCTTACTACAAGAATAAAATGAAAGTATGATAATTCATCTATGTTAGTGTTCGCCATGATGGCGATGCTCAGCATATACTCTTGACATAGATGTCATTTTTGCATAGATAGTTTTTGTTAAAAAAGCTTGCATGGAAATAAGAAGTTATCTTTACATTGGGAAGAAATATTTGTTACATTTTGTGAAGATGTTATGTATAGAGATGTGCACACTGCAATGTTTACGTTTCAAACTTCTTATGTGATGTGGTAAAGGTTTATTTGTACAATTTAAGTTCAACCATTGTCTAGAAGTTTTGAAAACTAACATATCAACTGAGACAATATGAGAATCAATTCACGAAGTCAAAATGATAGATGGAAAGAAATATTATAATGTTAGTGGTTGGTTTGTACATTATTATCCTGTTAAACTGTCACGTCTTCAACGTGTCATATGACGTGACGTGTTTATTTCAAATCCGTCAGTCGTATGCTCGTAAGTGCTTTTATTGGTTTATGATTTATTTCTTTTGTAACTGAGGAACATGTTGCGATCATACTTTGCAGAATAACATAAAATTAACACTGGAAAATAGAATTTTGTGGTTTTTAAAACAGTTTTTTTTTTCGATGTGGTTTCGAACGTTTCCTTATTTTCCTATTGGCTAATTAGTATTCATCAAGTCACGTGACATAACGAAGCCTTGAAGATCACGATGTTTTATAGGAACGATATTTGTAGACTGGGTCAACGATACTTGTAGACTGGGTCAATTTTCATAGAAAACAACTTGATAGAATGCGGAGGAGAGCAAAGCACTAAGGAGGAGAGTAAAGCACTAAGATTGAATTCTTTTTCTAATAAACCGATAGCTTTGTACTGACAGATTCAAAGAGTTTTCAGATTCTATGACGTATGTCAAATGACGTTATCGTTGCTAGAAACATCATTTTCTATGATAGCAATCAGGAGTAGTCGTCAAGTTTGACGTGTCGTTTATGTCGTTTATGGGTGTCACTTCCTGATCGATGTTTGGATTGGTTTTGTGAGAAGTATTTTAATTTGGTCATTCCAAAACATCCACTTGAACATAAAAACATGCCAAATATATATCTCCATAAAGCTGGCACAAATCTCTTGTATTGACATTTCTGTCGGAATAATCTATCGTTGAATATTAATGACTTTATTACTAAATGTAAACATTCAATTTTCTTTGTTAAAGTTTTGAGAAAGAAGAAAGCACGAAACGTAAAAAGCCTGGGATTAAAGTTGTCGGTTCTAAGCGATTTCGCAACTGTCAGTAGTGTTTGGATTTCGTGAAGGGTTTCGTCTATAGTTCATCTCTATGTAAGCCCGCTTCAATGTTCTTAAGAATGTAATCTAAATGAAAATCTGAATGTAAACACGAAATAAACAAAACTATATAAACAAAGTAAGTAGAAAAATAATTAATCGTATTGAAAGTTACCATTTTGTTTCTATGTTTCCATTGGTTGCTTAGTTACCATTTGTTGCTATGGTATAATTATGCCGATTTTGCCATCATATAGTTCCTGACTGGTTAATTTGCCACGGCCTCAAAGTTTTTGTAGTAAAATCATTCATAAACTAACACCCACTGAAATTCAACAAGCCAAAAATTTGAAGATGGTGATGTCATTGATGACGTGTTTTGAGCACTTAGAATTGACTTTTTCTTTCCACTTATTTCAACGAAAAGATTTATGTAGCCAAATGATGACCAACTTAGGTTTTATTTTCCCCCACTTGACCTGTTCAAATTGCAAGAATGGTAACTAAAAGCTAACTGTTTTTTTTTTTAAATAGTTCGTATATATGATATTTGACATAAATTTTGACTTCAAATAATAGTTATACGCTTGAAAGCTTTTCTATGTTACGAATTAGAAAAAAAATATTTCATCAAGCAATCTTTTGGTTTCTGGCCTAAAAGGGTGAAATGAAACAGAGGCTATAACAATGAATAAGAGGCTACTGATCATTGTGTTGTGTTAATTATGATGTTATTAATTTGCTGATGTAAGCACATATTTAGGCCATGTTAGTAATATGTTTGTTAACTTGATGGGACCGTAACTATTGGCAACTCCTAAAGAATAAACTAACCAAAAGTCCTTAGAAACAATGTCCTAAGAAGGTCTAGTGTTCACGAGATAGAATCAAGTTCGAGAGAAAAATACCACTAATAAGATGATAAAAAGATTTGTACGTGAATGATAATTCAGCCTTTGAAGAAATTTTAAATGGTGATGAAAAAATTATGATATGAAATTCATATGTTTTACATTTTACAATTGAAGTTCTTATGATTGACCAAGAATCTTTAGAATGGAACTGTGCTAACATTCAAAAGGACATATGTGGAACGACAAAACACATAAAGGTATCTTTCTGTGTATGCTATAGTGATATTGCTGATGTCTGCCTGCATGGAAATGCTTAATATTTTTTGTGTGATTTACAACTTTGCAAAGAAGACATGTTAGGTAAGAAAAGGAACAAATTTTCAACAGCGATTGTGACGTCACCCGCCCTCCCTCATTCAACACTCCACCTTCTTCCTTTTCTAAACGTTGAACATCAAAATGTTGACAATAGAGATTGATGTTTATGCTTTAGGATGACTCTTTCCTTGCTCATGAAACGAGAAAAATTCCAACTGTTCGATCTTCTGGCAAGACTGACTTGGTTTGTTTCATCATTCTTATTTTCATGCTGTTTTGTAAATATTTTCTTTGTTCATTGCATTCATATTTTGAATTTGTTTGCTTATGTTGATGAAAAAAAAACCCTGTCTAATTAAAAAATAGTGCGGTTGTAAGTTGCAATGATATGAAGAGATTTCAAATTCTAGTTGCTATTCGCTTTTATTTTGTTCTTTTCATGGCATGGGACCTTATGTTGAGGATCAACCAGATTTCTCAAAGTATGAAGTGGATTGATAAATGTTCCCATCTTTTAGAATAATGTTCACATACACAAGAATACTGTTTATATCTTTTAGAATATAGAAATTAAAAAAAAAAATCAAATAATTGCAAAGGGTTCAACTGATAGATCCTAACCATTTACATCCACTGGATCGACTGATAATCTGGTAAGTTTGGATTTAACTTCTTACTTTTTTCCAATTTTATTATTGTCACACCTGAAGACACTTGTATTTAGTGAACTAAGTTGTTTGGCTGGTGCACAACCTCTCCGCTATGTTCACTAAGTTCAGTGCAGGTCTATTCATGTGTTAGAAGTACTAGACTATCGGCTTACAAACATCTCTTGCAACAGTATATATACGTCACATATGTGTGTCAACTTCGTCCCCGGTACTCAACCTGCTAAACCAATGGGCTTTATACTGGCGTATAGGGGTCCAAGGATGCAAAGAATACGTTTATTTGGATCACGATTTCCTTTTTCTCACCATACACACAGGTTCTAGGAAAAATATGACTGATACCAATAATGCTTGAGACCAAAATTATTTTCCCGCTATGAAACATCTATTAATTATTTGTTCTTTATATTTAATTTATTTTGGAGAAAACACATATAAAACTGCCAAAAGCTCACACTTTCTGCTATAAGTAAAATAAAATGTAATGTTTCTTCTCCACCATATTTTATAGGGTTATTTGTTTTTATCTCGGACAAATAAAGAAATAAAAAAATTGTAAGAAAGAGGGAGAAGGATATGAGAAGGAATTAGAACAACGATTATGTTTTCATTTGTAACTGATGATGACGTAAGCCGAAAAGCTTTTTACTTTTAAACAAAATTGTTGTTTTTAAACATAATCAAATATGGCGAATGTTTTTAACAAACAACGATTGGTATTTCCCTGTGAATCAAACTTCGCTTTTTTTAAAAAGTCTCAGACGAACACTCAAGTAGAGAAACAATACACAGCATGCTCTTTTAAGTAAAATAAAATTTGCGTTTTATTAAAGCCTGTTTAGCTATAATGTGAACCCCCAGTAAGGAAAAGCAAGCAAGGAAAAGAATAAAGATTCTTTAATGAATATTGTTAACAGTTTATGTGACACTCATCAAAACTTCATGGTGAAAACCTTGTAAAATTTGTTTGGTTGATGGAGCATGATATATGTCATGTCTTGTTCTTCCAAATGTTTCCTGCGAAACGTTTCATGAACTTTTAAGCTTACTTTTTAGACCTTGTTTACACTGCACTTATTCACACCTATTGCAGTCTTATATAAAGAACACCCTCTCATTTCCGACTTGTGATGACGAAGGAAGATCATGTATTCTCTTCTTATGAAAAATACTGTCCCGACAAACAAATTTCTTCAACCATGACCATGTTGTCTGAAAATAGTTTTACCTAGGTTATTGTGTGTATTAACGTGGTCACACTCGTACTGCAATGGCTCTGAAAGTGAAACTGTAAGCACAGATGTGTTCGTGTGTTACTGTACAAATAATGTTTCATACCACCAACACAAGGTTTTGAAATGAATTGTATTCCATTTTTTTTTTTTTTTTTTGATAATTAAATGCTTCCGATACTGCAAGGGATTAAAATAACAGGAAATCAAGACTCCATAATTTTAATTTCCGATCTGATTTCGATTTTCCATGGCCATAATCGATTTAAAAAATATTTCTTTATAACGATTATTAGTGTAAAAATCTTTTTAATGCTGTATATCGCAGTAAGTAATTGATATTTAACATCAAAAAAGATAACTTCGCGTTATGCTTTCTTAAGTCGAAATCACTACGGAGGAGTACATTTCTATAGAAGTATATACACGATTTCGATGAAAATGCTCTTTGTTGCAGTGACTTTTTAAATCATCTTGACATTTACTCAGTTTTTAATCTTCAAGATTTCTTCCAGATAGAAGGATTTGAATAACAGAGACATTCAATAAGAAGAACACTGTAAAAGTTCGAATGGTCGAGTAAAATTCGAGTAAGCAGGATTTAATATCTCGAAAGACCTTTTTGGAATTTTCTCCAAAAAATTTTGATGTTTTTCAGATCTTTTCTACCTAGCCTCGTTTCAAAGAGATCACTATTTAAGAACGAAATGGGACAGGATACTTGGCGAAAATATATATTTATAAAAGTTAAACTGAAGTTCGTAGGGATTGAAGATCTCGGTTATTTATCGGCTGTTGAGCAAACATCTATAAAGTTACTTTGAACTATTCTTGTAGAACCTTCCTTAGGTCTTTAAAGACAAAATCTTCTTAGGAATTTGATAAGGAAGAATTTATGTTGTCTTCAAACATTTTGGTGTAGTGTTTACACCAGATGTTCATCGATGTATATTTCATATATACATATGTTATACACATATACATATATTTCATCCAGTGTGAAGCCTGTTTTACAGCAGAACTGTGTGTAATTGAGTCCAGCGGAATCTTTTCAAAGTTTGTAAATGGGAGCAACCTCTTCAGGACTGCTGAAGATTATTTATTTCGCTAGTATAGAGAAGTATTGGTATCGTCGTTCTATGTATCTCTGTGACATTTTGGACGATCTCACTAAAATAAATAATTGCATATAAAAGCACACACCTTAGCAATGAAATCTTTTGTTGACTTTCAGGCTGACTAACAGACTAAATTTGGACTAAATTATGAAAGTTCTCCAATTTTCAAAAAAAATTTGCACAAAGCACAAGTGAATGGTGCTGATTTCGAATTTGACCGTCACTTTGTCAAATTTGGCCAAAATTGGGCAATTCGGGCCAAATTTGGACCAAATTATGAAAGTTCTCCAATTTTCATAAAAATTTGCACAAAGCACAATTGAAAGGTGCTGATTTCGAATTTGACAGTTATTTTGTCAAATTTGGCCAAAATTAGGCAATTTGGCGATGCTGTAGCTATTTTGAGAATGTTTTATAGAATAGATTTGTGTAATTGTGACACCATCCTGAAGACTTTAGACCAAATTTGAGATGAATAAGTTTTGATCTATTTGTTTTGTATAATTGCGAGTTGAAATTCTGCTACCGTTATCAACTATTATATCTCACAGTTCTATGAACAGTATCTATTTGTTAGAATTGTAAGAATGCAATATAGCGAAATTTTCGACTTTCAAGTCGTCTTGTTCAATTTGATTTGAGTGGGTCTTTATACGGGTCAATGAGATTCGTGCATGCATTCTCAAAAAAAGATTTTTATCCGGTCCGATAGTTGCCCCCGCAGCGAGCGTAAGCGAGCGAGGAGGCATAGTAGTTTCACGAGATAGGCGAATGTCAGTTTCCGATTTTGTTCATCATCATCATCATCATCTTTATCCTCCAACTTCGTGTTGACGTTACACGGTGGTATACAATTATTAGCTGACTTTGCTTTTTTTCCGTTTCAAAGCATGGTACTGTAAGTGGGAGAGACAGAATGTTTTTTCGTATCTCTTTCCTAATTTATTATTGTATTATACTATGTTATTTAGGAAGATCGTATGCTAAAATTGCTTGGACATTTTTCGTGTTACTTTTGTGTTGTTTTAGTGAAGTGAACGACAAGAATTTTGAAGCACAGCTTGAAATCTGAAATTTTGCCAACCATACATTTTATTTTTATATGTTTTAGCTCTAAATATTTCATTCAATAAACTTTGTTCAACGCACTAATTTTTGGCAAAGATTTTAATTGGATTTCTGTGTATGCAAGAAAGCTATATTACAAATTGTCTTTCTTCGTGTTTTTCTATTTTAACTGTCCTCCTCGCGCCAAACCTAATCATACTAGGGCCGTTTGTAGAAAATAGTTTGGTTCCCGTTATCGTTACCTTGAAAAATTGAGTTGGTCGGTCGGTCGGGAAAAATTTTGTTTCTGTATTTTTCCATAAAAAAAGTTATATTATATATGTCTATTTGGCAGCAATCATTCTAAAAAACGCTCGTTCTGGGATTTCAGGAACAGAATTGCTCACAATATAAGCAAATGAGATGAATAGTAGTGAAGTTTAGTGAAGATTTCTTTCATGCACTCTTATCCGCCATTTTGAAAAAGCGCGATTTAAAGAAAATCGGGTCATAAATTCGGGAAATTATCCCGAATCCGCTTTACATTTACGCGTTCACTGCACACAAAAGAAAAATGGGTGTCCGACTGTCCGACTCTCAAAGTAAGACATTTTTTAGGGTCGGTCGGATAACGGGAGCCAGACATTTTCTTACGAACGGCCTAGTGTGTGATCATGATCAGTAAAAGCTTTTTACATTTTCTTGTTGTTTTTTTATAAGCATTGGCTACTTTTTGTTTTGAATCAAAGTTTAAAACGCAGATTTCTAATGGATTTTTTGCTTTGATTTTTTTTTTAAAAAGTTTGTTTTTTTTCTTTTGGCTCTTACAGAATTTCTTTAACAAATCTTGTTTTGATTATAAAATACGTATCCATGGTTTCAGTTCACACATTTCTTTTGTTTGTAGCAAATACTTTCTGATATTACTTGTTAAGCCTTTATTACACTTTTTGAAAGGTATATTAGCATCAATAAAAAAAAGTTATCCTAAAGAAAGTTTAACTCAATTACAACGTAAGTGAAAAACCGTGAAGACCATCCGTCAAGGAGTTTTCAAATCTGATCTCCCATTTCGAAATGATCATGCTCACAATTCTTCTTGTTTTTATTGTGTTTAGTTTATACAATGTTAACAAAAGTTTAAATGTATATATTTGTTTCTGTGTAAAGATTTGCAAAAACATTCATCTGAATTTTTTTGAGTTTTCGGACAAAAATTTGTTTTTGTTTCCGTTGTATAGCTTGCAATGTATAGCTTGCTGTGTGTACACATTGGAATGCTTGAGCGCGGGGGCATTTTTTAGCTAAAGCTACATGCTAGTTTAAATTTGAATGTACTAGTAAATTTGTGACCTTCCTCTACATTTGTTTTTCGACACCTCAGTTGCTTTCACTATCTTGCCACACCCAATCTCGTACCCAGGGTTATTTGAGGTTGTCCCACAGAATGAGACTAGTAATCCAGGTTCTGTAAAGGAGATTTCTGTGTTATGACATCATTATATCATTACGTAACAAAATCTTTATATTATATCATATGATGTTAAAAAATGCTCTGTCATCATATTTCCACTGTATCATTTCTTCTTCTTTTACTCTGATAATTAAAAAATGCAGTGGCGCAGAAATCAAATTTGCAGTTGACTCAACCTCGTAAAAGGCAAGAAACCCTGGGTACCAGGTTGCAGTCGACTGTAAAATACAGTCTCTAGATTGTTGAAGCATCAAGGCTTTGTTACTATGGCAAACTTGAAAACGTTTCTTAAAATCTAGTCCGTCAGTTGACAACATATGGCTGAGGTTGGTAGGTGTGGAAAGAACTTTATTTATGATTCGTCATGAAGTAGTTTGTAGCCATGTACACCTTGCATGAAATTATTCAATATTAACTTCTCTGAAACAACGAAATAATTAAGGATTTTTAATGAATATTACGAACAGTTTTCGTGACACTTTGAGCTCATCGAAACTTCATGGGAAAAACCTTGTAAAATTTATCTTTCTTATAAATTTTTTTATGGTGGCACTTGTTGAAAAGGGGCGTCGATTTGAAAGTTTCAAAATCAAGAAGTCTTTCAGGTGAAATGTTCTTAAATAGAGCTTGATGCATGCCATGGGCGTTTATAGGGGTGCGGGCGTTTAAAATTACATACAGTACGTACATTTTCCTTCTTGAGGTATACTAAACAAAAATCGCCAGAAGATACCAGAGCATCATTGTTACCGTTGTGAATGAATGAAAATGCTAAATGAGTTTGCGCATAATATAATGTAACCTTGATGGCAGGCATAGTAAACCTTGATGTAGGTGTAGTAAACCTCTTTTCACATATTCAATTCATATTCTATATTTATATTAGAGCTTTATGTTCAAACTTCCGGTATAAGCGGAAAAGATTTCTATTTCAGATAGCCCACACCGACAGCTAACCGTTACAATACTGGAGTAAAAAAACCATAATGGTTCGGCTTAATTCGTACTTCAACATACTTCAATATTTTTTATCTAATACATATATCTAATATTTATATTTTTATCTAATATTTCCTCTTCTCTCCATTACCACATCAAGTACTCTGTGCTACAGTAATTTCTTTGACAGATTCATTGAGACAGCTTTTTACTATGACGTAATATGGAGTCTCTGTTTCGAAACAACTGATTTGGTTGGACGCTTATCGTTTCAACTGATTTGATTGGACGTTTATCGTTTCACGATATTTTGAGTTATAAATATTTTGAATTATAAATTCCCCAATATTTGAAAATACTCCGACGACAAGCACCAGCTTATTTTCTCAGTTGTACTTATGTTAATACATAAATCAATAAAAACACTTTTTGTTTATGTATGATGTGTCACTTAAATTTTCTTCTTAAAGAAAGTTGAATATACATTCAGCTTCAGTATATTGTCTAAGGTTGTCATAGTAACAAATAGACAGTCATTTTGAATATTTAAAGATCTTTTTAAACGATTTAGATAACGAAGAATCCAGTGTTCTTCCTTCTGATATCGATTCGAAACATATCGAGTTGAGTTTTCTCTC
Source organism: Turritopsis dohrnii (assembly GCA_027922465.2). Lineage (NCBI taxonomy): Eukaryota > Metazoa > Cnidaria > Hydrozoa > Anthoathecata > Oceaniidae > Turritopsis > Turritopsis dohrnii. The sequence continues at coordinate 219,293 of BQMF02000258.1, read as the reverse complement.
TTGCTTATATAATATATCATTTTTACTTTTTTAATCCATACGTTCCTTTGTCATGTAATAATAATCTAAAAATATAGTCACCTATGAGTCAAGCGAGTCAAAAATATAAGTTAAACATAAAAGATGGTACCTGAGGTGCGATTGTATATTGTTTATCAAAAATTTGTCAAAATAAGGTAATGCTCATTTCAAATCTTGTCATTCAGAAATTTCTTTTATATTGTCCTTATTTGGCGCATCACTAAAGTGCGTGTTGCGGAGCATATCTTGGCGCCAACTGTACTGGCACTTATATTTATATATAAAAATATTGAAACGTGACATAAAGGAAAAATCTAAAAGTGATTTTACAAATTTTATTTGAGTAAAACACATCCTGTCCATCAAACCAACATCCGTGGAAATTTTTGTCAGTATAATTGAACTTCAACACGATGTTTTTTCAATAGGGATTTTGTTATAACCAACCGTAAGGCACGATTCTTATCTTATCACATGTTTATGCCAGTAGGGTGGGAGAATCAAATAAGAATGGATCAATGCACGATTAGAGTTGACTTATCAGTCGATAAATGTAAACATGACATTCTGTTTTGATGAGAAGCAGTTTGCACGTTGATAGATAAGATCTTAACAGTTGCCTAGGTAACGCTGTTCGTTTTATCGCACCAAGACGATTTTATTATCTCCTTTTCAAGCGTGTGACGTGCTGTCTCTGCGATAAGTGATACTGATGATACCATGGGATTAGATTAGAATATCCCTTGTTTGACACAACATAGGGATTTGAAAAAATGAACTTTTCAGTAATTGAGAGTTTGATTAACATTATACAAGAAGAAAACATTATTTTTTTGTGTGTTCATAATTTATGCGGTCGGTTCATTAACGAATTCACTGATTGTGATAATTATGACGTCACAATTTGTTTGTTTATAAATTTGAATTACATAATAACTGAGTCATTAACAGTTCTTTGATCAGAGTTCATTTGAGATGAGTTTGGGATATGATGCATTTCACGTGACTCACAAAGCCTCTTTAGTGATGCTTATAAATGCATTAATCTGTGAGACATTTCACAGGTACTTCCAAATAAAAACATGCTGGTCCATTGTCGATTAAAACACACACAATTCGAGTTGACTTTATTTACCAAACAATATGTTTATCATTAAAAAGTCCCGACATGACATAATTCAGAAATTGGTCATTATTCTATTATCTTTGAAAAAACATCGGTTGCCGAGGTAACGTAAACGCTGTAATTTTTCAAGTGATACATTCTAAATGCACCCAATTTATAAAAATTAGTTCACTGTTTACAAAAAAATGTCTCTCTCCTCCTTCAATGATAACATTGCTAGAGTAGCAATTTTGGTGTTAACAATACACGAATGTAATCATGACTAAAGAGATAGATATACTTCCTTGTTTGCACTGACTTAAAGGTATTCATAAAAAGTTGATGTAGCTATATTTAAGCCATGTAAAACTAAGTGGTCTTGTGAGGTTTTATAACGTCATCGATATAAATTATCCAATGAAATAGAGGACATAACAGGGCATCGCCAATGGCAACCAGGTTCCTAGCAATAACATTTTCAACAAAACAAATAAAACAAAAACCTCTTCTAAACCGAGTAGGTGTCACACGTTGGTCACTAAGTTGATTAAAGCCATATGTAACGGCTAATATGATTAATATACAACAACTTCGTTTCTATTCCTTTTTTATAAATAATTCAAAATTTCATTATTCTTTCCTTCACCTTAGGTATCCTGTCAAAATTATTTGGTGACGTCACACCGCCTAGTAACTCGCAGAATCGTGTTTGAATGGTCAAGACTACATTTTGATCTGATCGAGGCAAAACTACAAACAGAATCAAAAATTGTATAAAGTGCAGACCAAAAAAACAGATTGATAACATGGAAAATCAACAAAATATGACCGGAGAAGATGGCGTAAAAATATAATGTTTTTTACTTTGGTCCTTCATCATTACTGTTTTAATAGACCTAATTACGAATCAAGAAGTCAAGGAAGGAAGAACAGAGAAGGAGTAGCGATCAAAGATTAATTACCACTTTTAATGATCATCATTAGAGCAGCTCTGAAAGCTAATTAAGGAAACCCATTCAAGTTAATCATGTCAAAATCAACGGAAACGAATAAAATATTCAGCAGATGTAATATCTCTGAAGATCTGATAAGACGTTTCAGTAGAATCGATACAGCGAGACGAAGCGGTGCTTTTTCAACCAGCCCAACTGGAAAGAAAGCTGCGTTAGAACAAATCTTATTAAGTGTCCAATTAGATGATGATGTGGCAAATTTCAGTGATACAGGTGGATCGACAGTAAGTAAACTAAATAATTTGCCACTTTACGACACATACGAGTCAAGTTTTTGTTTGCCATCATCGGGATACAGATCCGATTCAGAGACGAAAAAATATCCGATCCGTACTTGCAATTCAGCAAACCATTCACCGAATCGATCGCCAGATAGTGTAAGGAGAGCAAACGTAAGACGGACACAGTCGTTAAATGCGAATACTGTTACCGACCGAATTTGGGAGATACGCGAAAGGTTAGCCAAACCAAAAAAAGGGGAAAATAAAGTTCCAGCGACATCGAATACACAGCAGCCCTTCGAATTCCGGAATAATAACTCACAAACCAAATTCAAAAAATCTTCATCAGCTATTAAACGAGCAAGTTCGTTCAACACTCATCGTGATATTGGTGGAAACGAACGATTACCGATAAAAAATAACTTAAGATCGTCCATCTCTCATATAAAACCGAGCGATATAGAAACATTACGCCAGCATTTTGGGAGTACCGTCCTGAAACAATCGAGACCACCAGAAGCTCAGAGGTTGCCTCGATCCCGTACAACATCTGAGAGTTCTGAAACCTCATTAAGATCAAAATCCTTCTCTGCTTTACAAGGGAACTGGGAGAGTCGAGATATATATAAACAAAACAACCGATATTTGAATTTACCGACTGCTAACAATCAAAAGTCATTATCTGACGTTGAAGGAAACGACATTATCAACCATCGAAAGGAACGTCGGCGATTAAAAAGAGCGAGTTTGCTTCGTAATAACGACAAATCAGACTCGGAAACCGAAGGCGAAGAAAATCAATTAACACAGGCTGCACTATTGCAATTAGAAAGGCAAACACGACTGGCGACGCGACGAAGTAACTCACTAGCACGGCGACGGGCAAGATTAGATAGTGACAGCAACGACGAAAATAACAACGAAACATCGTCAGACAAAACTTTGGACTCTGGTGTTTACGAAATAACATTAAGCCACTTGTCAGAAAACATCAGTAAGCTCTCGAAAAGATACGACAGTGACGAATTTGTTTTAGATGATTGCTTGAGCCCAAAATCTGGTTACAGTTCTGCGACAGAAAGTTTAGCTGAAAGTACGACGACATTTTATGACAGTACCGAAGAAGATATGGACAGGAAGAAGAGATCAGTTCGGAAAACCGACAAAACCAACGCCAAAGCAGCGATGTTGAACGCGACGAGATTAAAAACGTCGAAAGATAATCCGTCACAAGTTAATACGTCATCTAAAATGAAACATTCCACAGATAACACGGCATTACCAACTCATGTTTCAAAAAGTAAACAAGATGAGAAGTCGACCAATATCAAATCAGTATCACCGTCAAAAACAAACAGTCATACATCCTTTCAAAACCAATCCATGAAAGGATTAAATGAGCGAAAGATTAACGATGAAGAAACAGTCAAACAAGGAGTAGAAAAACACAGCATCAAGAATTCCACACAAACATTAAGTTCACAGACAACTCAAGACTCGAGTTCGAATACACAGAAGTTAGTGGTGAATAAGGAAGAACAAACAGCAAGTTCAAAACTTCAGAGTCGCGAAAGTATAAAAACATCTCCTCATGGACACGACAAAACAATAGATAAATCTAGAAAATCATCGACTGCTCAAAGTTTTAATAAAACTGAAAGAAAGTTAAGTAGCTCACCGAATAAAGCAATTAAATCACCAACAAAAGATTCACCTCAACGAAAAGAATCGATAAATCAACCTCAAAGAAAAGAATCTATTCATCATAGAACGTGTTGCAGTGGAGCGGAAAATATGTCAAATAATTTCTCAAACAACACAACAACAGCATCAGGATCGTCGTTGAGTGGGAGAAGAAAGACAAGTTTAGTAGGTCCAGCAAAACAGAGGGACATTGTACAACATAGGACAGCGGAGATTTGTTTGTCGACGTCTTTGAGTAAAACGACGGAAGAAGACGAAAATCGCGCTGATAATCAAGGCAAGACTAATCAAGACAAAATAGACAATACAACGATTGATGACAATTTAATCAAAAGGGACGGAGCTTCGACAGATAACAATAGTATTAACATTAATCTCGATAAAGTGTATAAAAATGGCAACTCTAATCTCAACACAACACATACACAAACTGATGAAGGAATCGAAATGGAGAAAAAAATCGGCACTAAGTTTGTTGTAAACAGAGCAAGGTCAAGTGTTGACGAAACAAATTCGAAAAATCGCTTGCTGACCCAAGGTGAATCTATCGAGTTACAAATTTCACTCGATCATCCAGCTTTTAAAAGTAAGTTGAACAGCCAAGATAAACCAATATCCAATCTCGTAGACGGGGACATACTCAAATCGAAATCTACCAATTCTTTTCCGTCGAAGCCTTTTCCTGAACGAAAATCGAACGGGCCCGCTCCATTACCCAAACCGAAGCTTGAGAAATCACCGAATTTAAGTTCAAATCATAAAGCAATTCAGTGCTTGTTGTTGACTGGTGAAACAGAACTGAGTGGGCGAGTCATAAACATCAGTGACACTTCAAAACAAATCACAATCAATGAAGGGGTACTTCAAGATTTAGGAACTGACATTTTACAAGACATTCAATTCACTTATCCGGAATACCTTTTGTCGGAAGATTTGCCCAGTACAGACAATAAGGACGAGACTGATTTTCCGGATAAATTGACGGTAACCGAAGATCCCTTTAAGCTTAAGATGGAAAACAGCCGACTTCAACAGCTCTTATTTGAGGTTGAGAAAGCGAGATCAGGAACGGTGAAAGCCCTGCTGCATGTGAACACGCTGTTGAATAAGGTACAAGGTGAAAATATAAGACTGGAAGGAGAAATGAAGGTTTGCACACAAGAGAAAGAAATGTTGTCAGAAAGTATGAAGCATCTGAAAGAAGAGCAGTCAAATGAAAAAGATAATAACCCAACGAGTGAGAACAACAAACAAAGGGTAGACAATGTGGACCGATCACTCTCCATCATTGTTGATTCCTGGAAAAAGGAGAAAAAGGAGTTACTTGCTCAACTGAATCAAACCAAAGCAAAGGAGGAGGATGCTGAGAAATCGGCGAGTAAATTGCGAGTTCAATTTAAGAAAGTGAAGGAGCAACTCGAACACTCGAACAATGCATTCACGATGACGTTGAAGAACAACTTGGAAGCCACGAAACGAATGGAAACAGAATTAAAGAATTCCTTGGACGAGAAGCAAGAGTTGTTGAAGAAATGCACAGAGGGAAATAAGTACAAACGAGAACTGGAATCGCTACAACAGGAGATGGCCGAGTTCAAAATCACTTACGAAGAGGTAAGAACTTCATGTAACACATACACATTATCCTAGTTCGTTTTCTATCGATTCGCTTGAAACGTTTTTTAAAAGATATTTCATTCTATGAGGACAACTGACGTCACAATAAACTTCACAATTTATTCTCAATAAAAAAAAGTGTGCATTTGTTTGAAAGGACTACACATCATTTTTGGCCATGAAATGTTATGATGTCATGCTAACCGGATTAACTGTCTTTTTCGATCTTATAAAACAGTGTTGTCACGTCCCATAATGCAGGAAATTACTAGGCAGTATTTCAAATCCTTCAGATGGTTTTTCCTTCTTAATTAGGTTAATACTACTTAGTTGTTTGTTAATGGGATTTTCATGATTTGATGAGTTTAAAATGAATTAACTTTTAGTCACTTAAATACAGTTATAAGACCTTCCCAAAACAACGTTCATCTTAATAAATGTGGTGTGCCCAACGAATTGATCACGTGTCATCTGTCGACCATTCAGTGGCTATGCCGGATCATCATCTCGACAGAGAAACATAGCAATATGTCATCGTATCAACTTTCCGAAACGTTTTTAAAAGTTTTAATTTATAGATGCATTGTCATTTGAAAAAATCTTTCAAAACAATTTGATATATTGTGTTGTTATGACAACCAATCAAAGCATGTCATGAAGATCAATGTTTGTTTATTATTGTAGAATAAATAATGTCGTCCTTCAAAGCAAATAATCTCATAAAAAACCGGGGGGTGGAGAGATATTACTAAGTCTTTCCGTGTTAATATCATTTCATTTTAAGTGTGTCACTTCTTTTCGATTTATTTTTATCTTCATAAATTCATTACACAAGATTGTGACGTCATTGTCTAGAGACGTGATCTCTTACCTGAAAATAAAACAATTAACATCTTCTAATATTTAGTTCTCCAGGAAATTACATACTCAGAAACACATCCGGTTAATCCGTTTTATTTTAATAATCGGAAACTTCGGGATTGTTACAGTATCGTGTCAGATACTAACTTCGACCAAACCAATACTTAATATTTTTTTCTTTATTTCTTACTTTAGCTTGAAGATGAAAAGGAACAATTGGAACAAAAAGTTCGACATCTGGAGAAGCAAGAGAAGAGACTTCGTATGGAAGAGGAAGAGCTCCACGAACAAGTTGGACATTCGCAAGAAATCATCGAAAAACTGACTGATGTTGAAGAAGAGCTGAAAGAACGGTTACAACGAGAAATCAAAGATAAAGAGTACCTCCAAGAATGCCTCGATGAGACAGGTCAAATTCTGTATCGACTGAAGAATAATGAAAAGAAATTGTTGAATGATAAAGACCTTCTGTTGGACGATTTAGAAGCAGAATTAGAGGTAAGAATATTTGAAAAACCAACCTTATGAGGTGTTGCAGCACAGTTTCTATGACAACCTCTCTTGTCAGATCCGCGGAGCGAACTGTGCTATGTTTTTTAAAAGCACAGTTTCTCGTAGCATATTGAACAACGTTTATTTCATTACTCCACATATGAATCTATAAAATGATTTTTTATTTTGAATCTGCAAAGAGAACTTATATTTTTACATCATACAATATAGTCTTTATACAAAAAATATGCGAATTTATTTGCGTAGAGTAGGCTTATTTCATCGGCTTATGCTGTGTTCGGTGTTATGATAAGGTCCGGCAAATGTTATCAAACACAGCCATGAAATAACTTTAAAAATTCTTTTTCCCTCTCTACGTATAATATGATCGTGGAAAGAATTATCTTGGTTGAGTTTTAATGTCTGGGATTGTAAAATTTTTCTGCTGCAAAATGGCATACTCAAACTTGTTCAATGAGAACATGGAGGACTTTTTAGATCTAGTAGATGTGATCATGGATGATATGAATGTATGTTCACACTTACTCACACTTTGTCAAATATAATTATGTTTCCACTGAAGTTTTTGCCGTTATTAAACTTTTAATCTGTTTTAATTCCCATATTATTCCGATTTTATTCCGATATAGGAAAAAGAAAGTCTGCAGACTACATTATCAATGACGAGAGACGAACACAAAGATTTGGTAGATAGGCTTCAAAATATGACCAGTATCCACATTAATGTCAGAGAAAGCTTACAGGTAAAGTCTCTTCTCCACCTTCAAAACATAAATGACGGAAACACACCAGAAATATAGTTAAAAAAAATAAACCTCTCTAATGTTTCACTAAACTTGAAAAACCTAACTGGATGTCCCTCTCAAATCTATTTGCAATACATTTCTTCCTCAGCGGGCAAAATTGTTGAAAAGGCACTGCGAAAGAGTGCATTTCTATGGAAATATACACACTATTTCAATAAAATTGCTCTTCGTCACAGTGACATTTTGAAGATTTTGCCCACGGCTCATCTGTCTTATAAAAACGTTTTTGGCTTGTTTAACAAGATTGAATGCTTTCAAATCATTGAATTCTAAATTACAATAAGTTGTGTCCTCTGAGTCGAATTACACAGCGACCTGTGTCACCTCAACTAATCAACGGTTCATTTTGGAGAGCTGCTTTCTTCAAAAGCCAGTCTTCTATAATAACAATCTTTCTATTATAACATATTAATTTTTCATAAAAATATATAAAAAACATCAAATTAAAACTTGTAGCAACTTGTTTCCTCTCTGCTAATATGTTAGCCTCATGACGTCATCAAGGAAGATAATTTCATTTTATAGCAAGCAAACAAGAAAGAGAAGAACTATCAAGAGCAAATCGAAGCCTTAACGAAAACCAATCATATTCTGCATTACACTCTCGAAAAGGAAAAAGAAGAAAAACTCGATCTTCAAGAAATGTTTGATATTATCGAGTCAAATCATCGCAAGTTTAAAAGCGAAACTATGTTGAAGACCAGAGATCTGGAAACTAAAATCGAAGAGTTGATGGGGGAGAATTATAAATTATTAGAGCTGAAGAATGATTTGGTTAAAAAATGTGACGAGTTAACGGTAAGTACTTCCTTTCTAAAAAGCAAATTTGTTCAAAAGCCACTGCGAAGGAGTGCTTTTTTATAGAAATATACACACTTTCAATAAAAATGCTCTTCATCGCAGTGACTTTTGAGCATGAACATGACGTGACAACTGACAACTTGATCGGTCGAATAACACGAACTTCACCTTTTCCGCAGGTGAACTTAGAGCAAGAAAAGGAAGATAACGAAGCGATTCGAAAAAAATTATCGAGGACGGAGCAACTGAAAGAATCGGTTGAAAAAGAACTCGATGTATTACGCAACGACGGTGAAGAAACCACTCGAAGTATGGCTGGTTTATCGAGATATCAACAAGAATTAGAATTAGACTTGAAAAGTGAAAAACAGAAATGTGAAAAATTGACGTGTACGTTGGAAGAGACGGAGGAGATGCTCGAAAAAGTTACGAAGGAGTTGAACGAAGTGAAGGTAAAACTTGATGAGTACCAAGGTGATTACGAAGAGATGCAAAGTAAACTAAAAGAACGGCACCGAAAGATTCGTGATATGGAAAGCAACACGGAAGAACTTATCGAGCAAAGAGATAAATACCATAACCGTATGACGTATTACGAATCCGAAACAAAACAACTCCGAAAGAAAGTAAACGAGCAAACGGAAGAAATCGGAACCTTGAAAATCGATTTTCAACGATGCGCACGAGAGCGCGATACGAATAAACGAAATTGCGACATGGCTATCCGCGATTTTGACGAGCACAAAGAAAAATGCACAGCGACGTTACGAAAACTCAAAGAAGAAATAGTTGACCTCGGTGACAAGATAGCAGAGAAAGACCGACTGTCGTTGAAACAGAAAGAAAATTATAAAGGACAAATCGATAACGCCAAATCCGATCTCGAGTTCTTACGAAATTTACTCGATGGAAACGTACAAAAACGCGGGATTAACAAGCTAGCCACATCTGATATACTAAACGAAAGTGACATTGCCAAATACGACGTTGATTTCTTACGTAAATCTCATGACAAGTTCCGCGACGAATTCCAAAGTCACGTCGAAAAACTCGAAGGGATGTTAAAAGAATCCAAAGAATCGACCGACACCGTGACTGTCGTACAAAGTCCGATGTCGAAAATTAAGCTGGAAGAACTAAAATCATTTCGAAATGAAGTCTTCGACCTCCATGATGAGATCTCAACTTTAAAAACCAAATTTTCAAGTCTTTCTGCCGACGTAACTAGCTTCAAATTCGACCAATCAAAAGGTAATAAAACTGATGAGGAGTTACAAAAAAGTTTGGCTTCGATGGATTTAGAGTTATCCAGGCTAAGCGAATTGCTGACAAAGATCGAATGTCGTCATAAGGCCGTGATGAGCAGAAACGCAATTTTGTTACAAAAAACATTGACGGAGGACGATCTTACTGCAAAAGATCTCGTTAAGAAATTTCAAGTTGTATCTTTAGAAAGTGAGAACAGGCAACTGAGAACATTATTAGGAATTTTAAAGAAAAGATATGACTTTAATGAGCAGGAGGTAGCCGAAGAGTTGCAAAAGACCAACCAGACACTCTCCTTGACCAACGGCACAAATGGTGACTTGTCGGATTCTTCTGAGCAAAACATCTCTTCACCGCCGTCATTACCACGCAAGAGTATGTCACCACGTACTGATAGTAATCTGCGATACCCTGGAAGTCCTGCACGTCAATCATCCCGCAGATCAAAAAACCACAGCTCGTTGAATGACACATCGGCCGACGGTTCTCCTCCGCCGCCAAGAAAGTACAATCGAGATTTTCATTTACGGAGTTCAGGCGTTTCCTCATATAGTTCCGACGAAGATGAAGATGACTACTCTCCACCACGGGGGTTGCCAAAGCGATATAGCACTGCTCCGACGAGATCGAGAAGACCAAGAACTTAAAACTCATATGGAGGAAGGTGAGATAGCAGAAACATGTTGGCCGATCATGATTCCTTCTCGTTAATCCATGGACGAATTTACTATGGATCTTTTTAACAGTTTCTTTTTCATTTCCATCGTTAATTTAATTCCACATTCATGTAAATAGTGTTAACTTTTCCCTTCGCCTTCAAACATAGTTGGAAAAACAGTATACCATTTTGCTGTTGGCCTTTTTTTTTATCAAATCACATTACGAATGCACTTTTTTGTTTGTATTGAAAGAGGAGGTTTAAAGTCATTGTAGTAGTAACACATGATAGGTCACGTGTCACATGAAGAAGCCAATCGGTTTGCTTCTTTTATTTGTGTATTTAACTTTTTATAAAAAGAATTTATCTTTTAGTTTTTTTTAAATCCAAAATGTCTATGTAGAGAATACGTTGTTGTATTACAAACAGAAATTTCAAACTAATTCTTTCTATTGTTCACTTCCGATTCGACAGTACCGTCAATCCGACACGACAATTTCGTCGTGCATCACCCGTCTGTCGTTTGTTTCCTCTATGGTTTGCAGGAGTTCCCCGATTTCACTCCATTATTGCGCGATTTCATTACACAATTCCCATATACACCTCTGGACATCATCAAGTGATTCCGAAGAAAAACATGGTCACCATATTGGTTGGCAGGTCTCACTCCCCCAGTTTAGGCTCTAAGTGGGAATTTCCGCAAATGAATTTTAAGCATAGTATCAACCTCGAGATCTCATGCAGAGTTTGAATATAATATCGGTTTCTGTAAATTAATTCTTTGTAGCCAAGATATAATAGTAACGTTTATGACGTTTAGGGGCTAGGGACTAGGGTTTTCATTATTGCAGTAGGTAGATTGTATCTTTTACAAAGCAACCTCGTACTCAGGTTCTTTTTATTGCAAACTTTAACGGATTGTTTGGTATGCCGATGTTGACATAAGAAGGAAAATGTTTGCGCAATATATGTTTGTGAAGAAAATTGATAGCATTTAAGTGTAAATTCTTGTCATATTTTTGCAACAAGCAAAATTCTTTCCGTTCCTCACAATCCCGAGTTGTTTATACGCTTGATACACTGTCAAACAGAAAAACAATTCCTTAAACTTACAAATCCTCTAGAACTTACTTCATGCATGATCGTTCTTGAACTAACACACACTTAGTCTTTTTATAAAAGATTTAAATCTCGATTTCAGCACTCGTATCAACCAAAGGTGTTCAACATCATTCCTATACGTAGCAGAAATTTACAAGTAACTTGAAGTTTTGAGTGCTTGTGGGCTTCCATCCGTAATGGTTGGCTATTCTTCCCGCCGACTTGCAACTAGTAGATGACTTACCGCCAGAGATACGTATAGCATTGCTCTAACTTGCCCGAAGGCCAGTGCGCAGTCAGTCGATGGCTCCTTATGGGCTGATACGCTGCTTTTAAAGCGCATCGGAGTGGCGTATTGAGATACGACATGACTGGATTCGAACATGGGTCGCAGTGGTCGCACTACACAAATTTACCGCAGGAGATGGTGAAATTATATTTTACGGTCGAAATAGTAAAAATGTTTATTTGGTAATCTGCGGGTACACTGACAAGTCTGCAATAAATCGAAGACTTCGTTTCGTAAATGAAATGAAAACAGAAAAAGTTAAAATCGCTTCAGACAGGAACAACAGAAACGAACAAAATAATTAACGAAAGAACCAATCTTTCCCAACATTCGTCCACTCCCCTCTGTCCCTAGTAAAAAACCACCACCACCAACAAAAAAACACAATGAAAGTTCTAAGACTCATTTAAAGTCCCTAGTTTGGCCACGGAAGCTGCACTGACGTCACTGAAGAAAATCGGTCATAACAAGACAACGTCCGCAGACACCAATGCCGATCTCAAGCGGAGAGCTGTAATGAGTGACTCGATCAACACTATTAAAGTTGTTGGAATGACTCGATCAATGATAAAGAGAGACAAGAACTATAATTATGAAATGAGTTTCTTAACCTACATTTCCGCATCATATTCAAGAGTCGTGTCTTCAAATACAGTAGCTCATCTTCTCTGATGAAACATCTCAGAGATAAACTGCTTTAGATGCAGAAACTTTCGCGAACAGAAATTAGTGAATGACCAAAGTTGAATTAAAATTCGGAGAGAAATTTCACAACGTCAAAGCAATTTTTACGGTTTTTTTGGGCAAAATTTTGAGAATTACATATATAGATTTGTAGGTCATTTACCTGAGGAAAGATCTCGTATTGCCAGATGTTTTCTTCATCGTAGAAACCTCCAAGCATTATAGGCGTTCACCTTTGGTGCAAGGCGTTGGTGTAAGGCGTTCACCTTTGGTGCAAGGCGGAATAAAACTGTCTTGTTAAATAAACAGCGGTCACTTTGAAAAACACTGAGATTGCGGAAAAGTATTTTAAGCTTGATAAAGGAAAATTTAAGGTACCAAAGAACGAAGAAATACTGGGATGCTTTGTGACTAACATCCATGCTGATACTGATTTTGTTGCTATGACAACAACAAATTCGAGAATACGTAAAAATAAAAAAGTCATTGAAAAGAAAGCTGAATAAAAGGATATTAGGACTATCTTTAGGTCTGTAAATCAAAAGTAAAATCTCGCAACGATGCTATTTAAATTAAGCATTTTTTGTCACTTAGAACGGTGTTAGAAAATGCATTTAAAAAAAGTATCGTTAAAAAAGTTTTGAATTTTTATGCGAACATAAACTTTCGCGATTCAGTCAAATTGAAAGTTTTCGCGAAAGCTTCTGCACCTAAAGTCTTCGTTCTTTATGCACAGGTTTTCATTCGTCTCCAATCGCACTTTTCCACGATAAACACATGAATAACATCCGAAAGATTAATTATCGGTATATTCTCATCTTGTGAGCGAATTTAGAAATCGATAAAATTTACAAAAAGTCATAATACAATTACGGTGTGGGTGATATAAAAAAAAATAAAGAAAAAAAAATAAAGAAAACAAGCCATCTTATTGTTACTACAACAAAAGTTTTGAGGAAGGCGAATTAAGAATTGAACTAGGAATAGAGAACTGGTGACCAGATGATAACAGTAAAGAGTCTGGTGCCGACTCAATTCTTTTGAGGTGCTAGATGTCATTAAAAATGATTTTATTTTTCAATAATGAAGAGTATTTCGCGGGATTCTTTCCACATGAATGTTTGTTGTTCTGCATAATAACTCCTCGCCACCAGTTTCGCCTTCTCATAGCCTTTCGTGTTTTAAACGATAAACTCGGATAAATGTGTGCTGTTCTTGTTAAGAAATGCAAACGTCACGCATTGTCAGCAATTCGTTACAGTCCACACGTCAGAAATTCGAAACAAACTTGACACACACGCACAGGTTTGACAAGCTCATATTTTAAAATCGGCATCTGTTGGGTGGAACATTTTGAACATAACAAACGCCCGCAATGGCGGCTAAAAAAATGTAACAAAATAAATAACAATAAATAAATAAATAAGAAACCAGTCATTAGATCTAATCCGTTGTTATAACAACGAAAGAAAAACAAACATACCAATGATGTTTCCTATTGGTCACATTGAAGTTTTTACCACACTCGTGACAATTCGGGCCGTCAGACCAAGCTGGTTCAGCGTTTAGAAGGTCTGGATGTAAACAACACATCAAATAAGCTATGACGTCATCACTCAAAAAAGAAGATTTCAATTCAACTTACCAAGCAATTTAAACAACAATTTCTTCGTTGCAACAGGGGCATTGAACACGGAAATGCCTTGCTTATTCATAGTCCCCAATCTAGCACCAGCTCTTAATAAAGCACAGCATAAACCGACAGCACCATTTGAATAAGCAAGAAAAATAGCTGAAAAAAGCAAAAGCAAACATGACATTAACAACCTCAAAAAACCATCCGAATGATTTTTGTGGAGGAGAGTAAAAATTGGCAAACGCAGCCTAAACGCCGTGTCAGAATTTACGAGAATATATTATCTATGTCTTCACGAGAGATAAATGAGGGATAAATACCTCACGAGAGATAAATGAGGGATAATTACCTCTCAAAACCTTCAATCATTGCAAGTACTAGGTGACAACCAAGCGTTTTTAAGACTCCTTACACGATGTCATTTGAATTGAAAAACAAATGCGCATCACTAATGTTCACCAGGCCACTGTGAAGTTTTGTAAGCAAAAGATACACGCATGACGTCATTGCATTCATCTACCCTCCATCACAACATTCGCGCTAGCTACACCACTTACTAGATATGGGTAAGAGTGGAGGAGAATAACCAACAAAACAGACCTGTATTTTCACCAGTATCCAGCGCATCAAACGGGTAGTTCGGCATAGTTTGGCGAAACAATTCGAATATAGCCGCTGCATTTTCGCGGCTGTGTGACGCAAGCACGTGCAAAGGGTTTTGACCTCTAAACAAAGAACAAGAGAATCGCAAGATTTTTGAAAATAATTTCCCGAGCATATCATAATACTCAAAACGTTTTAGAGGAACACACCTTCCATTGTAAGCCTCCGCGTTTATGTTCGATTCAGTGAGCAACACTCTTACGGCCGCCATATTGCCATACTGGCATGCCAAATGGAGCGCTAAAAATAACATAAAAATCTCTATTATAGGAAGAAGCATCAAAGTGCTAAATATCTAGATCACTTCATCAACATAACAACGTAACAAAGATACCATTATTAAGATTGCTGTCCACAAGGTCAGGGTTTGCATTATTTTGCAATAGGACTTCAAGTATTGCTGATTTGTCTTCCATGGCGGCGATGTGTAAAGCGCTCTGACGGTTTTTGTCCATCGCGTTGATATCTGAACCAGCAAGAATCTAATCGAGACAAAGCAACAGAGACATGAGACAAAATAGTTTGTTGAAGCAAGACACTTCTTAAAGTATAGTTACGGTATAGTTCGTTTCAAAATATTTCGAGCTTACCAAATGCCTGACAATAATTTCGTTTCCAGTTGGCACAGCAAGATGTAATGGAGTCCTATGCGATCCATCTTGTATACGGGAATTGACATTTACTTCGATACTAATTAAGAACAGCACGCTATCGACGTCGTTATTGGAGACAGCTACGTGGAGATAATTTCTTCCTTTGTTGTCAAACTAGAAATAGCAAAAAGAGGTTCATCGAGACAATCATTAACGCAAAAAACCATTTTGAAACCATAAGAATTTCAAAGTTGAGCAGCGAAATAAATCTTCTCAGAGAAACAAACCTGTTCTGCAGCCAATGGTTCCCTTGCTAAAATGGCAGCCGAAGCTTCGTTGTCACGACAACTCATCGCAACAACAAAAGGTGTTTGACCGAGACGATCTTTTAAAGCGAAATTAACTTCGGGATGACTTAACAGAATATGAGTGATAATGGGGTTTTTAGTGGTGATAGCAATATGGATGGGCGAACGTCCCTCGGAATCCTACAAGGAAGTATTAACATGAGTTTAGTCATTCAAAGTGTGACCACTGATAAAGTAAATTCATATCTGAGACAATGGAATTCAGTGACCCAGCCGGCACATTTGTTAAAAAATCTTTTTGACGATTTTGCCCAATGCGAAAAAACGTCTTTTTTCACAGGCTTACCTGAGCGTTGACGTCAGCATTGTGTTCAACCAAACACTGCACCACTTTATCTTGACCTTGTGCACATGAAAGGTGGAGAGGAGTGGAGCCATCCCAAGCTTCGCTGCTACTCCTTTCTCCTCCACTAGGTTTTCTGGCACTGAAAGAAAAAGTTACAAACAAACATAACATATAATTCATTAGAAAGACGAGTTCAAGCTATTAGTAGTCATAAAGTCGAACAGATCTCAAAACAGTGTCATGAACAAAAACCTCTCCTTTGATTGAATCAATGAGGTATGATCTCGTTATCCCAGGCCAAAACAACAAATGTTTCACATATAATTAGCCAAGATAGCAAGTCGTTAAATGGGTTGCACAACGAAGGAATAATAACAAGAATAACCTGTTGACATCTGCGCCATTTTTAATAAGGAAGCATGCGGTATCTTCATCCTGTTCATGAATAGCTCGATGTAACAAGTTCCACGAACAATTATTTATTCCAGCATTCCATGCTGTAGTATCTGCGCCATGCTTCACCTGAAATTTCAAGCCTCCTTCATAATTGGAAATAAACAGTCAATCGAGAAAAGAATTTTGAAGAGATACGCACGAGTGTTTCAGCTATGTCCAACTGTTTACTCTTCAACGCAATCCACAGAGGCGTGCTCCCTAACGTGTCTGCGCCATTTACATCAACGCCACGCTTGCATAACGCCTCAACCACTGGCGTAAGATGGAGATGTAAGGCCATTCGCAATGGTGTCATGTCTTCGTTGTTTCTAGTTCAAAGTTACTATCAAATTACGTCATGTTTCCCAGCATGCACAGAGAAGAAACAAAACGATTGAGCAGCATACCGTTTGTTTATATCCGCTCCGCAATCAAGCAAAAATAAGCACGATTCGAAATCACGTCGAGCAATAACACGATGCAGTAACGTTTGATTTTCTTTGTTGGGAGAATTTATGTCAACATCAGAATCAATGAGAAGCTTGGCAATATCATGTTGTTTAGTGATCAATGCAATCCATACAATGGACTGGTCTTCACTGTCGACTAAGTTGAAGTCTGGTATCATTGGTATTCGACCACCAATAGCTCCACGAGATGCGTTATCTGAAGGAAAAATATTTTGATTTTAAACCTGACTAAACCTGAAAGACTAGATGATTTCCCAAAATATTGACTCCTGATGAACGAATCAAATATCTGAGCAACTCATACTGACATCTTTGTTAGGCATCTACTAAATCACTAAACACAACTCAACCATAACCATCTCCCAAACACAGTTTCTTCAATCGATTGTAAAGAATAATAATGGTCCTTGAAATCCTTAATCCTTTTGAGGCAAATTTGAGGTTACTGTGTTCAGATGAACAAGCAAGTTTTTTTCATTTTATTTATGAGGTTGGTAAGTGAATAACGTAACGATAAACTGACCTGCATGATTGATGAAACATTTGACAACATCTTTACGTTTATGTGAAACTGCCATGTGCAATGGAGTTTTTCCCCAGCAATCGTGAACAACACCTGGCAAAATACCATCTTCGATGTCTAGATCACTGATAGACATGTTATCAAAATCAAATTTCTCGACTTGTGTTGGTGAAAGGATAGCCTTGGGATCAATTCTACCATCAAACGTTGTGATGGACTGGTTAAAATTTGTAACAGATCCTAAATCAATCAAATATGTCAGACAACTTTGATGATAAGCCCTGGAGACAGAAAACAGCTGATGAAATAAAAAGGTTACCAGTTGTTTTGATTGGAATTTGGTTGCCATATGTGCTTGATGTGAGTGCCATTGCAGCTGTGCTTGCCGCCTGCATTTCGTCAAAGAATGAAGTACCACCTAAGCAAGTATTAAAAAACAAATAGATGCAAACCTTAAACATCAGTGTGTAATAGAAGTTAATAAATTTCATCAATATACATTCAAAACATTAAAATGAATAGAAACTTTCTCTGAACAGGAAGCGAACGTACCTCCTTCTATAAATGGATTCATTTCTTCATCAGAAGTGAACGGATTGTTGGCGAGATGATTCAATTCTTCATTTGAAGGGGAATCATTCATGAAAGGATTATATTCATCTTTCGTTCCATCACTCTCGTCTGCAAACGGGTTGGCAATAGTAGACGGCTTGACGTCTTCTTGAACAGATTTGTCTTTTTCTGCTTGCTGCATTTCACGAAGTTCTTTACACCGTTTCATTGCTTTCGATTTCTCCAGCATTACGATTCTATGTCTTGATTCTTTTTGCTTCTTGGAAAATTCTAATTTCCTGGCTGATGCTTGTGTCTTCAGAACTTCCGTTTCCACAGTTTGAACATTAGGATTGGCACCACTTAACAAAAAGTACAAGATGACAGCAACTTATATGACCAGATGAGTTTCTCAATATTACATGATCAGTAAAGCTCAAGCTCGCTGTGGACCCAGAGAACCAGCTTGCTGTGGACCGAGAGAACCAGACTACAAAAAGGTACTAGACCTCAACAGTGCCCTTCAGAAAAACGAATTTACCTTTTCAATAATTTATCAACTAGTAAAACTAAACCATTCTCAGAAGCGATATGGAGTGGTGACTCTCCTTTTTTGTTGACATGATTTACTTGTGCTCCGTGATCAATCAAAAATAAACCTGCAACTTCACTTTCTAATGATGCAGCCATATGTAACAAAGAATCTCCTGAAGAATATCAAGAAACTCACTCATCATATTATATTGTTTGATCTGTTGATAATAAAAACAGGATACTGTATTCCCTCTATTAAACACTGCAGTTTTATTACAAATTCCAGCTTTTCAATGTGTCATTTATTAGAGGGTGTCATTTATTAGAGGGCGTCATTTATTAGAGGGCGGCGTTTATTAGAGAGCGTCGTTTCTTACAAATGTTTGGCTATAAGTGTGGCGTCTTATAGAGGAAATACGTTTGTTACGGTATAAAAAACAAAAAACTACGCCAAATTAGAAAATGAAATTTTAAACCTACTTAGTATTAAGCTTTTGCAAGGTGAATTATACTCAGTATTAATGAATGCGAGACGAACCTGTTAAATGATTGACAGCATCAGGGCTACTTCCCTGTTTCACCAACCTTGCTGCGTAACTTGATTCGGATGCACTTCCTTGCAACGGCTCCTTACTTGATAATATTGCGAACCATAACACAACATTTCCTTCTTGATCACGAGCTTCAAGATCAATACTAGAATAAGGAATGATACTTTCTGCCATTCTCAGATAAAAAACAGGATGAAAAAAGCAATTCATGAAAATACTTTTTGTCTGCCAACAGCACCACAAATACATCATCATTATCACATGCAACTGCTCGTTGTATTGATGTTCTGAAGTAAACAATAAAAAGTAAATCAATAAATAAATAAAAAAAAACAACTACAAAAATTTCTTAGTAACATTTAACAATTACCTTCCCTCTGAATCAGCTGCATTTATATCAATACCTTTATCAAGGAGGAGCCTTGAAACGATTGCAATGCCATCACCTGTCGCCATAGCATGCTTTGGTCTACAAACAACACACAGGAATCATCATTTTAAGATTTACACCAAAATGTTTAATCAGATATTGTTAATTTTCGTCAGAGAAACCTTCTCATCCACACTCTTAGTACAATCAATATACTAACTTATATGATGCTGCAAGATGGAGTGCAGTCTCGTGTGTAGATGTTGTGACTGCTTTGACATTAGCACCATGTTCAATGAGAAACATAGCAGCAAAATCATCTCCTTCCTCGATGGCTTTATGAAGTAATGTTTTGCCTTCAGAATTTGGTGCATCAACATCACAGTTATGTTGACATAACGTTTGAGCAATACTCTGTTGACGTTCTTTTAAAGCGACTTCCAAAGGAGACAGATTAGACTGTGGCTCAATTTCATTTAACTTTCCTGGTAACTGGAAAATGACATGACATGAGATTATGTGTTTTATTCACTAAAACATTTCATGTTTATTTGATTTAGTTTGAACAGTTATATAATACACTATACATCTCACTGCTTTCACTGACATCTATTTGAAAAACATCACGTACTTATTGGGAGAGCTTATTGAAAGAAAAAGTTTCTTTGAAGTAAAAACAGTCAGGAGTAAGTCCCAATGAGTTGTTTACAAAAGTACTGACCTGCAAATTAAACTCGATAAGATACAAAAAGACAACATCTTCTCGGTGGTGTTGCACAGCCAAGTGTAATGGATAGTTGGATTTTGCTTTGAACATATCATATAGAAGAGGTGCACTCATTCCAACGAAATCTTCCGTTTTGAGGTCATCCCAGTGGTTGGCTATAATCTCTGTACAGTATTTTTTCAATGCATCTGCACCAATGTCTTCTGCTGTTTGGTAAAACCGTATACAATTGGACACTGATACAGATGACATCAGGATTCGCTCGCACCTAACATTACATAGCATTCTCTATATAATTTCAAGACAAAATTTACTGGAAACTTTAAACTCAAAGGTATATTTTATGCAAACCTTCCTCGCAAAGCTTTGAGTTTGTATTTATTGGCTGCTTTCACTAAATCCATAATAAACGCTTCGTCATTTTTAATATCTGCTTTGTCTGTGTAAATCCATCTTATGAGGGTGTTTCCAACATCGACGCTAACGTCTAATCAATAAATAGTAAGGATTTGCATGCAATGATAAAGAAAAGTGCTTGACAACATCAACATATTTAAATCAAGTGACTCCTTAATAAAAAACCAGAGCTTTTTGACTAAGTGACTGTGTCTGTGTATAGGCAGTTAAAAAATATTTCTATCACTCATTTGAGCATGGGTCGGCAATTGTATCCAGGGTGTTTACTTACTCACTACAATCAAACGGGTTGTTAAAAAGCAACATCTTCATCATTAGTATTTGAATAAAAGATCAATATAAATACCACGAACACAAAATTTACAAGAGTTACTAGTATTGTACATGCAGGCGGTTCCAAACACATGTTTGGTAGCCGAAATAAAATATCTACCTTCCAATTCGAGATCAGTGATATCAACTAGGTCTTGGTGTGACCACGAATCACCACGAGCTGCTAAGATGACTTTATGGCAGCGCACCTTTTTACCAGAATATTCTACAGTGATATCCCTGCATAAAAACAGAAAACAAACAAATAAACAACAAATGATAAATAAAGAAATCATGAAACACTACACACACTACAAGTATTTCCAAACTATTTGCTACGTTTTATAGATTTTGTTTGCTATTGAAGCAAGGGCTTACGTGTAAGTTTCTTTATCATACAAATCATTTGCAATTTTCATTAACTGTGAAACAAAGGAATCTTCATTGACATCTCCAGATGCAGCAGCTGCTAACGACAGTTTTTGTTCCAGCTCCAGATTCTTATTTTGTAGCTTGACATACTCCTGCCGTAGCAAATTTAGATGTTTCTGCAACTTTGATGCTTCTAATTCCCCTGTGGTATGAAGAGTGAGCTAAGTACAATGTGCTGGACAAGTAAGTAAATTAAACCAATCATATACTAGAATGTTCCAACTTTATGAGTAGTGATTCACCCTGTATTTGTAGTCAGGAAAATCATCGTACATTTTGAACAAACCGAAATTCTTCATTGTAATTCTACATTTTCTCATTTTAATAAAATCAAGTGACTAACCCTGACAGTTTGGATTTTAAACATGAACAACACAATTTTGTTTCGAAAAGTAAAATTGAATTTATCTTATTGAGCGTGAGATCTACATCCTCAAGGGACAACTATTTCAATAATTTTTGAAATACAAAAGTTTGGTCTGATGAGAGAGTGAGGGTGAATGGTCTATTGAAAATATACCAAATCTTGATTATTAAAGTTGGATATCTTGATTTAAAGAGAAGGGACAGCTGAAAACAGAAAATGAAGAAATCTTAATTGCAGTTAATTCTAAAACCTATCCGTCCATTGAATGATTCATTCTGTAGCTGATCTCTTCGGACAAGTTAAATGCTTCAACAGTTTGTATAGATAGCAGTTAGATATCTACTGTCACATGATCCAAAATATTTAAGAAAGGTTTTCACATACCCATTGCTATTGCAAGCCAGATCAAAGTTCTTCTGCAAAACCTAATCAATTAAAATCAAGAAAAAAGAACTTTAGAAATGTTTTAGAAATAAATAAATAAATAAAATGAGGAACTTATATCTTAGAAGCTAGCGATTAAAGCGAGAGTCATGACAAAGAAAGTGACTAAAAAAGTGACAAATAAAATTGTTTATATTAATTATGTATTAATTATTAATTACGTATTTGAAAAAAATAAAAATGTCTGCTGGGTAATAGTAAAGAAGGGAGTATAAAGTTACTACAACCGTAAGTGACACAATTTCTTTTTAAAAATGAGTAAGAATCATATAAACTTATTCACATTCAAGAAACTTTTTTTTTTATTGAAGGAAAATTTACATTCATTACATTTCCCATCGGTTCTACTACACTTTTCAAATAACGGAAGATGAAGGTAACAAATATTAAAACCTTTTGTGGTATCTTTTCTTTTAACAATATTTTCTTCCCGTAAAGTGCAATAGCAATGCATGTCGTATAATTATTCATGAAAATAAAGAGCATAGTATGCAAAAATTAATCGGGAATAAAAAGGTATCTTCCTTCATTAAGGACAGTTGAATAAGGATAGTCAAGAAGATTTTTATCGATTAAATTACATTTGGTCTTTTTCCCAAGAATCAAGCAAGCGGTAGCCTATTTTATTACAACCCAAAAAATTGGTCACCACAAAAAATGTGGATGAATGGAATGTCTGAAAGAGAGCAATGAAGAATGTATCACCATGTTGTCAAAAAAAAATTATTCTTCCCAGCCTCTCTCTGAGATTTTCATTTCAACAAAACTTCTGGATGAAAACTTTTGTAAGAACAACCATTCGACGCAAACATTTTCGAAAAAGTTAATTTCCCAGTGGGCTGTTTTCATTATTTATCATTGTCATTGTCATCCGATATTTATATTTTCTAATATCAAATGACTGCATTTTTGACCTTGTACTGCTCTACTTTGGATATCCGTGTGTCGATATAGCTGAGATTTCGTCAAAACATCAAATTCTGTCAGGAAATCAATATCTAAAATTATCTCACTTGAAGGGTTTGGATAAAAGATGAATATTACTCAAATATTGCATAATATCACTCATTTCCCCCTCTTCTATCTCGTTTTCCAAGAAGCTGTTTTTGGCCTGTTCTTTTCACATCACTTATTGGCTTCCATTAGTGATCGATAAGATTGATCAGATCTGAATAGTTGAAAATCCTTGAATAATTTATTTTATCTTGCATATAAATTTTTTTTCTTGAATCTGAATAAAAAAGTTCTTGAACGTAAATAACAATTTCTTGAACGTGAACAAAGGTTTCTTGAATGTGAATAAAAAATTTCTTGAATGTGAATATAAATATCTATCTTGAATTTGGCTACAAATGAGCAACCATATACGGCAACTTGGGAGAAAATTGTAATAGAATTCACATGCTGAATTGCACAAAGAAGCAAAAAAATGATTCAGTACAATAAATTTATATTAAGTTACACATATCAAGATCATAGATGAACTCCGCGAGCAGCCTAAACTGATAAAAGTCGCATACATTAAAAGTCATGAGACAACATTTTTCAGAAAAAACTTTGTACGTATAAAATCCTGTAAAATATATAAATTGAAGCAATATTGAGAAGTTTTCCTTGTCATTCTCAATAAAAACACACCGTCTTTCTGCAACCATTGACTTTCGTCAATCATTTATGGACTGAAACAAGATGAAGGAATACAACTAAAGGAGGATTAGCAATTGTAAGTGGGACAATTCTTCAGGGTTCACTTTTTCGGAAATGAGGAAGAATAGCTGAAATTCATGAAATATTTTATGTGAAAATATTTAAAAGTCACAAACACAAAAAGTCGCGAATCCTAAAACAGAAAATGTTGCATACACAAAATGAAGCTAAAGTCGCAAGAATTTGCTTGCGAGAATTTGTGCTTGCAACTTTTTGTGTTTGTGACTTTTTATGCCTTTAAGGTGTACTGTTTTTGTATGTCGCAATGATTATATAGATATTATATAGACAAGTTTTTCCAAGTGACACAATGTTTATAAACATTAGTGTTCTTTCCTCAATAATTCCTGCACTCTGTAATATTAAATGATATTTATTGATTCATTTTCCTGTGAACATGTGCACCTATCTACACTTTTTTCTGTAAACAGGGGATTAACTTGTAACTCTATTATCAAGGGCAACTGTTTTGTACATGTTCCTGCCAGTAAGATTTTATGTAGTCATTAGCTCTTATATAAGAAATATCAAAATCTCAGAGGATCTTTAAATAAAACTTTGTGCTGTGACAGGCCTGGTCGTAAGAAAATTAGCAGACGTGTGCTCATCGCACGCCTTAATTGACAATATCAGTTATGGTGTGCACTCGTGTTAATTTTTGACAGATGTACGATCAATTTTTTCCAGTTAAGATCAACGATCTTCATTCTGTATGATGATCAAGTCAAATTTGAAATGTGTCATATATGTAGAAATAATGAGATTTTTACGGAGAATGAATTAATAAAACAAAACAATGTTTTCGAAGATTAGGAACGTAAAATGTTAGCTATAAAGATTACTTTGACGGTAAATAAAATTTATTTGAAAATTAATAAAGAAGAAAAATAAAACCTGAAAATCAAAAGATTTGTATTACTTTCCATCGTTTTGGTTTGAAGTTCCAATGGTTTTTGAATTAAATTAAAGGCGTTTCCGTTCCACTAACTCGTCACCACCTGGTTAGCTATTTTTCTTAAATAAATGATTATTTTTTGGAAACTGCAACCTTGCGCATACTTTTGTAACTTAAAAGATCGTTAAAAAGAAAGAGAAAACTACGTAATACAATTAAATAATACATAATGAAATCGCACACACGAAGCTCCTTCTTCATTCCTGCAGATTTCGCTGAATAGACTTGTTTTCTACTACCAAACAAAGAAAATTTGTGATCACTGATTTTTAATTCAAAACCACTACCGTATTCCAAAGCGATCAGAGACCTCAATACTGAAATGGTAGCAAAGTTTCATTGAACAATTTCCAAAGCAAAACTTTCAACATTTTGGGACAGATTTTTGTTGACTTTTAAATAAACATTTGTTATTAAGGCTGAAATACACTATCATTTTTCAATGATCATTTCTAAATTTCTAAATGATACATTCCAATGACATTGCAAATTAAAAATTTTGTCACGAATACACTATCATTGAAAATTACAAACATGGACTCTGAGGAAGAAACAGCAGCTGCTGTTGTTGTTTATATTTTATCAAAAAAATGAGTTGAACATAGAAAACAAAAAATATGAAGTGCATGGGTGAAGCCATGGCTAAATAGACGAAATGAAACACCCTCATGCATGAACTACATGTGGAGGAAATCGCAGAGTATGGGAGATTTTTAAGAATGCCACCGAATATTTTCGACAAGCTGCTTGATCTTGTAGACGTTGACATTACGAAAAAAACAAGGCATTTACGAGACCCAATTCCTGTTCAAGTTAAATTCTTT
Organism: Turritopsis dohrnii; assembly: GCA_027922465.2. Taxonomy (NCBI): domain Eukaryota; kingdom Metazoa; phylum Cnidaria; class Hydrozoa; order Anthoathecata; family Oceaniidae; genus Turritopsis; species Turritopsis dohrnii. The sequence continues at coordinate 193,467 of BQMF02000258.1, read as the reverse complement.
CACCTGGGATTAACTACACCGAATTGCAGTATTTATTTCGAGTTAGCAAAAGCACATTGTCCCAGTTCATCCCTGAATTTTGCGAAGCTATTTACATGCGATTAAAACTTGGTTGACTCCTCCAAATTTCAATAAATGTTTCAGTTGCTTCTTGCGTCTTCATTTTCGCGTGTAAAAGTCGTTGTTTTCGTTTTGTTAGCGTCTAAAATCATATCACATGCAACAAACACGTGCGCAAAAACAATTAGTCTGGGGGCCAGGGGGGTCAACTTTACTGGTCAGGGGGGCAAATTCTAGCATATGTCATAGTGTTGGTATACTATTGGGGCTTCAGAAAAAAGGTGTTTGCTTGTCCAAATTTTCTTGCACACATGTATTTTACAGACCAGAATGGATACGGGCCGAGAAAATTAGGAGACAAAGTAGGAAATCTTAAAATGCAGATAGAATTGGACTTAGTGCACCTGAGTTGCTTAAATTTGGTGAAAAGCTCATCAATAAAGTGTAGAAGATGTTTCAATTTTTTATTAGCCATTGACTTGAAATTTTCTGCTGATGTCAGCAAAAATTTCCAAAATTTTCACTTTTTTTTCGTTATTTTTTCCAAACAATTGCTATAAATACCTATTTTGAAACACCCTTTGTGGTGAAATTTGGTTTGAATAATGTTATACTAGCAGTCTTTCGTTTCAGGATGTTTTGGAAAATTTCATTGAAACTATTGCATTGCTAATTAATTGCAATAGAACTAAACCGGGTTTTATTTCTCTTCAGACACGTTTATAAAGTTGTGGGCTTGATTTTTAATAACAAGTTTTGTTGTGTAGATAGAATTAGACGTTGGTATGAATGGGGAAGAAGTTTGGTATGACTCTCCCAAGAAAAAGAAAAGAAAGAAATCAGAGAAATCGTCTACCAGAAATTGCATCATACACATCAGGAATTCTACAGAACCAGTTTCACCTTTTACACAAGTCTCTTGGCAGGTTAGAAAAAATTAATGCAGACAAAATAGTAAAGTTGTAGTAAAGTTGACATTGCAGAAACGTATAGATTAATTTATCAAAGTCTTTTATGTTATTCTAGAAAGTCTATATAACATCCCTGAAGAAAGAAGACAAGTTTGTAGAAAAGTATGATAAGGATACAGTGCCTGATTCCTCTACTTGTGGCTATCATAGAAAATGTTATCAATCTTACACAAATATAAAATCACTTCCAGCTATCGAATTGAATAGTAATAGTGATGAGTCAACGAGTGCTTACTCTTATTCTGCAAGACATAGTTGTAGAAATAAAGAAACTCGAGGTACAGCATTAGTTTTGCTAGATGCATTTCCTACATTTCATTATGATGGTAATTTATTTCAATATAGTTTATTACATAGTATCATATTAGGTTTGATTCTTGCTCCGCAAACTTGTATCATTTGTTTAAAAAGAAAAACTAACCCAAATGGAAGTGGCTATGAAACTCTTGTTAAAGTTGTAATAACATCAAGCGCAGAAATGATCATTGACATATGCCGAAACGGAAATGATTACCAGCAAGCTCAAATTTCCGGCCTCCAGACAACAGATGTAATTTCTAAGGAATTCCAATTCCATCGTTCATGTTATCGTGACGGCCATCGGAAACTTAACAAGGAGAACAATTCTAATGAAGCAGATTATCCCGATAACAGAAACGAATGCTTTGAAATTCTTGCCAACTACATTGAAGATGCTGTCATAAAAGAGGGAGAGATTATTCGCATGACTAGTCTCTCCAACACATACAAAAATATTCAAGAGGAAAGAGGTATGACAGTGAAAGGTACTAAAGTGCAATTACTGAAGTCACGAATAATTACGAGATTCGGTAAAAAGGTTACCTTTTTGAAAACGTCGGCTACATCAACAGAAATAATATTAAGCAGTTCTTAGGAGCTTGTCAATAACAGATTAAACAATGACAAGGAGCGAGTTAAAAAAGCAGCCATGCTCATTAAAGAAGAAATTAAAACTCTCAAAGGACCGTTTAGTAGTTGGCCTCCAGAGCCAAGCAAAGTCAAGAGTGAAAGTGTTCTAATACCTGAACTTCTGAAAAACTTCCTGGAAGCCCTGTTTACGGACAAGGGTAAAAGTAAACGATGTCAAAGGCTAATCAAATCTATTGGACAAGATATTCTGTACACAACAACTAATGGTGCACTAAAAACTGTAAAGCAATTGCAGTTAGGTGTCTTTTGCAAACGGAAGACAGGGTCCAAGTTAATGATTGAATGCTTAAACAAATTAGGCCATTCAGTTTCTTACTATGAGGTTAATCGCTTTGAAACATTTTTGGCAGAGCAACAAAGTCAAAACGCCTGTCTCATGAGTTACATTCCAAATAATGTCCAGCCCTCAACATTCGTCACATTTGTCTATGATAATTGTGACCATAACCCTGAGTCACTAAGTGGCGCATCGATGCACTGTACAAATGGAATCCTAATTCAAAAGAAATTTGCCCCCCTGACCAGTAAAGTTGACCCCCCTGGCCCCCGGACTAAATAGATTCGATTCGAAAGAAAAGAAAAAAAATGACATTGAAAAATTAAAAGTTGAAAACTAGAGTGTAAAAAATGACATTTTTTTCTGAATACACTGTCATTGAAAAATGATAGTGTATTTCAGCCTTTACACTTGTCATTACAAGCCAGGCGTGCGATTGCCACACGCGTAAATAAATTTTGGCATGTGTAGATCAGGCCTGGTGTAAAGTGTGGTGGTTTAAAAGCAAATAATGTAAACATGAGATTCATCTGTGGACATTCATTGAATATTCTGTCATGAAAATGCTACATTAACTCAATTCGCATACATGCTCTCCACCGGAAAATCAAATTGTTTACATGAACAAGGTGTTTACCGTCAATCGTCCTAACTTCGGACATCCTTCCAAACTTCGGACACGCTAAATAACCAGACCTGTCTGGTAAACGAAATGTACATAATCAATCAACCCAAGTCACAACAAATACTAAAATATTGGATAAAGCAGATAAACTATGTTGAAATAATCACCGTTATAATATGTTAATGTTGCATTCTTTTGAAAAAAATTCCATATCCCCTCTAGAGTATCATCAAAACAAGTAACTGACAGAATTCAATTATCTTATGCGTGAAAGTTAACAATGAATTTGTGTCACAAACACATGAAATGGCACTTTTAATATTCTGGTATTGCCGTTGTTTTTCACCTAATCATTCCCAAGACTTTTACTCATTGAGAATCTGCAAAAAGAAACAGAATGCACAAATGCTAGAGAAAGAACGCAATTGTTGATCCAAGGAAAATTTTCATGAAGTAGAAAGCGATTTCCACTTATAAAACTTTTTGAGAAAAATATTCGCGGAGAAACAATTTCTCGACTCGAGAAAATGTCCGCTATGTTAATTCCACTATTTGGGAACTGAAAAAAGTATTTCTCAAAGAAATTGGTTCACAACAAAATGGCATTGAGTTGAAGGCAAATTTTGATTGATCGATACTGACATTTCGCGGGAAACAAGTTATCAAAGTTGAACAAAGTTCAACTTATTCGCACGCGAAAGAAATATATTTCTCAAGAAAAGTGTTTGCACATGCGTACTAATAAACAATGACGTAGTTCAAGCGAAAAGTTTTCGCAATTCGCTCATAATCCCGCTTTACAGTCTTCTAAAACTTCAATCAGACACTAGTAACTTTTAGATAATACGGGGGAAAGACGAAGCAAGAAAATGTGAGCAGAATACGGAAAGTATTAAAATGTCGAAACATCACGATAAATATGTGCAATTTGAAAGGTCTGTGTGAATTCCATGGGTCCATTGTTTAGATTAAAGCCTTAAATCACATAAATCACATTGCGAAGCTCAGAGATTATCTCTGTGCAACGTGTGTCTCAAGGGTATAGTCAGGGCGCTACTGTAAAAAAAAAAGCTCAAATATCATATCGGGTCAAAATTTGATATTTTTTTTAATCGTCGTAATCGTCAGGTCTGAACCAGGCTTTATTAATGTACCAAAATCTTAAATACAATAAATATATCAAGTTGGGACCAGTTTATCAATAGGATTATCGTCTAGTGAAAATTTTGTACCCCATCCGACTATTAATTAACCACGTGCAAGTTAAAAAATGAACACAAAAATGGCGGTGTTGTAAAAAATAATTGAGGGAGTTTATTTGTTGTGGCATAAATTTACTATGTGCACGTTTATTTGGCGGAATTAAAGGTGCCAGTAAACATCTTCTTGATGGGAGAGGATTAACATATATACTGTAAAGCGGGGTGACTTGAAACACCCGGGGTGACTTGAAACAGCGTCAAAAAACGTTATTTCTCATCAAACTCCGAAATTTTTTCAGATTCCGATCGGAGACTATCTAGCGCAACATTCAATAGAAAAATTTTAATAATCAAGGAAGTTCTTCGGAAGCTGAAGACAGCCCTTTTAATTCAGGTTGGCATTCGGTCCAGCCGATGTAAAAACCGAACTAAGTCTTCACTACGTCGTAATTTGCATGCCGAAGTTGCGTACGTGTTATGATCGGCATGCCGTAAAATATTTGAAATAGCGTCGGCAATGACGACCTTAATGACCTTAGTAATTTCCATTTTTCATTTTATTTATTTTTCTCCTTTCTTTCATAAAAAGCATCAAAAGTTAGCGACACATGTCTTCTCTCATCACGATTTCTTAATGACGTATTTTAATTATTGTATTGCATTGAATTCGATTCGAATATTTGTTCGAAGAACAATAATACCACTGGGATTTGTGTTTCTTCATTATTCTTCAACGTGGAATATTGCATTTTTTCAACGAAGTAATTCACGTAGCTGAATTATCAATTGCCATGCCTGCCTCCAATGCAGAAACCGAGCGCGTGTTCTCCTATCTATGGCGCATTTTTTCCAAAGATAGACAATCTTTTAAAAACCAAAACCTAGAAAACATTTTAAGGTTAAGATGTGATCGAGATTTCTCCGTAGGCCGATATGAAGATGCGGTCGACATGTTTCTAACAGAGCATCCCAATGGTGAAATAAGAAAGCAGCCTCGACGAGTTGACGGGCATAACTACCCAAAACAACGGAAACGAAGAAGAGTTGTGGAGGCATCTCCATCCATTGCAACCTCTTTGGATCTTCTGATTCCATCAGATGATGAGGAAGGAGCCGAGGTCACAAATATTGAAGACATCGATGCTGATGACTTATCGAGTGACGAGTGGACAGCCTCCGATACGGATACGGACTGAAATTAGTTATGATACACTCATGAACATTTTTGTGACTCTTCTGTTAAGATTATGATGTATTTATATTTTCTGAAAAAAACGTATTAAAAGTTAGGTAACGCTATTCCAGTTTAGAATAACATCATTTTTGCATTCACTTCGAAACCCGTTGAAACAGCCGGTTTACAAGTATTTCTATTTTCATCTATTGAAACTGGTACCTCTATGCACAAGCAATTACAGGTCAGCGGTATAACGAAGAAAAACGAGAAAAAAAAACATTCCGAACGGTAATGACATAAACTAGTACATGTCGCGAAAGACAATTTTTTCTTCTCTTTTCTCTTTAACTTGGGCGTACAAGATAGACTTATTAGGATTGATGCACAAAGAATTATATATTTGCCGACGTACAGATGCGCCCAAATCGGCAATGCCGACCTAAAAATTATCGTTGGGTCGGCAAATTTTCGCCGACCTGTGGTCGGCTTATACCGGCATTACCATGCCGAAGTCTTTCATGTTGGATTAAAAGGGCTGTGAAGATGAAGTGCCGAAAACCAGTACCCCTGTAAAATAGGACGTCACGGTGATATAGCATATCGCCAAATATAATTTTTTTTACATTTGTAAAATAGAAAGGTCAAAGGGAGTTATTCCGGAATTTTATCAAAAAATATTTAAAATTGAAAGAAATATATGCCATTAAAATGTTTCGTTTTTTTTCACTCGATACACTTCGTCTCTTCGATTATTGCATAAATATTATCAATTATGATGCAATCGAATCATTGATGTGTGATAAAGTTCAGCCGATGGAGTTTCAAAGGTGGTATAAGTCATTTGGTAATTATTATAAGTTCAATTAATAGAAAAAGTTAATATCTAAGAATTGAACCTCAATAGAGTCGTTTTACTAAGTACCATAACTGAATACTAATCAGAATTCTGAACAAACGGTGCTGCAATTATATCCTCTGTTCAAGGCTATGGGCACACCATACCTATTGTGAAATTGGCGATAGACGGGCTGCATGTTGTTACTTTTACAATTTCATACTTAACCTCGTTACCAGGGCTTCTTCTTGCCTTTTTGATATATGGACGCCGTTTCATGCTCCATATACATGTCATATGCAATGGCGCAATAAATTCGCGTAATCCGGATGAAATGATGAAGCGCTTGTGTGGAAAAAACAAAGACAATGGATCAATTTGTGACATCTCTATCGAAATGGTAAGGGAAATATATCTTAAACTAAGGGATCGTCTCCAAATTATAAGCGATATAATAAGCGCTTATTAGCGGATTTACGCTAGCGATTTTCGGAAAAAAGCGCTTAATGAATCGCTTACTTTAATATTTAAGCGATTTGTACAAACTATCAAACAAATTTTAAATCATTTAAATCGTTTATTTTTCGCTTATAATTCGCTTATCATCGGCAAAAATCGATAAAAATCCGCTAAACTTTGAGTATAAAGTTCGTTGGAAGCCATGTTTTTGTTATTATGTTTTTTCAACTTCTGCAACACGTACACGAATAAAACGAAGAAAGTCATGAAGTTATATATGTAACAGTTTATGGGAAAAGGATTACAAGCGAAAAAGCGATTTGAAGCACTTATTCGCTTCACATGAATCACTTTTCCGCTTACCATGAATCGCTTTTCCGATTCTAATGAATCGCTTTTTTGATTCTATATATCACTCACTCAAGTGTTGATTAAAATTCTGATAAACATTCCCTCCAAGGAACATACCAAAATATCGATCAAACAACTCAAAAAAGAATTGTAAGGGACGGTTCCTATTGGTAGTAGCTTTAAAATAAACTTTTTTTTCTTTTTTCTTAAACTGAATGTGAACCATGTTCATTTCACATAACAGCGGTAGAACAACTTAAACAAAAAAGAATTATAGCAGACGGTTTCTATTTGTAGCAACCTGAAAACAAACTGTTGTTTCTTTTATCTCGAACTGAATAAGAACCAGGTAATCAGTTCATTATTAAACACTAACGCGTGCTACCTGTAATTATACATCCGTCACATTGAGTTTTAAAAATAATGCTGAAGTCGCAATAACAACAACATCCTTTGAGAGTGTAGACATCTTTATCAATAAAAAAAGTTTTTCATGAACTTTTTATTTTTATTTGGCAAAATAGCAATAAGATATTATACTCCCGGTTATGTTGTAACTTCAAAAACTGGCACATGGGAATATGAAAAATATCAACATACATAGAGACACGTTGATTGAAACGAAACAGAGTGAGTAGGTGAATCCTACTTTTCATATTCTAACAAAATACCGTTACTTTATTTTATATCGTTTGTCGTCAAAATCCCTTGGATGGTCACATACATGAAACATGGAATCTACGATGTAAACAAATAATCTTATTATGGCGATAGCAACGATTTTTAGTTTTTATTTACATTTTTATTAACATTGAGCATCGCAAGCAAGATCTGAAACATTTCCTGTTTGAGTGCTGAAAACATTGGCTTGGGTGATGTCATAATTTAGGTTTCTTGTCCACTGATAGACCCAATCACGATCCTAAGATAAGATTTTCAAAAAGCGGAAAAAATCTTGTAATACGTCGGTAAAATGAAAACAAAATACGAGGCAAATTCGAAGAAGCTATATCTTTTTGCCGGTTGAATCTGAAACATCGGGAAAATAAAAGAAACAAGAGAAATACATGCATGTAAACAAAATATTTCCAAACAAAGTATTTTCCAAAATCGATCAATTCGCTTAAAATCGCTTATGCAAATCGATTAACATACGCTTATAGGAAAATTGGTTAAATTTAATCGCTTATATTCTAACGATTTGATTCACATAATATTCGTTTACAATCGCTAAATAAAAAAAATCATAAGCGATAAAATTAAGCGAATTTTAATCAATATTTTGGAGACGATCCCTAAGAGAAGCACGAAAAAGGAAGTTGGATACTCTGAAACAGGAATTTTATTATATATATTCAATTTACAAGTTTTAAGTAAGTACAGTCGTGTAAACTAGCTGTAAATTCAAATTCATCTTGCCTGCTTTCGATATTGTTTCTGAAACAATTACGTTATCACATGCTTAATTAAATCATAACCATATATCTCTATTAATGATTTTAATGGCTTCAGATAACTTATTTTTTACAATGTTTTACCATTCTGAAATTTTGAGTTTTCAAAATTTACTAACACTCTCCATCACTTAATAAAAATGAAACTGGCATTAACAAATTATTTTAATTTATGTTTTATACACAAGTAATCGTAGATCACACGTTTTCTGTCTTGGCGCTCTATACAACAGCATTTTTGTGCAAACAGCACTGTTTCAAGTCACGATAAATTTCAGTAGGTGTACTTTGTGAAGCAATAACTTGAGATGACATGCATCAATTAGTTTGAACACTTCGTTATCTGAAAGACAAAAGATGAATGGACCTTTTTTCAAAATTTCATAGTAATTACTTTCTCAGATTAAAAGTTATGAGCAAATCTTTTCAAAAAACGGCGAATTTTGTTTCAAGTCACCCCGTTTTACGGTAATCATTTTTTAGGGTTTTGAATAATCGAAAATTTTTGTCAGTAGCGACCTGACTAGTACTTATTCATAAGTTTGCATTTGCTAAGTTTAGTGATGATAAGTTTTGTATTTAGTTTAATTGACAGTGCAGTATGGATTATTCTTAATGTGGTTTGTATTTTGCGGATATGTTTTTCTTATGTCTGAATTTTGGAAGGATGTCCGAAGTTAGGACGATTGACTGTACTAAGAAAAGTATTGTGTTTCTCTTCTTCTTCTTCACAGAGGAGGGAGATATAGATATATATCATTCGATTCATTAATTTTTGTTTTCTTCAACCGTATGCTGTTCCTGTCAGTATGTCCTTAACTCAAACAAAGATGCAGAAGAGGATGGAAAAGAAAGTAGAAAAGAAACCCCACCACAACGACCCCACACAACCAAATCCAAATGCCATTTTGTTGTTTGGCGGCGCAAGGACAAGAGGTAAAACAAACATTATTTTGGTTGTACTTTTAGCACGCAAAAAATAATAAGTACATACGCACATAAAATAGCATATGAATTAATAAAATCTACAGAATTACACGATACCTTGGGGAATTACACACCTAATACTTCAACACTAGCTTTCTTTTCGATGCATAGCATACCTCCCATCCCGCTGCTGCACTGCAAGAATTCGGTCGTGTCTAGAATGTACGCACCTGAGTAGGTATTTACAACATGTCGATTTTTAGTCGGAAGACAACTTGTCGGATAATATATAAAGGAGCGCCATATATAATGCAGTGCCAAATAAATGTTTCGACCACCGTGGCCGCGGTAGTACGACGGCCGTGTGCGGTGCGCGCGGCGCATCAACAACAACCACAGCACCACGTACATCATTTTGTGTTTATGTTCCACCAAGTGATCCAAAACAACGAAACTATCAGATTTGAACAATCCATTATGTATTTTAAGCAAAGCTTTTCTTCATTTTTATCAAAAAATCGTATTTGAAAATTGAACTGGTTTTTTACATATCATGGGCAGGAGGAGGGTGATAAAAAATCCTTTTAGTAGATCTTTTCTCACGAATAGGTTTCAGTGTTAATCTATTTGAGGTTATGGATGTGGACAGCATGATGAAAGAGATAAGCAATGTCGTTTTTCTATGAGTCTTCTTTCAAAATAACTACGTAAAATTCATGTGAACAAGAAGAAGAACAGACTGTCGTAACTAACACACCATATTTTAGCGCACACAAAAAAAAAACTGGAACCGAGACAAATGTCCGGTAACGACATATGTAAACAAAAGATTGAAAACGAAAGTGGTCGTCAAAATATCGACACCCCAACTTGACGACTACTTCAAAAAGAATATATAAAGTCAAAAACAAATCTAGTAAATAAACCTAGTTTCCAAAAATAAATGTAGTAAATTTTTCTAGCAAAAACTTCTTTGGTGGTTTTGTAAAAATATCCGCAATATTGTTGTCACTTTGGACGTACTTTATCTCAAGTACTCCTTTCTCATAGCACTCGCGAACAAAGTGGTATCTTATGTCAATGTGCTTTGCCTTTGAATGTTTTGTTGGATTTTTGGACAAGGCAATAGCTCCTTGGTTATCACAAGACATCACGGCCTTTACTTTCACACCAAGAACATCGAATAATAAACTGTCTTTCAAATACATTACTTCTTGACACGCAATCGACATAGCAACATATTCTGCCTCACAAGTTGATAGAGCGATGGAATTTTGTCGTTTCGATTTCCACGAAATTAACGGACCAAATGGATTCAGACTTATGCAATAACCAGAGATGCTACGACGATCTTTAGAAGCAGCCCAATCAGCATCACAGTAGGCATAGACTTGAAGATCAGTTGAGGATTTTCTGTACGCCAAACAATAGTTCGATGTTTTTTTGTAAGTAGCGAAAAACATGCTTCAACATTGTGAATTCAGCTGTTGTTGGACACGAAAGACATTGCGACAATTTTGTGACCACATAACTAAGATCTGGCCTAGTACACACCATGGCGTAGATCAAACTGCCGACCATTTTACGGTACACTGTTTGGTCGACTGGTTTATCACCTTCTCTCTCGTACGCATTTGTGTTCGGTTCACAAGGGGTACCTCGCGGTTTGCAGTCACTCATGCCAAATTTCTTGAGGATTTTTAAGATATACTCCTCCTGACTCATGGAAATTTGACCTGTTGTACGACAGAAATCAATACCAAGGAAATGATTCAACTGTCCAAGGTCCTTCATTCTAAACTCTTGGCTCAAGTGTGATTTGGTGTCGGTCATGAGTTTTGGGTCACTCGATGCAAGAACAATATCATCAACCCACACAAGCAAATAAATAATGTCATTACCAACAGATTTAATGAAAAGGCAAGGGTCAGCGATTGACTGAGTAAACCCATTGTCCTTTAAATGCTCATGAAAAGTGACATTCCAATTTCGACCACTTTGTTTCAGTCCGTACAAAGACTTTTTCAATTTCCAGACTCGGTTAGGGTTATTAGACGACTCATATCCTTCGGGTGCCTTCACGTAAATCTCCTCCTCAATTGGCGCATGTAGAAAGGCGGTCTTGACATCCATTTGCTGTAGGTCCAAATCATGGTGAGCAGCTACTTGAATGATGGTTCGAACTGTCTCCATCTTGGCGGTTGGAGAGAAGGTTTCATGGTAGTCAATGCCTTCAACTTGTGAAAAACCCTTTGCTACAAAACGAGCTTTAAACGTGGGATTATCTGGGTCACCTTTTAAATTGTAAACCCACTTTCCCCCAACTAGCGATTTATTGGGAGGAAGTTCTGTTTCAATAAACGTATCATTCAACTGCAAGCTTTCAAATTCACTGTCCATAGCTTGCTTCCATTTGCTGGCTTCCGGACAGGTCATGGCTTCCTTGAAAGTGGTAGGCGTATTAATATGATAGCAATAATCGATGAATTTTACGGCATCAGCTTCCTCAGGTTCCTCCGGATCAGCTGAAGATGGCGGCTGTTGGCGTGACCTAAGTGAATACTTTTTCAGGTCCGGCTTGACAACAGGTGGTACATCACAGGTGGACGACTCTGGTTTGACGTTAGGTTCTTCAGAGGCTGGTAGGAATCCCTCAGCATCCGGTAAAGGGTTATTAACAGAAATAAACTTGACAAGGCGGTGTTTGCTTACAGCATGAGTTTCAGGATCATAAACAAGGTAACTGGGGCTGTCCCGATCATATCCAATGAAAATTCCTTTCTTGGTTCGAGAATCAAGTTTCTTTGGATTCTGAACAGTAGGGTAGCATGTGGAACCAAAGATCTGCATTTTGGCCACATCTGGTTTCTTCCCAGTAATGATTCCATAGGGTGTATTCTTAAGACGTTGAGAATAGCACCTATTCCTTATATGAGTGGCGGTCATGACGGCATATGTCCATAAGTTTTTGGGAAGCCCCGCTTCTAACAATAATGATCTTGCCATTTCAAACAAAGTACGCCAACTTCTCTCGGCAGTACCATTTTGGTGCGGTGAATAAGGTGCACTTTTCTCATGTTTAATTTGGTTTTTCGTTAGCAAAGCACTGAACTGCTGGGAAGTAAACTCTCCTCCATTATCAGATCGAACACACTTGATATCTCCGGAGGGAGAAATGTCCTCATGAAAGCTTAAAGTCTTAACCTTTCCATAGGGTGCTATATCAGCTAAAAATCTCTCTGTTGCATGGGTAGCATCCGATTTTTCTCTAAGGAAATACGTAAACATGTTGCCGGAATAGTCATCGGTGAACACAATTGCATATTTGAAACCATCTTTGGCAGTGGGGTCTATAGGACCTGATAGGTCAGTATGGATCAGCTCGAATGGTTCACTGGCTCTAACATCAGGGTTACGATTCCGAACATTTGGTTGCTTAGCCATCACACAGGTCTCACATTCAAATTTTGACTGGTCCCCTCTAATCTTCATGCCTTGAACAACGTTTTCCATTTTGGAAATATCAGCTGTGTTGCAGTGGCCAAGGATACGGTGCCAAGTTTGAAGACTTTCTGATCGTTTGGAGTTAACTGCTGATTTATAAAGGTAATACAAACGTTTTTCTTGAAAAATAGGGAATATAGTTCCATCAGGAGCAATTATTTCATCCTTGTTTTCCGAAAATACAATTTTACACCCATGAGTTGTTGCTGACTTAACAGAAAAAATACATTGTGGAAAGTCTGGTATGTATAAAACGTCTGTCAGCTTGACATCTACAAATACATTCTGACTGGTTCTGAACTGGGTAACCACGGTCCCCTTTTTCTTGGCAATGCCATTCACTGTTGTGCCATCAGCTAACTCAATATAATGGTCACTGGGTTTAAATGTGGGGTCAGTATCAATGAAACATGATTTGTCATTCACGATGTGAGAAGTAGCACCACAATCAACAAGGAAAATATTGGGATTAGCTTCAATGTTCACATTTTTGTCATTGATTTTAAAAATAAAACTATGATCGTTTTCATCCTTCGATGATGTCTTGTTGGCACTGTCTTTATTTCTCTTACGGCATTTGTTTGTGTTGTGTGATTTGTTCTTACAAATGCTACACCAACGTCCTTTCTTGTTAACACAATTCGACGACTTGTGGCCAGGTGTACCACACGAATAGCAAACTAGTGGTTTTGATCCACGAACATCAGTTTTCATCACAGATGAGCTCTCAGATGGAGATTGGTTTCGGGAATTTTCAGTTTCCTCAAAATGTTTTAAGGAGGTTTTGAATTTAACAAAATCATCAACATTTTCAGCTTGGGTAGTGACAGCTACAAAGGCCTTGTAATCATCAGGTAATCCTTTGAGCACCATAGCAATGAGAAGAGAGTCACTAATTTGCTCTTTCACTGAGCGTAAAGAGGTTGCTGCATTTTCAGCACGCAATAAATAGTCGGTTATTGACTCTGAGCACGACTTCTTCAGCGAGGTAAGTTCATTGTACAAAGTTATAATCCTTGGTTTACTTCCACTGGCATAATGTTCCTTTAAAATTTTCCAGGCTTTCCTCCCATCATCCTGGGCTTCTCGCATAACCAGGGTCAGCGAACGTTCATCGAGGAATTGTATCAGCTCTGCAAATGCTATTTCGTTTTGTTCCTCGGTAATTTCATCAGTGGTCGTAAAAATATTTTTTAACTTTTTCAGTTTCATATATCCAAGTACTTTCGTCTCCCATAGTTCAAACTTTTTCTCGTTTCCATCGAAAACTAAGTTTTGCCACAAGTTACTGGGCCCATAACCTGTTAATCTATTTGAGGTTATGGATGTGGACAGCATGATGAAAGAGATAAGCAATGTCGTTTTTCTATGAGTCTTCTTTCAAAATAACTACGTAAAATTCATGTGAACAAGAAGAAGAACAGACTGTCGTAACTAACACACCATATTTTAGCGCACACAAAAAAAAAACTGGAACCGAGACAAATGTCCGGTAACGACATATGTAAACAAAAGATTGAAAACGAAAGTGGTCGTCAAAATATCGACATTCAGCAGATATGACGCATGAAAAATAAAACGATAAGGAAGGAAATAATAAACAATCCTTTTCTTTGACGACACAAAGCTTGTGTTGACTACAACACTGTAAGTTATACAACTTATACATTTGGTTTGCGTCCTCTACGATTCATTCCACATCTGCACAATTTCTACAGCGCCATAACTTATGATGCTTTTCGCTGTCAAATACCTTTTTTGGAATCTTCATGCATTTCCGGTGAAACCAATCAAGACATAGTGAACACTGGGCCATAAAAAGACCACTATCATTTTCGACATCAGAATCGAAAAAGGTATCTCGACAAATACAGAATAAGTTGTAATCCGTGTACATGGACTTTGATTTGATAGATCGACGCTGCAACTTCGAAAAAGGAGTAAATTTACCCAGTCATAAGGTGCTCTCTCATTGACCTCGTGTCATATGTATCTGTGCATGTGAAACCATTCGCCAAATCGACAGCAAAGACGATAGCGAATACACCACAATCAATGCTATTCTCTTGTTGCTGCGTAGGCATTCGTTTGATACGTAAAATGGATGACAATGACCGGTTCATTAAGCAAATTGTGTGAATAACAGGTTCCGGTAAAGACGAATTCAGTGAGACCAGTGAATCATAAACTTCTACTTCTTCGTTAATTTTCCTGACAGTGATCCAATGAAGCGGGGGACAATGAAGAATTTGAATAAATTCATTACTTGCATTATGATTACTGAACATATGAGGCAAAAGGGTAGTGTCCTCGAATCCTTTAATTTGATGTTGTTTGTATAAGATGGATTGTGCTAAATTGATAGTGTCATCTTCTAACATATTATCCCCTGTTACTTGTTGGCAAATAGCATTTGACAAGATGTTGCTTGTTCGACGTCTTCGTGGTTCTTCATTTTTAACTTCCTTGGTGCAGTGAACACCATCAGTATCAACTGTAACCTCCCTTTCAAGTCTCACACCACCATTTTTGCAATTTTTGTTATCACCAGAAGTAAAAGTGTCAATACTTATCTTTGCACGATACCATTGACGCATCATGTCGGCTACTGCTCCAACTCTTCCAGTATAAGGGTGTTTCTTTTTCCCTTTCGGATCGATTGACAGAAATCTCATCGATTGTGTATCTGTCTCCATAGCTACAGGTTTTTTGCTATCATTATCATTTTCGTCGCATTCCACTTTATTTCTGATCGAATCCATCATATCCAAGATTTGGTCATTCAGATCATCAATCAAATCGATGTCATCTTTAATAGAGTAGCACATTTCTGTCAGGACTTTGACATTTGCCAACAAGTTCATTTTCTTTACTTTGAATGGTCTTCTTCTAGTTGACAAGTCTTCGTAGTCACCCTGATCAGGTTCTTCGGAAACTCCATTGCCAGACAGGTTTTGAATGGCAGATACGTCATGTAGTAGTTCATGAAAATAGTGACCAACCATCCACACCACACACTGTTCCATATAATCATCCCCACCACACCATCAATCTCACTACAGGAATCCTCAAATAAAAGAGTTGCTAGAATAGACAACTATTAATAATGTCATTGTGACACCGATTTTATGACCAGGTCTCGTTCTTTGGCTTGTAAATAAGGACTGACCAATAAAGAGCCAGTAAAATAAAAGACAGAAAAATGGCTTGGACAATATTAAAAAGTACCCAAATTTCAAAAATTTCTTTAAAGCTTAATTACATTATTTATCATGCTCATAAATGTTTCCCTAAAACTCAACCTTGTACAAGCACGGCACACCGGTGTGTGTTACAGGAATAAAGTTGTTGAACAAAACAGATGGCCCTGACAATAAAATACTTTTGTAACAAAAAATAATGTCTAATCATCATCAAGACAAAACGCAGTACACGTGATCATGGAACTGATATATAAATAATTATACAACAAGAATTTACATGCGGTTGGATTTCAACATAAGGTTTACTCAAGATATAACTGTTATCACGAATGGTCTTGCGAACGAGGTTCTTGGATGGTTATCAAATGTTGGCATGTTTTTAAGACATGCTTTTAACACACTAAGTTATAATTTAGAAAATCTGTAGAATCAAGTCAAGTAAAAACTAAGGTGGCGTTTACATGAGCCCGTAGCGAAGCCCACTCGTAGTGAAACATGTAGACCGGATAACTCATTCTATTAACCCTTCGTTAGTATGGTGAGAATAAACGTGATTGGTCTATTTTCTATTGTATGGTCTTATCTCTGATGTGACAGAAAAGAGATGTATATTCACTATTACATTCCTTTTTGGTGCAGTAACAGCATTTCAAGTACAGTTAATTTTTATTTCAGCGTTATCGGACGTTAGCCGTAAATCACAAAGATACGCAGTACACGTGTCATTGTGAAAAAACTTTCCTTAATTTAAAAGAATTAAATCGACACCAAAAGTCTTGTGGAAAACAGTTTCAATGCAGTAAATGCGACAAGACTTTCAGCATGGATAAGAACCGAAAAAGACACTATAAAGAGCAACATGAAAATGCAAAACGAAAAAACGAAAATAATGCAAAATGTGAGGCTTGTGATGTGACGTATTCATGTGCGAGTTCTTTAAAACGTCACATAAAAACATTTTTTTTTTTTTTTTGAATTTATTTTACCGAGGCTAGAATTGCAGTGAACTCACTGATGTGGGCCTCCACCGGAAATGCATACCTCAGATTTTAAGGCAGAGAATTTGTACATACTAGACTGATAGGTGATTGTGGTCTTATGAAATTTTTGGCACTCCTTTCATTCATATCATACACAATTTCATACAGCTTTCTACTGCATATGTTATCATTTTTAAGTGATGATATCACATTAGCATTTTACAGTGCCGGGGTTTGAACCACTACCAACTATCACCCTTGTATTACAAATCCACCGTCTTACCAAGTGAGCTACATCCCCAGTTTTTGCATATTTCACACGTCATAATTTAATCTTTTTCAAATATGATCTTGACGGTGAATTATTTACGCAAGAAGTTGATTACGGGAAGTTTCTTCATGTTTTCTTTGTTTATGCTGTACACGCACCGACTTTTCCAAACGGGAAATAAACCAATCAAATTTTCTTCACTATACCAACGAAGGGTTAAGAATGGCATCACGTTTGGTTTTGCTGCAAAATTTGACAATGATCTCTTCACCACTTTTTGAGCACTAAAATAATATCGAATATCATTTAAATAATCAAATATATAATACAGAAAAAATAAAAGCAAATAAGTGGGGAGTATTCACAACATATATAAAAAGATTATATTTCCCTACCTCAGTCCATATCTAGATTTCTTCTTATTTTCCTTCACAATTTTAAACCTTGCTTCGGGTTAAAAGAGTTGTTTATTTCTTGATCGTAACTTGACAATATAATGCTTTATCTATATATTAATAGCCGATTCTCTGTTTGTTTGTTTGTTTGTTTGTGCGTTTGTTTGTTTGTTTGTAAGTCACGCAAAATGGTAGATTGAGTTGTGAGCGAAAATATTTCTTTTTTTGTGTGCGACGTGAGTTCGAAGCAAATACATTGCAACCCCAATCGAACGTGACTTTTTTTGGCTGATGAACTAATAGGAATAACGTTTCGCTTTTATTATTTTGTTAGTTTTATATTCCACGTTGACTTGGCTTTGAAAACAATACATCAACTAAATACAAAGAAACTAACTGATAAAACATTTTGGACAAAAAGCAGCCGTGGGAGAACGTGGTAGCATCTCGGTTTGCCAGTGTATCCTAACGTATCCTTGCCTGACTGTCTGAGACGGGTGAACTTTTTTTTCGAGTAACGAAAATGTTTAAAAACCTATAGGTAAAAAAAAATATCATAAAACAAAATATTTTTTTTTGCTTTTGTCATAATAGTTGTCTTTAATCGATTTCTTTTAATTTTATATCAGATCGAACGTTTTTTTATTCACTTGATTCATTTAGCACGTGCCTTTTCTTCTCTCCTCCCGTGTGATCTTTTTAAGAAGAGAATCCATTTTACCCTTACGTTTGATAGCACCCATGTTAGAGCGCGTAACTTTTTTTAAACAAAAGTTAATAAAAAGTTGAAGTTTTCTCTCTATACGTTTTGAGTGTATTGTTACACTGATAAAAGATTGGTTTTACCAGAGGTTGTGACTTCGAATCTGCTTCTGGTTGTACGAGCCGTTTATAAGGAAATTTGACGTTTATTGATACAGTGATACAGAGCAGGTGGACATGGGCGGCGAGCGACGCCGCCTTGGCGGCTAGTCTATATATTAATAGCCGATTCTCCGTCTGTCTGTCTGTTTGTTTGTTTGTTTGTTTGTAAGTCACGCAAAATGGTAGATTAAGTTGTGAGCGAAATTATTTCTTTTTTTGTGTGCGACGTGAGTTCGAAGCAAATACATTGCAACCCCAATCGAACGTGACTTTTTTTGGCTGACGAACTAATAGGAATAACGTTTTGTTTTTATCATTATTGTTAGTTTTATATTCCACATTGACTTGGCTTTGAAAACAGTACATCAACTAAATACAAAGTCACTAACTGATTAAATATTTTGGACATAAAGCAGCAGTGGCAGAACGTGGCAGCATATGTTCGGTTTGCCACTAACTCTTGCCTGACTGTCTGAGACGGGTGAACTTTTTTTTTGAGCAATCAAAATGTTTAAAAACCGATAGGTAAAAAAAGAGTATCATATCAAAACAAAATGTTTTTTTTTTTCTGCTTTTCTTTTAATAAATTAATTTCTTCTTTTAATTGTTAAGCGTTCTGATCGAACGTTTTTTTATTCTATTTATTCATTTAGCACGTGCCTTTTTTCTCTCCTCCGTGTGAACTTTTTAAGAAGAGAAACCATTTTCCCCCTGTTTGATAGCACCCATGTTAGAGCGCGTAACGTTTTTAAAACAAAAGCTAATAAAAAGTTTTTTTCTCTCTACGTTTTGAGTGCATTGTTGTACTGATCAACGATTGTTTTAAAAAATAAATAACACATGAAATTTGGGTTTTTTTGGAACCATTGTTTAAACTGATATTTGATATTTGATTTCGAATCTGCCTCTAAGATAACTGACGTTTTTTCGGGTCCGCGATACAGGCGATGGGGTGACAAAAAATTTGGGTCTAATTTTTTTTGGGAGGGGTCTGTGACGTCATCAAAATCTTTGAAGAATGATATCTCTGTAACGGTTGATCGTAGCGGAACGATCCCATACATTTTTTTAATCAGTTTTTCGAGCTCTACAACATGGTAACACTTTCGGTTGCCAATTCCTTAATTTTATTTTTCGTGAAGTCAACGCATGCTGAACATGGGCGGCGAGCGACGCCGCCTTGGCGGCTAGTCTATATATTAATAGCCGATTCTCCGTCTGTCTGTCTGTCTGTTTGTTTGTTTGTTTGTTTGTAAGTCACGCAAAATGGTAGATTGAGTTGTGAGCGAAATTATTTCTTTTTTTGTGTGCGACGTGAGTTCAGAGCAAATACATTGCAATCCCAATCGAACGTGACTTTTTATGGCTGATGAACTAATAGGAATAACGTTTTGTTTTTATTATTACTGTTAGTTTTATATTCCACGTTGACTTGGCTTTGAAAACAGTACATCAACTAAATACAAAGAAACTAACTGATTAAACAGTTTGGACAAAAAGCAGCAGTGGCAGAACGTGGCAGCATGTTCGGTTTGTCACTAACTCTTGCCTGACTGTCTGAGACGGGTGAACTTTCTTTTTGAGCAATCAAAATGTTTAAAAACCGATAGGTAAAAAAAGAGTATCATAAAACAAAATGTTTTTTTTTTTTGCTTTTGTCGTAATAGTTGTCTTAATTTCTTTTAATCGATTTCTTTTAATCTATTTTAATCTGATCGAACGTTTTTTTTTTATTCTCTTTATTCATTTAGCACGTGCATTTTTTCTCTCCTCCCGTGTGAACGTTTTAAGAAGAGAAACCATTTTCGACCTGTTTGATAGCACCCATGTTTGAGCGCGTAACTTTTTTAAAAAAGCTTTTTTACAAAAGCTAATAAAAAGTGGAAGTTCTTCTTCCTACGTTTTGAGTGTATTGTTGTACTGATCAACGATTGGTTTTAAAAAATAAATAAGTCACACATAATGAAAAGCCTGAAAAATAGTTAATGTAACACTGATGTAACACTGACTGCACACCAGAGGTTGTGACTTCGAATCTTTTCCAAGTTGTATGAGCCGTTTATAAAGTAATTTGCCGTTTATTGATACAGTGATACACAGAGCAGGTGGATATGGGCGGCGAGCGACGCCGCCTTGGCGGCTAGTATTTGTATATTCTCCACGTGTTTGGCATACTCAACTATAAAAATTTCACGTTTCACTACGGGCTGGCCGTTTACATGAGAATTCACTCTCTGCTGGAATAAATCGGAATAAATCGGAGTCTTCTTTGAAAACCAGTCTGCCACATACGAGGCTACGACGAACTACAAGAGCCACGACGAACTACAAGTGCCACGACGAACTACAAGTGCGACGACGAACTACAGTAGCTACGACGAACTACAAGTGCGACGACGAACTACCGTGAGAAGGCCATGTAAAATAAGGACCAGACAATCAAAGGGAGGCTACGACGGTGACTTCTGCAACGACATCTTATGCGACTGCGACACTCGAGAGTCGGCGTAACGTGCGACTGCGACACTCGAAGGTCGCCGTACTCTGCGACGACGACATCCTGGTACGGCATTATGACACAACCCCTGTAAAATTGGGTGCAAGAATCCAGTACACAGGGTGTTTGTAACAAGCTTTTTATTGATACCAGTAGCTCACGTTCAAACTAAAAATTACAAAGCTTACTATGTAATATCAATATATATAAGGGTATGAATAATAAACCCATCAGTAATGCATACAATAACTAAACAAAATAATTTAATAAATATTTAAATACTGACCAGTTTGCCCTAAGCTGGATTCTGCAGTTGCATCACTTATGTGTCCACGTAAATACACAAGATGCCATAGATATTTGATAAAGATCAAACAAAAGGTGACATTGACTAAGTAAACCTAAGTAACACTTAACAAGTGAGTGTCTTCTTTAGAGGTTCATAGCCAAGTGGGTACAATGAAGTGATGCAAATGTTTATATCAATTAAATACAAAATTAAGGACCAGATATTAAATACTGATCTAACTTATATGTATAAATATATTGAATAAGTCTGTGTATTTTACAAGGGTTCAAAGTTCAAATTATATAAACTCATGGTCTGTAAATTGAATTACATTCTAATAGTCATCAGTTCTAATCACAATAACTGGGTGTGTCATATAACTATAAACAATAGGTGTAGCTATGACAACATACAATAGAACAAATCACTAGAATGATAATTATAAACAATAGGTGTAGCTATGACAACATACAATAGAACAAATCACTAGAATGATAATTATAAACAATAAGTGTAACTATGACAACATACAATAGAACAATACATATATAGATATAATTGGCAGCTGAGCTACACAGAACTAAATAAGCCCAAGAGAGCCTGCCTGAATGAATAGGGACAATTGAGTAAAAAAAAGACAACAATAAGTGCGAATTTTGCAATACAATTGTTGTAGCAGACCACAACACAGCCTACACTGCCCCCAACAAAGTTGCAAAATTCGTGCTTTTAATTTGAAATATTTTATTTTTAAATAAACTATGTGAAATGAATATCTAATTCAGCAAGCTAAATCTGCCAATTCTCCCAGAATACCGATTTCATCCACATGGTGTATTACAACGATCTCTCGAACAGCACGTGAAGTATAACGAGAGGTATTTTCATTGGAATTCCGGTACTTGATTATTGCTTTCCGAACTTTCCCATCCTTGCTCTCAGTTACCGAGTCGACGATACCATACTGGTAAGTTGAAGCCAATGATGATTCACTTTTCAGAAACAAGGTGACATCACCTTTACTCACACAATCGGTCCGAAACCATTTCGGTTGTATCATTAGCTTTGGTACATGATTCAGAAGCCAGTTTTCAAACCAAGCATCGAATACAGCTTTGTTTGCTTTGAGTATTCTCTTCGGATCAGATGTCACAACCATACTTCCAACTGGGCTTCTGTCATTGTTTCTTCCCATAATCAAACGATTTGGAGTTAATAGATCCATAGTTTCGAAATCAGAAACAACACTACCCAAGGCAAGTGGTTGATTATTGATAGTATTTGAGATTTCAGCAGCCAATGTCTCCCACTGCATGATTCCTAATCTATGTTTGTTTAGCTTCTTTTCCAGGGATGATCGAATTTCACGGATCTTCCTCTCAACTTTTCCATTCATGTTGTGACCTCCCACAGGACATGTATCGTACTGCACTCCAACATCTGAGAACAGTCGCTGTTTGATGTCGAAGTAATTCAGCTCCATAACATGAAAGGACTTCACTATCTGACTTCCCTTATCCGAATGCAACAACTTGGGATAACCGTACAGACAAGCAAATCGCGTAAATGCCTGAATAAATGCAGTAGAGGAATAATCCTCCATGACCTTTATGTCAATAGCAGATGTTGTAGCACAGCAGAATACTACCATCCATATTTTTATTGTTGTTCTTTTATGGTGATATGAGTGTGCCTCAAATGGTCCGCAGATGTCCACTTATGTGTTGTAAAAGCAAGGTGCAATTGATAAGTTACTGGAAGAAACAGGACCCATTGCTACATTCACCCTTTTCTTCTCAATATACCGGCATCTCTGACAGCTCTTCTTGACTGATTTCACTATCGATCTGCCTTCAAGGACATATGCCTTTTTTAAAACCCTTCTCCAAGTTGTTTCGACACCAGAATGTCGTACATCATTGTCGTACCAGTGAATGTCGTTAATGAGACTATATGCCAAGGGTGAGAACTTCTCAATAACAGGAACACAGAAAGCATCAGTGGTTAAATCTTTCATTGCTGCTGTGAATTTACCAACAACAGTCACACTATCAGTAGGAAGAATACGTCCTGTGTAATGCAAAATTCCGTTTTTCTCTTGGGTAAATTTCTCATAGGCACTTGATTTCATGAAATGCCTTATTTCATCAGTTGCTTTTCGAAAGAAATATTCTTCTGCAGCTTTAATTTCTTCTTCTCGAAGTTCATGAACTTTAAAGTTTGAAAGAGTCTTCCCAGTATCATCCTTGGTCTTGATGTTGTTCTTCAAACTAGTGATGAATTTCATTATGATTGCTAACACTCGGATGACCTTGTGGAAACGAAATTGATTTGGATCCAGAATGTACTTTGAGTATTCATACCTTGCCTGAACTTCGTCTGGAACATATTTCTGGAAAAATATACTTTCAAGCTCAAAACTGCTTTCCTTTTTAACTTCACATACTTCCTTGGCTGTCAATCGTAAATCTTCAGTTGTCAAAGCTGGAAAATCTTTTACTTCTAATTTCATCCAGTCATGCCCAACAAACCATGGAGCATTTGGCTGAACGTCACTCATTGTAGCACCTTTTCGTGTGCCAATGTCGGCAATCATGTCCGTGGATTGAATGTAACGCCATTCAGATGTATTTGTGTAACGGCGAATCTCAATTACACGATTTCGCACCCACTGCTTAAGTAATTTATCATCATTGGTGATCCAGTGTAAAGCAATCTTGACTGTCTGTGAATTTGATACCTCCTGTAAAGTGCTTATGGAATGATCGTCTGACGACTTCGCTTGAATGTGTATTAACCAACGCAGCATACAATTCAGCTCTCGGAAGGGACATAACATCTGGCACCAATCGTGAGCGACCAAACACCAATTGGCACGAGTATTCACCATTCCTTCGTTTGTATCTCGCATATACAGCTATACAAATCAGATTCTTGCTTCCGTCGCCAAATCCTAGCATATTGACATCTAGATTGACCGCATCATGTGGAATAATTGCTCGGTTTAAATTTTATACTCTTTATTTCGGACATCATATCAAAATGACTACACCACATTTGTCTCATTGAATCAGGTATTGCATCATCCCAGTTCAGTTTCAAAGTGATCAGTTCGTGTAGGTCAAGTTTCATAGATGCAATAACAGGAGTGAACATCCCAGTTAAATCGTATAGTTCTGCAAGTTTTGATGTGCAATGACGTCTCGTTAGCTGCTCAGGAATATCTGAAATCACTTTGATTGTCTTGCCTCTATGCTTTTTCACAAAATTCAAATCTTTAATGTCTAACCATATCAAATCTGTTTTTGGTTCCCATATGAGACCTGCAATATTGATTGTCTTTTCGTCACATGACAAATCTTTGTGCGGATCTTTTCCAGTCATCGTAATTCCTTTCAGCTTGAAGCCGCCTCTGCTGAGTACAATATCTAATTCGTCTGCTCGTTGACATGCTGTCTCAATGTTATCTTCACCTGTCATACAGTCATCCACATATGTATCATTCCTGCACAATGTCATATACTTCAGGGTACTCTTCTTTAGACATTGCAGCTACTTTTCGAATACCTGTTTCTGACTGGTTTCCACTTGACTTGACACCATAGATGAGCGTCTTGATAACTTTCTCTTCTAACGGCCTGCTGTCGTCTTAACCATCCTTCCACAAGTAGCGTTGATAACACCAGTCATTCACATCTAACTTGACAGAGTTATACATTTTGGCAACATCAGAATGTATACCAATCTTCTTGCTTCTCCATCTCATGAACACTTCAACTAGCTTGTTCATGGTATTTCTTCCTTTACATAATAAGTCATTGAGGCTATAACCGCTGTCGGTTGGCTGAGAAGCGTCAAATACCATTCGACATGGAGTAGTGATTGAGGTTTCTTTCCATACAGCGTGCCAGGGGATGTAGTTTTGGACTGTGTTATTTGCTAGCATGGATTGAATTTCAGTTGGCAAGTTTTTGACGAAATCGACATGTCCGAGTTTTTGCAATTTTGCCTCGGACTGAAGAACATCATCTTTATCTTTCGTATGTTGATTCAACTTCTTTATTTGCTGGTTGAATACTTTCAAGGCTTTATGATGATTGGGTTGCAACTTTGTAGTTGGATCATGAAGGAAGGGCAATCGAGCGATTGTTATGCCTTTCTCTTCATTAATCTTCACTGATCTTTCAATGCAGCCTTGCTCAATTTCTTCCTTGATGCTGAGTAGTTCGTTTTCGTTTTCTTTGCAATTGATGCAATCGCGACATTTCAGGCATCTGTATTGAATCTCGCTTCCTGCTGTCTCGTAACTCTCAAATAATTTCATTTTACGGACTAACAGGACGTTACTTTGAATATCAGGAGATTCTTCATTGTCATCGAGATTGTCGTATTGGTTGTCATCGAAAACATCATACACGTAATCTTTGGGCTTTGCTGTTAACATTGTAGCATCAGGATTAACTTGCAGCCCATGTTCAAATAGTTTCAGTTGATTTGTTAGGAAGGTTGAAGTGTTGGTTTTACAGAGATGGTGGTATCTTTCTATTTCTGTGAA
This sequence comes from Turritopsis dohrnii, assembly GCA_027922465.2. Taxonomy (NCBI): domain Eukaryota; kingdom Metazoa; phylum Cnidaria; class Hydrozoa; order Anthoathecata; family Oceaniidae; genus Turritopsis; species Turritopsis dohrnii. Next base: position 167,620 of record BQMF02000258.1, on the reverse strand, counting down.
GACTCTGTGTGGACCTCCAATAACTCCACAAGTTCCATCTGGGTTGTTGAACTTGCTTGTATAGATCGCTAAACCAGATGGCAATTGAAATACCATAGTCGGAAAGTAACGATTATACTTGATCCCAATCATGAAATCCACACTTCCTCCGACTTCTTTTGGGAAACCAGGTAGATCTTTAATGTTTCCACCAGTTTCGTTGTAACCAAGTTTTATGTCTTCAAATACCTTGCCATGTAGGGGATAATTAGCGAAGTTAGGTGTGAGTTGTTCGAGACAAACACCTGTCATCACAGCTTCATTGCCATCACGAAGTGGCAGTCTCACCGAGTAAATTCCATAAGGTGTTTTTGTGACAACAGTTCCAATGCCTCCTAATGAAACAGTTCCACTGAATTCTTGACTTGCTCTTTTCCCGATTCTTCGTACAGCACTGATTTTAGATGCAAAATCACCACATCCAGAATCGTAGAACATCATGAATTGCTGACCATTAACATTGATGGGTTGGAACATAAAGATGGCATTTTCATTATTTCCGCTGTTTGTTGTTGAAGAGTGAAACACAAGCTTGATATTCTTAGCATATGCAGGCATCTCCGAAGGTTGTCGTAGAATGCATTTCTGACGATAGGTCTGAAGCAAATCTTCATTTCCGGAAGCATGATCTTGACAAACCAGAACATGCATCTTGGTAGAGTAAGGTTCATGTGCTGGATGTTTACACATGAATTCGCGTTGACATTCACCCTTGCGATGCTTCCCTGTGTTTCGTTTAGCTCCTGGGTAAAGGCACTGATGACATAGACCTTTCTTGCGCAATTCTCCAAATCTTTCGCGAGGTGTCATTTCAGCAAACTTTTGGCAGGCAAAGTACTGGATTATCTTTGTTCCAGCAGGACCATTGGTCTTGACATGATTATCGTGTTCACCACATATAAAGCAAGTCTCAGTTGGATCGCTCGACTGATTGCCACTTGCGAAGAAGGTTTTTCCGCTTTCTTTGGTTGCCGATTTTTTTTCTTGATTTCCTTGACTTGTGAGTAATGCTTTCTGTTGGTGAACTTTCACGTCTTTTTCAAGGAACTCTATGACTTTATTCCAAAGTTCTTCCCCGTCCCAGTTAGATTCACATTTAATGGATAGCCATCTCGTAATTCGGTTTTCACCAAACAGCTTGTATATTCTATCCAGCGCATCGCCATAGAAAAGGTGATTTTGAATGTTGTGACGCTTTGATAGCCTGATCAGATCTTTCATGCAGTTGATAATTTTGATGAGTCCCTCAGCTATCTTTCCTGCATCTCTGATTTTCCATAATGCTTCCATGCTATTAATCTCAGATAGTTTCTTTGATAGCATAGTTTTTGAATCTCCGTACACTTCTTTCAATCGTTTCCAAATTTCATCGATCGAATTGATATGCTTGACTAAACTCAATGCTGGATTTTCGAGATAATTATTCTTGAGTAGGTCAGGAAGTAGCTTGGTTGGTGTTGTCTTAAGGTGAATTTTTTCAATTGTTTCTTGAAACGTGTAGATGTCGCAAGCTGAAGCATAACCTTTATATTTAGCAAGTTTGATATTCAATGAAGAAATTTGAAATGATTCAACTTTCTCTATTTCACGTTCGTCAGTTTCATTCTTGAGTCTCAGTTGATACTTTTCTTTAGCGCCAATAAGCTTCTCAAATCGTTCTTGTAAGTCGTTATCTTGAAATTTGATAGTACTTTGTGACGAAAGTTTAATTGCTCCTTCAATCTTCTCTCCAATTCTTCTAACATCTTTGTTCAAAGTCGTCAAGTCTTCTTTTCGTTGCTTAAGATCCTTGTCAGTTTCCTTTGAAAGATCCACTGCCATTACTGTTTCTGTATCTCGTATCATATGCACTACTTCACTAATTTGAAACTTTAAAGTTTGATCAGCAAACATTGTCTCACTAGCTTTACGCGTATCGTCACCTGAGCGTAACTGTTGCTTTAATTTTCTTACTTCTTTAATGTAATATTTGATGTTATCTATAGTTTCAATAAACGATTTTCCGAAACGTTCTTCATAGTCAGGAAGTGCTAATCTGAGATCATTATGATTCTGCCTGTAGTCATTACGCAAACTGTCAGCTTTATTCATTGCATCTATTACATCGTCAATATTGTTTGGCAGTTCACTTGGATGATATTCGTCCAAGAAATCATTTATGTTGTCGGATATTCTTAACTCATCCGCAAGAAGTTGTTTGGTCTCTTGATTATTTGTCGTCATTTCCTTTTCCAATGAGAGACAACCAATTTTGCCAATTGATTCGGTATTGGTTTCCTCGTTTTGATCTTCTTGTTGTTCTATTCTTTCGACTTTTTCGCCAGTAGTACCAAAATGTTTGAAATCTATGCGAGGTTTGTCACGTGTTTGGACCATTTAATTCGACTGTTAATACTTAATTGATATTCATCACCACTGAGGGTACTGTTTGAATGTAAAATTGGGTGCAAGAATCCAGTACACAGGGTGTTTGTAACAAGCTTTTTATTGATACCAGTAGCTCACGTTCAAACTAAAAATTACAAAGCTTACTATGTAATATCAATATATAATAGGGTATGAATAATAAGCCCATCAGTAATGCATACAATAACTAAACAAAATAATTTAATAAATATTTAAATACTGACCAGTTTGCCCTAAGCTGGATTCTGCAGTTGCATCACTTATGTGTCCACGTAAATACACAAGATGCCATAGATATTTGATAAAGATCAAACAAAAGGTGACATTGACTAAGTAAAGTAACACTTAACAAGTGAGTGTCTTCTTTAGAGGTTCATAGCCAAGTGGGTACAATGAAGTGATGCAAATGTTTATATTTTTTTTTTTTTTTTTTTTTTTTGACATTTATTCGGGTTCCATTATACAAATGGTTCTTATCCCTATAATAACATAATAATAACAACAATAATAATAAAAAGTTGTTTAGAACAAAAATGATACAAGAAGCATGGAGATCTAGGTTTCAATAAGAGTTGTAGATTTTGGTTTTGTTAAATGGTCGTTGATAGATTAAATAGAGGAAAGGCATAGGCTGTAGTTGTATATCGGCGGAAGGTCTCCTTCAACTCAGAAAGACATCGTTAGAGATAAAACGTTGGCTGTGTTGAAATAAACAGCTCATTGAAACCGTAGCAGCCAGCACTTATTGCATAATAAGGATTTTTTTTTTTTTTTTTTTTTTTTTTTTTTTTTTAGAAATGTGATAACTATATATATATAGATATAAAAAAAAAAAATTCTATAATATAAAACCCAAGCATAGGAAGGCTCACTGTGGAGGCTCAGAGATTATCGTATGGTTCGATATGTCTAAACGAGATTTGGAAATAAGAAAATCTTGGTAACTTGGTGAAGGTTGAAAAATATGGAAACTCGTGACCCGCGCTGTATAGAGTTGGTTTGCAGAAATTGATAAGGAAGTGCTTATACAATCGGAGAACCTAGCCTTCCCTTGCTAAGGCAATGGCGATTGATTTATCTAAAAAATATTTTTTCGTTTGACTGTAAAATGTTGAAATTGAGTCTAGGTTACGTATATTTTTTGGCAAATCATTAAAAACTTTAGACACTTGGTTGTTGAAAGTGCCATTTTCACCAGGTTCAATCATTATTCCATTATCAATAGATCGGAGAGTCCTTTTGAACTTGAGCTTTTTCATAGACAAGTAGTCCGGCCACTTTTCATCGTTTAAAGCTTTGAAACCTGCGATCGAGAGGTCCAATTCACAACGTTGCTCAACAAGAAGCCAACCCAAACTTGTCACATCTTTCAGGGTGCAGTAGCGACGGAGAACGTACCCGGCTGCACACGACTGTACACGTTGGATGCGCTTTTTCAAGTATTGCGGAATTTGAGCGTACACGGTATTGCAATAACTCAGTTTGGAGAGGACAAGAGATTCCGCGAGTGTTTTCCGAACTCTATACGGGGTGAATCTCTTGAACCTTTTTATCGTTTGTAAATTTGCGTAAGCTGACTTTGTTGCATAATTCACTTGAGGTAACCAGGAGAGGTTTTCGTCCATTTGGATACCGAGTATCTTAACATACAGTTCTTGTCTTACTGATCGGCCTTCTGAACGTAGGAGGTAGGATCGATCTGATGGCAGTGATCTGGGTTTTCGAATAACCATCATTTGTAATTTGTCGCTGTTGAAAATCAGACCATTATCTCTCGACCAGTTGCATAGTGATGTTAGGTCTAGTTCAATTGCCTTGATGGATTCGAAAAGGTTTTGTTTGGGACATGATTTGCAGAGGGTCGTATCATCGGCATATTGGATGGAGGGTGTTTGGATTTCATTTGGTAGGTCGGCAACGTAGATGTTGAATAAAATCGGGCCAAGGATACTTCCTTGCGGCACTCCGAAGAAAATATTTTTGGTTTGGGATTTTCGGTCGTCGACCTGTACATATTGTTTTCTGTTCGACAGATAACTGACGATAAGTGAAATAATTGATTGTCCAAATCCTAATCGGCTCAGTTTGCGTACCAATATTGAGTGGTCGATGGTATCGAACGCTTTGGAATAATCGATCATTACTGCGATGGTTATGTCATTTTTGTTCATTGCTTTTACAATATCGTCACGCAGTTTCAAGAGAAGAGTGGTGGTGGAATGTCCCTTTCGGAATCCTGATTGTGTCGTGTTGTATACTTTGGATTCGACGAAGGTTAGTATTTGGTTCAAGATTACTCTCTCGAAGATTTTTGATAGGATTGGTAAGATGGAGACTGGACGGAAGTCTTTTGCCACTGTTGGATTCGCAACTTTTGGAATTGGACAGACGCGTGCCAGTTTCCATAGATCAGGGAATGATCTTGTGGTGATGCAACTGTTTATGATGTGAACAAGTGGGGACGTGATGTAGTCATGGACTGGCTTCAGGAATTTGACAGGGATGTTATCATGGCCGCTCGAGCAGTCACTCCGAAGATTTCGAATGATCTTGTTTACCTCTTCATAGGTTGTTTCGTGCATTTGTAGTAACTGTTCGGTATCAAGTAGTAGTGCAGATATGAGCTGTTTGGGATTCAAGGGAACGTTTTCTTTCTTGCAAAGACGAGATGCGAGTGTGGTATAGTGATCATTCAGTTTATCAGGATCAAACTTTATTCTAGCGGTTGGTGGTTTGAGAATCCTGTGGATAGTTTTCCATACTTCCTTAGGATTACTCGATGATAACGATTTTAGAATGAATTTTGACTTGGCTTTTCTGATAAGTTTTTTGTGGTTGTTTCGGAGCTTAACGTATTCACTGTTGTCTCTAGATTTGGTTTTTCGTATCTCTTCGAGAGCATTTTTGGAGTTGTTGATTATAGGGTCTTGCATCCAGGGAGCAGGAGGTCTTGTGAATCTAGTACGTTTCAATGGAGCGTGTCGTGATAAACATTCAGTAATCAGATGGTTTAGCATTGATACTTTGTCGTTCGGATCGTCTACTGCGTAAACGATGTTAAACGGTAGTTGCGAAAAGTCAGTAATGTAGTCATTTAGCGAAAAACGTTTTTCATCGCGAATGACTTTGTATCTTGGTTCGAACCGCTGTTTGCGAATGTTTATAATGACGTAACCGAGGTCATGATCACTTATTTCAGTTCTAATCACTATAACTATAAACTATAAACTATAAACAATAGGTGTAGCTATGACAACATACAATAGAACAAATCACTAGAATGATAATTATAAACAATAAGTGTAACTATGACAACATACAATAAAACAATACATATATAGATATAATTGGCAGCTGAGCTACACAGAACTAAATAAGCCCAAGAGAGCCTGCCTGAATGAATAGGGACAATTGAGTAAAAAAAAGACAACAATAAGTGCGAATTTTGCAATACAATTGTTGTAGCAGACCACAACACAGCCTACAACCCCCCCACCCCCCTCATAATTCTCAGACCGTATTGAAATCCAACCCGTAGTGAGTTAGACTACGGGGTATGTCATGCAAAAGGTTCAAAGCGTTACACCGAATACCGAATGAAATTCATGTGTTTCACTACGGGTGAAATCTCGCTACGGGCTCATGTAAACGCCGCCTAAAAATGTCATTTGCAATTGATCTATCGTATTTAATTTAGGCTTTAAAAGGTTCATTAAACGCTTCAGTAGATAATTCTCCTCTTGGATATCTTCTTACAACTCACTCCAAACACTTAATGGTTGGAATTATGTCTGTTATAGCTTCTGGAATGGACCGTCTAGTTGTTGAAGCCTGACATTCAACTCCCGCTGTCGTAAGCAACACCCTATCACTCCACTTGGTCTCATTTTATTTTCAACAATTTTCTTTAGCAGCGTCTGAAGAATTCTTTGTTTAACCTGGGTCCGAAGTTGTATTTGAATATGTATTAGACGTCACAGCATTATCAAATTTGACGTCACCTGAAGAAAATCAATCCTTACATAAACCTCTGTTTTGTACAAGACTTTTTCTCTAACGAAAGAGAAAATTGAAATTCATAACTTCAGTTATTACGATACGTTCGTAAAGATGTTGCCAGTTGAAGTACAAGATATTCTTGAGAGAAATGACATTAAATTTGAGTTATCCAAAGAACATCTTCAAGTAAAAGAACAAGCGGAGAAGTTGAAATCGATGTTGGAGGACCATCAACAACAATATGCTGTTGAAAAAGAAGATCTATCACGAAATATCATGCTTGAATCTCAAAGACGTAAAAAAGTCGAAGCTGAAATCTATCGACTTAAAGAAGAACTAAATCATACTAAAGATAAAATGTTTCATAGAGCACTATTTTGTAATGCTTTGTCAGAAAACATGAAAGCATTGGAAACTCGACAGAAAGAAATGAGAGTCAAGCAAGAACGAGCTGAAATAGAGAAAGAAAATGCTTTGAAAGAATTAGCAAAACTTCGAGCAGAAAATCAGAATTTGAGAGCTCTAGTACCAGAATCTCCAAAAGTTGCAAAACCAACTCAACGTTTCGTGAGAAAATACATGAAATCATCTAAATTAGGAAAGATCTTCCCTCCACTTGTGCGACCAGTATTACCACCAATCGCCGCACATCTCCACTCCATGTAACGTAGCAACCACAAGCCAACACCATCCATGTACAAACGACGGGGTTTTAACCCTGTCCTCAGTTTATTCGAAACTTGTCATAAGTTTCATATATATGGTTGAGATTAGGAGAATGATCGTTAGTATGATGTGATCTAAATGCAAGGCAACGAAACTCTTTTTGAAGAAGGTTTTTATGTATTGGATTTTCCTTTTATTGAATGTGAAGAAATTTCATTTTTTCTTTTTTCTTTTGAATTCTTGAAATTTTCCCGAAAGACGAAAATGATCATTTGGCTATTGAATTTTCACGTTGAATGTGCTTTCACGGGTTTGGGGAAATCAGTAAATTTTTCTGACTTAGTCAACAATATTAACAAAATCGATGGGTTTAACACACTCAACGACCAAGAGAAACTTCGAATCAGCAACCTTTTCGCTAAGGAAAATTTGACAAAGGTGGCAACATCGTCTTCAAAGTACATCTGTCAAAAAGGTAGGCCGATTACCACCCAGAAACCATACACCCCAATCTGCCGCAAAGGCTTTAAACGCTATAAATATTCTCTACACAAACGCTGATCAACTCACACCGTCAAAGAAAACAGAACTGTTAGAGATCAACTTATGGAACATTTCATTAAAGAGGCTATTATGACACACTTGAAATGTGAGCATCTATTGTCCCCTAAGCAATACGGTTTTATCAATGGTCGATCCACGACAACACAACTTCTGTCTTACCTTGACAAATGCATCGAGATAATAGTAGCTGGAGGAGTAGTTGATGCCATTTACTTTGACTTCGCGAAAGCATTTGATACAGTTCCTCATCAGAGACTGCTTAAAAAACTCGAGTCATATGGCATCAAAGGTAATATCTTGAATTGGATTAAAGTCTTTCTAACCGATCGTATTCAAGTGGTTAAGGTGAACGGTGTGGAATCAGATCCAGCTTCAGTTCTAAGTGGTATTCCCCAAGGAAGTGTTCTTGGACCTGTGCTATTCATTATTTACATAAATGACCTACCTGACGCGGTAAGATCCGATGCTTTTCTTTACGCCGATGACACTAAAATACTCCGTCAAGTAATAACAAGAGAGGATGCGATCCAGTTACAATCGGATATCGACTCACTTGAATTGTGGTCTAAAAAATGGCTCCTTCAATTCCATCCCCAAAAATGCCACGTGTTGACTTTAGGGAAGTTTCAGAATATAACGCATACCCAAAGATACAGTCTTAACCAACATGAGCTCGAGCACGTCTTCGAACAAAAGGATCTTGGGGTCATTTTTGATTCTGAACTAAAATTTAAAGAACACATATCTACCAAAGTAAAAGCAGCAAACGCAATTGTAGGCTTAATACGTAGAAGTTTCTCATTCCTTGATGGTCCGCTTTTTAAGAAGTTGTACACCTCATTTGTAGGACCATATCTTGAATATGGCCAAGCAATCTGGGCACCGTTTTTACAAAAACATATAAATGTGCTGGAAAACGTACAACGAAGAGCAACTAAATTGGTTGATGGATTTCAAAACTTAGAATACACAGAGAGATTAAAAACGTTAGATTTACCATCTCTATCTTATAGAAGAAAACGAGGAGACATGATAGAACTCTACAAGCACATCCACATCTACGACAAGGAAACGTTACCAAAATCTTTCAAACTCAGAACCCGTCAAAGTAGAAAGCACGATTTCCAGCTGCAAATAAATACAACTAAAGATGGCGTAAGAGGGATTCAAAGCAACTCTTTTTACCATCGATCAATCACCATCTGGAACGACCTTCCGAAAGAAGTAGTAAACGCACGTGACATAAACGATTTCAAGTCAAAATTGGACGACGCATGGAAGGACATTCCAATGAAGTTCCTCGATTTATGAGCAATTCACAGAGGCACCTGATCTGCCTGCGAATTGTAATTTCTTGAATAATTAAAGATACTTTGAACAGCTTTTGTTGAATCTCTCTAGAGAGATAACAGCTGTTATAGCATACATGGAACTGCCTTTTCTTTTGATGCATTTGGTCTACTTGAGCTGTTTTTAAACATGGAAAGACATGCTAATAGTACAATACATCGAGTTGATAATAAACTCGGATTTTTTAAGTATTTCAGCCACAGTTTTGTATTGTACACTTTATGTGACGGTTAGAGTGAATTTTGTAACCAGCATTAATACACGAGCCTCCAAATCTGATTCATACTCTTTACTCAACTCCAGCTTTACTTACAAAATTTCAAGTCTATCTACAGAGATGATCGAAGACTAGTTTCATTTTTACAGATCCTTTGCAATCAAAGCACATTTAAAAAACATTGGACATTTAAAACAAACTGCTATCTCTTATCCAAACCACTTCTTAGGCCACCTTCGCAGAATTTGTTGTGGTGTGCATGTGGAGAAGGTAGAACTGCCGCTGGAATAGCGATCACTCTATGACGTGTCATTCATAAGACTACTGTTAAGAGAAGGAGGATTGAAAAGTTACCATCAAAATGATAATAAGGGTGAAATACCTTTGTATTGAGGTTGTTATATTTTATAATTTTAAAGAAAAATGCCACAAGAATGTTAGTTTCGTTTTTTTAGTTTTACGATTGTTTACCCAGGAAGGCCTCTTCAGTTCCTTAAGGTACTGTTGAAGCTCCCACAAAGGAGGTTCTAGAGCATTTATAGCCCCCATTTGGGCTACCGAAGTTGTAATGACAACGACTCTGGACACCATGCCTACTCTCTTACTGAGTGCTTAGCAGGTGATTCACATTGTTATAGTCGCTGGCATGACTCGGTCGGCTACAAATCAATAGTCTCACCTAAAAATAAGAAACCATGAAGAACAAACTGTGGCTGCAGTGCCGTAGACACGAAATAAATATTAGGGGGGCCCATATTTTTAGTATCTAAGGAGGCCCTACCATGGTTAGGGCCGACGGACTAAGAAAATTTTTGGATTTTTAGCCCTCTAGATTGACTAAAACTGCCTTTCCGAAAATCAATTTTAAACAATAAGAAATCTATACTTGGCGTGAAATATTAGTGTATTTTCAAATAATAAGACTATCGTTTCGGGTTCAAATGAAGTACACGAGAAAAGTATTACGAAAGAATATGGGAAAAAGTAGTAAATGTTTTACGCATTAAAGTGTCCGAAAATGTTTATTCTTGTTTCGCATTTGTCAATGAATTCATATAATATAAAAATACAACATTAGAAATCCTTTAAAATTACTTTTATTGCCTAGCTATATCATTTGAGCTTTCAGTCACAAGTTATTTTGTTGAGCTCTCAATTATTTTCTAAAGAAAGCTATGGGCGTTTTTATTTGAGTCACTTTTTATCGACTTTAGCATTCAGGGGTGCACGTATTTAAACAAGAAATAACATGGCTTGTTCACACACGTATGTCGTTGTGCTCCCATTTACACCTTTTCAACAAAAAACCATGGTTGAAAATTTTTTTTGGGGGGGGGGGGGGGGGGGGGGGGGGGGCTACGGCACTGGGCTGAAATAAATCATCTGAATAAAAATATTTTAGAAATAATTAATTTCGCTTGCAAGATAGTACAGGTTAATAATTGAATAAACGGTGTTAGTGATGTGTTGAATAAAAACAAGAGCCAGATGGCGCAAACGGTAGCAGCAAGCAGCATACTTTCGAAAGCACGACCAAAAATTGCCATAAAAAAAATAGTTAGTGTAAAGAGGTCTTATCGAATGTAAATGGGGTCTTATTAAGAAACACCACCAGCAAATAATTTTCAAGACAAAGAAATGTACATACATGAGTCGAATTTTTTCAAGAAAAAAATTATAAGAACTTATGTGTAAAAAAACGCGTCTGCTTCGAAAAAAATTAAAAACAATAACAAAGACTCCATGGACTCAAGAAACCTTCCCAAAAACTGTGATCTTTGAAATATTTAATGCAAAATGACGGTTTAGATATAGCTGACAAACTTTAGATGTAATTAAAAAGTTCGTTAAGGTTGAACTACCGACGATAAAATCGTACCTTACATCCAAATGTTAAGCATTTTTAGTAAAAGTAACTACTTACTACTTTTAACCAAAATATCTCTTTCTTCATGTATTATTAAGCGATGAAATATTAGAAAAATTTATTTTAGAATGTTTTCTGGATATAACCTTCGAATATTTTTAGACTGCGTTCCTTTGTGAGATTTCATATGATTTTCTGAACGAAATCTGATCGACTGTTAAGCGTAGGCTAAAAACTGCCGTTTCGGCCGGAGGAGTAGGAGTAGGAGTAGTAGTAGGAGTCCAAGGGTGTTTTAATACGGTATTCGCTTACGCTGCTACCGTAACAAGAGCGAACGGAGCTGGAATGGTTTAACAGTACTAGACGCCAAGGCCGCATTCTTCGCCGCCCATGTTCAGCACGCGTTTATGTCATCACCAAAGAGTTCACAAAACATAAAATGACACGGAAAGAGGGGAATCAAGAAAAGAGAACCGAATAGTTTATTTAACGTTTTTATCATTGTCATTCTTCAATTATTTAGTTAGGATACATTCATGTTATAGTTGCTACGTAGACGAGGTTCCTTCAAAAACAGTTCGAGAGGAGGACCAATAGATGACGTGGCCCTTGGCTTAACTAAAAGAAAAACATTAACGTGTTCTCAAGCCCGATTATATGAAACACGTGTGATTATTATACCGACTCCAGGGTAAAAACTTCTGGTTATCCCCAAGCCAAAAGGGATTGACTATGTCTATTCTTCCAGAAGAAACCGTATAGATAGGTATAATAAGCAATGTTCATACTGAATTTACAGAAATTTAAACTGTTAAAAAGGAGGGTGGGTGATGTCATGGGTGAACATGCAACCATGAATTTCTGACTGTCTAATATCTCAATAAACATAGGCTGATCTTTCGAGTGCAACAAAATGTCATTTTTCTTCACATTAGCTGATATTTATCTTCTTCTCTACGACGCTATGCAAACTCTAAACATAACGTGAACTCATGAAAATCTGAATCGACTTTCAATTTGTTAGCAAAGGTGCAAGTGAGGAGGAAAATCTTTAAAAGGTTTCTTACCCATGTTTAATGAAGAAATCATTTAGCTGAGTATATGGTGTCTCAATACCAATAATGTAACGTAACATCAATAATATGGAGAGGTTTACACTTTGCCTTGCTATCTAAGACAGAAAAGGAATTCTTAGTGAACTGCAGGTATGCAAATGACAATGATAAACTGCCTTTTCAATGACATCAGAATCTCAAAGAAAGAGAATAAAATGGAATTTGTCAAACATACAACCGCTTTTTGCCGCTTTCCTACCCTCCTCCACCCGGCCAAATGCCGCTTTCATACCCTCCTCCACCCGGCTCAATGCCGCTTTCATACCCTCTGTAAATATTGAACTGAGACATGCGCCCTTCGCGTCGCCCTGTCTACTATGTTTTTGCTATTCTGTGTTCTGTAAAATACACAACCTTATATAAATGGCTACCGTCTGACCACGAGGCGTCCCGTCCAACGTGAATGAGCCAGCGTATACATGATGTAGAATTTACTCAGTTATATTTATAAAAGAAACCTTGTATAAATCGTATAAACAACCGTCTCCTTCCTTGTTTAACACTTCAAATTATAACACCCTCCTCCATCCCCCTTTTTGCCGCTTTCATACCCTCCTCAACCCGGCTTTTTGCCGCTTTCATACCTTCCTTCCTCCCAGCTTTTGCCGCTTTCTTACCCTCCTTCCGCCCGGCTTTCAATCTAATCTATTCAGTCTTCAAACTGCTCTAATTTTAAGGTAATCTCATCTAATACTACACTCATCATCATTTCAATTTATTCGTTTTATTCAATTCAATGTAATTCAATTCAATGTATACCAATTTAATTTCCAGGCAATTTCATCTAATGCCTCTTCATTAACCTTTCAATTCAAAATATGTAATATCAATTGCACGCACATTTTTGGCAAGGTAAAAATATTCATAATACCTGTTCGTACTCAATATTTCTAGTGTGGCATCTCTCTGTAACATAGCCTTGCTGTAAAATTCTACAAACCCGTACTTTCACTGCTTCAAAACTCCGTGTTCGTGAAAATGCAACATAAAGTACAACAGTTAAATAGTACATAACAACTAATGTATGGACTCAAATGCTATTTATAATCTCTGGTAATTAGGAAGCATGAAGGGTATGATTTTTGTAGGGTGAATACATCATATAAAATTTCAATGAATTTATGTCAGAGTTGACAGAGCTTTTGGACAAGTTAAGGTCACATAGAAAATACTGAAGCAGATGGTCCACGAAGAAATCTTCATGTAAGATGGGTTTAGTCTATGTGCATTTTTAAGTTCATTGATTCTCACCGGCTCATCAAAAGGCAGATCATAAGAATTATATAAAACTCTAAGATTCTGAACCTTATTAATTTCCTGTATATTGTTTTATTGAAGAAGATCCAAATCAATGGACAATAACTGAAATTTGATTCGATGTAGCCATGATACAAGGAAAGAGATTCAAAATTTAAATAGTTGTAGATTCTGCGATGGATTCAACTATATGCTCCAATGCGTCTTACTTACATTGGCTGAAAAAGAGAGTTTTCCTCAAAGTTACGCCTTATCTGTTACTGAATCCGCCTGTAATTCCTTTCAAATTTACAGAAATGTCAGATTCGGTAGTCCTTAACAAAATTGTTTGAAATGTGATGTTTTGTAAATGAGATTATCAATGAGAACATTTTTTGCCTTGTCTTTTAATAGCTGACGAGTTTTATAGATGGCGTCTTTTAATACTTGGTGTGTTTTGTAAAAATGATTTGGCTCGTTAAATAACAAAAGTATTTATAATATAGGCCTTTTACGTTAACAACTGAAAGTATATCGGCAGATATTGCATAATTGCTGTCCATCGCATTGACTTACAAAAGAACATTGACTTCTGTACCTGCTTCTTGGTTGCACTTTTTGAAGAAGGGTTTGATCTTATCTCAACTAGCATTGCACAGCGTTTGCTATTCTCAATTCAACACTAACCCTACAAAAGCTGTTTAAGAGAGCACCAATGGAAAAAAATGACCATTGTCGAAGTACATTGTGGTTAGGGGCCACAAGATATGACGTTAAAATTCATTTCTCTAATGCTGACTCGGCTCTAGCTTCTTCTCTTATCGAACTACAAAAAGAAGCGTCAGCCTGGTCGTAGCTGATTGATCTAAAATAAGATTTCAGGCAAAACAAGTGATTGACTGAAATAGGACAAGAACAATAGCCAGTAAGAAACATTTCATGGTCGCATTAACTCGTAAATCTAACGCTGGTAATTGTTAAGTTGGGTATGTGACGTTCCAGGGGATTTTGATAACAAACCATGAAATGTTATGTAAATTGCGTTATAACGTTAAAAAGAAGAAAAGAAACAATAATAAAACTCGATAAAGTAACGTTGTTTAATAAAGAATAACGTTATATAACTGTAGGAAACTATATAACGTTATGTGGTTGGTTATCAAAATAACCTAGCGTGTCACATATAATGCGTAAGAAATGCAGCCATACTATAAAAAGGTTCGCTCTTCTTTTCATGTTCTGTTGCAATAAGTTTCAAGCTGCTGTTAAAGTTGTCACAAAGTGGCAAGAAATGTTTTGCAGGCAAATTTTTCATCAGATTCATCAAGTCCTTCATTAAATCTTATCATCTTTTCATAACAACACGCCGCTCATTTGTTGTCAGTCATTACAAGTTAATCGCCTCATTAAAACATCGTTACAGTATGTGTTCATTGATCTGTAACAAATTAATGATCTGAAACCATCCTATTTTCCTCAATAACTTTCGGACAAATTATCATTTTGCCTCCAAATTTATAAATAATTTTTGAAAAAAAACGCATTGAAAGTTTGTGGATAAAACATTCTGAAAAGTTTGTGAGATAATTATATCATTAGCATATTTGCCTAATACGAAAAGTCATTAAACGAAAACGGAGATAAGTGATTTGAATGCTTAAAGATGTGGCATTGTAAATAATCTATACATTCGTGAAGACATTTAAGAGCAATGGCTGCGACTAAAGATCCGAAAATATTGCAAACAGAACTGTTTGATGGTGCAAGGAGAAGTTACCCAGTGGGCACGCGAACGTTGGTTCAACGTTGAATCAACGTCACACCAAAACGTCGGAACAACGTTGAATTATGATTGAATTTGAAAGGTGAGACAACGTTATTTCACAGACTAAGTTACAACGTTAAAATACCAACGTTGATTCAACGTTTTATATTCAACGTTGTGTTAATGTTGATGAGCAGACGTTGATGCAACGTCACTTCCCAACGTCGGAACCAACGTTGGATTATGATTGAATTTGAAAGGTGAGACAACGTTATTTCACAGACTAAGTTACAACGTTAAAATACCAACGTTGATTCAACGTTTTATATTCAACGTTGTGTTAATGTTGATGAGCAGACGTTGATGCAACGTCACTTCCCAACGTCGGAACCAACGTTGGATTATGATTGAATTTGAAAGGTGAGACAACGTTGTTTCACCATGGCAGTTTCAACGTTGACATACTGATGTTGATTCAACGTTTGATGTGTAACCTTGACTTAATATTGGTTTAAAACATGATTTCGATCAGCTTGAAAGAGAACTTCATTTTACATTAGAGACAAGACATAACAGCAAATTCCGTTTTAGCATGTTTCTTAACAAATATATAATAAATATATACAATGACTTTCATACACGTTTTCTTTTTTCATAAGAAACCTGATCACTTGCTTTAGGGCTGGAGTTCTCAGCTTCAAAGGTTCTTATTAAGTTCCTTGCTTTTTAACTGTGTTTTTTCATTTGGCGTGACACGTTTCTATTATTATCATCACACAAGAATTTAGTACATTTCAGAAAAAGAAAATTGTTGCTGTTTTTTCATTCTTCAGCCTAGTAACTTCCTGAGCAATTCATTATTTTAAAGCCATTTTCAGCCTATAAGGAACCTTCCTTATAAACGCGTTCCTTACAAAACAAAAAAACATAAAACATTAACATATATATACATGTGTATATAAACTGAAAATAATTTTAAAAATCAAGATAAAAAAACCGAGGAACCGAATATAAGTGACGATCGTTGTTGAGGCATTTCTAGATAAACTTCAGACCTTTTGATTCATTAAAAAGAATTATGAAAACACGATTGTTTGATTCATTAAAAAAAGAATGTTAAAAACACGAGTGATGGTATCAGATAAAAAATAAAGTAACTGAAATAACGGCCAGCGTTAGTTTTGTTCTTTTCTCTTCACTCCTCCTTTCCTTTCCGGCGCATACTTCAAGAATTTCTTCACTTCGTCCTCAACTACACTTTCGGTTGTTGCACTTGATTTTACAACGGCATCTAAAAATTAATCACAATCATTGTTAGGAAATCGTATACTTTATATAGAAAACCTTTTAACAACAATTTTCTTAATGATTCCCAAGGTGAATAACCTTTTTTTTGTGTGATATGGCGTGAAGTTTATGTGAACTCACAAGGTGGTGTTTTTAACACGTTTCAAGCATTAACTTCTGCTCTACTTAAACAGAGTTTAAGACATTGACAGCACTGATGTGAAATAATTCTTAAAAGGTTGATTCAACGTTGTATTTCCATCTGATGAAATAACGTTATTGATCCAATGTTGTATCAACGTTGATTTACAAACGCTGCATCAACCTCACTTTTCAAACGTTGGTTCAACGTTGAAATTTCTTCCGTTGAAATAACGTTATCGATCCAATGTTGGTTCAACGTTGATTTGCAAATGTTGTATCAATGTTAGTTTTCAGACGTTGTTTCAACGGTGAACATAACAACGTTGATGAAACGTCATTTCCGCAACGTTGGTTCAACGTTGTATTTGCATCCGTTGAAATAACGTTAAAAGATACAATGTTGTTTCAACGTTGGTTTTCAAACGTTACATCAACGTTGCAATTTCAACGTTGATTAAGTGTTGGTAATTATTCCGTTCATCTAACGTTGCCAAAACAACGTTGAACCAACGTTGAAAAAACGTTTGTCGAATCAACGTAATTTTTACAACGTTGAACCAAGGTTGATTATAGGTTGTCGACCAACTGACCATAATTCAACCAAAATTCAACGTTGAAATAACGTCGCGTGCCCATTGGGTATTGCTTAAGCTTGATTTACAATTTAAAAATAAATGAAATTCTAAACAACAGCAATGAGTTTATGTCAACTGAAGAAATATGCAGTAAAATAACCGAGAAAAGAATCCATTCAAAATATCTTCAAAGAATAATGCAATACTTGGCAAGCTTCGGTGTTTTTGAAGAAAAACTGAATGGAAATACAGTTGTTTTTAAAACAAACGAATTCTTGAAATTACCTGATGCTCTTCATTTGCATTATTCGTTTCCTATACAAGCAAGACTGCTGGAATTCCTTGAAGGTAAATCTGATGGGAAGATATTTTTCGAATATGTGCACGGCTATGGATTTTGGGAGCTGATTAGTAAAGAGCCAATCAAATCAAATTTTATACAATACATGAAATCAATAACATCAGAAATTGTTCCAGTCTTCCCAAAGATGATCGAAGAAATCAAAAAAGAAGAGCGAGGAAATGCTGTCATTATGGATGTTGGTGGTAGTCATGGTGATATGATGAGGGTTTTCCACGAGAACTTTCCATCAATGAAATGCATTAATTTCGATTTACCAAATGTTATCACTGCAGTCACTCCAATTGATGGTGTTGAAATGGTATCCGGTGATATGTTTGAAGTGGAAACTTTACCAAAATGTGATGTCATTTTTACCAAGAATATCCTCCATGATTGGTCAGATGAAAAGTGCATTCAATTCTTAAATAACTTTTACAAGGTGATGGCTGATGATGGATTATTACTCAGTGTGAATTTTCATATCAATGAACCAGGAGAAATAGATTCTAACTCATGGATCAATAGATCTATGGACTTAACGATGATGGAATGTTTTTCAACCGCTTGTGAAAGATCGTTGTTTGAATACAAGCAACTACATGAAAAAGCAGGCTTTGAAGTAAAACGCTATGTTGTTTTGGGTCCAGATACAAGGCCAGTTGCTTTGTTGATCTGTGAGAAAATTTTGTAATAGTTTATGAGGCATACTGCCAGTGGGCGAAATCTTCAAAAAGTAGTGTATTCTGTAGAATTATTCTCCTTTGCAGTGATTTTTCCACAATTTTGCCCACTGTGCTGATGTTGTTAACGCATTATTTTGTTAAGCCCAGTAATTGTGATATCTGATTTCATTTTATACCATTTTTGTTTTTATTCGCATGTATTCAACATTAAAACGTCTATATATACACATAATCAACTTTGTAACTTTCAGAATTGTAATAAAATCTATCCATTATATTTTCATGTTATCGTGGTAATAATGAATAGATACATACAAGCTATTTGTCATAGCAGTACCCTATTTCCTCTAATTAACGCCGCAGCCTTTATTGCGACTTACAGCGTCTTTTAATAGAGGCGGCGTTCATTAGAGGGCAGAGTTTATTACAAAATGAAAAATGAGATAAAAGCAATGATTTCTTATCCCAAATAAAGACTACAAAAGATTGTGTGAAAATGTTTTACAAAAAAGTTATTCTCACAAAAATGTCAAAGACAAGCACTATCACTGTCGCCGTTCCCTTCTATGAGATGAAAACATTTATACCAATTAATTACACATCAAATATTCATAAACGTGGAAGAAAACAAATAGAACTATTAAACTATTTAAACTAATTCTTGTTTAACTTGTTTTCTTAGTAACGAGAGATGCGGCGTCTATAAGAAGGCGGCGTTTATTACAAATGTTCGGTTATAAGTGCGGTGTTTAATAGAGGTCGAAGAACGCTTGGATTGTTTTTCTATATAATCAACTTTCTTCGGTTAATTATAGACTTATCAACCGACATCCTATTGACTTTTTAATGATGTAATTATCTTTTGTTCTGCTGATGAAACCTTTAGAATGTTTTAAGTATAGCTTTGCGTATTAATTTTCCATAACAACTAATCTAAAAAATTGCAATTTTTTTTCTGTTAATTTTTTTATTGCTTTTATAAATGGCCTTCATTGTAAATTGAGTTAATTGGCTTTCAAGAACTTAATGAACCAAATCCTTGAGTTTTTTTTCAATATGTTTTCGAAGAACAAATATTTCGGCAAACATTTTATATTAATAGATAGGGCATGAAAAGCTCTTTCTTGTGATATAAAATTCACAATATTTTACCAGACATGTAATGAAAACTACGCCTTGAAAGTTGGTGGATAAGACATTTTGATACACACTGTAGTTGGACTTGGTTCAACTTTGATAATTGTTTTGCCCGTGGAGAAGGAGTTCCATTACGTGACTCTGAATACGCCGACGATACAGCTGTAATCTTCGATAATCGTCAGGATGCCTTTGCTGAAACGCAATCGTTGGTTAACCATTTCCACCGCTTCGGAAAAGAAGTCCATACAGGAGTATTAGAACCTAGACAGAGCTCAAAAACTGAACTGCTCTTCTGTGCGAAAGCTCTTTCCTTATCCCAATCTCGTGAAGATTGCGATAAAGCTGATCTTTCAGATATTGTGCTCTCAAATAACCGTACATCTCAATTGTCAACCGATTCACATATTTGGGTAGTATCATAACGACAACCGGCACTGATTACTTGGATGTTCAAATGCGAATTCGTAAGGCGGGGAATGCTTTTGGCTGCCTCAGAAAATCGATATTTAGCTCTTGTAGTATTGATTACAGCATGAAAGGTAAAGTTTATTGTTCCTTTATCTTACCAATACTGTTGTATGGTGCAGAATGTTGGTGTCTTACGGAAAGTTTGCTGAGATTGCTGTCGAATTTCCACAACCAATGTTTAAGAGTTTTGTGTCACACAAACCGTTTTCTTGCCTGGCAGAGCCGATCATCAATATCAGATTTGTACGAAAAACTATCTTTGAAATCAATCAATACATATGTAACCAAAAAACAATTGCAATGGGTTGGCCATGTGGTGCGAATGTCTTGGGATAGGTTACCAAGAAAAATGTTAACTTGTTGGGTCAGATCGAAAAGGCCCAAAGGATGCTCAAAATTTACGTATGGAAGATCTGTTAAAAAGTTGCTTAAGAAAGCTGGTATTGATGGATTAGATTGGTATGAGATTGCCTCTGATAGGTCGACATGGTGTGGAATGATTAACAATATTTGTTTACCTTAGTATTTCTTAGCGTATTTTTATATTTTTATTTTTATACCTGATAATTTATTTACTCATGTGCAGTGATCCCTAGCCTAGGTTAGGGCCTATCCCCATTATGGGAAGGTGTATGTCTGTCTGTCTGTCTATATACATCATGATTTTGATAATGTAGAGCCCAAATAAATTATATATATAAATATACACAGCCATTATAATGGAAACCCTTTATGGGAGAACAGTCAGTTATGTTAATTCAAATAGTATATATAACAAAAGCTGAAAGTAAAAACATGATGTCGTATATACAACAAGAAGTTCAGGAAACGGATAACGTAACAGTGTTTTAATTCTTAGCAGAGGATAGAGATGAGATTCATAATAAACGTGAAGGAATCTGATCGAATGTGCTTCCTGGATAGTAGGTTAATCTAATAACAGAAACATAATTTACTAATGGATGAATTCCACGATCACATATCTTGTTCTGATACTGTATATGTAATATATGTTTTATTTTTTAAAAATTAGGCCGATGGATAATTTTGAATTAGTTTCACGTCATTTATCTCTTGAAAATGTCATGCTGCATTTTTTCATTATTCATTAATTTTGTTCTGGTGCCATACATAGCCGGAGAACACATCAACTACACCATTTTGCATTATAGTAATCACCAAGATCCTGCCGATCGGAGATTCGGTACTAAATATAAAATTTTCATTGGCCTTAATATACTGTGAATTTTCCTAATTATGAACAACCTCTTCTTATTTACCTTCTTATTGCGAACGTACATAAATCAAAACACATTCCAACAGAACGGTCTGTAAATTAAAAGCGCTACACATCCTGTGTTGTCAATCCAGCCCGAAAACAAACGTCTGCCTTCAGATAATATGTATGGTGATTCGGTGATTGATGTATATTTTCACTACAGTACAAAATCTGTTTATTTATTTTTTAATTTGGAATTTAGGAAGGTCATTCATCGCATTGACAGTACGTTTAGGAGTTCTTATTCTGAAGAAATAATTTGCAGGAAAATATTTTTTTGTATCAGAGATGTTTATTCTGAATACTTGAATTTAAATTTATAAATTGACATTCTAAGTCCTCTTTTTTTTTGAAAATAACTCTCTTTTTCCTAATTTGGAATGCTACACATTAGAATTGGCTTTAATAAATTTTCTTTTGTTCTTTTGTAAACCTGTATACAGCTTTGATTGTACAATGTTGTAAGAAGTAACTGGAGCTAAATTGTAAAAGGAACTGTTCCGTTGAATTACATTGTTTTCCATGATTTTATGGTACAAGAGATGGGAAACTTGTGAAGCTTCTGTAAGAATAAAGATTATATGTTTCTTATGATGGCATTGTCATACATTTTGATGCAGTTTTTAATGATGGTTGTTCATTTGTAGCAAAATTCAAGATACGGAATTGCATTCACATTCAAGAAATTTTTATTCACATTCAACAAAATTATATGGACATTCACGAAACTTTTATTTACGTTCAAGGAATTTTTTATTCATGTTAAAGAAACTTTACATTCTTAAGAAAATTTTCTTTCACATTCAAACAAAAGATTCATTAACACTTAAGAAGTTACTTGATGCATATTCAACGGTGTTTTTTTTATGCAAGACAAAATTATATTCAAGGATATTCCGTAGCCTAAATCTGGTCCGCAAAATTAGCAGAAAAACTGAGATAAGCGCATGGCGTATGAAAATGGCAGGAATAACATGTGGAAAATACCTTTTTCGTAAATATTTAGGTGGAGAGTTGGTGTGATAATTCTGGATGTATAACATTTACCCTCCTTTATTTTGGTTTTGTTAAAATTGAAATAAAAAAGATGGTTAACATATCCGAAGCATTGTTGAAGAAGAGATAAATAAACCTCATGAAACTCATGAAACTCAATCCAGTCCAGTTGCCACAGCAACTAACATGTTTAGAAGAGCACAAGGCTGCTGCATCTATTAAAAATTCTGCTATTGTAACAAGCAGTCCTGTCACAACAGCTGGACGAGGACAAGTCCAAGGATGTCAGGAAAGGAGGACGCACCAACTGGAAAAGCAGTAAATGTTTGGCTGCTCCATCCATGTCTGCATGATGAATTGGAAGAATATCAATTCGAAGAGGATATGGTCATCATCAAAGGGATTGTACATTTGGACTCTTCAATGAATGAAGATGCTATCAGAGAAGCACTGGTTCAGTTATTTAAAAGTAAACTTCACGAATTTTAGTTACAGATTTCCATTAGTCCTCAAAAATACAAGAATCAAAATCAGTCCCAATTTTTTCTGGACATTTTGTTGGGTATTTCTAGAAACGAGGGATTCTAAGTTTTGTCATTACTAATAAAAGTAAAAAAAAAAGTTTACCAACTGTAGTTTTCGATTGGCTAGTCCCCAAACCCACCTCTCCTACCTGGTCGGATTTGATCTTATTTTATTACATTCCCTTTTACACTGTAACAACTGTTGTCAATAAAATGAATGTAACCTTATGTTGTTGACGAACCTTTTCTGGGATTTTGATACTTATTTCGTTTTGCTTTTACTGTCGTCATGTGCCCCATCTCAAAATTTTCCATAATTCACTCATTTATTCCCCTCAGATCTGGTATTTTAAAAAAAAACAAAAAAAAACTGGTTCATGTATCGCTAATCAGTTTCCATTAGTGACCGATAATTTACTGACCAGATCTGAGTTACCGAAATTCCTTGAATAGTAATTTTACACCTTGCATATAATTTTTTTTCTTGAATATGAATAAAAATTTTCTTGAACATGAATTGAACATGAATTCTGGACACATGTTTCTGGAATGTCAATATAATTTTGTTGAATATGAATATAATTTCGTTGAATGTGAATAAAAGTTTCTTGAATGTGAATGTAAATATCTATCTTGAATTTTGAATACAAATGAGCAACCATAGTTAATATTCTGTAAAAAACTACTCAGTTAAGGCAAAATATTAGTCGCATATAGGTCATATAATTTTTAGCAATACCCATAGTAATTTTTCAGTCACTTTTTAACTCCTCAGTAAGAATTGTAAGTGAAACCTTATCATTTGACCATCTTTATTTTATAATAAGTTCAAAATAAGTTCTTCCTCTGGTTATCAAATTCAATTCCACCCTGATTAGTAAGGACAACGTTTTTATCTGAGTATCAGGCTGACTTGTCAATAATGTTTATTTTGCTGGTAATTGTATCATTGTAGTTGTATAGCGAAATGATACATTTTTTCTTATGGTTATGCATGTACACACAGTTATTTTTAAAACGGCAGTTTTGGGAAAATTTCGCATTTTTGCGAATCTTGTTTTTTTAAATGAAAATAGTAAAGAAAATATTAAACTTCAAAGTTTTTGATACGGTCATTGCAAGTATCACTAAAAATAAAGAACCTAAATATGAAACTCTCGATGAGTGACAATGACAATGGGTAATAACTGCGTTTGACTGGATTTCCAAAATTTGCTAATGGTGTCATTGTAAAAGAGGAAGGAAATAAAGCAAAGAAACATCTCAAACAAAGAGCAATTGACATTGTATTTTAGATGGTTTGATGATTCTTTTGAAATTCATGAAGATTTCTTTGGGTTTTAGCAGTGACACTATTGTTTGGGCAATAAAAGATGCAATTTTGCACACCCAAATATGTTTTGATGCTCGGAAAAAACTCTGGTGTTGTGACTATTATTTTGGACCAAAGCTTTACAATTCATTCATTCCTTTTCATAAACAAAACAATGTATTCCTTATTAATGGTGTATTCGAACCGTTCGATTTCAAAAGGAATAATTCGTGCCTCAGGTAGCGGATATTTAAAGAATTTTAAACAGGGAACATTTTGGAGAGCGCATGACAACGGAACAATCCAGATCCAAATTTTTCTTGGGCCTAATTAGTCAGCCCCCAAACGAAGATTTGCTCCGCGGTCCCTGCTGTATTAAGTGAAAATAATATCAAGAACGACTCCAATTGTTAAATCTGCGGCAAACAAAATCAGCTCAAGAAAGGAAAGTAGTTCGTTCAAGGTAACCTAAGAGGCAGAAGTGTTTGAGTTCCAATGCATCTTTTACACTGCAGTCTATTAGAAGACATCGAGTGATGAATGCACAAAACTTTCAAAACATTAATTAATGCTGATAACCAATTGCCGATAAACCAGTTGGAAGAATCATGGTTATCTGTGGGTGAGCCCGTTCGCCAGAAAAAACAAAGAATGCGCGCATATTTTCATTCAATAAATTCATGCGAGCTGAAAAAGTATACGCATGCACATTAAACAGAAAAAGGAGATCTTGATATTCATTTTTTCTTGAAAACAGAGATAGGAAAGTGCGGATGTTGGCGCAAAATCATATGATTTCAGGAATTTCCCTACTATAGCTAATATTATCATCTACGACCTTTGTTTTCATAACGCGATACGAGTTATGAAACGTGTTATTTTGATTACATAACAAATAACAACACGTAAGCAGTTTTAATTATTATTATATAACCACAAATTACTCATAAATGTAAACAATTAAATATCTCATAAAAATGTAGTAAAAAGCAGTTTGTAGTAGTTTCATTTTTATAACATAAATGAGCTAACAATACATATAACATACAGATCAGCGTAGTCTAGTGGATAAGAACGCTAACTTGTAACAGCAAGGTCGTGTGTTCGAACCCCACGCAGTTCGTCTGAGAGGAAGTATATATACTTCGGCGGTTGTAGATCTCTCATGTTCTGGTTGTAAAACTTGCATGAGTGCGCACTTCCCCGCAGTTGTGTTGAATATATCGCGGAATGGTTAGCATTGTGTCTGGGTGATTTATCACTGTCAGGTTTCTCTGGTCCATAGAGACATTCAGGTTACCGTCATTTCGATCAAAATTCAACAAACGCCAGGGC
The DNA here is from genome assembly GCA_027922465.2 of Turritopsis dohrnii. Taxonomy (NCBI): domain Eukaryota; kingdom Metazoa; phylum Cnidaria; class Hydrozoa; order Anthoathecata; family Oceaniidae; genus Turritopsis; species Turritopsis dohrnii. Next base: position 142,310 of record BQMF02000258.1, on the reverse strand, counting down.
TTAGAAGTGTTAGCATGTATCCACAATGCCGGCTATAATTGCAAACTACATACGCTGATCAGCGAAATACATACCATATACTAAACATCGTGGTAATCGCTAAAACCAAAGCTATTTTCTCTTCTTCGTGAGATGGGAGTGAATCTGTTTGACTCACTACTCTTGTTTGAACTTCCTTTTGTGAACTTTTATTTTTTGTTTGTGTTGGAGAGCTAGTCACTTTGGGTGAAATATGATGCTCTTGCATAACATTAATCATTTTGCTATGTAATCATTTTGTTATGTAATCAAAAAACTTACCATGTAATCAAAATAACAAAATGCTATATAGTCATAACAAAAAGCTGTTTTGAACATAAAAAGATGGTTACCGTCAAATCGAAGAAAATTATAGCGTTCCGAGGGACACCACAAGCAGACACTGAGATCTAAATGAATGATATAAAACCCAAGAGCGGAATAAATCGAAAATTGTGGTGAACAGGCGACAGAGTCTGCTGGAAAGGGAAGGTCTAGTGGAGCGGCTAGATTGGAACTGGATGGTGCCGTCCGCTCCCGGTATTCACCACAAAATGTGCCAAAAGTTGTCGGGAAAAACAATGTGACTAGATGTAATATACTCGAACAGATCATAAACGGCCATTGCGTGCGTAGTAGTCGGAGTTCGTAAGTAGTCACACAGAAATAGTCTAAGATCTAGGGGTAGAGCTCAGAGCTGGTGGATTCGAGAAGCCAGGGTGGAGTGCCGGTTAGATCGAAGACAATGAATTAAAAACCCTCTAGGGTATCACAACAACAACAACAACAACAACAAAAACCCTAGAGGGTTCTCCTAAGGGAGTTTTGTTTTCAGGTATCATGTATAATTCGTTTATTTTGTTTGTTTTTTTGTTTGTTTGTTTGTTTTTTTTTGTTTTTTTTACCTCTTACCTCTTACCTCTTACCTCTTTGTTATCTTATACATATCTATAATGTCCTCTGGCATATGTAGCAATACCATCTTTTGCAATAATTCTTTTGTCATCATCCGCATTGAGAGCGAGTTTGTTTGTTTTTATAGTGTGGACATCATGCTTAATTGATTGAAAGGTCATCTGTTCCCTGTAAACATTCTTACCATCAAATAAGCATCTCTTATAATCATCAAACCCCATCGTCTTCTTTACTACACACTTCTTGACTCCCTTGCACTTCTTGTCTTCTCTTCCATCTAGCTGTTTATATGCATATGTCTTCGCTCTTAGAGCAACAAACTCTGTCATTATCTTACCACCCAACTCATCTTTCATTAGACCAATGACTTTCTTATTCAAACCTATAGGTAAAGGTCTGTTATCTTTCTCATCGTACGCTGAAGTGTACATCATCGGCGATATCTTTGTAAAAGTCGTCGGTTTTGATGTGATAGACAAAGCTGTCTGTATCCATATAGCAGAGCTTTAGATTGTCACCATATTTTGGTCTCATGTAATCATAGTGAAACCCATACATAATCGTCTTTGACAAATCAAGAACTGTAGGTCCCAGATAGATCGGCTTGTTCAATACGAGTTTGATCTTTTGCATTTCAGCAGCCATCAAATGTTCACTGAAACAGATACTACCCTTGAAATTAGGTTTCATCACCAGCTTCTCATATTGTTCTTTCTTGGTAGCCAAGCGTATGTCTTTATGTTTACGTTGATTCTCCATAGTTTTACCAAAGACTGAATTGTTCATGAGCTTGAAAAAGTCCTTTTCAAAGTCATTCTTTGATTTGGTACGCAAATTGGTGTTGAAATCGATGTACGGCTTCAACCATGCACTTTGTCTAAATCTCAGTACTCTATGAACCTTCTCAAGAACAAGACCATGCTTCAGCGCTTGATCAAGTGCACGGATATGAATAATATAGTTCTTCTTGTCTGAAAGACATGGAGTTAGCTTTTCTACACCATTGATCTTCTTTCGCTCGGGCATAAACGGAAGATCGTTATGTGAATCATGAAGCTCCTGAGGATAGTTCACATCAACTTCAAGAAGATAACCATATTTACCGTCTTTCTCAGCCAACTTTGAAATGAATTCAGCGGTAAATTTATTAGCATCTACCCACTTGAAATTCCCTGTCGGTAGCTTCTGAATCATAGCCCATCCATATAGATTATTTGCATCAAGATATTGGAGATAGCTACTTTCTTCAGTCTTCTTATATTTAGCATCCATATACTTGTTATTAGCTTTAGCATGTCTATGAACAGCCTGACAGAGACCTCCTCTAATACCTTGCTCTACGAACAGAAACATATCCATATCTGACAACAGATCCAGCTCAACCTCTGTCTTTTTCAAACAGGCTTGCCAAGCTAGTCCTGGAGCAGTGTAAAAATGTGCAGGATCCAGTTTATAGTTTGTTATACATGTTTCCCTAAAAGTCTCAAAAACATCAGCAAGCAATAGAACGTCTGTCTTGAGGTAGAGATCATGATACGCACCCATATTTTTATTTTTCATGTGTTTCCACACCTTCTGTGCATGCGTATAATCAGCATCACTGATACCTTTCATGTTCAACTTGCTGTAAAAAGCATCTTTTGGTGGGAGCTTAGTTTCATTAAACTTATCAAAAGAATCAATGTATTCATAAGGATAAACTCCTTTTCTTCTCAATAGTTTGAATTGCTCATCACCCTTGAAGAATTTTCGAAGGTTTTTACACTGATCGTCGGATAGATTATTTACCAAGTTATCCAGACTACTAGCCATGAAACGCACACTATCGATGAATCTCAACTGTATCTTTTGAACTCTCGTCTCCCCATTTTTGTCAGTATATTCACCAACCTTAACATCCAATGAGAAAGAGATATATTTTTCTTTGTTTTCAGCGATGACGGCAATCCCTTCATCTCCATACTGTTTGGCTAGTTCTTTGATAAACAGATGAGCATCATATCCGCTCAGATTGTGAAAGACGATCGGGATGTATTTAGGCACTTTGTAACGGAGATTACAAGACTGATGTGCAGCTCCACGAAATTTACCAGTAAAATGACAGTGATCCCTAACCTTAATATTATCTTTTTCAAATTCTTTCATACATATATGACATTTATCAGAATCGATAAATCCCTGTTCCTCTTCATATGTGAGGTCTCGCATTCTCTGTTTAGGAAACATATTGTATAGCCTTTTCACTTCACCTACCGCATGATCCACGAAACGTAAAACACAGTCTTCACCACGATAAAGCGTTAGAGGGTCTGAAACTTCACCATGAGCAAATTTGCTATAACAACAGAAGCCTGTGGGGATATGTATACCAACCTTTTCAGTGGATGATCCAATAACGCTACGCGGTTCTTTACAAACCTCTTTTGACAAAGCTTCGAAATCAGCATACATTATGAAAGGAGCTTTGAGCTGGTACTGACCGTCATGAAACTTAACGGTGCTACCCTCATTTGGCATCTCAATCTTCGCGACATCATTATTTTTACAATATTCAAAGTGTTCATCTCGTGTTTTCTCACTTGAGAATCCATTGAGACAATTCAAGCAATAATGTTCTTTATTTTTGTGCTTCGAGTTGACCTTGCTCAAGACACCGCTCAAGTTCTTTACAGCTATATAATGTCTCTTTTCCTCTTCACATAGTAAAAACAAAACAACCGTTTCTTTGCGATCAAGATGCTTCGACTTACGACACATATAGATACCTTCTTTATCGTCTTTTGTCAAAACATGCACAGCGATATCAGGGTTCCTCCTCTCAAACAAATCTATTTTATTTAGCGCCATTGGAAACGATAAACCCTTCCAATTATATTTATCAACGTGTTTCTTGAGATTCGTTATCCTTTGCGGATCTTTCTTAATCTCATTGTGGTTCAAAGCAGCAGTAACAGCCCATTTGAAACACTCTTCATCATCTTCGTTATGTGGATTGATCACTGATTTCTTACCACTGAAATTCTTAGGTAAAGGCAAGTAAGAGCTGCCTCTCGTTAATTTTAGCTTGTGAAAGTCCACATCAATATTTAAAATTTTATCGATAACAAAGCCGGATTGAGGTAACGCAGGGTTTTCAATCTGCTCGATTATCTTATTGAACATCTTATTAATAACATCAGATATATCGCTTTCACTATGAATTGTTTCCATATTGCTATTGAACGCCTTATCAACATAGATTGTCGCTTCAGGATTGGATAAATCCTCCTTTCTCCATTTGATCCACACAGTTGCTTGAATTTTTATTGATTTTTTGTTTTTGAGTTCTCTCATAATCAGATCACTTAAAATGGGTCGAACCTTTTCGAGAAACAAATCAACGTCCTTTTTTCCATCTGAGTTTATCTTGAACCTTTTGTAAGAACCCTCAAACGCCGTTTCAATGGGGACAAACGCTTTTGTTTTCACCAGTTTTTCATCTTTTTCATCATTCTTCCTCTTGTAGAGATTAAGAATCTTATTCTTCATCTCTCTGAAAGTGCCACTCACTTTCTCCTTAATAGCTTTAGGTACATGATTTATTAACCAATCTCTCCATTCATTCAACTTGCTTTTCACAACAGGTCTATTTTTCATCATCTCTTGCTGCTCAAACAAATCCATGTCTTGTCTGTTAGGAATAATTGTAACAGGTCTTGGTGGTGGAACAGGTCGGACAGGTGGGTTTGCTAATAATTCGATCAACTCAGCTTTTCTGAGTTTTGAGTAGCCATGTAGACCGCGTTCTCTTGCAAGAGCTTTTAATTCAACAACAGTATTTTTAGTAGTCATGTTGTAATATATATATATATATATATCACGATTATATCTTTTTAAATCACTTTTTAAAATTTTCAATTATCATTTTTCAATTTTCATCCAAAAGATTCGTAACCTTTGTGTTCTATTTTTGTTACTCGTTGATTAAGTAACAAAAGCGAGGTCAATTTATTTATTTATTTTTTGTAAACTCTCTTCTCTCTCTTAGCGTTATAACGTTTTTGAGAGCTGAGATATTTTTCTCTGTTATTTTTTATCCAGTTTAAACAGTATTTATTAACCGTTTGTTTCGTATCAGGATCGAGAATATAAGATGGATCCTCATCATTTTTCTCAAGTACCTCGAGTAATTTAGCTTTGTTCATTAGGTAAACATATTTTATTTTTCGTGACGCACATAATTTTCGTAAAGCGTCACGAGTCATTGATTGGTAATCTGATTCTGTTTTTTCAATCATGTTTATGCTTTATATAAAGATAATAAACAACGTTTAAGTCACTTTTCTCGTGTCATTTTTTTTAATAAAATGAGCTAAAATAAACGTTGTTTATAAATAAATAAAAATGTCAGACACTAAACTTCAAGAGATTTATTATCAACCTCAAAACTTATGGAAAGGACAAAAGGCTGTTCGCAATCTAAGAGGATTTGGTTTCAAACCGAAGGAAATTAAGAAGTGGCTATCAAAACAAGCTTTGTGGCAGGTACATCTACCGACAACGAAAAGGATCGAACGTCCACATTATGAGGTAACTAAACCGAATGAGATTCATCAATTTGATATATTGTATATGCCTAGTGATATGCTATATGGTAATAAATACAAGTACATCTTATCCGGTATCGATGTTGCTTCACGTTACAAAGTAGCCCGACCTTTGAAGACTAAGAAAGCCAAAGAGGTTGGCGATATGATAAGAGATATCTATAGAGTTGGACCCTTAAACTACCCAAAAGTATTTCAATGCGATAACGGTTCAGAATTCAAAGCGGATGTATCAAAATTGTTGGAGAAGAATAATGTTGAAATTAAAAGAGCAACTACAAAATATAAACATACCCATACAGCTTTTGTTGAGGCATTGAACAAGATACTTGCTGAAAATTTATTCAAAATACAAGATGCTCAAGAACTGAACGATTCGGAAAAGGTATCATCTACGTGGGTCAAATATTTGTATAAACTTGTGGATAGATTAAACGATACGAAGACTCGGATGATCGATATGAAACCGAAAGATGCTATTAAAATGAAAGAGGTAACTCTCGCTAAACGAGAGAGCTATCCACCTGAAGAAAAATTACCTCAAGATGGTTTGTATAGATATCTATTGCAACCGGGTGAAGAGCACGACGACCATCGAAAAAGAGCAACAGATAGGATATGGTCAAAGAAGACATATAGATTGAGTGAGGTAATAGATCAACCAGGTAACCGTGTAATGTATTACCTTCAAGATGGACCTGAACGAGCCTTTGTGAAAGAAGAGTTGATGTTGATACCTGAGGATACAGAGCTACCTCCTGATTATGTGCAAGGTTGGTGAACCGTAAATACAAAGTATCTTTACTAGAAACAAGTAAAGATGAGTCGTCTAGCGACGAGGTTTAGCGCCACATAACGTCATAATCAAAGAATTGCCTCTCATGATTCTTTTGAGATTGTTTGAGACCTTTCGGTCTGACAAAGGCCTCTCTAGAGCTGCAACCATAATCATTTAATTCAATGGAAAGTCTTTCAGGCAACCACACCTTATATATATTTCCTGTTCCGTCTTGCACCTCTGCTTACATAGCCTTTGTAGAAACAAATTTAACATGATAAATCACATTTTCAGGTAGCTCTCTCCACTTTATGATCGATGTAGATTGTTCCATGTTTTGTTCAAATGTTTCAACTGTTGGAAATTCCATTGTCTATATATACTTGTGATCATATTTTTTTATATCAGTTTCATTTATCACTTTATCACTTTTTCAAATTGAGGAGCACATAACCACACATCCTAGTAACCATTTTCGTTTATGGATTTTTTCAGGTTTTGGAGTTCTATCATCAAACTTATTTGTAATTGATTTTGGGTTTCAGTCTCCATCTTTCTATCTGTAGAACTGAGTCTTTCTAAAGCTTTGTAATATGTTCCCTGCAAAACCTGGAATTCTTTGTAATTGATCCTCCCATCAGTCAGCGCCTGACTTATGTTAGTTTCAAAGACAGAAATTGAGGATGTAACAATATCATATAATTTTATCACTTTTTCTACTTTCTTTTGATATCTTTTGATGACAGCTGTGGTAAGTCCGGTACAGATAGAGCCGGCTAAGGCTACACCACCTAATCCTGCAGAAATAGGTATTCCGATAATAGTAGCACCTGTTGCGATTGAACCGATGCCAGAGCCAATGGTTATAGCGCTTGAGCTAGCATTTAGTAGCATCGATCGTTCTATCGCCTTGTTATATCTCTTGAGCTTGATGCTAAACTTGTTCTTAAGTTTTATCAACTCTTCAAACTCAGAATTTATTACGCTTGCGTTAAACTTTTCCTGCTCATTCAAATCCTCAGGAGCAGTGGGTAGTTTTGGATAAATTTTAAAATTCACATTTAGAGGGTTGTTATAACATAATTAATAATAAATTATCTTCTAAATAAATAAAATGGCAGACATTGACATAGATCCTTTTGGAGAACATGGTATGACGACGGATGAAACAACCGATGAGACGTTTCCTCTCATACCGACCGGTGACCGTACGGGTGCACAGATACATACATCAGGTGAACGAGAAACATCATTTGGAGGTCAAAGAATCGAACTTTTAAGCAGTTATGTTGATGATATATTAAAAAGATTATCTGAAAGCCTCAATCAGGAAAAACCTAATTCCAAACATACCGATCTGTTTGAAATCAGAGAAGGTAAATTATACTACAAAGACAGTAGCGATCCATTGACGAGGAGAGATGGAATACTAAGGGCTACCGGTACTATAGCTGATATATTGCGTAAGGAGGGGTTACGTAAATTAGGGTTTGATATACCTATTGGCAAAATAACAGCACGACAAGCAGTTATGTTAAACAAAATACAAGAAGAACTCCCTTCATCATCTAAAATCACAAAATCGAGTGATGTAGAGCTTGAGGAAATTACGGGGAACATTGCAAATAGTACGGAAGATTTAATTTCAACGCTTAGACAACAGTCGGTCGATCATGAAACAACTCAGACCGGTGATCTATTTGAATATCCTTTGCGTGAGCTGTTAGGATTGGATAAAGCGCTGAGAAACATACGAGGAGGTCTTCAGGAAGAGGTTGCAAAAAAGGTTCGAACAGAACAGCATATCGATAAGGAGAAAAACAAGTTGGAAGAAATGGAAAATGATGCAACATACACAGATGAACAACGAAAAGAGGTTGAAGAGAGAATCGAGGGATTACGTGAAGAGTTGAAAGCTAGGAAAGAGAACATTAATATTCTCAAAGGCAAACTAAACAGTCAAGTTACGAGCATCAAAGAAACCATTGCTAAAGTCCTCGACAAAGATACCTCATTAGGTGAAAGGATACGAACACTATTCCGTGAACAAGGCATAACAATCGTTAGCATTCTGACAGCGTTTGGTATGGCTATCGGTGTTCTTGTGGAAGCTTTGTTACCGAGAGGGTCAGCAGCTGGAAGCTCTTCACAAAATCCTGACAAAGGTGGTGATAAAAAGGACGGTGCAAAGGAATGGATAAAAAATAAACTCAAAGCGTTAGCATCACTTCTAGGTAGATTAGCATCTAAAGCGGCAGAGGCTTTACCAGGAATAATTGGATCTATCGTATCATGGATATTGAACAGAGCAAAAGAAGTTGTAGGTTGGTTAAGTCAAAATTTATGGGTTCTGATTGTAGGGTTGATCTATACATACCTTGTCACTAGACGGTAACCATCTGAAAGTGTATATGTTACATGTATCGTGTAACATAATTTTTTGTTGATGGTCTTCATCTTTCAAAATACCACACAATTCCACCAATACCGAGCATACTCAGAGCTATAAAAGCCAATTCTCTTTCATGTTGATCATGACTCGGTGTATAAAAGTCGCTCAATACAGGCTCCCGTGGTAGCGGTTCAAGATGATTACTAAACACCCTATTGTACTCTCTCATTGCATCATTTAGCTCTACGAATTTTGAATCAGCCTTCTTTTCGAGCAATAGTTGTTTATTGATGAAATCGATCCTTTCCTGTCGTTTTTGCTGCCATTCAATCTGTGCTTTTTGTAATTTTTCTATGGCCAAATCATGACGTTTTCTTTCCCTGTCGATTCTGTCTTTGGATAAACTTGAAAACAGATAGCTTGATCCTGTGAAAGCCAAAGCGTTAGCTAAAGCTCCACCTAACATCATTGCGATAGAAGCCATATTTAGATATTGATATTTTCAGGTAAAATCTTTTGTTTGATTAAGTAGTCCTTTGTCACTTCACTAGCGGCGATAATGGCAACTAGTTTTCCCGTATCTTCCAAGTCGAACTTTTGAATAGAGGGAGGTGTCATTTTTAACACCTTTTTTACAAGCATAGAGTAGCCGATAGCGAGTGCCGATATGACTGATGCGTGATATAAATCGTTGACGATATTTTTCTTGTCCATGTTTGTTACATATATTGTGAGATTATATATAGCGTTATTTATCCTTTTATTCCATTTCATGTTTATTGATTTTCACTGGTATTTTAGATTTTTGTGGAAGGGGGGTGGATGGTGACCCACGGGGTAATATTTGCTCTTTCTTTTTATACACAAAATAAGCAAATCCACCAACTAAACCGAGAGCTATTATTCCACCTACACCATAGGTGTAGTTCATTGGTTGTTCATTTGGTTTGGTGAGAGAGGCCTCAGGCTTCTCCATTTCTTTTTGAGGTGACACTTGTTTTAATTGTTCTCGTTTTTTACGGTTGTATTCCGCCAACTTCTTACCCGCTTCAACCTTTTTTGGGTTCTTCGTTATCACTTGAATGGGAGTCTGTTCTTCTGACATTTTTATTATCTGCTGTATTTATATTATCATCGGATTTATTTAAATTTCTTTTATTGATATAATGCCTCCCGGTAATAAGCCCAACACTGAGTGGTGCTAATAATGAGCCGAATTTATAATATAAGTCACATGTAAATCTTTGAAGAGCAGAGTTTAAGAAGGGGTCAGTTTCCAGGTCATTGCTCAGCGCTTCTTGATTGTTTATTCCTAACGTTGCACAAGCCCCCATCGAATAAATGCGTATCAGTGATTTCCCCAAGGATTTTACCATTTGACCTGATAGTTTAGCCTCGTAAATACTAAAAAGTTTTTCTACCTCTTCATCTTTGAGTTTGTTAATTTGCTCTTCTGTGTACATTTTCCCTAAGTGTAGCTTGCTATTTCCAATTAAGACACACTCGAGTAATTTTTGTCTTTTACCATCTGAAGGTGGAAATTCACCCGGAACATCATAACTCTGGTTGATTAAATTATCGATCGCTGTTTCCGCCATTTTTATTAGGGAGAGGTATTTTTTTAATACAGAATAAAAACAAAATAGCGAGATCAGCAGTATGCTTAATAACATGAAGTTGACATATTCTATCATTTTGTTGTGTTTGTTATAATTTTCTTATATTCTCTTATAATTTTGTTGTAATTTGCTGTATAAGAGTTTGCTATCTTCTTATAAGTTTGTTGAAATTTGCTGTATAAGAGTTTGCTATCTTCTTATAAGTTTGTTGAAATTTGCTGTATAAGAGTTTGCTATCTTCTTATAAGTTTGTTGAAATTTGCTGTATAAGTTTGTTACAAGAGTTATGTAACAAATAACATCAACCTGCTCAGCAAATCGCATACGTTCTTGGGTGTTCCATCCTCATGACTAGGCATGTGTGTTTCCCCGCATTTAACTTTTCATTGACCTCTTTCAAATTTTCTTTCAATTCAATGATATAATTCTCTTCATGAATGGTGGTTAGATCTTTTCTATCTTTTGGGTACCACACTTATAACATTTTAGCTTGCCGTCGTAAATTTTTAGGTATAGCTGTGTATGATTGTGTGAGTAACCAGAGCGAATGATTTCGATGTCTACCGCTAATTGCCAACTCGAGCAAAGGCTGTCTCTTTTTGTTCAATTTTTCATCAGCTATTATATCATCAATCAGAAATAAGGTTTTATATCCAGCACAGAAAAAGTCCATTTTCTTAATCCATTCATACAAAGATCCTTCCGGCTCAATTAAAATCACATAGCTGTCATTCCAGAACCACTTCCGATCTCTGTAAGTCTGATTCCACCTTAAGGTGGGACATATAATCACGATGAAATCAAAGTGATCAAAGTATTGATTTTCTAATAATTTTACAACACGATCCGTTTTGCCGCATGATGTTGGTCCGACGAATAATGCCGTGTGAGGTTCTTTCATGTAAAGTGTGTCCATTTTAATATAACGCAGACATAAATTCTCCGTTTTGAATATTTAATTGAGCGTCCATTATTAGATATATATATGCGTTTAAGTTTCCTGCAGTTTCAGCGGTCTTTTCAATCTGTAAAGTGATGCCTTCACTTGCATTTTCAATCTTTCGACCAGTCCCATGCAAAGCATTCTCATCAATTGTTCTGAAATCTAACCATAGAGCATACTTGTTTGTCAAGTAATCAGAGACTTTTACATCATGTAATCCCAAGCGCTTTCGGTTTTCGCCGACGCTATTATCTTTTGGTTTTCCTTCAGCAAAATACTTGCAAATCTCATTGTATTGTTCAAACGGCTGCATCCCTTGAGCAAAAAGTTGGTTAGGCTTACCCTCAACGATGACAGATACCTTTTTGATCTTTGGATTGTAGAATTTGCAGGTTTCTCGTTTGTAGGATTCTTCTTCTTCAAACAGAACTAAGATACCCTTCAAAGATTTGGCAGGTGTGTTGAATGACCAATTCCATGTTGTGTCTGACTTGTTTACTCTAATTTGTCTGTGCCGCAAAATCCTATCATAGAGCAAAGCCATGTTTTGATATTCAGAAGCGATTTGTCTAGCCAACGTGGGCTGTGTCACAATCTCATATTCAAGTGAGATGTTCGATATTTTGTATTTACCATCTGGGTTACGTTTTTGACCTGCGGCAGTATCTGGAGGGTCAGAATAAATAACTCGGTTATAGTCGTTAAATGTGATCTCGTAGCAAAGCCTATTACCTAAACCTGCTTGATAATATGGAATAGTACTATCTAGCATCTCAAAGTCGAGTGGAATGACAAACTTGTTTTTATAGGTGTCAGCAATGGCTTTGTCTTCTGCATCAGAGGTGTCTTTATCTGAAGCACCAATCCTTAATTTCATACAATTCTCTGTACACCCATCGTCGATGATGATACCCTGTCTTATCGCGTTTGTCTTTTCAAACTTGGTTAACCATAAATCTCTGTAACATCCAAAAAGATCAAAGTCATCGATACTCAATATCTCGTTACCTTCGAACTTGACAGCCAACTTCTTAACGATAGCTCTTCCAATGTTACTGACCAATGTTCTTTTTGAGTCAGCTTTCGACTCGAGTTCAATATCAAAACTTAGATTCGTTGTTCCTGGGATAATGACATCATCGCTTCCTAAATTTGGAAACCTAACCAATAATAACTGATTTTGATCGATCTCACTTGGATTGTGTGTGACAATTACTTTTTGACGAGAGCCTTTTACACCGCGGGCAGTTCTAAGTGAACGTTCTGGATTTAACCTCTTTCCATACTCCATTATTAATTAATTATGATATATAATTAATTATTACTTTTTATCTCGGTTTAGCGGATGTGCAAAACAACGGTTCTTCCTAGGTCTTCTTTTAGCATATTGCAATGTTGATCTGTGAGTTTCAACGTGAGAGACTGAAATACACCATTTTTTAATTTTTTGTACTGAAGGTTTTTAGGCTCAACATGTGTGAAGTCACTATATTCAGCCATGTGATAGGTTAGTAAAATATCACTTAGCTTTCCATTCTCAAGATTTTGAGTGTTGTCGAGTTCAGATAGATGCAAATTAATTTTGATTATTTTAGCGAGCTTATTTGTTTTGATTATTCGAGGGTCTTTGTCTAATAAAGTAAGTTTTACATCACCTGCTAAAAAGGCACCTGCTAAAAAGGCATTCAATTCCCTGCTCGTGAATGTTCCTTGAGGTACCAACTTTTCAGCTTTCCCATGAGTCAGTTTCAACTCTTTGGTTATTTCATACGTAACATTGTCTGCAAACATATCAACCAATGCAATTTCTTTTGAGCCATCCAAGTTTTGAATGGGGTAAGATAGATATATGGTCTTCTCACCTTTTGCGATATTTACTGTGATATACATTTCTTGTATTAGAGAATAGAGGATTATATTTTTAAATAATGGAGAACATTTTTAAATATGCTCCCAATGCACTTTATAAACCAAATGGAGGACAATACCTTCAGATATTGAATTCTAAAGATTTATACAAACAAACAATTATTGTCTCTGAAAATGGTTCTTTTCCTGCGAGCTTTCCCAATATTTTTACTAATTATAAAATGGATGAAAATGAAAAACGCATGAAAATTTGGCAGGAACAACCATTTAAATTATGGCAAACCCAACTCAATTTTGTCACTTGGTGTGCTTCAAGTGCTTGTGGGGTCAGTTCTGAACATCTGAAAGAAGGTCGCTCTACTTCTATGATTAGAGCAGTATATCGTTTTCACGTCTATTATCATATTAGACGAATCATTAAGCGTCTGCAGACACCTCTACCTTTTGAAGATAGTTTCAACCAATACGATAATCCTTATAACAAAGAAGAGTTTTTAAAAATCTGTAGTGAATATGGTGTCGATTCTGATCCTAAAAAATACAAAGGGCAATATTTTTACAGCTCGTATCAAAAAAGACGTAGAGACTATCCAACGCCAGGTGTGAGTTATTTCACAGACGACTCCATGACACGATGGATTATAGAAAAATCTAAAGGCTTTACAAAAACAGGTCTTGTAAAAATTTCAGAGAGTGTTAGAGCATATGCTTATCTTGTTCTTAGTTCGCAAGCCTCAGCTCGTTCTTCTATTTTAGGTAATAATTCAAGCTCTTTGACAGCTCAAAGAGTTTTTATGAACAACTTTGAAGACATTGTTAACCGCAGAGTTGATATTCAAGATGACATTAAACGTTATCAAGATACTTTAAATTACGCTTCAAGCAAAGTTGATTATTCTGTTGGACAAGGTATTTACATGTTACCTAGTGACATGAATCTAAACATCAAGTCGGGAGTGTCTGGTTATAATAATAAAATTCTCATATCTAATGACAACTTGAGCCTTGGAAGAAATAAAATGATTAACGTTATGCAAGAGCATCATATTTCACCCAAAGTGACTAGCTCTCCAACACAAACAAAAAATAAAAGTTCACAAAAGGAAGTTCAAACAAGAGTAGTGAGTCAAACAGATTCACTCCCATCTCACGAAGAAGAGAAAATAGCTTTGGTTTTAGCGATTACCACGATGTTTAGTATATGGTATGTATTTCGCTGATCAGCGTATGTAGTTTGCAATTATAGCCGGCATTGTGGATACATGCTAACACTTCTAAGCCCTGGCGTTTGTTGAATTTCGATCGAAATGACGGTAATCTGAATGTCTCTATGGACCAGAGAAACCTGACAGTGATAAATCACCCAGACACAATGCTAACCATTCCGCGATATATTCAACACAACTGCGGGGAAGTGCGCACTCATGCAAGTTTTACAACCAGAACATGAGAGATCTACAACCGCCGAAGTATATATACTTCCTCTCAGACGAACTGCGTGGGGTTCGAACACACGACCTTGCTGTTACAAGTTAGCGTTCTTATCCACTAGACTACGCTGATCTGTATGTTATATGTATTGTTAGCTCATTTATGTTATAAAAATGAAACTACTACAAACTGCTTTTTACTACATTTTTATGAGATATTTAATTGTTTACATTTATGAGTAATTTGTGGTTATATAATAATAATTAAAACTGCTTACGTGTTGTTATTTGTTATGTAATCAAAATAACACGTTTCATAACTCGTATCGCGTTATGAAAACAAAGGTCTTAGATGATAATATTAGCTATAGTAGGGAAATTCCTGAAATCATATGATTTTGCGCCAACATCCGCACTTTCCTATCTCTAAAACTAACACCGTGAGTAAATGTTTGATTAAACCGATTTCTGTCAATTCACTTCATGTATTTTAGGAACCTAAGGTGGAGTTGGAAAAGGGCAGGAGCAACAAGAGAAAGCAAATTCACAGAAAACAAAACACAGATTCATAACGTTTATGCACTGTTCCGACATTCATATCTAAAAGGTATACTTCATTAACATTATCCATAGAAGGAACACCGTTGCATTTCATGGTTGTTTTCTCAGAGTTAATAGCAGTGTTTCAAGTTTTTTTACAAGCATCGCTATCTTCCTAACTTTGTCAAGACAATGAGTATTTAAATTAACTCTAGAGATGACCAGCATTCACATCAACATGATACTGGCTTTAAAACATGCTTGAACAGATCACATGTTCTTTCCAAATTATTCTTTGAAGTTGTGAATCAATATTTCCTGGGTATTGCATCAGTTTATGACCATATATGGATAGAAATGCCCAAAGTGATTGACATTGTTTACTTATTCTATTTCTGGTTCAAAAGTTCTGACCAGTGACATTTTTCTTCCAAATTCATACATCGATGTTGATAATTATGGTGGTCTATATATACCCGAAATAGTTAAAGCAAACAGATATATGAATAATTTACATGATTGTCACATTCCAAAACATTTTACAATACTAACAATGTGACAAAAGTCATTTTTACGTACACAGTCTCTCTATGTAATTGTATACTTTTCAAGTTGTACAGTTGTGCAGTTGTTGCACGCAGGAATAAATTTAACCGTATAATAACGTTACTCTCCATTTTTTTGTTTTAAATACCTTTTTGGACTTATATAGGAGAAAAACAATTTTCTAATTTATCTTATTTTTAATTTTTTGAAAGTCCTATCCCTCTTAGCATATAACACATTTACACTAGAATGGAGTATTTTCAATCCTTTATGTTAATGCCAACTTTTCCACTATTCATGAAAACATTTTATCCTGAAATTTCAAAATATGTATTGGTAGAAAAGTTTAGAAATATATGTCAGCAGAAATATGTATACCTAAACGTTAAAAGATGATAAAATATATAAACAATAAAAAGCAACATCTTTTTTAACAATTTGTTCAAAAATTATATATAGCTATCTCCATGATGTCTACATATTTTTGGCCTGTCATGTTTGTTGCCAATGGAAATAAAAAAGTAGATCAAATGACAACATAAAGGGGAAATACGTGGGCCTTGAAGCTATTAAAAACAATATGGAGAAGAAATTCATATGGATAATCTCATTTTCTACACATAATATTTCCTGTAGCCTGGCCTCCAGCTAAAATGTGTTAAAACATGTTTTTTGTCCCACACCACATGAATTCTGATAAACTGGAACGCCCATGGTGTAGGGCATTCATTACTCCAAATTCGGTTAAGGATAAGGAGTCAAAAACAGCAGTCATAATCATGTTTTGATGTACAGCCATCGTCAACAGATTTGTTTCAGGCAAGAAGGACGTTTAGTGAAAAAATTGGTTTTAGTGAAAATTGGGTTTGCAAAAAAAAAACGTGTTTTGAGATAGGAATGTACTTTTCAAGCTTGATAAAAGTTGGAAGCAAACTATTAATATTAAGGGAATCTCACCGAGCTAGTTGCAGTGCAAATCTAAAGTTATCACAAGCTAGTCTTGAGAAGAAAAGATTACATACCTCTTCACAACAAACCACAGAAATTTTTTCCCACTTATTTTCGTTTTCTCGGGCTATATTTTCTTTTTCCAACCATGTTAATTTAAGTAAGTCCTTTTTCACACTCGAAATCCAGGTGGTTTTAGGTTCACCGGGCACTTTTCGGTATGGTGATTGTCCGTTATTTAGTGCTCGTTTGGCTGGCGTTTCTTCTTCCGTTCTCGCTGTCTTTCCAAACCATTTTTCAATCTCCGGTGAAATATGTTGTAACCCCTCTGTGGCTTTTGTTCGTTCATACAGGTTTTTATTAGTAAATTTCTCTGGCCATTTCACTTTGAGCACGTACGAAGAATCTTTTGTTTTAATGATCGTATCTTCAGTTGACTTATTCAGAGTCCACGTTTCTGAGTATAGGAACTGAGTATAGGAACTGATAGGACTGATGTAAGCATCAACGGCTTTCAGTTTCGTTGCCGTAGTCAGCTTCTTCTTCTTCTTCAAAAGTTTTGGTTGAGAACTTTCGCCGCCATTTTGGCCAAAAGGTTCGTCAACTACGTCACTAACCAGGCTTTCATGAGAACTGCTTGCGACTGTGTGGCTGTCCTCTGCCATTGATTCGATAAACATAAGTAGATTTAAAGATAACAATGATATTTTCTGCTATTATGAATTCTTGAAATTCTTCGAGCTCCTATCATTTTCGCAATCAAAATTAAAAGAGGATGAAGGACTAGGTTCCAGTCGTACTGTAGCAGTTGGGTTGGAAGTAACCAGTATTAGATCGACTGAGATTTTATGAAATAAAATTCAACCCATCACGCTCGAACTTAAAAACACTACAGTATTCTTTGCGAATAAAACATAAAACTACCGAATGATTTCCACTCAAGTTCGGGAATGAATAGATAAAAAGGAACCTCTTCCATTTTCGCAACAAACGCGTCGTGTGTGCAGGGACCGCGGAGCAGAATTTTCTTTGAGCAGGCTAACTTTTTTGGGCCAAGAAAATTTGCGATATTTTAGGTAAACGTGCGTTCAAAACATGCATTCCCTGGAATTTTATTATGCGCATGCTCGGATTTTCAAATTCGAATAATTTGATTTTACAGTGCTGGTACTTAGCTACCAGTACAAAATACTGGCAAAAAACAACCTCCAAAAACACAAAATAAGGCCTAAGTTCATAATCAGCTTGTGACAATCGAACATCATGGAACAAAGCAACATTCTAATACAATTTATTCGATTTCAAAAAGCTTGTCTCACTAAGATTTTGATAAACAAAGTTCTTTGGTAATAACTAAGTAGAACCACAACAAAAACATCAAAAATCACGTATCACAAACGTTTTCCAACTTAAACAGTTTATATCGTCGCAAAGAGTAAGTATTAAAGTATTGATTCCCAATGTTTCATGCTGGTAACACATCTGAAGCAGAAAATATTTACCGTCAAAGTTTGCCCATTTTTAGGAAATGGCGCAAGCATCCCTTGAAATGCATACGATATACTTGTCAAAGCTTTGCCGTTTGTGGTGGCTTGGCTACTTAAGCAAAAATACATTCGTAGTAAAGAAATTGATGCCATTTCTAAACATTTCTAATACTGTCCACCTACCCTACCACCCGATCGGATTCATAATTACGTATTTAATGTAAACGATGACGACGATGATACATCTAGAATATATGAAGATGATATGTCTAGAATATATGACACTTCATTTACAAATTATTGCGTTTTTTCTTCACCCGTTATTATGAGGATATATTAACGGAACAAGGGGCTTTGCTTTTTTTCCACCACTATACCAGACTTCGTGAATTACCAGGTGTCTGAAGAACGGATAATGATGGAAGTAAATAAGTCTAAAGTTCAGTCTTGGGTTCCAGTCTATTTCGCAGTTGGGTTGGAAGTAAGTAACAATGATATATAAGCGAAGCGCTAGATGTTTAACTCCCGTAAAATCACGCTTTCAGAAGTGAGGCATGGTAGCCATTTTTAATAGTGGCAAAACGTCCTTCGATGTAGGGGAAATTACACACGAACTGAAGAAAAATTTGTTGTTTATTAGGTTGAGCATTGTTGCTAAATTTCCTAAATAAGACATAAGGAAAAATACTTTCATTTTATTACTATAGGGATAGTTTATTGGATGCAAGTGTGCCAAAACGACATAAAATAAGATCTGTTTTTAACACTTAAACAAGCAAAAAGAACACTAAAAGACTGAAAACTCTTCTGTCCTGTATTGATTACTCATTATGCAATTCTGGGAACAAGTTTTCATCTTTTTCTGGCCATTATTGATTGATTTGATACACTAGATTGTTTTTGTTGATTTTTGATATAATGTGAAACAGCCATATAACTGATGTGATGACCTTATTTGCTTCTTCATGACCAATTTTGTGGACAGAAAGAGATGGTTTAAAAAATCCTTTTGATTGGTAAATGAAAGATATGGAATAGTTAGACAGTGATTGTTGATTAAAACTAGGTGGTGCATTGAAGCATTCTCTATACCTTTGTTTTGAAATCTTATGAATGATTTAACCAGCAATGTTATATATCCCAAGATCGATGCCTTATACATTGGGAGTTGTGTGGAACTTTGATGCGATATCAAGAATTCAAAGATTTTTCATTCATTATAGAGCATTTCGTCATTTCCATTTGTTGAGGGAAAACACAGATCCACTCGAATGTCAAACAATTGGCTTCCTCTGATCCGGTTATTTTGTTGCTTTTCAAAATTTGTTTAAGCCTTGATTTTATTTATTTGATACCTGAATTATTGTTAAAGCTTTTTCTAACCTTACTAGCGCACTTTTACACATTGAAACATCAACAGATAAGATTTCTAATGGAATTTATAGTGCTGCAAACATCTGCAAATTCTGGATGACCTGAATTCATCAAAAATTATATTGCATCCAGCTACAAAACTGCTCATATTTAATATTTTAATTTTCTACGTGACTGTTGGAAATGTTATTACAAATTTTAATGCTTTTTTATCTCGCAGATGATTTAATAATTGAATATGTTTCCATTTTGTTTTAATACCCCAGAGTCAAAATTCCTTTTATATCTGCAAGTGCATTTCTTGCAAGCTTTAACTTGTGGCACACATCAGGAATGAAAACAACATAGTTCGTAAATTTAAACTATCTTGGGCTAAAGCTACAGTCGACTGAAGGCAGAACCTTATCAATATAGCATTTTCATATCAGTACTTTAGGGTGGCTACTCAATTCAGAAAGTATTTTCAGTTAATTGGGGCTGAGTCTTCTGAAAGTAACTTTTTGTCTTTGAAATTTTTCAGTCCTTACTCCTAAGCTTCTGCTGTAACTACCTCTTTGTTGAGGTTTTGGCAAAGTTTTTCCTTAACTGGGGTTTGTTGTGATGATGATACTGCTGCTGCTGAAACTTTTTTTCAATGAATTTTTCGCGAAAATGAAAATGGAAGGGGCTACACTTCATTTTTCATTGAAAGCAACCATCTGGCATCTGGCAATTCTCGATCATATATGAGGCAAATTTATGGAATTGGATGTTGTTATTTTTATCAAAACAGTTTATCCATCCATCCGCTGAGCAGGATTTCAGTGTAAATTCACTTTCGTTTTCAATGTTTTGCCACTATTAAAGATGGCTACCAATGCCTCACTTCAAAATGCCGAGTCAGACGTCTAGCGCTTGGCTTTATATAGTGTGGGCTCAATTGCAAAGCCGTGGGATCAAAGTGTTAGAAGCAATTTTTTGAGCTAGTTTCAATATTTGGGGTATAAAGTTTGAAAAACAATATGTCTCCAATTTTTTTGACTGACACATGAATATTTTACAGACCAGATTGGGTTTGACCCAAAAAATTGAAAAATGGCTATATCTTTTGAATAACTCAATTGTTTTTCATCAGACTTAGTCAGAATATACTTCCTACTAATACTTTCCAAGCCATGGAAAAAAACTGAATTATGTCATCAACATATAATTTACAGACCAGAGTCCTTTATACGATTATGGTCTGTAAAATTGACAAAAATCATTGTTTTGATGAGAAACTCCACAAAATTGTATGACATATCAAGAAGGTTCATTCATCCAAATTTCACAAAGTTTATTTAATTAGTTTTTGAGTTAAAGCGAATTTTGTATTTTACTGACCAGCTTAGGAAGAACTAAAATGGAACACTATAGATGGATTTTGAAAGCCGTTGTATTGCCTACTCTTCGTGAGTTTTTTTTTGCTAAACATGTATAAGGAGTGGTCAAAGGCCCGTACATCGCAAAATACTCGTTGACCAGGTGTCCAGAACACAAAAGCGCTAACATCCAAACGGGCTTCACTTTCAGCGGCAGCAGTCTTCTCTTGAATTTATAGACAACAACATTGGCTTTCTTACATCAGCACAGACTTCTTCTGTGATGTCTCGCACTTCATTGTGTCTTATTGAAACAAATCCACCTTTCTTGCAGGAAAGAGTATGAGACGGATCCGCAGGCACAAAACATCAGTAACTTTCGGAGAACCCAATTATATCTGATGCATAGAGCATCCCAAAACTGTTCTACGCTGTTCTTGGAGAGGTAGTGTGGTAAGCCAATTACTGCTGCCGCATTCCCGATTTATTTTGTTTTGCCTTTTCTGCTCACTGGAGAGTTCATCCTGAACTTTCTGTAGCTTTTTATCCATCCGTTTTCTGCGCAAGTCTTTAATTTGCGCTTTCGTTATTTCTTCTAAATTTTCTCGGTCTTGGCCTCGATCTCCTGGAGAATTGTGATTAGATTTTTTTTGTCAATTTACAGGAGTTTTCAAACTCGAACGGAGCTGTTTCTTTGGTTAACTTGATTCCCAGCCCTCCTGATCTTGGAGCTACAGAAATTCGCGTTCCACATCATTGACGAAATGTCCTCCTAATATTGCTGGAAGCATCTTGTGCTTGACGACTTCCTCTAGATCTTCGACGTAATTTTCAAAGCCAGGAATGGTTCTCAAGCAGAAAGTGAACCTGTGTTGGTAGCCTGCGACAAACCAAGAGTAGGCTGCTTGAGGTGTTATCACAGCTATATCTGATAGAAGCGCTATATTTTTGTACTACTTGCGTACAATAATCTGCCTCGATCCGATTACTTCCTAACTGCTCCTAGATGACACTCGATTTTCGTTGTTAATGTTGTACGTTGCACGTTGGACCCATCAAAGCTCTTGGCTTCCACGATCTTGTTATGCTTGACGATCAACCATGATTTCTTTGGTTGTGGTAGGTAACCGAGGTGGCGCCGTAGTATAGTGGTTATCACTCTCGTATTTCATGCGGGAGATCGGGGTTCAATTCCCCTTGGCGGCGATTCGCCAATGTACCATAGCGCCGGGTCGACCCATGCCATGTGAGGGAAATTGGGTAGATGTTACATCGGGTGTTGCAGGAGGTCATCCAGAAGAGCACAGGCCCTTGATTGGGTTTGTGTCGCTCATGAGAGTGTCAAATACTTCAGAGCCTCCAACCTAAGCCGTGGCCCCTCCTGGAAAGCAGATGCAGTAGCAACTGAGTGAGGCTAGCCACGTAAAACAATACCAAATAAAAAAAAAAAAAAAAAGAACAAAGGTCCAATTTCGACCAGTTTGTCCCACCATCGTCCAAGTAAAGCAAATTTACCAACGTCAGTGAGATCGTCCGCGAATGCAACCATGCTGAGGTTATAACAGATCAAATGCAATGAAGTTCAGCATCATCTCGAGTAGTGGAGTAATATCAACCGCATATATCGCCATTCCCAAAAGATCGTCTTGCGTAGTACCTTCCATTGGTTTCAATTCTTTACCGCCAATGACAAATAGACACACAGGGAACCGATATTATGTCGTTAACAAATGTCGAGAGGATGGGGCAGATGATCTTTGTGTTATGAAGCAAAACTTCGATGCAAGTACAAAATGAACAATTTTGTATGTACAGAGATATGTCTCTGCAAAGACTGCGAAAACATTGAAGAAGACAGAGACTTAGAAGATTTCGTGGAAGAATGAATATTTTATTGTCTGTGGAGGAGTGCATTTGAGTATGCATTTGTTTAGAGTTAGCTATTCTAATTTCTTGAAAAGACAGATAGACAGAAATGCAAATGTTCTGCTTCGGAGGCAAATATGTTTTTATATTTACTTAACTTCTAAGACTAGCAACAGGATGGTATCTATGAGTTTTTGTGAATCTTCGTGTAATTTGGTGCTGGTCAGTAAAATGCAAAATTCGCTTTATATAACTCAAAAACTATTTGCATAATCTTTATGAAATTTGGATGGATGTACCTTCTTGGTCTGTCATACAATTTTGTGGAGTTTCTCATCAAAACAATGATTTTTGTCAATTTTACAGACCATAATCGAAAAAAGGACTCTGGTCTGTAAATTACACGCTGATAACATAATTCAGGCTTTTTTTTCATGAATTGCAAGGTATTAATAGGAAATATATTTTAACTAAGTCTCATGAGAAACGCTTGAGTTATTCAAAAGATATAGCCATTTTTCAATTTTTTGGGTCAAACTCAATCTGGTCTGTAAAATATACATGTGTCCAGGGTAAAAAAAAATTGGAGACATATTTTTGCGGAGTTTAGCTTTTTGCGGAACGGAGCTCATTTCGCAAGATCAAATATTGTCATTAAAATACTAACAGAGAGATGCGTTCGGCTGCCGTCAATCGCTGAAATTTCTTACAGGACATACCAAAAATCTTAATTTTCTCGCTTACTTTTAATTTTCGCAAATTGCGATGTAGATATTGATATGATTGATCAAGCCGAAAAGTGTTCAGTGTATAGCTTTAGGGTAAAACTGTCGATCTGCACGGTAGCGGGAAGGCCAAAGTAGTTGTTTTTTTGAGTTAAGTAGACATTTTTCCCCGGGAATATTCCGAATGCTCTGAGGTTTGTCATGAACTTCCAACTAGGAAACTGCGAATACAACATTGTAAGTTGAACATTTATAGCTGAGAATATTGCTTGTTGATACTTTTGAAAATTTAAATTTAGATCAAAGCTTCTGAAAGTTGTGCATCTTTGCTCACAAGCTGTGTATCTATCTGTGAGGAATAAAATAAAAAACTGATGCTATTTCTTCTCCTCCATTCCTTTTTATCTTTAAGCCATGTTTATTCAAGTTGGTGTTGTATTTTGATCCACTTAACTGTTTTTATTTCCACACACAACACAAAACAAGACATAAAAGTCCAATGATAATGATAAAATCCAATGTTACTTTTGTTATCCCACACAAAATTTTATTCATAATAATAGGTCCTTCTTTTAGAGATTTACTACCCATTTTGAATTCTTATTGCAAGCTTATTATTGTTCATGGGAAATGATTTGCATGTTCCGTATATATATATATAAACTTTTTATACTGACAGGGAATGTGCGTGCAGAAAAAATTGGCTTTGATAATTTCTAATAATGTCTACTAAATCAATGCAATGAGACATCAAAACAGTATACATCATCATGGAATTTGTCTATTTAAAACAGTACAATCTTAGTTGCCTTTTGTGATCAAATTGGAATGTTTCAACAAAAAATATAGACAAGATATATCCATCTATATTGAAAAATATTCTCTGATTTGGAATTCAATATCAGTAAACTCTGTTGTAGTATTTACATTTAAAGGTGTGTCTGGGTGAAACTTTATAACTTTGAGAGAAATAACTGAAGGTAAAATAGCTATATACAGCTCACAAATTCTTGCATTGGATAAGATAATTAAAAATAAACGACAATGAAGAGTAAAGAAACAAAGTTAATTTGTTTTTGTGTAATTGTTATAACTTTACATGTTATATACTTGAGTTATTTCTAAAAATATAATTATATATAATTACATAATTATGTTAAATATATATAAATGATTTTGATTACTTTCAGTATCGTGAATGGAAAATTTATGCTCTTAATAATTTGTTTGTTGGTTTTACTAATTTCAGGTGTATAAGGCATTATCAAGAGTAATTGATATTAATTTATGAATTAAGACGAATCACTTATAGTTGTGGAATATCTGGTGTATATACATGAAACAATGGAACTGCTGAACCAAGACAGGAGTAACAAATGTGACGTGTCTGACATTTCCAGCATATATGTGGTTAGAGACTAATACTATCAGGAAACATTCAAAATGTTTTTCATCATTCATTTGAGAAAGGAACATGTGACGGATTCAAGAATCAAGAATGTAAATTGAATTTTGTTGATTGACATTTAAAGTTGCAACATAAAACCAGATGTTGCTCATTATATCTGGGTTAAGTTACCTGAACATTTTGGCAAAGTTTAGAAGATGCCTGTTATGTATTTCTTGTTGGTTTACTTCCTAGTGCTTCTTTATGCTTTTGAAAAAGCTGTTTTTTTTAGAATAGGTCATCTTTATTCATGTTCTTTTTGCCACTATGACTGTCAGAACTTTTTTTGAATCTGTACTTATGCACGAAAGAATAGGAAATGATTGATTCATGAAGCATTTTGTTTTCCTTCTCTTTTCTATCTCCATCCCACATTGACAAAATCAAATACTTGAATACAGATTATCAGACTATCAAATTCGACTTTGTTTTGATTTTTTATATTGTGACATTACTTGATATTAAGTTATTCATAACTGAAAATTGCTAATGGGCCAATTTCTGATAATATTCATCAAATTACCACATCAAAACGAGGCAAGGGAGCACAGTTATGGTATTTGGACAATTAGAAGTAATAAGGTCTTTGAATCGAAATACAGTAGACTCCCGTTTAGTCGTACCCCGGATAACTCGGACATTCGCTAAGTCGTACCAATTTCTTGTCCCCCTTGGATTTGATGACCCTCATCAAGACTTCGGATAACTCAGACATTCGTTTAGTCGGACCAATTTTCTGTCCCCCTTGAGAGTCCGAAATAACGGAAGACTACTGTATAACTAAAATCTACATTACATTGATAGGATGCATTTCAAGAAAACTAACAAAAATTACATATATTCTTTCAGTGGTGTTATTTCCTTTTTGCACACCCAGGATGTTTTAGGGTCTGAGTTAAGGGTTAGGGTTATTTTTCATCTCCATGATGAAGAGCCAACAGTAAAAAAATATGGCAGATACCTTAGGCCGACTTTTTTTTGCGTCGCCTTATTTCAGCGATTTTAGCATATTTTCGCTAAGTTAAAGTTGCGGAAAATTTAACTTTAGCAAAACTTTTATTTTACCTTCTGGCAATTCTCCGTAATTAAGGGGTAATTCGCTAAAGTTAGGTTGCGTTAAATCCGTGTTCATCCATTTTCGCTAAATTTTACTGACGCAAAAATAAGTCGGCCTAAGGTAGATTAAGGGGGGTGCGAAAAGGAAATAGCGCCCCTTTCAGTTATGGATGCGTATTCATGCATTCAACTCTCTCGTCGGAATTTGTTGAATGAACATCCGGCTTTCACGCATTCCATGTTTTCGCTGGCGAACGGATGATTCCACGCACCCACTCCGCAAAACTTATATATATTGATTTTCAAACCTTATATCCCAAATATTGAAACTAGCCCAAAAAATTGCTTCTAACACTTTGATCCGACGGATGTCTATTTTTGTGCAATTCAGCCCACACTAATATGTCATTGGTAAGTAACCAGTATTTTCCAAGTCTGTTAAAAAATAGTGTGCACACTTTTAAGATTTGCTTGCCGTTTGCTCAATACTGAACCAATTTTAACAAATTTGATATCGTTGGATAGAAATTAAAAAGCATAATATTCTACAAAAATAAAAAAAAACAAAAAAGAAAAGAAAATGAAGAAAACAGAAGATGAAAAAAACAAACTTGTTATACAAAAGTCACGTATATTTGATTTTTATATCATTGAAAACCTTATTCTGTGGCGATTTCAAAAATATATATATTTAATGGAAAATTTTCATTAGTTTTTGTTTATTATGATACATTTGAGGGTATATTGAAATTTTGGCAGTTTTGTTGATTTTTGAAAGACGGGGGAAATATCTGAAAACACAGTAATTATACTTGTACTTAAGCAAGAACATTAACACATTTTGTATGGTGTGAAAGTAATAAACAAATCACATCAATCAAATCAAAGTCTAGATTACACTATAATAACATTACATTACGTTTCCATACATTTTAAACACACACACTTTTTTTTAATAAGCAGCACTTTTATAAGGAACACTAGGCTGAAATCGGCTGAAAAATAAGCAAAACCTAAGCAACAATTGAGCCTGAAATTTTTTTCTGAGAATCCATAACTGACATGAAATATGTTTCTACAAACAGGTTTTATGATAATGTAACTAAACTTCTACAACGTTTTAAGCTTTATAATTTCACGATTGAAAACACTGTTTGAGTGGTTTTTTGTTTATTCCATTTTATCAAATCAAGTTTTGGCTCAATAAAATCTGGTTCCGCTGGGACACTGCAATAAGTTCAGCATTATTTTCACATCAAATGTAATTGTTTTGAATAATGTATAACTAAATGCACTATAAAATTATTTATAAAGTAACCCCCGGTTTTTTAAAAATTGAAAATGGTTGAAAAGTCTAAAATGTTCCAAGTAATAGCATCGTTGCTGCAATATTCCAACAACTAATGAAAATTTTCCATTAAATATATATATTTTTGAAATTGCCAAAGAATAAGGTTTCCAATGATATAAAAATCAAATATATGTGACTTTTGTATAAAAAGTTTGTTTTTTTCATCTTCTGTTTTCTTCATTTTCTTTTTCTTTTTTGTTTTTTTTTATTTTTGTAGAATATTATGCTTTTTAATTTCTATCCAACGATATCAAATTTGTTAAAATTGGTTCAGTATTGAGCAAATGGCAAGCAAATCTTAAAAGTGTGCACACTATTTTTAAACAGACTTTAGATTTCTTTTGATTTTTGCTTCGCGCCCATACGGTAATTCTTGAATCTTTGAATCTTTGAATCTCACGACTCCCGCTTTGCCTTTTCAAGCAAGCACTTTTATATGCGAGGATGTCTATCAAAATTAAGTTTCTCTTTAGTGTTTGTTCCTTACTTCAATTTCGTCTCTTGTTTTAATGTATTTCTTTATATGCTTGGTCACTTTCTTTAGGCTTTTTGTTTCCCCTTCCTTTATCCACCTTGCTTCCACCTTTTCTGTTTCGTTCATCATTTTATATACTTCTTCGCATTCACATATGTGCTCAGTTGTCTCTTCTTCAATTTCACAGGCGTAACAAGTTCTTTTCTTCCCTTGGTTCCTACCAACGTCCCACATTTCTAATCTTGTCCTCATTAGTTCCGATGCAACTGATATCCCTGCCTCCATGATGTATTTTTCTTTTTTAAATTCTTTCTTTTGGTGTCTTAGCTTTGTCATATTTCTTGCACTTTCCTCCCACTCCATGCTCACTTTCTTCCAGATTTTTCCTTTCACTTCCTTCTTCCATTCGTGTTTTTTAAGCTTTGTCACATCTTCTTCCTTCAACCCATACATCCTCATCCATTCTGTTGTCTCTCCATACATCCCAGTTCTTCGTCTACTTTCCTTGTCATTTGTCAATATTCTTCTTGAAATCTTTCCTTCATCAGAGTTCATTATGCTATGAACCAGCATAAACCGACTGTAGTGCACTTGCTGTTTCAGGGGCCACATTCCGAGTTCTCTGAGGATCCCCCGCGTGGGTGTTGAAAGTGGGACTTCCAAGATTGCTTTCAGCGTTTTGGTATGTATTGCTTCAATGTCCACCCAATCTTTCTTTCTAAGGTTGTTCCAACATTCAAGGTTGTATGTGAGTGAAGGTATTCCTGTTTTTTCATATATCAGTAACTGTGCTTCAGTACTAATATAACCCAATTTCTCTTCAGATGCCATTATTTTGATATCTCGTATTATCCCCTGCCTCTTTTTCTCCATTTCCTCGAGCTGTCTATCAATCTGACCACTTTCCATTATCCAATTCCCTAAATATTTATACTCTGCAGTTCTTTTCATTTTCCCAAGCTCTAATTCAATGTCAGGTTCATCTGTGTCCATCCTTCCTGTTCTAACTATCATGTATTGACTCTTGTCAAGTGTAAAGGTAAACTTTTTCCTCTCTTCCATTATTCTCAAGGCTTTCCCCACTTGCTCTATAGTTTCTTTGCTTCCAGCAGCTCCAATGTCATCCACATATACTAGTCCAGATACAGCTATTTCAGGAGATATAATCGTCATTGGTGTTGCTGTTACCTCATTCACTTTAACTGTACTGACACAGCATAACTGGGGTCCAAAAATCGTTCCTTGTTTTACTATGTCAGTAACCTCAATCTGATTTGTTTCTCCAGATGGTGTTTCAATGACAATTTCTGCTTTTCTGTTCAGCTCATACAATATTTTGACTTCTCTCTCCCTCATTCCACTACTTTCCATATCAACAAGGCAATCTTTGAGCCAGAGCTTGTCGAAGCACTTCATTGCATCTGCGAATATCATGTAAGTGTTAACATTCAATTCTCTATTTCTTTCAAGTATTGCCATCATTACTATGAAATTATCTTTTGTAGATCTTCCTTTTTTTCCTCCTAGTTGATGTTCATCTATCTTTATCATATTTTTGGTAACGTTCATTAGTATGCGTTCAAATACTTTACTTGGTATGCTTGTCAGAAATAGTCCCCTGCGGTTCTTTAGCTCTTTACGACTCCCCTTATTTTTGAATATAGATTTTATTTTCATTCTACCTTGAGGGAAGAAATTGTTTGCGGAAGAAATTTGTGCGGAACTTTTTTTTTGCGGAATTTATTTTTGCGGATTTCGCTCAAATCCGCAAAAATTAATTCCGCAAAAATGAATAAATATTGGTCATCCGCAAAAATAAATTCCGCAAAATTTTCTAAATTTTTCATCCGCAAGGAAAAAAATCGAGGTTATTGAACATCTAAGGACTTATTATTTTTCTTCGTCAATAACAATACAAGCAGTATCAGCACTTGCACTACATATGTTTAACTGATATTATAACTGATGAAAAATAGATGTTATTTCATAAATCTGATCTTTCAGGCACTGAGATAGGTGTTTCCCTATTTTCGATTTTATTAAATTTATTGCATTCGCAAAAATTAATTCCGCAAAATCTCTTTTGAAGTCGAAACCCCAAAAATTTCTTCCGCAAAATATGGCATTTTTGGGTTATTTATCCGCAAAAATATATTCCGCAAAAATTTCTTCCGCAAACAATTTCTTCGCTTAAGGTATTCCATTGTTGAGGTATTGACGCTTCTTTTAGGATTTTATTTGCCATTTTCTTAACTGATGCTTCCATTTCTGGTTCTCCGTCAATTATCATCTCATTCCTCCAGCTGTCTACATCGGCTGCTTTTTTCCTTTTCAGTCCTCTTATTGATTTTGCTACTTCTTCAGTTTCAAGCTTTAGGGGTTCTTGACCTTCTCCTTTCTTTACGATCTCTTCAAATTTCTGTTCAATTTTTGCTTCTACTTCTTTTTCAGTGTCAGTCTTTGCTTCTTTTGTCAAGAATAGCTTATAATAAAACATTCGATACTCTTCAAGAATGTCTTCGGTGCTTTCCTTCAGTTTCCCTTCTCCATCCTGCACTGCTGTTGGTGTCTCTTCCTTTCTTGGGTGTAATTTTCTCTTAAACTCCCAAAAAGTTTCTTCTTTTATACCACCACCTTGTCTTCTTAACGATTCTATTGTTGATTCGATTTTCCTTTTTTGACCTTGTCGGTATTCTTTTTCAATATATTTTGTCACCAGTTGTCTCCTGATTCTAAGGTTTTCATTATTTGGATTTCTGTGACTCTCCCTTTTCAAGTGACGTTTAATTCTTGTTAGAATTCTTATTGTTTTAGACTACATCTTATTTTTAACTTTAATTTCACACTTCTGCTTTATTTTCATGACCTTTCCTTCCCATTTGTTGTATGCTTCTTGCATGGTCTGGTTCGGTTCATCCCATATGCCAGAAACTTTTTCTCGTTCCAGCATTTCCTTGTATTTTTCATAACTTTTTGATGTCATAATTACTTTTGTCTTTTCAGATTTTCCCTCCTTCAGATGGCAGTTTTCCAACACCATCAATATAACATTATGATCAGTATATCTGGTTACTATTTCCCCATCAGTATTCCTTGTCACTCTAAATGGTGTGACTAGTCTATCTTCATCCACCATAAATGATTTAACACAGCTCTGCCTACTTTTTTGTATGATCATGTAATCCAAGATGGATTTGGATTTCCCTTCCTCCACTCTGGTCCATAACCCCATTCCTTCTCTTAGAGTGTTTGCAATTATCAGTTTGTTCTTCCTAACCATGTCCAGCATGAGCTTTCCTCCTTTAGATACCACGCAATTGTTGTTCAGTATTGCTTCACCAATCTTGCAATTAAAGTCGCCAGCTATGACAAGGTTATGGCCAGATCTCTCAGCTATTTCTACTTCTGTTTTTATTGTTTTGTAAACCTCCTTTAATTCTTCTTTCTTTAAGTTGTCACCTTTTGGTATGTATACTACTCCGATTTTGTATTTAGTATCTGTCCCAACAACAACCCATAAGCTTTCGAAATCTCCGGTGGTTCTTTGAGTTTCAAGTACAGTCTTTTTATATTTATCTTTAACTGCTACCAGTACTCCCCCACCTTCGTTGTTTCTGTCATTTTTCCAAACAGTGTAGCCTGGTATTTGCAACTGTTCCCTTTCGTCCAGGTGTGTTTCTGTTATTGTCATTATTGTGGGTTTTCTTCTTCTGCTATGTCACAAAGGCTTTCTATTTTAGATTTCATACCTCTTATGTTGACATTATATATCTTAATATATCTTAATTTCTCAATTGTCGTTTTTCTTTTAATTTTCCTGTGTTTGTTTTTTTCCTCATTTTTTATGTTCTTTTCTATTACTTTGTTTCTTGTACTTTTACCTAAGACATGGCATAAATTTGTTGGCTGTTTTGACTGGGGATCCATTGATTCTGCTGTGGTATTGTCGGATGCCATTGGGCTTGGGCTCCCCAAAAATTTTGTGATTTTCTCACTTCATTTTCTTGCATCATTTCAATTCTTATTAGGTTTATTTGAGAAGTTATATTTTCTCTCAGTGTTTCTGCCATTTCTTGGAACTTCTGGTTCATTTCTTCAATACCTTTATTTTCTTTCACCATGTCCCTCCTATTTTCATCTCTTTCCTTGGCTCCTCTATTTTCTTTAATATATTCATGTCGAGTGTTGTTCTGCTTTCTTCCAGCTCCGTCATTTTCTTTCCTGTTCACCCGTGGCTGGTTCTTTTCAAAAGTATGCATGAAGCGGCATTTACTTCCAAACTTACATGCTCCTTCCTTGTCCCATCTACACATGATTGTTTCATCGTGACTATAGTTGCAGTTTCCGTTTCTGCAGTTTTCCAGCTTTCTGACACTGATGCAGAGTTTTCTATGGGTGTAGCGACATGCATCTCCATACCTGCATTCCCCTGTTCTGTTGAATGTTAAGCAGATCTTTTCTTCTTCACTGTTTTTTTCCTGTTGGACTCATCCTCTTGTCTCCCCTTCTAGTCACTTCTCTTCCACTTCTTTCATACCACTCATTCTTTACGTCATATCGTTTTCCTTGTCGATCGATCTTTTCCTCCCACTGCGTTTTGCTTCCCATTGCGCGGACCAGTTCATCATCCTTTTCTTGCAATTTCTTCTCAAGTTCAATGCTGATATTCTGGATTTTATGGATTTGTTCCTCAAACCCTTCATTCTTTTTCTCAATCTCAGCCTTCTCAATTATTACTTTTTCCATTTCTTTCCTATACGATTTTATGTCTGTTTTGTTGCGTGTCACCTCTTGTTGTAATTTTCGTTTTTCTTCAATCAATGCCTTCACTCCTTCAAACATACATATCATTTCTCCCTCCGCCTCTTCCTTTGTCATTTGCTCCCATGGTATTTCCTGCTTTTTTGTTTTCATCAGTAGCATTGTCTTTGCAATTATTTCTTTGCCCTTTTGTACAATCCATTGTTCTCCTCCTTGGTACTGATTATCCCTTGATCTTTCTACTGTCATTTTGTTGAGTGTCTTCGTCAATTTGCGTATTTGCTCATCTTTCTCCTTCAATTGTGCTTTTAGTTTTATGATTTCCTTTTCTTCTGGAGATTTGCTTGTCCTCTTTCTAACACTTTTATCAATCATTTCACTTGTCTTTTTTTCCTGTTGTTCCTGCGTCGCTTTCACAACTTTTACATTCTTCCCCGCCTTCTCTGCTCTTTCTTCAATTGTTTTATCTCCTTCCTTCCTTTCTTTCATTCCTTTCTCTTCTCTTTCACTGTTTTCACTTGGTGTTAATGTTTGTTGTTCTTTGTAACGCTCTGTTATTTGACCTTCTGTCCATTCTTCGTTGCACTCTTGCCAGATTTCGTTACAGTCCACACAACTGTAGTTGTCACCGTCCCCATATTCATTTTTTATTTCTTCCCTGCTTTTCTCTTCACATTCAAAGTGGATCCATCTCATGCATTTTGTGCACCAAACACCATCCTCTACCCATTTATTGCACTTCTTGCAATCGTTGTTCTCACTTATTTTTTCATGCTCAGTCTTTTTATGCACAACTTCTTCAGATGATTCTTTTTGGGCTACATTCTGACCACTTTCATGTTCATTTCCTCTTCCTTCTTTTTGCTCCCCTCTTCTTTCAATATTATATTTTTTAACTTTATCCATGTCCAAGTTTTCATTTGTCATCATTATGTCATCCTGCAGTTGTCTGTCTTCCATTTCGTTGTTCTCTTTTTCTCTCCTCCTTCTTGTTTTATCAATTTTCGTCATTCCTTTAGTTGTTGCCTTTTCCCCAGCCATTAGTCTGCGTAGTTGTCCTCCACTTCCAGTGTTTTAGAAATGAGGCCCTTCAGCTAAAGAGGTATAGCTGTGCATTCAGTAGTCTCAAGTCCACCCCGTGGACAATACCTGAAAGAAGGGCAAACTACAGTTGCAAGATCGTGGCACTATACCTCCCTAACAGGCAACACTCCCGAGACACTGGATGTGTTGTTTTGTCTTCTTTCAGTTTGTTTTTCTTCTTTTCAGTCTGTTTCTCCTCTGCTCCTCGCAGCTTTTAGTCACTCTATGTTCAATCACTCTCTTCTCAGTTCATTCCTTTTATCAATCTCAATTTCTCTTCTAGGTTGCTCCTCAATCAGTCTTTTCTTAGTTCTTATCTCTTCTTTATTCTCTATTCTCTATTCTCTATTCTCTATTCTCAGTCTTATCTCTTTGCTCTTTGCTCGCAATTCTCTCAATCAGTCTTTTCTCAGTTCTTATCTCTTCTCTATTCTCTATTCTCTATTCTCTATTCTTATTTTTATATTCTTATTTTTTTATTTCAAATTTTAAATTTCCCGCTATTTCCCGCCATCTTGATACCATCTTCATCTTCTTTAATTTGTTTTAAAACATATCGCATTTGCTATAAAATAGACATGGCGTTGCGAGTTACGAATTTCCTTCGTGCAACCAAATTATTGAGTGGGTTGAAGAAAAGGAAAGATATGAAGCAGAAAAGCAATTCTTATCGAATTTGCTGCTTTATATTTTAATATTATTATATTTTTAAGAGAACGGATTAGTTTGAGTGGTATTGAAATATGTGAGGGTACGGCGCACCGAGTCATTATTATATGAATATGGTTTGTGTGTTGTTTGTGTCGTCATCACGTGGTGATTATTAACAAACAACATGATGATAATGTATATAAGGTAAAAGCAAATTTGTTGCAGTAAAGGCTCATTTTTGTATATACTGGGAAGCACACATATTAAGAGCTGCTCAATTTCAAGGCTATGTGTATGTTGTAAAACTCTAAGTATGCTTGGAGGTAGTGACTAAATGGCATCATTGTATAATACCGTGAGTTGGGACGAGATTCAACTCTGTGGGGCGAGATTCAACATACCAAAATCAAACTGCATCTGGTCAATAATTTAAATACATTATATTTTTAAAACTAAACCAAGTTATACAACACAAAAAAGATTTGAAGCAATCAAAACATTCATGAATGATTACCATATTTAGAGAGACTCTGTCTGGCTATTAAAATGTCACGATCCATTTCAGCTAATCTTGTTATGTAATGGGCTTCAAATGTTTTGTTTGACGTCAAAATAACCGTGCTGAACAAAATGCGTTTTGCAATAGGAATGTTGTTTTAGTTTTTCTCTGAGAAAAATGTTTTCATAAATTTCATGTCGGTTTGTTAGATTTTGATGTACGATTTAAGGTAAAAGTTGTTATAAGAAATAGTTTGAAATTTTAAGTTTTGACATCAGGTTGGTATAGTATTTCATAAATGGTCAGCGGTTTTTTTGTTTGAATCACAACAACACACGCGGTTGCTTGAAAATGAAAGTGAATGCCTGGTTTCTACATTGCAAATCGGTTAAGTTGAACCTATTAGGATCTAGTCATAATCATAGTCACTGTAAAAAATGTTGTAGATTGCATTTAGATTTTCAACTTTTTGTGTTGTCTCTCCTTCACC
Organism: Turritopsis dohrnii; assembly: GCA_027922465.2. Lineage (NCBI taxonomy): Eukaryota > Metazoa > Cnidaria > Hydrozoa > Anthoathecata > Oceaniidae > Turritopsis > Turritopsis dohrnii. Next base: position 107,121 of record BQMF02000258.1, on the reverse strand, counting down.
GTATTTTACCCCCTGTAGAAAACATGAAAAATATACTCCAAAAGAAGTTATTTTTGTTTCATTAACGGGGGCCACTGAAGAAGAAGATTTTCCATCTCTCGAATTCATTGTCCAGTGGTGAATCTCTTCAACTGACTAGCAATGGGACTTGATGGAATGTATATGATGTGCACTTTTAAATCTTTTAAACCCTTTATACAGTAATTGCACAGTCTCCATCCGCTGGTAAGCTTTGTAGGTGTGCTGGGTTGGATGAAAAGGTGTTTTAGAGGATGATTGCTTAGTGAAAACCGTTTTTGAGAAATAAATTTTGCACATTGATCAATCTCCTTCAGTTTGTTTCACTACTAGCTTCTGCCCTAATGCAACCTGCACATTAGTATAATAAGGTAAACACGCTTAAAAGAGCGAAAAGGTGGCTGGGCGGAGGGTGGACATCACTTCATGGAAACGGTCTTTGAGGAATCCTAATTGGTATTTTAAAAACTCGTGTTGGGATTTGAAGAGGTCAAAGGAAATTTACATTCGGCTAAAATTGTTAAAATGTAAAAAAATTTTTTATTGTGGAGTGTAGTATAGATTACATCTTGGTTCAGATATGCCATGTTGGTATTTTGAAATTTCCAATTATTTTGTTGAATGGTGTGGTCTGGATAATGGTGCTGTTGAATCTCGCCCCAACTCATGGTAATAAGCAGGGCACAAGAGTAGGTAGGTGCTATTTCCTTTTCGCACCCCCACTGTTTTAGTTTTAGGGTCAGGCTTAGGGTTGGGATTAGGGTTGTTTTATTATCTCCGTTATGAAGAGCCAACTAATAACATGGTAGATATATTTAGGGGGTGAAAAAAGGAAATAGTGTATATAATACGCTGCCGAAACTTCCTGACCTGAGTGGAGAAGCACGTAACAGTGAGCACATAATAGCGATTCATATTTTTTTAGAATAGGCAATCATGGCCAAGATAAAAGATAATATACATAGCACGAAAAGCATGTATATAATGGTGAAAAAATATCAAGAATTGAATTTGAATTGAATTGAAAGTATATTTACTGCCGAAAAGATAGATGGGACACCCAAATAGTTATAAAACTAAAATACAAGGTGCAACCATAATAATAAAAATATATGGAAATGATATTTTAAAAACTATATTATATATAATGTATTTAAAGATATTAAATACGGTTATTTTGAGCTTTCAAGAGAAAAGTTCAATTAAACGATTTTCTCTCACATCCATCTGCCATGTTTTTTACTAGTTGGCCTACATTGGATATTAAAAGTAACCCTAACCTTGATCCTAACCTACCTTCAGGACAGAGAGAGTGCTACAAAATCAAAAGAGTGGAGAAAGATCATGTGTACCGTAAATGCTCGATTTACCGCCCTGGACGCTTATTTAAAATTTTGACTTCGGGCGCTTATTCGAGAGGGGCCCTGAAACGAGAGGGGTGCTTATAAAAAACCCCTCGTAACAAAACAGAAGACATAACTATGTTCCTCTAAAGATAATGTTTTTTTTAGTATAAATGTTTAATATCCTCTAGATCAATAAAATCTTCCTTGATGTCGTCATCGTCCAACATAAAACTTTGTTTGTCACCTCTTCTACGTCTGAATTAGTTACACTTTGTGATGAAAAATGATTAGTTTCATCCTCTGCATCCCGTAACACCTGCATTTGTGTTTTGAGCATTCCTTTACCCGTTGCACAAGGCTGTGATTCTTTGAAACAGTGAATGTGGTCATCTTCAGAATCATCGACTTTTGTATTTAGTGCACATGACTTAAATGATCCTTAATGGTATCAGCTGATAAGGATGACCACGATTCTACCACATTGTTCTTTTGTTCCTAGATATTCTAATAAGCGCCCCCTTTGGCTCTTCGCCCATGCGCGCTTATTCGAGAGGGGTGCTTATTCGAGAGTGAATCGAGCATTTATGGTATTGTGCTTGTGTACACCAGCATACGCAATTCAGCAATGATTTTATAATAATTTTCTTTCTGAGACATTAATTTCTTTGTGAAAATAGGTATCATTATAACTCACTGAAAATTTAAAATATTATATACAATATACTTTAGCTAATGAATTTGTTACCAAACTGTAACACACACTATAAAAAACAAGATTATTGGCAAGAAAGGTATGAAAAAGAAGAAAGTTATGATTGGTTCTCATCATATGAAATGTTTCGAAAGTACATAATTGAAAATGTCAAGAAAGAGGATAGAATACTGATACTTGGTAAATGAATTGATTAGTTTTCCATACATACGGTTATGAAGAGAAAAATAAAACTTTTCACTTTTGGTTGAAGAAGACTTGCATTGTAAATAACATTTAATCAGGTGTAAAATTTTACCCCATCATGAATTTGGCTCCAGGTAAAAAAAATCAAAAACTGTTTCCCTCAATCACTCTGTAACATCCTCGTTCTCATATGAAAGAGTACCAGATAAAACATAGTTGTCATCAAAAAGTATTGAAAAATATTACGAGTTGGTGGTTATGTTGCTAATAGAATTTTCATGATTACAAACACAACATAATACATGTATATTTATACTATATCAGAGTTAGGTTGATGTGGACATAAAACTAGGTTATGCTACATCAGGCATACAAATTTTTTTTGTATGTTCTAAAAGAACAAAAAATACATTGATATATTCGCTCCTACCCGGTTGAGCACTTTGGTTAATTGATAAATGACATTACCTTCAATGATAGTATACTATATAATAGCTGAGTAATTTTCAATGTCTTATGTGATAGGTTGTGGTAACAGTCCAATGAGTTCTGAAATGTATTGTGATGGTTTCAAACATATCACCAATATGGACTACTCCGATGTGGTTATTAAGAAAATGAGAGATAAACATTCTGACAAGCTGGAAATGAAGTGGGTAGTCATGGATTTACTTGATATGAAGTTCACAAACCAAAGTTTTGATGTTGTTATTGAGAAAGGTACTTTAGATGCTATGCTGGTTGGGGAGAAAGATCCATGGTTGTTGTCTGATGATGGAGAGAAAACTATGCAATGCATACTGCATCAGGTTTGTTGTATAACAAAAGTTTTCATACCGTGAAATGAAGAGAAGTTGTTTCTGCTAACATTTAAGTAACAGTGTGTAAAGGCCACTGTCAAATTTTATAATCATATTATTAGGTTAGGTGCCTTCAATGCTACTTAGTATGTTTGGGTTAAAGGACCATGTATTTTACATTGAAGCCCTGAGGATAATAGCAGTTACCAAGGGATTCTTATTATGTAAAAGGGTGTTCGTATTTGGAGAAGTAATTTTACAAGAAGTTGTTTTGAATTCGTATCTCACTGCAGGTATCGGATATATTGAAACCTGGTGGCAGATTCATCTCTGTAACGTTTTCCCAACCTCATTTCAGGAAGCCTTTATATGCAAGGCTGGAATACTGTTGGGATTTGAACTTAAAGGTACTTGGTGACAGCTTTCACTTTTTTTACTATGTAATGATAAAAGGGAATGAATTAAATGATGAAGATAAGAAGTTAGAGCTGGATTACAAATCAAGAAAAAAGAAAAGGTTGGAACCTTCAGTGTTTCTCACTGACGTCGCTGATGAAAAATTTCTATCTGGTATCGAGATCTAGTCAGATTATTTCATGCCAATGGTGTTGATGTGATCGAAACATACTGTTATAGTCGCCTGCCTATACCTGGCCAGGTTTTGAACTCCGACCCACGGATCAAGAGGATAGCCAGTTATGTAATGAAAAAGACAGAAGGGAAGCATCTCAATATGTAAACATCGGGAGTTATCAAAATTTTTGGTAGTCGATAGCTCTCCAAATCAAATGTTAGAGGTTTTAATTTTTGAGGTTTTATTTGGAATTAATTGGCTGTGTCTTGGAATGCAAACATAGGGAAAAGTTTAGTCCCATTGTGTGTTGGCTCTGTATAAGAACTTGTCCTACTTAGCATGTTTGCGTAATTAACTTTTATGGAAAGTTATCAACCGATAAAGTTTTTTCCCGCTAGAATAAATCGATTTATTTGTAGTTTCACCAGCATGGAGGTTACTATGGAGGTTGTTTTCTTAATTCTAGCTTTGTATAAGTAATGTATAAAAACAAGTTTTATATATTTTGAGAAAATTTCATGTTCGTTTGTTCTTGGCAAGAGAAACCTTTTTTCGTAGCAAATTTTCTATTTAATGTTTATGATCAGCGAAAGTTTATTCTCTACCTAAAAAGAAATTATCAATCCCTGAGTTCACGGAATGAATTTACTTTTAAAAATTTCTTTGCAAGATTCTTATTTTTATTTGCTTTCAGTTTATTTTGAAATTGATAAATGAACAAATAAAAGGTATAGCACGCTGTAATGGCTGTTAAGTCAACTGACAAGAATGTCGTTCTTGTGGTTTTAAGCACAATTTTTTTTTACATTTGCTATATTCCTTACTTGTTACTTCATCTATAACGTAGTTAGTTCAAGCAGGTCAGAAATTATGAAAAATAAACATTATTTCTCCCCAAATTTCTCCCTGTTCTCTGTGTGAAGCATCATTAAAGAAATATTTAAAAAAACTTGTTTATGGTACGCCACACGGTGTACGTAAAGTACTGACAAAAACTAAGTTATTCAATTCTATGATAAAAAGGTATTATACCAATAGATTCCCTAGATCCCCTGTCGCCTTGGTTACTATACAATATTAAGAAAACAAAAACACATTTTGTCATTGCTCTCTCTTTTTTCATTAAATACCAGATTGAATAATTCAGATAATTGTGGATTTGCAGAAGAGTACGGTAAAGTTGACTTTGTTTGGCTTTGTAGATGTGAACTTTTTTCACCACACAAAATCTGTTAAGAAGAGACAGATAGGCATGTAAGGGAAGAACATCGGGAACAAAGATAAAAACATCCTATGAATATGTCGAATCTCGATTCCATCTTTTCGATCCAACTTCAATTTAGCAAATGCACTCATTGATATGATGAATTCAGAACATGGTTAGTATTTTGCTACATGCTTATATGCAAGGATAAAGAAATGTTGGGATTCAAACATATGCTTTTCAAAATGGAAAATGTTAAAAACATAATGTTCATATAAAAGGAATTCATACAAAAAGAAGAACGCGAGCAACAATACAAGCAGTAGAAGGTACTCTTCGTGTCTGTTTTTTATTCAAACATTGTATCAGCAAAGACTGGATACCAGATTCAAAATGTTAAAACCGTTTCCATTTAATTTTACATTACCTTGAGGAAGAAATTTTCGCGAATCGAAAAAATGGATTTTTGCGAGAAGTTATTTTCGCGAATTTACAAAAATCCAAATTTTCGCGAATGACTTACAGTCAACTTTTCCGCGGGAATTTATTTTCTCGATCTCGAAGAATAATCAAAATTTTGAGTTAAGGATAGGAATATTTTTGGAATTTGTTGAAATATTCGCGCGACCTGGTCCATCTGCAGTTCAAAACCAACAAAAGTCGAATGTCAACAACCATGTAAATAACAAACAAAGGCTGATAAGAGAAAACCTGTTGCATCTTACAATATCCGAAACTTATTATCAGAGTCACGACCAAATGTAATCAAAAAGAAAGTAATTGATGCAACCTCGAACCCAGGGTCTCTTGCCTTTTCGATATACGGATTTGCCGCTATCCGTATATCGAAAAGGCAAGAGACCCTGGGTTCGAGGTTGTAATTGATGTAGACTAATGAAATTATGAGTTTTCCAATCTCTTTCTGATCCCTCATTCTGATCTTTTCAGCAAATCTGAGAAACATCAAAAAGTATACTGGCTACACACAGTTTTAGTTTAGGAATTGGTTACGATAAAAACAGTATGGATTTTCTTGACAAGAGTTTAAAAATCTCAAATCAGAAAACATTTGTTCCGGGCGAATTTAAATTCGTGAATTTGAAATCATATTTTCATCGAGAATTTAATTTCGCGAATTCGAGGCAAATTCGCGAAATTTTCTTCCCTTAATGTACATTATATAGTAATTGGGCGCTTATTTGAAATTTTTACTTTCTTATATCGGGAATTAAAAAATACGTAGTTTATGTTTTGGGCGTCTATAATTTTTTTTTCTATGTTTCAACTCTAAAGTTGAAAACCGTTCTTTGATCTTCAACAATTGTTTATCAGGAACTCTTACTGTTCGACTACATTTTGTGCGGAAACCACAAGTCCAACTTCCCATTTTTCGTTTCCCAATGACTATGACGTAGATGTAATTTCTTGTATCTGCATTCAAAAACTGATGAAGTAGTTTTAAAATATAACGATGAGAAAGATGATATCTAGTTGTTTACTAAAAAATCTCGCCCAGGGCGCTTGTTCGGATATTCTTCTTTTCCATTTCCTTTCGAAAAATACATCATGAGAAAGATAAAAAGATAAGGATTCCATTATATAAAATTCATAAGAACAAATTTGATAGCGCTTTGAAAACTGCGGTGATATTTCTTGTTTCCACTGTATTAAACTTGTTTGCATGTTGTCATGGGAACATAGATGTAATGGAAGCAAAGAAAGTTCTGGAGTTCAGAAAAATTGAGTTCATCTGTGACCTACATTGTCACCTTTAATATCACTTTTGGCACCCCGTTGTTCATGCTCAATATAATGCGAGTAAGAAACAATGTAAATTCTAAAATAAAAATTTCCTCCTCACCAATATTATTTATTTATGGTTGATATGCTTGGATGACTACATAATATTCATGAACTGGTCGTAAATGCCAAAGATACTGTTTATCACTGAATAAAAGGTTTAACAAATCATTGGCCGACCAGGTTACCAACACAAAAAGTAATAAACCCAACTACAACCGGATACTAGCTCCTCCTCGTTTTCCACCTAGCCACAGTTTCTTATAATACTTTCTATTGAATTGTATCGTCATAAATCATTTACCATCTCATTGTAGTTTATTCACCTTATGAATGATATATTACTAAATATGTATCCTTTCATTCAAACAGGGAAAAAAAAAGGGTCATAACTCCTCCCAAATACGTATGGTACGTCAAATTTGAATTCAGAATCAAAATCAAAACGCCGGATGCAATGTTAAAGGAACATCGTAAAAATTAGGTAAAAATGATATATTTAATCATTTTATGATATTTTCTATATTTATATTTTTTTGCTTTGTTTACAAAAGAAAGTTGACAGGAAGTATGTAAACATGTGTTGCAAAGCGACACTTTTCGTAGATCTTGAAAATGAGATAAAATAAAAAGTTTTTTCTGAAAACGTTCTGGAAACTTCTTCGAAACTTTTATTAGCCTCGTATTTACCATTTGTTTACTGCATACTATACATAAAATCAGCCCACCACCTCGAACATATACTTATATCCAAAAAAATAATTTCAAACTTTGCCCGTCGATGACAGTTGTAGCTGTCGAAACGTAGCCAAAATAAACTCGCTTGTTCATGACATAAACTCTGACTTAATAACTTGTAATGACTGAATAGATAAGCGGAAATACTTTTGAAGATACTTTTGAATGGTCATGTTCTACAGAAGTGTTTTGTTACTTTTATATATGTTGAAAATGGACTTAAACAGACAGTGCAAGTGTAAGTCTTGTATAAGTCATATGTTAACTGTAATAAACTTTCGAAATTAATTCAAATCATTTTTGCAAACAAATTGCCTCTTCAGACTCAAACACACTTACTTTTAAGCTGTGTTTATATCCTGCGTTTATACACTGCTCATTCATGATATATTCAAACACCGTGTTTATGCATAGTTAACAAATTTTGTTGTTTAATCAATTTCGCATCTTCATAACTTCATAACAATCACTGAATATTTACCAGTAGATGAAGAGAAATGTTGATGTTAAGAACGAGACCATACTAGCTAGGTCTCAAGACAAGCGGGTTTTAATAGGTTCGGCAAATCCATGCTTGTAAGTCGCAATCTAGGATATTGGTACCCTCTTTTTTAATACAAGGGAACTTACGAAAGTACGACGGCAACGTGGACGACGACGTACAAGATATTCATCTTCAATGAATCACAAAAGAGCAAAAACTATACACTTGGGTTAAGAAGTTTATTTATAATGCCTTTGAAGTTTGTTTTTTGAACTTTGAGAGACAGAATCATGAAGAAACCAAGGAAAATTTATCGGAAGTACTGCTATTCTCACGTCTTCGTTTTCAATACGACTTCAAAATATTACTTTTCACGTTGTGTGTAGAACGTGCAAATCTAATAATGATATTAGTAAAATTAAAAACATTTCCCAATAGTATAGTGTGAAATGACTTCCATTCTAAAGCAAATCTATGGAGTAAAGTGAATCTTTTGTTTGCCTCACGTCGTCGTCCACGTTGCCGTCGTAGTTTCGTAAGGTCCCTACAGTAGACTATAATATGACTTTCCATTACTCAAACTCTCCATAATTCGAACTCTCCATAATTCGAACTGAATCAGTGGTTCCCTTCAAACTAAAACATATCAATATAACTAGTAAATATCCGAACAAGCGCCCTGGGCGCTTATTAAATTTTTGGATTTTTTAGATGGGCGCTTAATCGAGAGGGGCGCTTAATAAACGCTGGGCGCTTATAAAACTTTTATAATTTTGTACAAATTAAAGACAACGGTAATTTTGATTTTTATAATTTTCCCTGGAAAATAAAACTGATAAAAGATATAACAAAAAGTTAGGTTTCGTCTTACTAGGTTTTTTAGTTTTAGTTTAAACAACATCGATATCATCTTCCTCATCGTCAGATGAAATGTTACCAGGATACTGAGCATCCTCAACATCGGAATCGGTAATTTCAAATGGATTTGCAGCGTTGTCTTGCTGCTCACTGAAAATGGTCATTTGTTCCTTGAGCACTTTAGACCCTTTCAGCACAAGGTTTTCCAGGTCTTCCAGGAAAAAAGCAACTTTATAGAAAATTTCCCCATTTATGTTATATAGAGAAGATGCTCACAACGTAAACTACGTATTTTTTTTATTCCCGATATAAGAAAGTAAAAATTTTAAACAAGCGCCCACTTTCTCAAGGCAGTTTTCGATTAAGCGACCCCTTTTAAAAGGTGGGCGCTTATTCGAGGAGGGCGCTTAATAAGTGCTGGGCGCTTATTGAACTTTGTGGAAATTACCTGGGCGCTTATTAAAGGGGGGCGCTTAATAAATGCTGGGCGCTTGTTCGGATATTTACGGTATCCATAACTCGAAATCTCTATTACTGTAATGCTTCGAATAAACGCCCGGGGCGTTTATTAAATTTTTGCGAAGTTTTTAGGGGGCGTTTATTCGAGGGAGGCGTTCTGTAACTTTTGGAAAAATGGACAAAAAAGAATGCTCTAAAATTCTATGAAAATTATGCAACGTATGCAACTAAATGATCAATCAAAAAGGAAGGATCTTTTTGAGCTGTAGTTTTCTTTCTTCTAAGTGAAAAAGTACGTCTTCTCATGAACTTTTCACACCAGCCTCTGCTTGCTGCTTGGACTACACAGGATCTTCATTCTTTTCATTGAACATCTTAATGATCATTTTCCTACTAGAAGGAGCATTTTCAGCCGTTGTTGGTAAACGCACAAAACCAGGTCTTCTTCCAACTGCTCGTCGATACATTTTCTCCCGCCTCCTTCTAGTTTATTAAATAATTTCACTTTTCCATTTTACTATGTCATGGAGCGTTTATTCGAGGGGGCGTTTAAAAGAAGGGGGCGTTTATTCGAAGCTTTACGGTATTCGAACTGAATCAGTGGTTCCCTTCAAGCTAAAACCTATCAATATAACTATCTATAACTCGAACTCTTCATAATTCGAACGATTTTGTTTTCCCCCTCGAGGTTCAGTTACAGGGAGTCTACTGTATTGTTCTTTGCTAAATACTTAAGGTCGCTTCACATATGATATATATATATACAAAAATACTAACAAACCCTATAGTGATGCAATAAAGGTAACAATAGACGGAATCTGAAATCATCTTGATCAGTGCAACCAAAAAAGGAAAACCTGACCTCTATTACTTCATAGGTTAAAAATGGTATATTTAGATTCTTTTTGAAAAGTGTACAAAGTCCGAAAAATAGTTAATAATAGAACACAACTCCTGTGAAGTTTCGACTACACCAACGCACTCGCTTGAAAGCAGCATCAGCGATATAATCCGTCTAATCAACAAAACAAACAAGGCGGGCTCTATCATTCCATCGATTAATCCAGTTATTACTGTTTTTCTGATTTGTCTTGAGAATAAACAAATAAACAGATTCTCCATGGTCTGGAGAAATAAGAGCTATCTCATCAAACTGAAAGCATTAACATCTCAGGCACATTCTTTTGATTATAAACCAAAATCCTTTTGATCTGAAGGAAATCAACAATCACAATGCTGTGTAATCAACAAATCCTAACCCGATTATGAAATCGATCAGCTCAGATAATGGAAATAAATTTTATTTTGAGGTAAGTTTCTTAGGTTTTGCTTAGCACTCACCTTTTCTTCTCTCATTGTCAACCTTTAACTATCATTTGATGGTGTAATCAGAATGAATGACTTTTTGAATGAGTGGCTTGCTAATGACAACTTTATCAAAATGAAAAATGAGTTTAAAATCCATAAAATGGATGATATAGGTTTTTTAAATTTTTGTTCAAACTCTTTGACTTCCAAACGTATTCATAAGTCATAAGACGACAACGCATTTGATCCGATTTCCTGCCAACTGATCTCAAAAATTTCTTTCGCCCTTCCCCTCATTTTGATTTGCTAATCTTTCGCTTTTCGTATTGATAATCTCTACTTCAAACAAATACAAAAAAATCTCACTTGTTTGTGATGAACTCTAGGTATGAAAAATTCTCTACGAATGTTAACTTCTTCTATTATGTTGTTCCTGATAGCAACCACTAAAAAAATAAACTTAACTCAATAAATCTGTATTACCGAAAGAGACTCCACCATAGTTGAAGCCGATGCACCAAAAAAATACTCTAGATTGCCCATAAAAGCACCCAAAATCTATAATTTCAACCTGATTTTCATTTTTTAGGTAGGCATTATTACAGAATCTAACTTATAGAATTCAAACTGTGAAAAAAAAATACTAGGAAATCATATTGGATCATGTGTTATGTGTTATGTATAAAAACGTTTATTTTGTATGCTTACTGTCATCTTTTGTATGGTGATAATCACACGGCGACCGATTGGCTTTTAGGGATTTCTGTAAGAATAGTGCTCTAAAGAATCTGTTTTTTTTTTTTATTTTCTATTATGTTTAAATTATTCTCTGTCAGGTGACTTCTGTTTATGTGCAGTTACGTGAGTTACGTGAACAAAAGAAGGCTTATAAATCTTGTGAAGGCCATGAAAACAGTATATTATCCGAAATTATATAAAAAAAAAACGTTGTCGATTTTGAATCTACAAATATTTCTCAATGTTTTTGTTGTGACGACCTCCTGTTATCAATTTGATAATTATGTTGATGATGGTAATTTTAGTTATCATAGTCATTTAATTTGTAAAAAAATCAACGTGACCTACTAATTGTACTATAAAAAGCATTCGAATGATTTGGAAATGAATCATTGATTTCCACTTCCTTTATTTCGGGCAACCGCACATCGGTAGCATCTAAAAATAGGAACTAATTAATAATGGAGAATTTCGCAATAAGAACAAATGGTAAATGGCCATACACTGTTCCAGAACTCCCATAAATGGCAGTATTTTTGTTTTTGCATTTCAAAAATAGTTTTATATCTGTCGAATAATATGAGTTATGGAATGCAAGATAATCGTTACAGAAACTCTTGATTCAGCTAGCCTTATCGTCGAGAATATCTGAATCATCGGTCATGCGGAATTTTGAATATCTCCCGGTTGTTTTATTTTCTGTAACCATAGTAATAATTGAAACTTATTTCATTCACAAGGCAATGTAAGATTGAATAAAATTGATAATAAATAATTTGATAATCTCTTTCAGTTCGAACTTTTCTTGTTAAACATAATCGTTTGTGACAATATTAGTATCAAACTATCACTGGCAAAGTTTCGACGATGCTCCTTTCGAAGTACATCGAGTTAAAACGATCTACTCACCATAAACAACTTTATTAATTTTGTGCGGAAATGTTTTAGATGTTCTCATAAACTTTGCGTGAGACCTTCCTGAATATAGTCCATACATTGCATTCCTAGCTCAAATAATGGAGATAAAAAACGTAATGAAACATAGGCATCAATGGGATAGATAAATAAAGAATTATATATGTCATTACAGCCTTTTATGTCTGACGGGAAGCTTGTACATATAAGAGGTCAATAAATACCATCGGATTTTTAATCTGATAAAGTTGTTATGTTGAAAAGACATGATGGTTATTTGAACCTTTACCAAAGAATTAGCTGAGGTCCTATTTCAACTGAGTAAGTAAATCATTTTGAAATGTAATATTACCTTAAGTGTAGACGTTTTTAAGTGTTTGAACATTTCCACACTGTTTTAATGTATCATTAGAAAGAGTTCTGGGGAAAAAAGAATTTCATATTTCTTCTAAAAATGATCCTTGTGTATGTTGTTTTACTGACTAAAATCAATAATGTATGGCCATCAGTTAACCCCAGACCACGACGACAACTTTTTTGCACGTTTTTCGCTAAAAGAAATTTTCTTATCTTGTTTTTTGATAGTCTGTAATTGCTGGAGGAACTATATTAAAAATTAATTGTAATGAATAATAACTAATTATCGGAAACGGCATAATTAATAAATTCTTCATTCATTTTTAGATGTTCAGTTTATCATTGGCTTCATGGAATTTCAATATTATTTATACATTATGCTTTATCTGGCATCAAACACCTGCCACTCCCTTGTAATCTTCAACAGACATAACACAAAATCAGCTCAAGCTGACAGAAAAACGAACAGAGGTGCAGATAAAATTATTCAAGACATGAGTATCTTGCCGAACAAACCCAAAAGTATAATGAAATGCGAAAAAGCGTGTTCTGACGACGAAATCTTATGTAGAAATCAGAAAAATATAACATGGCAAGATATAGTGATTTGTCGACAAGCACTTAACATGTGTGTGAAGAACTGTATATTATATGCTAAAGTCAAACAACATATCAAAATAAAATGGTTGGAAAGATTGCAAGCACAACAAAAACTTCAGTTAAAACAATTAAAATTATTACAGCAAGCTAGGTAATGTTATATAATTTTATAAAAATATTGTGAGAGTGAAACCGCATCTGACACTATAGCTAATGTTTAATGGAGAACTTTTACCGAAAAATGAGAATTTATGAATTTGAAGAAATTATCTTTTCAGTCCGTTTGCATCTCTGGTCAGTGTGTTATGGTTGCGCTGAAATTCATGAATATTCTTGACTCGTTGCTTTAAGATAAAATAAAAAAGAAATTGATGTTGTTTACCCTCATCTTTTATAAATTGTATTGCATCTGCAGCTAATTGCTGTCACTTTAGCAAATTTATATTTTTCATAGGTATATATGTATGTTAGATTGTAAATGAAGAAGTTAGACAGAAAAAATTATATCGACAAAGTAAAATTTACAGCTTTTTTTGACAATATCAATTTATGGTATCTTTCAAATTAGATTCTAATTTTTTAATGACAAATAAATTCCGATGAAGATTTCTTAAGAACTATCTCTTCGGGTTGATGCATAAATATTAATAAAATTCAACGACAAGTTCATCATGTACACATGAGAACGAGAGATTACGTGGCTTTGGCCAATCTTTAATTGTTCTGTTTCATCTTTACTTTCTTGTTGAAAACGAATTTGAAGAGTCTTCATAAACTTCAATCTACTGGAAACATTTCCGACCTCAAAGTTTTCTTTTTCATTTACTTTTGTCAGCCTTCTTTTTATATTTATAAACTTATTTTAGTTTTGTTTTTACTTTTCTGACATTGAACAATTCCATCCACACTAATACCAGTAACCAGCGTGACCTTCACTATCAAGTATATATACAACAAATCGCTATTTATCAAAGTTAATTAATAAACACTCTTAGCATAACATATAATGAAATATAATTTATAAATCAATATAACAAAACTTATGTTGTATATTTTTCATAATAAATTCTGCAAACCCACTGTTTTATGTTTCTTATTGCTGAAAAAATAACTTGACCGTACAATCTAAAGGTGATAAGCAAAAGTGAATCTCGCCATTGTTGAAACGTGTGTGCTTCTGTTTTTGATCTGTTGGTTGACATCACTTCATTGTCCCCATATTTCTTCTGGTGCGTAGTAAATATCCTTACCATGGCCTTATGATTGTTTTGGAATTAATATAATCAATGGATAAATTTAAAGTTTTGTCAAATATGTATCGAGATACCTATAAAAAAAGAACCCACACTTTTATCATGTGCAAAAATCTGTTGTCCTATAAGCATTTTTGCTATTATCGACTGCCGTAATTTGTTCCATTAGCTGGAAAGATTAGGACATTCTATATGTTAAGCCTTTCCGTCATGTAAATATATATTTTTTATTTCATTTTTAGGCTTTTTAAAAATTATCATCGTCATCGGAAGAACGGTAGATAGGAAAGGTTAAAAATCGTGAAATGCATTTCGCAAGTCATGATCAATCAGCATTCTGTATTATATAAAAACATGTTGTTGAAAAAGCGATGTTCTCAAAAACAACAAATTTAGGGATACCCAGGGTATCCTGATCTTAAAAACGCAAAGTCGCGGCCCATCTATAATCAAAGGTCAAGTGTTTGTAGTATAAACATTTTTTGTTATATTTTTATTTTTAGTCCCTTCAACAGAACAAAATGAAATCGTTGAAATACCGGCGCTCGATGTGAGGTCCAAGTATCCAAAATCTATTTTCTACAGCTTTAAACAACAACAAATCTAAAAATAAACCTACAAAAGCCACCGCATTGTGTTGCAAACAAAGACTTCAAAATAATACCTTAATTTTCCCATCCACAACTCAATGTCTGTTTTGTAATATTTATTTTATTTTCACTTAAAATGCCTTGCGAATGATAAGCAACACGAAACATGGTGTGCTTTTAATCATGACGCAAACAAAATGAAAAGGATTTTGGGATTAAGACGCAGGTTACTCCAGTGAGACATTTTTTCTGCAACTATTTAAAGCTCACGCCATCATATATATTATATAATCCGCATTCCATATACAGGAGTAAAAACAATTTCATTATGTTCACGTTCTGAAGTCCCTGTCATAAGCTTAAGGTAAAAAAGCTTTATTTATTTATTGCTCCCGCAGCGAGTGTAAGCGAACGAGGAGGCATAGTAGGCGAAATGTCAGTTTCCGATTTACGTATCCATGTTTCAGTTCACACATTTCTTTTGTTTGTAGCAAATACTTTCTGATATTACTTGCTAAGCCTTATTTACACTTTTTAAAAGGTATATTAGCATTGGTGTGACTTAGGCCTAAGAGATCACAAAAATTCACAAAGCTTTATGCAGATTTTCAGCTGCGTAAGTAGATCTCTTTAGTTTGCATATTCCAAGTTAATGTAACCACCGCTACACTATACGACAAGGTTAAACTTCTCATTAAACAATGGTTGTATTGTAAAACTTAAATATTTGCACTTAAATGTGTGAATTTCGGCACCCGCTTTTTTCACTGCATACAGTTGAAGTATTGTGTATCTTTCCATACATAAAAAACTGGCTTTGTCGGGATATTTAAAGTATGCCACAAAAACATATTTTTACAAAAAAACTTAAACTACAAAATGTTTTGGCGGAAAGTTTTCTTTTTTAATATATAGCTTGCTGTGTGTGCAAACTGGAATGCTTGAGCGCGGGGGCATTTTTAGCTTAAGTTACATGCTAGTTTATTTTCTGTTGGTGGTCCAACAATAAACAGATATTGCATGGCTTTTTATTGAATATCGCGATTTATTAACTCGAGGTGTTTGATATTCAACGACGCAAAGCGGAGTTGAATATCAAACACCGAGAGTTAATAAATCGCGATATTCAATAAAAAAAAGCCATGCAATATATGTTTTATTATATACCAAAAAAGAATTACAATAACACATTTGTACGGAAGCGTATTGGTGCCATGTTATTTTCGTGACATAAAATTGCTATCTAATGTCAAATTTAATTTCATAAAAATTTTCACTTCACATAGAAAATTCTATGTGATGTGAAATTTGTTTTTTTCACTTTTTTCACTTTACATAAATTGCTATGTCAAGTCAAAATAAATTTGTTTTGATTTTGACATGTAAACGCTATGTCATGTCAAATTTATAATTTTCATAAATTTGACATGCTATAGTAAGGCTCTTGAAGTGATGTGTTGTTAAGTGGCACGAGGCTGTGTGGAGGTTATGATATCATGTGTATGTCAACAAGCTAAACGATAGAGAAGAATATAAATCATGGCGGAAAGTAAGTATTCCTAGTTAAATTGAATCCCTTAAACGTTTTTGGTTAGGAGAACAGAAAGTCGTCTCACCTCATAGTTAGAAGACATTTTTGCGGCCATTTTTACAGCGCACGTTTTGTTTTGTTTTGCTTCAGCTTTTAAATCCAGTTAATGGTTAAAAAGCACATACAGTGAACTTTTAATGTACATCAACTTATGTCAAAATTTTTTTAGAAATTTTGAAAAAAATTTGACTTGACTTAGCTATGTGAAGTGAAAAAAGTCCGCGTTATAATTTCACATCACATAAAAAATTTTATGTAATGTGAAAATTTTTTATAAAGTTTGAATTTGACATTACATAGAAATTCTATGTCAAGAAAATAGATGGCACCAATACGCTTCCGTACATTTGCTTCTTTTTTTCAATCAGTTAACTTATTCAACGCTGTTTTTATTCTGATTTTTTTGAATTCGTTCGAAAGAGTGTATTCGAAAATCCAAAATGCGAAGACATTGTATTGCGCCGTTGAATATCAACAACGACCGTGTAACATCGCATCAGTTATTGCACGATCATACGGAACATTCAAATTTATTGTAGATAAAAAAAGCTTATAGGTATATAATAATACTGTTTAAACCATCGTGGAATCAGGTGCAGCTGCAGCTGCAGGTGCAGCTTTAAATAGGAAAAATCAGAATATCATCATAACAGTTGCTGAATAATCAAATATGCCATTATGGCGATGGTCACCTTAAACGCCAAGTCAGTGATGTTTTTTCCTAAATTTTTCCAAAGATGTGAACAATTAAAGGAATAATAAAGATTATCAAACCAATGACGATAGGCGTATGGAGGGTCAGTCAAATAAAGCGAAGGAGTCCAACATTGTGATATTTCTTCAACCAATCAAAACACGTTATTTTAAGAGTTTTCCTTTATAAGGCAATGAAAACGATCAGTACTGAGGCTTCCCCTTATAATAATCATAAATAGAAGATCCTTACACGTTTTTTTTATAAGCAACCAAGGTCAGACATTAAACAGATATTGCATGGCTTTTTATTGAATATCGCGATTTATTAACTCGAGGTGTTTGATATTCAACGACGCAAAGCGGAGATAAAAAAAGATAAAAAAAGATATTGTAGATAAAAAAAGCTTATAGGTATATAATAATAGTAGTAATGTTGCTTAAAAAATTACCATTTTTTAATAGTAATGCTGCTTAATTTATTGCTAACTATAATTGAAAAAATATGTGTTTCCAGTCTTGAATACCTTTGTGTAAACTTAAGTATCTAAGTACGAAGTCTAGGACATAGTACTGCAACCTAGTGTAACAACCTAGTGTAACAATTTTAGGAAATGTGCTGTAGCTATACTTGTGCTGCATCATTTCAAAATTAGTAGTACTGTTACTTAACTTTTTGAGAAAATTTACGTGTTGCTTATGAAAAAAACGTGTATTCATAAAGTGTCGCATAGGTTACTGTCATCTGCAAATTGTCTGACGCCCAGCTACGCCCTTAGTGACTAGAACTATAAAAAGGCGGATGTATTATGTAAGAATCTTGAGAGGTTGTGCTCTTAATAATCCGATATCCGTTTTCTTAACATTTTGAAACTATATTTGTACTGGCAGAAACAAGAGGATTAACAACAAGAAAAAGTCACGTGATTAAATAAACAATGGGCGTTTTTGCATATGGCTTTGGTTATTTTTCAGATTAATAAATGTCTGGTTTTGTTTATACGCCTCCGAAACGTATTTTAACTTTTTGAAAGCATAGATAATTTTAGCCTTTTTGTTCTTCAAAATAACATGTGATTAACTCATCAGACGTGATTGAGTTCACGTCACTGAAAATCACGTGACTGAAAATACTTGAAGTTTCTGCATGAAATACTTAATCGGAAAAATCTATTTTGGTAAAATTTTGACGTGGATAGAAGTCGCAATTTGGGAAGGGCGAGAATCAAGAAAAAAGATGGTGGTCTGGTAGCTTGCAAAATACAAACTGTTAGTTAGCCTATTTTTTACTAATTTGAAAAAAATTTAATGCGTTTTTGAATGATTTTCTCCGATTAACTCTTTCTAGTTTCACCAGATTTAAAATGGCGAAAAACGAACATGGTACACAAATGGTACACACATGGTACAAATATTTCAAATTTACCCCCAAATTTAAAGCACTAATCAGTTAGTGGAGATAGTGGTAGAGTGCTGACTAACAACTGTTCTGTAAGAACTGACTGGCCAACAGTTAAAATCAATCACTTGCTAAACTAGCAAGTAGTTCTTACTATGATGAATGTCCCCGCAATAGACTGAGAATAAGCAGACCCAAGGTTGGACAAGTTTTACAATACAACGGAGAGTTTAATGAGTAGTGTAACCATGTGGGATAGTGTAGTGTGGCTACACTAACTTGGAATATGCAAACCAAATACATCTAAGCTTAAACCGCTGAAAATCTGCACAAAACTTTGTGACTTTTTGTTATCTCTTCGGTCTAAGTCAAACTGATGCTAATATACCTTTTAAAAAGTGTAAACAAGGCTTAGCAAGTAATATCAGAAAGTATTGCTACAATCAAAAGAAATGTGTGAACTAAAACCATGGATACGTATTTTATAATCAAAATAAGATTTGTTAAAGAAAAAGAAAAAAATAACTTTTTCAAAAAAAATTAAAGCAAAAAAGCCATCTGCGTTTCATTCTTTGATTCAAAACAAAAAAATAGCCAAAAAATTAATTATATTAAAAGAAAAAAAGAAAAAAAGATAAAAAGGTTTTATTGATCATGATCACACTAGGTTTGGACAGTTAAAGAAAGAAAAACACGAAGAACAACAATTTGTAATATGACTTTCTTGCATGCACAGAAATCCAATTACAATTTTTCTAAGGTCTTTTTAAAGAAATATCCGCCAAAAATAGTGCATTAAATAAAAAATAAAATGCTTCATGATTGGCGAAATTTCAGATTTCAAGCTGTGCTTCAAAATCCTTGTCGATCCCTTCACTACAATAACACAAAGGTAATATGAAAAGTGTTTAAGCAATCTTAACGTAGTATAATATAATAATAAATGATATAAAAGTTACGAAAAAATATTCTGTCTCCCACCTACAGTACCATGCTTTGAAACGGGAAAAAAGCAAAGTCAGCTAATAATTGTATACCAACTAGCAACAAGAAAAGTTGGAAGATGATAATGATGATGAGGAAAAGGATGATGATGATGAACAAAATCGAAAACTGACTTTGGCTTAAACTCGCTCACTTACGCTCGCTGCGGGGGCAATTATAATATTTGAAAGATAATTTCAAATTCCGATGAACATTTCTTAAGAACTATCTCTTCGGGTTGATGCATAAATATTGATAAAATTCAACGACAAGTTCATCATGTACACATGAGAACAAGAGGTCACATAATTGCTATCACTGTGACTTTGACTTTAGAAAATCGAAACGTTACGAAAATTGGTAAGGCCGTTACTAATTGATATGCCGTAATAAAACACTTGAGTTTAAAATTACGGAAATGTGCAAGAAATAACGAAATGCTGACAACGTTTAAACTATGCATTTTTTAAATTTTCAGTTCGTCGTTTTCTCATCCTACTAATTAGAGCTGCGACGTTACAAGATTGTCAGGATGTGATATTGCGATCTCGTCGGATGATTGCCGTCAGCAAACAAGTATTGATTCATGACGTTGATCATTGTGTTATCGATGTGATGTTAATCGGGATTGTTAATTCCTTCATACATGCTTCTTAAAATTTATTAGTCATATCTTATTAGTCATCTAAATTCATTGACTGCCGGTGACATTATTTTCCACACGTCGCCTCACCACCAGAAAACATGCCCTTGAAATGCAATCAGCCCAATTCTAGCAACAACATTAGAATGCACTACACACTAGTGATTTCAATACACAGAGGTAAACTTCTTGCATATGAAGAATGTTGAATACGCTGATGTTATGCTATCAACCTTGAATAATTCCCTTGGTGAACTTACCACCTACACAGAAAGAAGGCGGCGTCAAACCCATATATGACGTCAAAATGGGCTTTAACACTTTTTTAATCCAGTTAAAGCTTAAAGTGGTTGACTATCTGTCCTCTTAGTAAGGGCGTCTTAGTAAGGGCGTCAAAATACATCGCAGTCCTTAAATATTTACGCCTACTTTCTTTACATTAGTTTGATGAAAGGATTTGCTTATCGCAAAACAATTACTTTGAACAGATTATGCGACTATAATCTTTTAAACACAAAATTTCTTTATGATGGACATATGGCCAATCCCTAATTTAACTAAAGAAGTTGATTTACGTGTATTTACTTTAGAAATTTCCAAAGCAATGCTGACATAGTTTTGCCGACATATTTCGGTTGCTTTTCTTAATAAAAGGAATTTAAATTGAGAACTGCCTAAAGATTTCAAACTCTATAATTTGGATCACTGAAATTTGGATGACGTGTAGAACTAAGATCATGGTTAAAAGATTATGGAACATATTGCAGTGGTTTCAATAATGATCTTTAGCTTAACGCTTGCAATTTATATCTTCTCAATTCAAAGTCTTCCTATTAGTCACTAAAAAGGTCGTGTTTGAAATATTGGCATGGAGACCTAAAATGTAATTGAAAAGCGGAATAGTTTGGCGTATCCAGAAGAGGAGCTTTCATATACCTTTCAGAAATTCATTTCCGACAATATAAAATATTGTCATTATGTTAATCTCGACGTAGGCGTTTTTGAAATATCTAACAGTATTTAATCGTACCTTGTAACAAAGTCACCTTTGCTTTATCGCTACCTTACATGATCAGTCACCTTTGCTTTATTGTAAGCTTTTGAAAAAAACTTTCAATCTAATATTCAAAACAAGTTCCTGTCAATCTAAAAATGGATGATAAGAATGCTACCAAATGGTTATATTTATACTTTTTCTTTTCGATGCTGTTCAAAGAAACTCAAGGAAAATACTTATTTATGGAGATAATTTTAAGGAGAGATAGGAAACGACATACAGTCAGTACCATGGTAGTTAAAGCAACAACAATACACGGGAAATCTGTTTACATATGCATCCAGTTGCGTTCTGCGCCCACACGTAACTTAACAAAAATAATGATGTCCTGCTTTGGTTTTTGTCTCGATTATAGTCTCGATTAATTTTTGAAAAGAGTTTTTTTTGTAATCGGATTTCTCAGTTCTGATTAATAAGGAGGCCACTGGCCGCACTTCCCTGCATTTCAGTAGACTCATTCAACAGCTAATGCTGCGAGAAATCGTGTGACCATACAGCACCTTTTTACTAACTTTTGTAGCTGAGATGTTTTGGTCTTGCTTTGCTGTTTAGTATGTTAAACGACTTTAAACGATGAGGAGTAAGGAACCTACTTCTGACTCACTTTTATGGAAAGTGCAGCCTTGAAGTTCATCGCTGTTATTTATATCTCTTTTGGAATCTCAGCTGCCCTAATACGTACAGTGTTGTAGCATTTTTTCTAAACAGGAAGTTAGCTAAAAAGTGAATTTCCTCATCTCAATAAGGTAACCAATAGTAACGTTAACAAACAGCAGAATATAAAATATTGATTTTTATTTATAAGAAGTATTAAAGCTGAATTACATTTATTTTCATCACAGGAACAAACCAATAATGATTGAAATACTAACGCCGTTGTTCCCACGATGTTGAAACTTCAATCAAGCATTGATGCCAAGTTTGGTGTTGGTCAATAAAGCTTGCTCCAACCACCTGTCGCGTTTTTATCAACTAAACCTAGTTTCACGTGGTCGTACTGACGTAGTGAAGAATGTTTTTGATTTAACTTACACTCCATAATAAGGATTTCCATGTTTCATTACCCTTTTTGCACATTTTCCCATTTACATGAATCCGTCATACACTTTATGCGGAGTGTACGTGTGCATATGGTTCCACAAAAAGTGGAGTGGTGACAAGGTTGATTGAGCGATTACCACGCGTCTCCCCAGATATCAAGGTAAAAAATCCATCTTAATCTAATTAGAACACATACTTTTGCTGGCTCAATGCCAACCATTTGAATTATCTATTTCCACTTGTTATGACTCAAATGTTTTGTTTTTGTCGATTTGATGTGATGTGATGTGAGCATGAATACCTCGATAGTAAAAGCATGTGTAAACATCTTGTTGAAATATCCAAATCGGACCGTTTTTTATTTTTTAGTCCTGGGACCGAGAAAAAAACCATGCGATCAAAAAGTCAAGCGAGAAAATAATTGGATGAATTAACAACGATTGAACGAAAGATAGAAATTTAATTGTTCATTTAACTTTATCAATGCCTACCTATAAATAGCGGTAGGCGGATAAAAATAAATGGACAACTAACAAGAAAAGTTGAATCAAAGAACGAATCAAATTCAATCAACAATGTACTGAATAGGATTTAGCCAGTTAAATCACTTATTTTATTTACCACACACAAACCCATTGATCAGTGCTTTTAAAGATGTCATTTTACCATCATAGCCACAGTGTAGATTTAAACTTTGACAGAGAAGGTAGTCGCCGTTCAAAAGATAAAATGTGTGATAAATATGAAAAGGTCTATGGTATTTGTTGTGATCGTATTATTAATGATGTTATTTTTCGTGTCCGTCAATGCGCGACCAACGACACATGGTCGCGCAGCCATACAGCGTCAACAGAGAAATCGCGCGTTGCAAGAAAGAATGTTTTGCCACATGGAGTGTTCAACGGAGTTAGATCGATGTAAATCAAAAAAAGTGGTTACATATCAACACTGGGTTGTTTGTCATCAGACAGAACATATATGTCGGCAGAAATGCTTCATTAAGTGACAACTCTACTTAGTTCACTTGAAAATAATGGCTATCCATCAAAACTTCATTTGAAAAATAATGCTAGTTTGTTTACAATGGCTTTCTATCAAGAAAGTTTCAGCCATGGCGCATCTGGTTGGGAGGAGTTCAGAAACTTTATGATATCTTGGGAAAAGAAGAAGTAAGAAGAAATATTTAACCATACCAAGTTGGCACAAACTGTACCAAGCTGGTAAACGATGCCAAGTTGGCTAACAGAACATACCAAGTCTGCTTACAGAACAAAACTGTCCTGTCACATGCCAACCTATTTTGGAACATTATCCATTTGTCAGCATTTTCGGAAAACATCAGTGAATCAGGAATGGTTCACGTGAAAATGATTCACAGGATTATTGACGAACGATGTAAAATGATGCTTCTCAGAATGGCTTCATAAAACGTCCATTTACCATCTGTATAACTCATGGGCACCATACTTAGCTATTTAAAATGTCATCTAATTCCGACAATACATAAAAACAACAAACATTGGCGATGATGACATATTACTTCAAGCTGAGGATATTGTGAACTTTTTTCTACTAATACGGAAACGCATTAGACTTTTATTTGATGATAAAGAATTTATTAAACTAGGGTATGATAATTTATTAGAATTTTTTATGAAATCTATTTAGTTATATGTTCGATCATACTTTGACTAGGACTGCTAGTCAGTGACGTCATTATAAGAAATCTACTTAAAACATCTCATTTGCTAAAAGGAAATGCTTTGAAAATGCTGACTTGTTCCTTTTGACCCTCTTTACCTTCTCTTATATTTTCATAGAGTCGAGTATTCTCTTAATTTTATCAAATG
Source organism: Turritopsis dohrnii (assembly GCA_027922465.2). Lineage (NCBI taxonomy): Eukaryota > Metazoa > Cnidaria > Hydrozoa > Anthoathecata > Oceaniidae > Turritopsis > Turritopsis dohrnii. The sequence continues at coordinate 82,923 of BQMF02000258.1, read as the reverse complement.
GGACTTTATAATATATTTTGTTGATTAGAAATGAAAAACGACAATTTAAGAAAAAATAGTGTTTATATTGATGAAGCTTTTACAAAAATTACAGAAATATATCTCAAAGTTGAATAAAGTGATGTTTCTTAATCGCCATCACAGTTTGATATTCGGCATAACGACGACGACTATAACACGTCATTGTGCTGACGACGTCATTGTGTCGACAACAGTGAAGTATTTATACGTGGGAACACGGTTTGGGAGCAAATTCCCCCGTCAGTCTATGTTTTACAACTTCAACAGAAATGGTCACGCTACGGGCGTTTTTATTGGTTAAACCACTCTTGAATCCACTTTTTGATTGGTCGTTACCACGGACTTCCTAAGCAAGTACAGCATGTAGATATCGCATCAGCTTGAGTCTTGTTCTCGCCTTCAATCTTCTCAAATCACAATGTTTACTACAAATTTGTTTGGCTTGTAAACATACCATGAAATTTTGTACAGTTGCACTAATAGTGAAACATCGATTAAACGTCATACTACAGCGATCTGCGCATTTTCGTACTAGCCTTGCGTCGGCGTCAGAAATGGCGTATGAAGATGTGAACGTACAAACAACTTGAAAATAACTTGCAATAAAAAATATATACAAATGTACATGAGCGACCATGATTCAAAAACTTTCTTGTTTCTTTTTTGTTAGTATTCTTTTGATTTTAACATAATTTAGAGAAAATTCCAATCAAGACGTTATGACGTCAACAGGCATGCTCCCGCAGATTATCGCTTAGTTACCTAGCAACAGTATCAGGAAAATATGACCTCCCCGTTGAGATTCCACTGAGAAAAACTTCATTTTCATTTATTTTCTTCTTCGTTCTATTTCTATACAATTAATTATGTGACAGGTTGATTTCATTGTGAATTTATGCGAGAGTGGAATTTTACTCGCAGGTGGAGGGTCGAAGGAAGAACGACCTTTTGTTTCAAATCTTTCTTTTAGATGACGTCACAATTCTTTTCACTATTTACTTTAAAGTTCTATTAGGAAGTTTTCAAACATGTAAACAAAAAGTTATAACGAAAGGATTTTACTCAGACTTTGGTTCGTTTACTTTTGAACTACTAACCTAATTGGATATTCTAACGTTCCTTTCTACCAGAGGAATCTCTTGAAATATTAATCAAATTTTAAACTCAACTCAACATTGTGAAATTTCAAACTAAATCATCATCACTTACAATAAGAATGCATATTTGTACATCCCGCACTAACAAATTTCTAAAAAAAGAATTTCAATGGAGCTATAAATAATATTTGACGTCATCGCTTAGTTAGACACCCATATTTTTTCATTATCAAGGTTATACATTCAGCTTTCCTATTTTGGTTACTATACAAACATAACACATTTTTCCTTTTGGTTATCGAAAAACTTTCGGTGTATCCTGTGTCCTGTCCTGTAATATGCACCCTGTGCTGTATCTTGTCCTATAATTTTTGTCCTATTTTGTAGCCTGTATCTTCTCCTTGAACAAGCCTTGAGGCCGTCTTCCACTTCTGGAAAATTTTCCGCGGAAAGAAATGGAACGGACGAATGGTAGAGAATGAACGTGATTGGTTCTGTCGCTAATTATTCTTTTGTCCGTGGAATGTTCAGAATAGGTTGAAACGAGTTTAAGGAAGGAAAATAATTTTTAAAAATTTTTTGAAAAATCTTTTTAATGTTATTGTACCCATTGTGAAATGTAAGAATAATTAAGCACATAACAAACGACAAGATAGTCCAAGATCAAAGCATTTCATTATTTTCATGCAAGCCTGTAAAATGGCGTATATATCTGTGTTTATCAGTTTGTCAGCGTATTACCTGATCTGAATGAAAAAGGGCGTATAAATCAGTGCTCATTAGTTTGTGGGAAATGCTTTTGTTTGTATTCTTAACGATTGTGCTTTCCTTTGCACAATGTTTGCTCACGTGATGTTCAATAGCCATGATTGGTTAAAATTTTGTCATGTGATCGGAAAGTACGCAATCCAATTAGCTTCTTTTATTAAAGCCAAACCAACTGTCCCTAGTCTTGAAATGATAGCTGAGGTAAACTTTGTTGAGGAATCCTCATACCCTTCTGTCTTGAGGAATCCTCATACCCTTCTGTCTTGAGGAATCCTCATACCCTTCTGTCTCGAGGAATCCTCATACCCTTCTGTCTTGAGGAACACTCATACCCTTCTGTCTTGAGAAATCCTCATACCCTTCTGTCTTGAGAAATCCTCATACCCTTCTGTCTTGAGGAACACCCATACCCTTCTGTCTTGAGGAATCCTCATACCCTTCTGTCTTGAGAAATCCTCATACCCTTCTGTCTTGAGGAACACCCATACCCTTCTGTCTTGAGGAATCCTCATACCCTTCTGTCTTGAGAAATCCTCATACCCTTCTTTCTTGAGGAACACCCATACCCTTCTGTCTTGAGAAATCCTCATACCCTTCTGTCTTGAGGAACACCCATACCCTTCTGTCTTGAGGAATCCTCATACCCTTCTGTCTTGAGAAATCCTCATACCCTTCTGTCTTGAGGAACACCCATACCCTTCTGTCTTGAGGAATTCTCATACCCTTCTGTCTTGAGAAATCCTCATACCCTTCTGTCTTGAGGAACACTCATACCCTTCTGTCTTGAGGAATCCTCATACCCTTCTGTCTTGAGGAATCCTCATACCCTTCTGTCTTGAGGAATCCTCATACCTTTCTGTCTTGAAGAACACTCATACCCTTCTTTCTTGAGGAACACTCATACCCTTCTATCTTGAGGAATCCTCATACGCTTCTGTCTTGAGGAATCCTCATACCCTTCTGTCTTGAGGAACACTCGTACCCTTCTGTCTTGAGGAACACTCAGATGTCAAGCCAAGAAAAGGTTTCTGGTGCAGGAAAAGTACTTACGTTATACAAGGATTGAGTTTTATTCTAAGCACATCTTTTCATCATAGATTACATAGAGTAGTATCTGTATAAAGACGTCCCAAAAACGTCGTAAAATCATCCCTCACACGACCAATAAACAGAATTCAATACAAATGTAAATTCTATCTAAGCATGTTAGTGTCACTCGATATATACAGTTTACTAACTGCAGAATGAAATTTGAAAATTTTTATCAGATCGCAATTTGATCGTTAAAGGATCCCAATTGACGTTGTGTGCCCGCTGGAACCTTTAACATGTATCATTCTCGAAATCTTACTCCAATCAGGAATATGTCAAAGTGCAGTTATGCTTTAACACGCGTAGCTAGGGATTGTTTACAAATGACGTCAACCAATTTTTCAAACTTTTTGACCTCCCCCCTCCCCCCGTCAACTAGCGTCAACTTTGGCATAACCCCCCTCCCCCCCCCCCCCCCCCCCCCTAACAGTTGACGTCATTTGTGAACAGTCCCCTACGCTTTCTCATATCCCTGCTCCAACTCGATTTTCAAAATCCGAAATTATCATCAAGAATTAGTACAACGTGCAAATTTTCAATAGCAATGAACCATTTCAAAGATTTGCCTAGATTTGACTCGAATAGCTCAGTTTTGGTCAAATGCGGAAATTGAAATCAGCAACTTCCAATCAGACCTTTCCCAAATTTTTGTTTAAACTTTGTGCCTCGTTATCAAATTTCGCCTCGTTTCTGTGTAATCTGTTGCTACTGGTGACATATCTGTATTGCTTTGTAATTTTCTATTTCTATTCTACAGTGGATAATCAAAAGCAATTAAAATCTTTAAAATGAGGCCACACTTGTTAGCTCGAATTGTCAGATTTTGGTTTAATCTGACAAAATGACTGCCAAATTCGAAATCTGCACTTTCCAATTGTTCTTTGTGCAAATTTTTATGAAAATTGTAGAACTTTTAAATTTTGGTTCTAGTCCCGAACTGCCCAATTTTGGTTAAATCTGACAAAATGACTGCCAAATTCGAAATTTTCACCTTCCAATTATTCTTTGTGCAAATTTTTATAAAAAGGAAGTTATGAATTTTAAAATTTAAAATGCTCTGTAATCGATTGACGCACTCCAAAATGTCAACTATTGCTGTTACCGTAAAAAGACTGAAGAGTATTAAAATCTACTCCCGCATAACCGCTGAGTATAGATCAATTCATAGTCGCTATATACATAACATAACTTTTCTGTTTGCATTTAGGGTAGGTAGGGTCCCACCATCACTCCAACTATGGTGGCCAGAAGCCAACCGGTAGCCGACAAGACTTCAGAAATCATGAAGATATGAATTTGAAGTTTTGCTTCATTCATTGCTGTCAGTTTACCAATTTTTCGAGTTGACCTTTTTTTATCTTATAATTTGGGAAAACGAGGCCACAGTTACGTCATGTCTCACCTTTCTTTCAAACAAGAAAACATTTTTCTTTTAGATAAGTTCAAAGATATTTTCTACACAGACATAATCAGTAATCCTACTCCTGCAACTTTCACTTCAGCAAGCGACGTTTCTTAAACGAGATCTTTTTGTGGTTATTACCTAGCAACAATAGTACATAAATAACCTCAATTTCCTTTTTATGATAACATGATTGTCTGGTAAAAGAAAATCACTTACACATCATTTCCTTGAGGTTTGATTTGATTTTTATTCCTATTTCCTGCCCAAACAACTTTCCAATGTGTCTCTGGTAATACTGCTTTCAATGTCCTCATTGCTTCAACTCGATTTGAACTATTTGATAAAAAACTAAACTATTTTGACGATAGTAGTAAGCGAGAATAGAGATTGTTCACAAGTGACGTCAAATACTTTTTAAAGATTTTTGACAACTTTGCTTTACCCTCTCCCCCTAAGTTGACTCTTTAGGTATTCAAGGTGGTAAGGTATTCATACATGTTTTCAAGGTGGTAAGGTATTCATACATATTTTTGAACTCAAGAGAAATTTAATTCAACAACAACAACAACAACAACAAAACGTTTGGTTAACCACTTCCCTCTCTCCTTCCCTGCTAACCAGGGTCAACTTTAACATAGCCACCCTCCCCCTCCCTCCCTCTCTTAACGGTTGATGTGACTAACCCGACCGAAGTGGCGGATTCGTCTGTGCTTTAGAGTTACAAAATTGTTTTAGCGAAAATAGATCGTTTACGCTTGAGAGTCATTGATAAACAAAATCTAATAGGGAAGCGCATCCTTCAAATTTTCGAAGGTTTCTCAAACCAAACATTCTTTGATATTTTGCGACTTAATTTGTGGGAATGGTGGGAATTTTAGTTACTTTTACTAATCCAATTAATACACGATGTTAATCCAATCAAAAACGATCATTTACCGACATCAAGAAAACGTCGGGGTTGGGGTTGAAAAAAAAAAACATTTCAAAACCCTACAATAGTTGAAAGTATACATCGTGAATAGAGTGGTATATACTATAAACCTGCATGTTGGATGGAGAAGGTAATTATTTTGCAAGCCATGAAAAATGTGTCTATCATGACCTATTCATTTGGATCAATGGTTGGAAGAATGCCTGAATGAAATATATAATCCAAGGTTAAGAAAGAAACGAAAAAAGATGGCTCGTGAATTGTACAAAGTTTAAACACCAATTATATTACATTTGTTTTTCCATTTCGCCATTTTGTTCCATGTTAAACTACTCGTAACTAAAGTTGGTGATTTTGGTATTACTCAAAAACATTAAAACATTGTAGAGTAGCAACTGTGTGCGGTCAGCTACGGAAAACAAGACCTAGTAAATAATACAAAAGAAGAAGACACTTTTTATTATCATTACACATCGTTGTTAATGGTTACTTGACCATGATACAACGCCAATGCAACGTTGTTTTCGGTCATTTGAACGTCGCACAACGTCCATACAACGTCATTTTTGGTTTTTATTAATCATCGCTTTGACGTCAAAATTCGATGTTGCTTTGATGTTTCCATTTCGACCATCAAACGACCGTCAGGCGACCATCAAACGACCGTCAGGCGACCATCAAACGACCGTCAGGCGACCGTCAAACGACCGTCAGGCGACGATTAAACACGACGTCGAAAACAATGTTGATAAAACGTCTTTGCGCTTTCTGGCAACTGAATATTTTGTTATTTTGATATTTTTGAAATTAGGTGTTTTTATGTGTCTTGTGCGTGGACAATATCTACGCTTCACAGGACTATTCCACATAAACATTAATAAGAAATAAATGGGAACAAAAGAAAAATTTTGTTACTTGCTACTTACACGTTTGATCATAAAAACTGTAAAAAAATCACTTATTCATCAGGTCAATTTTTGATCGGGCATTGATCTTTAAATTTACGATCTGTTTCATTTTCAATGACCATAAGTCTTAGATCATATGAAAAAAGAAGAAATGTCCTAAGAAGAATGCAGAGAAAAGATACAATAACCCCAGTCTAACAGGAAAAAATAACTTACCTTCTGCGAATGAAACCTTTTTTTATCTTCACTAAGAAATATTGGTAGTCTCACTCATATCGTTAAAGTAACCCGTGTAAAAATTTTTTACAGATTTTAATTCTTGAAAATGACGTCTCAAAAATGGTGTCGAAAAATTAATTTACAAAATGACAAACAGAAAGTGCGTTAGTGTTGTAGTCGCCACTTCGTCAATAACGCGGACCATAAAACTACCAGTTATTTTCTTAGAGGTTTCAAAGGTGTTTTCCAAATAACTTCGAGTTTTTGATTTTGATATTCGCTACAGTTGTTCAAAATAATTTTGGAAAATAGTATTTAAATTTTCTCATTACAATGTGGCGTTTAATCGAGGGCGGTAAATAATCAGGTAATGACGTCAATTACTGAAAAGTTGCGGACGATTGCATTCGGTAAGTTCCTGCTTAGTCATCATGATAATTATTCTGTACAATAACGTTTCGGTATTTTGGTAATTCTCTGATTTCAGATGTATCTTTGTAGAGACAATCTGATTGACATGATTTCGTTTTGGAGCTGATGTGTTTGTGGTTTGAGTAGAAAGTAGATGTTCCTGCTGTTCCTGCTATTCATTTTTCTGGAACTGTTTGTTCAAAATTTCCTTTTCAAAATGGAGGAGATGGTGGAGACAGCTGGTAATAGTTTATCATACCTCAATAGTTCTTTCTTGCGCTATTTTTTAAAATTATATTGCACTAAAACCCAGACCATCCAGATCCTGTTCATTTTCTCTGATGATGTCACTAGGGTATTTTCTTATCTTCCTCTTATCAATTTTCGCCCTATTAATTAAGCTATAGGAAAAGCAACTGAAACTATAAGCTTTTCAAGAAGAAGGGAAAAGGCCTATTCATGTAAAAAAAGACAAGAAAAGGCTTATTTGGTTTCCGAATATAGGTATCGGTATTAAGTCTGTGTTTATTGATAGCCGATGCCGATTCGCCTTTCAAAATGTCCCATAAATTTAAGGTCGAATTGGATATCCGGCAACTGACAACCTAATCAATGGTTCGACGACATGAAAACCTTGCTGACTCATTAAAGATTAAAAAATAACGGAATTTGTTTTAGTTTTATCTGAGCAGAGATCGTGGGAAAAAAAACAATTATTAGGGCCGGCGTCGTGTTTTGATGGTTAGTTCTGCAATTTATGTATGGTACGATATGATAAACATGAGGAAGAGCAGAGGCGGATACAGACTGTTGTGGAGGAGTACATTGTCATGAATTTTTTCAGTCCCAATTATTGTTTAGTTTTCCTTTTCATCTCTTAATAACTTAACTCTCCTCCACAACGTTTGACAATGTACTAAATCCGCCTATGAAGAGGCAGCTTTATGGTTTGATGCGTAATTGGTAAAATAACAAGGTTGAAGGTGAAATACGAATGTTGTACAGAGTTACATTAGTAGTCACTCAAAGAGATCTTTTCAGTCTCGGAAGATTATCCTCCAAATTTTAGGGTGGTAAAATGCAAAATTATCTGGTCCTTAAATTATTGTATATGGAAGCAGAAGCAGGAAAGTGACTTCTAATAGCTAAATTACGGAACGGATAGATAACGTTACTTTCAAGTCTTCTCAAGCACTTAATATTTGCCTGTATCCCTTTGATCGTAATGTGAGCACACTTTAGTTAACAACTTTCATTGACAAATTAAGAGCAACTTTGAAGTGTTTCTAAAAATAACAACAACCTAGGGATGTTTATGTGGAAATAAGTCAAAGTAAGTTTGACTCAAGAAATGATAAGAAACAAATCTTTCCAAAGTCTCGAATTTATTAAGTACAAAATAAAAACAAAATCAACCTGAAAAGAGGAAGAATGACGACCAAACAGAATGAAATTTACTTACAAAAGTTATTGTAGGAATTAAAACGTTTTATCGTAAAATCTCTTTTCGATCAACAACAACAACAACAACAAAAACATGAGAACATACAGTTTTATAAAAGACGGACCAGATTTACTAACTCTTACAGGTCTGTAAATTTGCAGATTCACAAATTCTGTGGGGCTTGATGGTGAACAACAACTGACGTATAAACACTACATATAATCATGACTAGTCTTCCAAATATTTCTCCTTTAATATTTCTTAATGTCAAAGGGCACTGGTAACATGGTTTCCTGTGTAATGGTTGCTTCTAACGATGCAGCATAGGGACAGAAGAAAATGTAATAATGGTTTGGAAGTTTGCGTGGGCTTTAACTTCAAATACACGACTTACAAGGCTGTAAGGTATTTAACCCATTGACAGCATACTCTGTCTCTACATATTTCTTGTTCAACGGACATATTACGAACGTTCAAACTCTTATGCAATGCTCTTTATTCAAAAATAAATCTCTTATTAATTGGAGAATATTTATTGCTATAAGCCTGTACAAAATATTTGAGAAAAAACCTTTCCACCTAAACTTAGTTTTATATGAAGTACTGCTAAGCCCTCAGTTGCTTTTCTTCCTATCAAAAATATTCTGTTGACTTTCAACTTAAACAACATTGAATTTGGGGGCTGAGGACTTGTCTTTTAAACCTGTAGGGGTATTCTCCCTTTTACAACCAATTTTTTAAGTTTCCCCAATGTATCTTGTGTAGGTATTAACCCAATTTCTAATCAGAGATAATTGGAAGAAAATCACATCACTGAGTTAATGACTGAGTTTTATTAGCTGTATCAGATTTATGTGTACTGATCCAACATCTTGAGCGACGACACAGTATTTCATCTCACAATTTCATTATTAGCTGTATCAGATTTATGTGTACTGATCCAACATCTTGAGCGATGACACAGTATTTCATCTCACAATTTCATTTGGTAATTTCTAAAAATTGCACCAAGTCATGTGATTGGTTGAAATGAATATTGATTTTTCTAGTCATGGTGTCACTGACTTGACATTATCAATCACAGCATCTGACAACATTACTAATTATTGTGTGGGTACTCCAATTGAAAAGCTCGCTTGATTGATAGGAAATAAACAAATCAGTGGAATATTATCTATTATCTGGAAGCTTCTTTAAAACTCAATCAGGCTGTTGCTAAGGACAACGAACAAAATCTCAGCACAACAGCCACAAACAAATTTATATTTAATAGTTTGGGAAAGACCTCCCTTGGCCAACCGTTGTTATGTCATCCTGTTTATTTCGAGAGTAACACCAAAACATTTTTAATCGCAACCGCGTCTAATTGAAGTTCAACCCACTATAGTGTATAACATAATCATTATCCATGAATACAACTATTTCCGACAAAATCCCATGTTTACCTTTTTTCAAGAACTTCTGACGTCAATTCTGACGTTCGGTTTGAAAGGTAAATTGGGGTTGCTAATTCACACGTGGGTGGGAAACAGCGGCGTGTGTGGGTATTCAAATATAAATGTATTGCTTCAAAAATAAAATATTCTTTAGATAATTACATTCCTATATATTAGTAATTCTCTGTAATAACAGTTGTTGTTGTGATATTTTTTCTTATTTACAAAATCTGGATGAAAGTAATTTAATGCTATTTGTACAAAGATAGTTATCGAATGCAGTAAACAACTCGAGTAGTAATTTTGATCACTTGTTGAGACGAGGATCTTTACCGAACGAACAACAAATGATGATAACTCTTCGGATGATTACGTGAAATCGAAAAAAAAAAAAAAAAAAAAAAAAATTTCGAAAAGCGAATAACTAATCCATGCGTTGGACCCATCATGCAATGCGAGAACTTCATAGAGAACTTCATATAACAGAGGAATTCGTAAGTCAGCCGCATAAGTTGACGTTTTAAACTTAAATAAATTCAAGGTGGTCCACCTCTTCATCGCTCGGAAGTTATTTTTGTCATTTCGCGACTTTGGTCCAACACGGTTCTATTGATGAGTGGAGTGTATAAGATGCACAGATAAAACCTTGTATGACCAAGGTAGCGATTTACCAAATAAATATTAATTTAAATTAAATACTTTTGATTGAAAATGTATAATGCAGCGTTACCAAATCATTTTGTTTGAGCTGTTCGAAGTCACAACACGCATTGGCAGCAACTCATTGTGAAAGACATCTCAACCATGTGCGTCTAGACCATTAGTGTGGCGAGAGCAGGTTGAACTTGCGTTTTGTATTGCAGGACTTTTCCTTCGGAATTTTATGACATCATCCTTCTTCGTTTATTGCATAATTGCCTACAAATATGATTTGCTTGAAAACAGATAATCATCGCTTGATACTGATCCCGTACAAAATAACCCTCCAGACATAAGTGGAGATTTTCTTGACATTTATCAAAACATCTGAATAAGTAGCGATCCTTGTGTTTCGACAAGCTGGTATTTTCACTAACAGGGATTGTTAAACATGATATCACCATATAAAAACATAAAACCAAAATCAACTTCATTTGTAACTTCCATCAAAAGTTGATACTTCTCTCTGATTGTTGATATGTGTTTTTATTTTAACTGTTTACTAAAAAAACAAAAAATAAATATGTATATATAGATAGCTGCTACATAGTCATAGATGTCAACAGTAACATTAACAGAACAGTTTCTCAAAGTAAAAAGAACTGATGCCTCATTGCAAGAACAGGAAGTAACTTCGAGAAGTTATATTCGATGTTGTTATATTGTAATAAGGTGTGAGGTGCAGTGGATCTGCACAAAAACCTAAACAGGAAACTGTCATTCACCAAATCTTCTCATTACACGGTGCTCCTTTCATTAAGAGCGTGCTGTATTGACTAATTAGTTGTTCTGATGATACCTCTGATTTTAAACCAAAACTATCGCCTTAATCCCTAAATTACAAAGAGAACAAGATTTTCACTGTGTATTTGAGATATGCGGATTAATACCTTTTTGTCAGTAATTTCGATTGAAATATTGTACAACATTCTTAATTGCTGCATTCACCTTTACTATGATTGGCGGAGACATATTCATGTGCATTTTGATTGGCCTGGACCATCTTGCGATTATCAATCAGTGTTTGCCATGGTAATAACTGCAAAACTATTATTTCAAATTTCTTTTTTTTTTAAAGAAAAGATTAGGCAAGATTAAGCGTTGAGATGCCTTGTCTGTTTATTGTTGTCTGATAGAAAGTCAACATTTTGGAATGACTTTTTAGAATGGTTTTATTCAAGTAACCAATCATTACGATCATTGTAGAAACTTAACCCAATCATACCGAAGTATTTTCGCTGACTTAGCTTCTTTTCATTTTCCTTTCTCGATAATATTTTGCTTGATTGTATCTTCTGGCAGGTAAGTAATAGCTACTAAGACTTTAGTTACGAATCCTTGCAAATTTTTAAATTTGTATATTTTTACGTACCAAAGAAAATAAAAAAAAAAAGAAATGTTTTTACTCAACAGGAAGGTGATTTTGATGTCGATATGTCATTCGTGAAATATTCTTGACATTAGTAAACACAACAGAACTGTAATAGGATTAAGTTTGTACCAAAACTGCTGACAAAGGACACAGCCCATTTGACAATACCATGCGTCAATTTGATGATTTGCAATTGGTAGCAATACAACCAGTAGTTCGGCTTATACCTCATGCCTCTTTCGGGCTGGAAAATTTTCTGAATTTCCGTTACGTGACAATACCAATTGTCTTTTTACAATGGTAATTACTTTCATTAAATCAGTGAAATATAAACAGGAGGACTCTCTTTGCCTTTCGCAAAATTTAACGTTGTATGTTCCTATAGATTTATTCACAGCAGTAAAACTGACTGAAGCACCTCCTTCACTGCATTATCAGACTTGATTAACATCCCATGACTAAAAACATGACGATCATAAAACATGACGATCTTATGGCAACCTTTCAGCATTCCACAATGTAAGGCAGGCATTTTTCTCAGCTCAGCATGGTGGATATTAATGAACTTTAAACGCAAAAAATTAATGATAATAGGCCGTTAACGAATTCTGTATAAAACATCATGATTTGGCGATTATGCTTTTTGTTTCAAGATCTTAGCTTGTTATCAATATCCCATTACAGAATGGAAATAACGGAGTACTTATTTCTAAGTAATAAATAAATAAATAAACAAATAAATATAGTCATAGAATTAGGAAAAAAGGGAATTCATAAAAAAGAGGCAAATTTAACCTGGACACGATGTTTAGATGGAAATTCCAGATTGATTCGTTTTCAAATCTCATTAGGATAAAAATAAAACCATTTTGAAGGTAAGCTATTCTTATGATTATTAAAGTTTGGGCTAAGACTCCGCCACAGTAGTTTCCAGTCCCCACCACCGTGTTTTGTCCGTATAACGTTGTTTTTTTGTTATTTTTCCTACAATTTTCAAAAATTAGCTACAAATTTATGCAAACCTGTCTCGGTTGGGCAATTGTGCGATATAATTTTTAAACATCACACCAGAGATTTCCCCAACATTTCAGCTATATGAAGTCGGTGTCCGAAAATTGGCAAGAAATTACTTTTACAGTAAATGTTTCATTGTGCAAATCTTAAACATCGAATGTACATACCTTGACAGATTATCTTAACTATGCAACGGGATTCCATCCAATATTCTCGAAACTTGTTAATTTTCCCTGTCTTTGTGAAAGTTGAGTCGCTATTTTAATCATATTAGCACATAGATTAATAAATAGCCCGTTATATTGAATAGATTTCAATATTTCTCATATCGGGACGTGATCCAATAGATCTGATAGCCTGCTTGAACCTCATCCATTTATCACGGGCTATCTTTAGAAACAAAACGTTCTCCAAGCTAACGGAACGCTTAAAACAAAATCAGCTTTAGATTAGGACTATTCTGTCGACACAGAACCTAATTGAATTAAAAGACGTTAGGATACGGTGAAGCTGATAACATGTAATAAGATGGCATCTGACAAGGACGATGTTATAATCATCAATCACAAAAAGTAATTCAAATGTCCTGATCATTTGTATTGGTCTCATTAGAAATTCCCTGGTCAAGAAATCTTTTATAACGGTGTTTTGTTCATTTCTTTAATAAATTTTTCACAAACAGCTCTTTTTCTTGACTTACTTTGATCATACGACTATTCGCCATTCCCAGGATGTAATAATCTCCTGAATACCGAATACAACTACCACGATACAACTGTTCTGCATACTTGTGAGAATATCTGTTTAGTTCATGAAACCCTTTTACTTTTCCATGGAGACATTTTAAGCGATTCTTTTCCTCATTGCATTATGGGAGTTGTATTCGTGTATTAAGGAGATGATACCATTCTGGGGATAGTCAACCGTATTATGCTCTCATGTGATCAAAGTAAATACAGAAGAAACTAAATTTGTATGTAAATAGAGATCAACAAAACACTTCCAAATCAGTGAGGTTTCGAATGACTAAACCCTCTAGGGACTAGAATAGATGTCTTTTGTTTTACATTGCTATTAGTTTATCACGTCAGATATAAACACATTATTTGTTTTCATTGGGATTTCACGCACACCTACAATAGTGGTGGGTATTGGGCATCTTCAACAGGCATGGACGTTTAGATTTGAACAATCAAGCGATAATCTTAAGATGACTTTGGTTACTTTTTTAAGTAATGCAAAACTGCTTTATTTTTATCGAATATCCTTCTTTTACGAATGGAGTTATTGCCAGGATTCAAATTTTGTCTGGCAGATGAGTAAAATCTTATATAAACTAACCTTCCTTAAACCGATTTATTTTCTCGAGATAAAGGTTAAAGACGTTCACGTGAGTAATATATCGTGATTAAGTCGATTTTATCTTAGACCTGAATATGAACTTCGCATTACTTTTAATGAAATGGTATCAGCTAATCATTTTGTATAGGGGCCATACTAATGATCAATTATTTTGGCTTTTTGTTGCACTTAGAGACAAAATAATCCAATCAGAAAGATCCTTTTAAGAATCAAGTAGTATTTCGAAATCCTTACACAAGAGAGTGACACTATCTTAAAGCTTTTGCATGCATGCCCACTCGCTTTAGTTACTATCAAACTGATACTATGTCTACAGATTGTCACTGCCAAAACATAAAGTTTTTCGAAGGTGAATATACAACTTCAATTTTATTATGATTTGTGTAGCTACGACATAAAGTTTGGATATTTGAACGATTAAAAAAACGGCAGTCTTTTGGTTCCATCTCTGATGTTCCTTTGACAGTTAATAAGAATCCAGACGGCTTGAACACTTCAGAGCTTGTCGCATTGCATAATTAGTCACTGCATAGCTCAATCGGTTATTATTAGTCACTGCATAGCTCAATCGGTTATTATGAAAATTGAGGAACGTTTAAAGTTTTGTGCAAATATCAAAAATGACTCGAAATTCGAAATCAACACTTTCCAATTGTCTTTTGTGTAAATTTTTATGAAAATTAAATAACTTTCAAAATTTGGTACGAATTATCCAATTTTGGTCTAATCTAAATAATGACTGGTAAATTTGAAGTCAACACCTTCATATCGTACTTTTAAGCATGCTTTTATGAAATTAAAAGAACTTTCGGAATTTGATACTGAGTTCTTGCAACAATGCACGAAATTTTTCATATGTACTTCAATAGTACTCTCATTATTCCAGTCTTAAAGTCGATGATAATCGTGAAGAGATAGGATCGGCGATTACATATGAAATCTTCAGAGTAATCGACGATCCTATCTCTTTGTCGAGTCTGTGATGTCTGGAATAGGGGCTAGTTTGTGATTTCTAGCAGCTTCAAGTCCATAGGGGTCAACCCTTCAAGAACTATATTTTCCCTACTCGTATAATATATGTCAAATTTGAATTTGGAGAAGCAGTATCGAAGTCGCATTGTTATGTTAGAATTCCTTTTTAATCAACATTTAGCATAGCCTTAAAATGTAAATCACAATGCGAGCATGGGTTCGAAGTTGCATACAAATTGCAGTTGAATTGTTAGGCATATCGTTCAATTGATAATTTCATGGAAAATGATCCTACGCTGGCCGTTCCTACAAACTTTTTGATTAGCAACGAAAAATTATTACGAATAGATGAGGTTTTCCTAAGAGGGTGTTGCTCAAGCCGAAAGGCGCTTCTTAAGAAAATAGGGAAAAGTATGTAGACAATATAACACAAGATTTATATAAGCAAATTTGATGAGTGAAGTGTTTTCTTGAATCTCCAAATGAACGCCCCTTTTCAGAGTTAAGTCGAAGCGCTCATTTAACGGAATAATTCGACGAGTTAACATTTGTTCGCAGTCACGTGACAGCCAAGTTCTTATCTTCATAAGGTTCTGTTACACGAAGTCCAAAGTCCAATCGAAAAATAAAATTTTTGAATGTATAAATGTAAGCACAGCTACTTTTAACCAGCCAGGTAGATGCCTTCCTTTTTGTTCTAATATAGTTGTGACGTCAAGAGGAGGTCCAGAGAGAGCCAATCATTATTCGCAGAGAAGTATAAATTCTGATTAATTCAGTTCATGGAAACAAAAGAAAAAACAAATATGGAAGAACGAATTTAAACTGTTTGTCTTCTATCTTATCGATTTCATTTAATTTCGATAGGAAAATGATTTCGCTTCGCTTCCAATCAAACTTCGGTATGGAATACCGTCACGGTCCTCCTTAATGATGCTTCTTGGACATTTGACATCTACTGAGAACAGACAGTTACTATTAACCAACCAGGTACAGAGCTTCCTTTGAGACCACTGCTTTTTGTTCTATTATAGTTCTGACGTCAAGAGGACATCCAGCGAGAGCCGATCATTATTAGCAGAGAAGTATAAATTCTAATTAGTTCACACATCAGTTATTTGTAGCTTTTTTCGCGCCAGTTAATTAATGAAATGAAAACGAAAAAGAGATGATGAGACTTTAAGACATGAGTTTTCTGGCTTGAAACAACTGACTTACTTTATGACATGAGAAGTTCTTCTCCATAAATAGCCGGATAATGTTCTTCTTTTACTTCTCTCACCCTTCACTTTCGGAATCGTAAAGTGTTTTGGATTGATTCGCGGTGACTTTTTTATACTTCCAACCTTTTTTTGACTTCGTATTGGACGCATATCCAACCATTTGATCTGCTTAGTCTGACTTTCATTGTCTTAAGTCTTTTACACAAAAATTGAAGTGCTGTTACTTCCCAATAGGGAGATTAGCAAAAAAGACAGATCTACAGAAATTTCATCACAACTATTTTGTGACAAGAAAAGTAATTAGTAAGGAGAAATTTAAAAATCCGCAGATTTACTGGTAGGAGACTTGATGAACTAAAATGGCTGAAACTCGTGGTAAGTTAAGTATTGCATAAAGTCTAATGCTACATGCAGTTCCCACCGTCTAAGAAGATTGAATGTAATCTGCCTATGGCATATTGCGTAATGCTGATAGGAAATGAAAGGTTAGTGATTTGAAACCTTTGACCTTTACTCTTTTATCTTAAGATATCGTGGTTTTCTTGAAGCGAAGCCATACATTAATCCAATCCATACATCCATTCATTCATCGCGAATGTTCATATGCCAATTTATTGTTGTCCATTGCACAAGATAACTTACGGGAGTATACTGCATATATTCTGAAGATAATGATACTGGTTCTAAAACAATTTCAGAATCTGATGAAATATTCTATGGAGTTATTTCAATACCATTCTATCGTGGGCCTTCATCAGAAATTATCAATATTATGTTCTGAGTGACAATAGTCACTGTACAATTTGTAGCTAGCTACATCCATACCACTGTGACCATGCCATCATCATTATCATCCTCGTTATAGGCGTTTCTACATTCAATACAATTTTATGGAGTTAGATACCGGACAAAATCGATTCATCAAATTGAACAGTCCAGGCTTCAAATTGAAGGCAGTTAGCTTCATTGAATAGTCAGTTTATAGGCCTTTCATCAACTTGAAAAACCAATCATAAATGCTGCTGTTTAATTTTGGCATGCAAGTAGCTAAATTGATGACTAGCAAATAATGATTTCATAGGGGAAACCAAGAGGTAAATGGTTAACTTGATAAGTAAGATTGTTAACTTGCAGTTTTCAAAACAAGGAATTGAAGTTTCACGATAAGGAGTCACCTTTTACTGAGTTAATTGAACAAGTAGAAGTTTTCGAAGTCATTAAAAAATAATGACTTCAAAAGTCGCGTTTAACTTTCAGTCAAGGTTGGTCCATAAAATAGATTATTGCATCAAACAGTATTTTTCAGTCTGTATTTTGTACAAGAACAACTAATAAAAAAACTAGAAATAACTAAAAATGGCGGATGCGGATGAGCGCAAGTGTTTGGATTTCATTAAAGGTTCCTTGGCTCTGCTGCAGCGTGCAAGAGACCAGGCAGCTCGTGCTCGTGGAACAGATCAACAAGAAAAGAGGTCTCCATCTGTTCCAAGTACCAGAAATTCCTTATCTGGGGGGAGCTCTGCATCAGAGCAGCACCAGCAATGGGGACAGCTAGCTGCTCAGGACTTTCTGAGTGCCTTCCCAGGCAGAAGCAACACAACAACTGGAAGGAACATCCAAACATACTTACCAAATACTGGTAGACGATCAGCGTCAGCATCTGGAAACAACAGTAGAAACTATGTGCCTTATACCAAGACTCGTCCCACAGCTTGTTATTCTCGCAAAATTTCCACAGACTTGGACCCATGATTTTATTTGCTTAAGTAGGGTAAATGATGATTACACTCCAACACAGTTAGAGTTGACTACCTTGAGAATGGCAGGCCTTGGTAAAAAGAAAATTGTTTTCAAAAACAAGTATCGGGTTAACATAATTTTACTGACCAGTTTTTTCTGAAAAATTCTTAAAAGAATTTACGGACTGTATTAAGATAAACCTTGGCTGAAAGTATTTCAAATTGATCGACTATTTCAAGCATGGTTTTCACTGACAAAAGCCAATACACAGTTCATTATTTCTACTTTCATTATCTAACTTTTATATTTCAACCTGAAAACTTAGTTAAGTCACAGTCTCACAAATCAATGAGCCTGAACTGACAAAATGGAAAGTCGACTGATGATTTGATATGAGATATGCCATTTAACGATATGAGAGTGACAGAAAGGTAAAGTAATAGATGGCTTCACGTATTCCAAATTGAAGCCCAAACTTCTTAACATCCTATTCAATTTAAAGGTTGGACTGTTCAATTTGATGAATCGATTTTGTCCGGTATCTAACTCCATACAATTTCTAATACAATTTGGTAGAGCTTTGAATGAATTTTTCCTACAAAGTTAATAAAAACTTCACTCAAAATAAGCGCGCAAATGATGTTTCTTTTGATGTAAGACTAAGCCTCTCAGGTAACAGTTGAGTTGAAAAGTTTTGAAAGTCTCATAAATAATTAAATTATTTCGTGTAACACGCTCATTGATTTTACGAATTTTCCTTATCACATAAAGTACGACTTAAGCAATATAAGCTCGTGTAAGCAATCATGTACTGCTTTACGTCATAAGTATAAATAAGAGATCATTACTGTGCCTATATATTTTTTTACTTTCTTCTAATTTGTTTTTAAGTTGAAAGGTTGTACTTTGAAACATTCCAGAATTTATCATGTGATTAATTTCCCATTGTTTCAATACCATAGAACAAGTTCGAAAAATTCGAGAAATCTACCACTCCTATTGAAATGTATACGAAAATGCGTCACCAAACATTTTTTACATTTCAAGATTTGATACGACTTTTTATTTAAGAAATAAACGTTTTCTGAACAGATAATTCCTGCTCAATGTATTGAAAATACTATTGAATTTTTATAATAACTCTACATGATGTCCGAGAGAAGCATGATGAAGAAATGACCCCATCCATACCAACACTACGAATTGTTCAGTTTTCAGTGTTATTTCAACTTTTATTACAATTATATTCGAGTTTCTCAAACAGTTCACGAGTTTATTGCGATGAGGTAAATTCTCAAACTCTTCGGACAGAAACTCTTATATAAGTCTAACAACGAAGCAAAAGTTGCTGTCTAGCCCAAACAAAATCCAGTGAAGTATTTACATAAGCTTTAGGATGTTAAATTTGACCCTAACTGATTCAATCAAACCCAATATTTAGCAATTATTTTCATTTTGTCTTAGAACAAGCAATGGTCTGCGCACTTAGATTATCTCTCCACCTGCAGTTAAAGTCAAAGCCAATCTAAAGATCTTTCGAAAGCTTCATAAGCTCAACAACGGGTCTATCTTATAGGTTTATCGGATGAAATTAGAAAGTTTATTCATAATTCATCGGCATAGCTTTTAGTCATTTTAATATAAGTACTGCATGAAAATGTCTTGAGAATGAGACAGGTGATCTTGATAAGAACTATACATAGAATTTGCTTTGAAAAGATGTTCAACCGACTAACATCTACAAATTACTAAATGATTAATGTTTTTTGATGATAAAAATTTTTGGCACGCATGTTGTAGTTTTTTTTTAATTCGGTTTACATCAGAATAAAATTTCAACTATTTTGAAAATGTAAATCCAACCGTATCCTGAACGTGTTTGTTTAGCTAATTCCGGTCTTAGAACAATTGTATAAGGGATGGGGGAGGAAGTGGGTTTATCACAGACGAATGTTTTTCTTCTGATTGTTTTTCATGTATTTTGATTGTTTTTTGTTAAAATTCAACAAGTTTAAGCCATTCGTCCCGGTATTAAGTTGAAGCTCTGAATGTATACCTGGAGTTCATCAAGTCTATGTTTCTCACCAACACTTGCAGAAGGAAAAATGATATCAAATTTGCTTGAAGAAGCGCTATGCGAACTATATGTCAGAGCGCAGGTCATGTTTGTTTTGTTACAAATTTTCGCTTTTTTTTAAAGGACATTTGTAGCAAAAATTGAAATGGCGATCCATTAGCTTAGATTCAGGTAGAGTAAAATCTGTGTGAAGCGAAAAAGTGATAAAAATTGCAGAAACATTGTTCATAGTATCCAGCCAATATGAACTTTAGACTTGACTTAAATCAAAAACCGTTATCAACCTAAGGGCCTGCTTTTTTATTCCAAAGTCTGTCGGACGTACGCTCGATATAATTAAATCTGATTGGGTTATAAAAACAAAAAGGGACTTTTATCAACTGAGAGGAAAATATAAATATTTCTTAAGCTTGGAAAAAGAACTACTAACACACGCTTTTTTTTTATAAGAATACGCTTTATAAGACTGTTCAAGATGAAATTGACCAAAAACCTAAGAATGTCTTAAGAATATTGCCATATTAAGATTTTGTGAGCTCAAAATTTATTTTGTCAGAATTTATTTTGTTTTATACGACCCACCCAACTATATTTTTGTAATTATCGATGTAAAAACTCTCTCTCGTGGCTCTCCATTTTTGTTTTGTTATCTTTGAGCTTTATCTTTTGTTTCTGGGCACGAAAAGTTTCGTACGACCTCAGGAATGTCTTAAGAATATATTAAGATGATTTTGACTAAAAAGTTAAGAACATTCATCATGAAACGAAAAAACACCATTCTTATAAAAAAACAAGCGTGTACTTGAATCAAAAACTAGTCGGGTACATCGATAGAGATAGAGTTTCGTATTTTCAAATTCTAACTTTCATCATCGAGTCTATTGAAATGAAAGACAAATTCACATGTATCGATTTGAAATAAGACTTTGAAAAACTACTTAGCATTTGAAAGGAGATACTTCTGTCTTTATATCAAATAATAGAGAAGACAAATGAAAACAAATAATGGCGCCATAGTATAGTTGTCATCACTCTCGGAATTCATGCGAGAGGTCGGGGTTCAATTTCCCTTGGCGGCGATTCACACCATGGCGCGAGTGAATGTACCATAGTACCCGGTCGATCCATGTCACCTGAGGGAAATTGGGTAAATGATACATTTGGGTGTTGCAGGAGGTCATCCAGGAGAGCACAGGCCCTTGGTCGGGTTTGTGTCACTCATGAGAGTGTTATATACTTCGGAGTCTTCAGCCTAAACCGTGGCCCAACCTGGAAAACAGATGCAATAGCAACGGAGTGTGGCTAGCCACGTGAAGCAATAGCTAATAAATAATAATGAATAGAAGGTTTCTCACTGACAAGTCGGACGTACGAATTTTGCAGCTGAAAATTGAAATTTTCCAAAGGTTTCTGAATTTATCTTTTCAATTGTTAATTGAAAATCAAGCTCTTATGCTATAAATTTACCACCAACTCGATATACTGCAGTCAAATTTTTTTCGTACATCTGACAGATAATAAATGAAAAATTAGGCACTGGATTCCTATCCTTTGAAAGCATTTCAACGTATATGATCAACCAGAATGTTGTCACAACCTAATCTCGATAACAAATGATTAAGGGCGCAACAAGTCATATTTTTGTCTTGAACATATATACTACTTTCGTAACATACTTTCGTAAAATGCATGTTTCTAAATATGAAAACATGAAAGCAGTTTTGGCAAATGGGGTTCTATTTGGTTTTCTCCTCATTTTTGGAGACAACGCCGCAACTGCAAACTCGGGAGACTTGACACTCAACCAACCTGACTTGACTTTTGTTTTTGATGGTTCCACCGACTCCGACACCGACGTCGTCCATAGGCCCCTTTCCTTTTCTAAAAAAAAGCTGTGAGGGGTGTTTGAAACGAAGGTCTTCGTATCAAAAGGTACTAAAATAGGAAGCAAAAAAAAAAAAAAAAAAAAAAAAAAGGCTATGCAAATGACGTCATCATCCAACTTTTCATACACAACCATCACCTTTCAGGGATAACTAAAAATTTAAGGAAAAAGTATCCAAGTGACATGACCTTATTCGAATAAACTGGAATAATTTCTCAACGTTTCCAATTTGCACACCTTTTTGCATAACTTCAGTCTACCTTGTTTTTATATCAGAGTGATCTGGCTGAAAAGATGCATTTCTTGCATAGTCTATGGATTTTTTAAACGCTCATTCAACATTCGGATGTTTTTTCGTGTGAAAAAGTGTCCAAAAATTCGACCGCCGAAGTTTTTCCGTTGCAACTGTTTCCGTTGAAGAGGTAAAATTGGGTTTACAAATTGATAAAATAATTAAAATAGCAAACCCCATAAAATTTATACATTTTTTCCCTGTTGCATAAATGTACTGATGCAAGCAAGAATATTGACATTTACGCATACAATTACAAGCCAATATGAACTTTAGACTATAAACTTTAGAATTTGGTCAAAAACCATTATCAATCTGTTTTTTCTCACTTGGTTCTCAATGATAAGCAGAATATTGCACTAACACAATATGTGTTTGTTTCAAAAAGAATTTACAAAAAACAGTGCGCCGTATACTTTAAATATCCCCACACTTTATAGGAAGCCTAAAGGCTGCTCAGGACTTGGTTAATAACGTTCCAGAAGAAGTATCTCGCATTATGGTATAGTTTATGAGACGAGTTTGGCTCTCCAAGCAGTACGATGCGTGTGTTACATAATACAAGATTCGACAGTTCAAGGATTTTAAATTGTTCTGCGTTTTCAAGTGAACTCCGTCGTCGAGGTTTTTTATTATTTTCCCTTTTTGTTGAATATCTCCTACAGCAGGGGTATGTTAAAGCGCTTTAACATATCCCTCCTGCCTACAGGAGGGAGGAGGCTTTATGAGAATGAGTCACGTGACTGATGTGCGTAAGATTTCTTGAAGCAACAGGTCATCGTATTAGAGAGTATTAAAATCCTCTTACACAACTATCGCCTTTTGTTCAACCTCGTACCCAGGGTTTCTTGCCTTTTCGATATACGGAGACATCGAAAAGGCAAGAAACCCTGGGTACGAGGTTGGCCTTTTGTTGAATACCTCCGACAGAGATGAAGCTTATAAAAACCTAGGCAATAGACAATCGTCATTGTTTGATTTATAAAAAAAGAAATAAACGTTCATTCAACATTCGTATGATTTTCTATCCAAAATCCAAGTGTCCAAGTGTCCCAGTGTCCAAAAGTTTGTCCGCCAAAAATTTTGATTTCAAATGTACTCACTCCTCTTTACAGAAAGTGCCTGAGGAAAAGTGTTCGTCTTATAACCCTCCACTACATTTCACCATAGCAACACATGGGGCAATTTTCCAGGGGGGGAATTGTCCTGGCACCCTTTAAGCGTAGT
The DNA here is from genome assembly GCA_027922465.2 of Turritopsis dohrnii. Lineage (NCBI taxonomy): Eukaryota > Metazoa > Cnidaria > Hydrozoa > Anthoathecata > Oceaniidae > Turritopsis > Turritopsis dohrnii. Next base: position 59,328 of record BQMF02000258.1, on the reverse strand, counting down.
CAGAGTTCATCATTTTTCGTTACACTACTTCTTTTCAGTTTTCATTTAAATTTGCCTTTTGTGTATGTCTCGTTTATTAATACGTGCAATGTGAACAGTGTCGGTACAGCCATTTCCGGAAAAAATATACGCATTTGATAAACGCTTTTTTTAAACGCGGTGCATATTTTAAACGTGCAGTGTGAACTACGCTTTATAGAGATTTCGCTAAAAGAATTTGACCAGAAGCCAACCGTCTTTGACCGACGGTCTGTCGATGGAGGTGTTCGGTTTATATGGTTTCCGATTAGGAGATTTCACTAGTGAAATATAACTTTTCGGAAAAGGACTGATAATCTCAGCGAAGAATATTCTGTTCAAGTGAAACAAAATGTCCTCTCTTCTGATGACGAATAATCATAATCATTTTCTTCATAAAGAACGCAGACAGCTAATGTATTGAAACCTTACTGAAAGTAACTAAGACCCATTAAAAGATTTTCTGTTACAAAGGACGAAAGAAAACTGAGTCAGCAGGTTTACTACGAGGGAATCTCCATGAAAGGACCAATCATTTGCTTCGTTTGTCCGCCATTTTAATGCTAGGCAGTACTAAGGTAAAACCCATGTTTTATTGTTATCATGAGCGATTCCCACTGCTGAATGAGCACTTTGCAACTCATTGGAATTCTATTTGTAGAAGTTCATTCACTTTAATACATACAGAAAACATCACTACACCTCGATTGGATAAAAGTAAGATTTTTTTACTTTGCATGTGCAGGAACTAAATGCCGTTTTTGATAATAAATCTGTCAAATGTGTCGGAGAGAAAGAATTGACAAAAAAAGATTGCAAACTCCATAAAATGTTACTTTATTTTCTGTTGCAAACATGTGCTGATACAAGCAAGAATAATGAACACATGGACCGCCACAAAAACAAGGGAAGAAACGACAAGAAAACAGTTATCACGCATAATCTACAAATTCTTATTTATCAAACAATAAACGATAGGAAGTATGATTGGAGAATCTTCTAATGTTCATAACCGTCTGGTAGAGCGTTATTGTGACTGTGAAACAACGAATGGTTGCCATCGCCCCATGGAAAAGGCTAAACAAAATGGAGGAAAAACCATGAAAGCATCATCTTCAGTAATTCAGTGCTCAAGCAGCATTTGAACCTTAAGACATGCCTACATGTAGATATGACAGAGAGCAACTGGGCAGGATTTCCTCCTTCCAAGTTTCATTAGAATCAGGTCCCAAAGAAGCTTTGCCGCTTTGGTTAAAGAATATTAAAAAATGTTAAAAACTATTGCAAGTGCCATATGCCTAATATTCCTAAACCTTACAACATGGAAGTATTTGGGATTCTTCATGGAAGTATTGGATTCTTACATGTTTTCTGATCCTGAGATGCTCGTATGGTTTGAACTCTTCTCTCTCATGGTGCGCCATATGTTCAACTTCCGTGGTATAGGCTTGGTATGCGCACAGGAGAATCCCTGGCACTGCAACGAAAAATGATATGTTCCTCCAGGTTGACGCCGTCGCTAAAACAAGATTGATCTGATAATTAAGAAGTTCAAAAGCCTCGGTATAAACAATGGAACAAATCTTTTCAATATCATCATAGAAAACTGGAATGTTTGGATAACAGTGATCTGTATATTACACAAACTTTGAAAAGCTGGGACCCAAAATCACCAGTAGAGTTAGCGAGAAAAATTGATAGTCACCGATGCTACAACCTTGAAGACAGCATTATTAATAATGTTACCTCAGGTTCGTTTCCATAAATGTTGTAAGTTAAGATCTCATACAATGTATTAATGTAACATATAGTATGATATTCATCTGGTTACCTTCAAGTCACAAAAAGCACCCTAAACTGATAAAATCCGCGTACATTTAAAGTTGCGACTCTTCACAGTTCACCTTTCCGGAAATGAGAAAAAATAGCTACCTTATCGGGGATAATTTCGTCGGGGAAAATTTACGCCAGGGAAAATTGTTCGTCCGGGAAAATTTCGTCAATTTGGAAAATTTTACTAATACTTTCTTATAAATTTCCCTTCTTCAAATTTTTCGTTGAGGAAAGTTTTCGTCACGAAGCCAAAATTTCATCACTTTTCCTCGACAAAATTATCCCCGATAAGTTGTGAAATATTTAAAAGTCGCGAATCCTAAAATAGAAAAATGTCGCGTACACAAAACGTCGCGAAAGTCGTGAGAATTTGCTCGTGAGAATTTGCTCGCCAGAAGTTGTGCTCGCGACTTTTTGTGAACGCGACTTATTGTGACTTTAAGGTGCTAAGTCCTAAAGGTATTCTTGAGACAAACTATTCAATACTTGATGTCTCAGAGGGTCAAGGATATTTTCAAGCCATTTCCAACTACATTGGCCTAGACACAAGGATAACCTTACAAGTACACGCATGTCTGGTAGTTTCTTTATATCTTAATTCTAAAGAACAACTACAGTAAACTCTCTCTACAATTCGATCATCGAAGGGAATTTACACGAGTTTGAATAGATGTTTTTTTAACAGTTTTAACTGTTTGGCTCACATGGATACATGTAATAGTAATATGAAAGAAAAATGAAAAATCCATAAAAATACATGAGCTTCAAGAGAATCAATAATCATAAGGCTGAGAAAAAAGAAAAATAAGCTAGACTGCTGACTTCTATAATTTGGCATCAATCCTCTAAATTAACCTTTGTAGCTTAATTAATTTGGCAACAGCCGGTTTTTACAAAGTGTGGATTTAATTTGGCGTAATCTTTTCTATTTCCCTATCTTTGACTTTTTATACATTTATAAGGCAATTTTATAAAAGTGCTATTACACAGCAGGAGAATATTCATGGAAGAATTTGGCAAAATCCATTTCAAAAGAAAACCCGATTTGAATCTGTTCGAAACTATGATGAATTTGTAACAATAGGTAATTACGTGTTTCTATTTTTTTAAAGGGACGCATATGTTTTTAAAGGAATGCTCAAAACCAGACAAGAATTTTTTTCCCCGTGTTTCTATTGAGTTGTGGAATGTAAACGGATTTTTAAAGGGACAAGTGAAACAAGACGAAAATTTATGTTCAAGAAAATTGTTTCGTGTTTCTAATGTTTCTACAGATTTTTAAAAGTCGGGTAGTTCTGAGAAAATTGTGTTGTTTGTTGAAGCGTCAATTTTGTTTGAACGAAAAAATCGATGAAATGAAAATATTTTCCCAAGTATTTGGTTGAGGTATAAAACAAAAAATGGCTTTGTGATATACACCTATAAAGCAACAAGAAAAACCTTACCGGACAAAATTATTTTATTTATTAAAGCTATCCAGGTCGAAAATGTGTGATTAAAAACATGCTTTAAAAATCCACATCTTTGACGCCAAATTTTCGTGATAGCTTCTTTAGAATGTCAATTTCTATTTTACATTCGATTTGAAAGACGGGGGTTTATAATGAAACAAGGAAAAATGAAGCAATATTATTATCGATTGTAAACTTGTAAATTAAATTTAAAAAGCTACTTGATAATATAACTTTAGAACATTTCTTTTAATTTGAACATTTCTCAATGTAAATTCTTAATTAGGGATTGTTCACAAATGACGTCAACCATTTTTTCAAGATTTTTGACCACCTCTCCCCTGTCTGTCAACTTGTGTCAACTTTGCGTTGCCCCCTCCCCCTCAGTTGAGGTCATCGTTTGAGAAGAGATCCCCCTCCCCCTCCAAAAAAACAACAACCTCCACCCCACTGGTCCTTTTGTATCTTAGTTTCTTACGCATTTTTAATTAGACGTAAAAACATTTGCAATGATCTTTGTGTAATTTTTCTCTGATCAATCTCCATCTGCATCTCCATCCTTTTCGATATACGGATAGTGGCAAAGAGACCCTGGGTTCGAGGTTGTCTCCATCTGTGCTTATTGTTTTACGTTCGAACATCACGTGAGCGAAAAAACGGAACAACGGAGCCAACAAAAACAATACGGAAGGACTTTCTTACGCCACAATGGACCACATCAAGATCACATTCAGTGTAAACATTTTCATATTTAATTAGAAAAGTCAAGGTTTTGAAAATTTTGAAGGTTGACGTCAACAGTTGTAGCACCCTCCCCCCCCTCAACCAGCGTCAACTTTAGCATAAAGAGAGAAAGAGAGATGGTCATGGTTTGTTCAAACGTCTTTTATTCTCAGAAATCCTTACTTCGAATAATGCGGCATGGATGATGTCTGTATACTTTGTGTGTAACTACTTGCTGTATCTGTGGTGTTAAAAACATCTAAACGAGGCGGTGGATATGAGGATTTAGGGAAGTGTGTGACCGAGACTGCTGCTACAACGTTTACCTCACAATAAGGAATGACAATTACAGTTTGCTAACTGATGTTTCTGGGAAAGATTGGCAGAGCATTGTATCTCTTGAGTTCCAATATGATCGAATATGCTACCTCGACCACTGAAGCTTAGTTCTTCTTTTACTGATACAGTTTATTGTAATTGCAAAAATTGTGAAAGAGAAGGTCATTGATAATTTCGTGATTATAGATTATAGATACAGAGGAACTTCTCAATATACAAAAACAGGCTGGCATTTCTATGATTCCTGATAAACGAACTAGATAGAATTATTCAATGTCACAAAGATGAAGTGGACTGTTGGTGACAAAAGTATGGACAATCGCTCTTATTTAAAAAAACGAAGAGAAAGGGCGAATTATCGAAATCCTATGTAAGGAGATAACCGATTTGAAAAGTCGTGATTGTCCATTGACGGTAAGATATGCAAAGTTGCTGCTGTAATTCGCGAGGAAATACATTTATTGTCACCAACTTTCACTTTACTTGAATCTACTTGAAAACTCTTTACTTGAATTTTTTACAATCGTTCCATCGTCCTTAAAGGCTAATGCGAAACATATTGGTCAGTAGCAGAACAACTGTATCTAACAAAAAGACACGAGTTATTGATAGCCTCTGCCAAGATATCATCTTTAATGCACATGGAGGAAAATATTGCACTAAAAAGCACGTTCAGTTGTTTGCAGATCGCATGGCTTGAAGTGCTCCGAGTTATGTAACTGCGTGAACTGCGAGAATTTTTTTTCCGATGGAAGATGATTGTTATTCCAGTGATGAGTTTGATAGCGACATTGAATAGTTTACATATTTTGTCTATTTATAACGTTGTGTTGTGTTGATCTTTACCCCGTGAATTTCATTCATAATTGTTCTTCCAATTCGTCAAACTTCATAAGCGATGACGTCATAGAAGTACTTTCTATCATGTATAATTCGGCATAGACAGATAATTTCTATATGACCTTTTCATAACTTTTGTTCAGTTCAAAAAATGCTATCGAATGGTATATATATATATAGATGAGTTTCTTAGTGACGTAATGTTTATAAACATCAGTGTTCTTTGCTCGATAATTACGGTATATATATTGTAACATAGAATATCATTAATCAAGTCATTTTCCTGTGAGTATGCGCATGCAGCCTCGCAGGAAATAAAAGTCTCTTTATACACTTCAAAATTGTTGTCACTTTATTTCGTTCTCTGGAGTCCCCTTAAAGACAATCGACATTAGAAAGTTTCAATACACATTAGCACTTCCTATCTATTTTCATACATTGTATTTGATTTTTAGTATGTGCAAGGTATAAAAGTGTAATTAACATTGGAAACTCGTCTATTGACAATTTTAGGTGAACTGTATTTTTTGTCCTATGGATGACGTCATCAAAACCAATATATATAGGTCCAGGAAATGGCCCTTAAATAAATTCAGATTGTCCGGTAAAGAATTTCGTGATCAGTACGATCTACCGAACCAGTTTCACTTAAAAATAATTTGTCCCTCCCGTTTCCAGTTTTTTTTACGTCTCAGCGCCCTGACTATGGATTTCAAAAGATTGAGAATCAATCTAAGATTTTCATTGCCTAGATATACTGTTGAATTTTTCTAAAATAGGCACCACTCTGCTTAAATTTACAGGTTAAATAGAAATTTACTCTATGTGTTTTTTTAGGACGTTGTTTATTTAGGAATGAATGTTCTACAGTTTATGAAAAGAGATTTTCTAGTGAAACATAACATAAAAAAGTCATACATGCTGCATGGGCTTGCTCAGCCTTTAGTGCTTCCATGTATTCTTTACCAGCTAATCCAGCTCCAGAAAACTGGCGAACACCTTTGCGAAGGTTACCCATAGCTTTTACCAAACGAGCAGCCATTTTCAAAAATTTACAACCTAAGGAAAGCGCTTGTAACTCGATGTAAGAACACACAACAGGTCGACAAATTTATATACCAAAATTCCTGTGATAAAATAGTCAGAAATTAATTTAAATTAAATTGAACTTGATCTAACCAATAAATGAATATTCACTTTATACATTTCCTTTACCTCAAGTTTGATAAAATATTATTTTGATGGGAAAAATTCCCCATTACATTCACATCATTCGAGTCTTTAATTTACACTCTCTAAAGTCTGAAAACGAAAGTACGAGCCAAAACATTCTGCAGCTTCCATTGATTTTTTTTCGGAGGGCAACCCAACAAGTTGAGACAAGCTTGTACACCAAGAATTCGATTAATTTATCTAGAGTCCTAGAATTTCACTTTTATGACATCCTTTATTAGCGTTTTCTCTGTAATACATATGTACATAATTATATTGTAGGAGGCAATCTTTTTAAGGTAATTTTATGATGTGATGCTGATATGGGAGATCACAGTTAGATTAGTTAGAGTACAGTAGAGACTAGGAGGTTCTACGAAAAAACTTCATTGTGGCTGATTAAATGCTTGTTAAATCTAGTTGTAACTAGAGTTTCAAAAGGCCTATATTCATGTGTAACAATATGTTGAAGTGGGAGGATATGTTTAGTGATATATATTTGATTCTTGTTGAGCCTAAATGTGACAACCATAGCACAAGTGAGATGAGCAAGATAGCATTATAAAAGAAGAATAGACTGCGGAACAAAGTGGCAGATTTAATAGAGGGCACCATTAGCACAACGAAGTTAAATGGAAAGAGCATCAGTATAGTGAAGGCAGGTAAAAAATACGCATATTGCCGTTTTTTCATTATAAAACCTATTTGAAGTCGTCACACTGACTTTCTTTGAACTCAAGAATTAGGTATTGACAATATCTTAATGTGCAACCACTAATATTTTCAATATTATATCTATTTCAAACTGAATTCATAAAAAATTGTGCGCATATTTTATCAGCCATTACCATGAAAAAATCCGCACTCGTCCGCAAAAAGTTACGCGTGCGTATTTTTTTCTGGTGCCGCGTATATTTTACTGACCGAACTCCCAGAATGAAATACGCACATCCAAAAGAAAATACGCATCTCAATTTCGATTTAATCTTCTTATCCTCCACTTATTTTGTGGAACTATTGGCCAGAAATCTGTCAACCTTTCACCTTTTTTGATATTCAGTTCAAAGAACACTTTATTTTACTATAAATAAAGAGAATAAGTTGTCTGGAGTTTTTCTTAATTATACTTCAATACAATGTAATGAACGCCGATCAATATTTTTTACAATGTCAAAAAATTGTGCAATATGATGGTATGATGGGACATTCCATTTATTTCCCTTCTCTGGAGTGACCAGCAGCGGACCAGCGATTACGTCACTGACACGGAATAGCGAAATATCCTTAGAGTCACCCACATACGACTCTAAAATCGTGCCACTTCCAACATGTGGCTTCAGACAGTCCAACTCTAAAGCAGTCGCTGGTCCATTTTCGTCTTCCACAAATCGTTTGGTGGCTTTCGCAATGTATAAAAGCGGTGGCGGATTTTTCTTTTTTGATTGCGATTCACGTTGGAAAACCACCGCAAACCATTTCCCGACAATTTCTGTCTCCAGTGTTGGGGGAGACAGCCATTTCCATAATTTTATCATTTTTGTTTCTTCCTCTTCATCGCTGTCACTATCGAAAAGCGTATCCTCTTCAATAACTTCTTCATCCGTTTCCGACTCAATTTCATGCTCATTTTCCTTTTCTTCTACTGCTTTTGCTGGCTTCTTCTTCTTTGGTTCATTCTTCTCGTTGATTTTCTCCAAATACTTCAAATCTGATGTGACCTTGGTTTTGAAGTCAATCTTTCTGCGTTTAGTAGGTGGCTTCTCTACTGGCCCTTTCACCTGATTCAGTATTCTTTCCTCAAATGTAGATGGTGGATCAACCAACACCCACATTGGCTTCCAAACTTTTCCAGGATATGGTAAAGGCTTTGGTCCTAATAACGCGGAAACTTCGCACGAGCAAACAGTTGATGATGGGGTAGAGGAAGATGGAGCTTCTGATGAAATGGTGTTAGGAGTGTTAATCGATGAGTTGACTGAGGGAGGGGCGCTTAAGGAATCGTTGTTGTCAGCTGACTTTTCAACTAGCTTTCTTGGAGTGTTTACCCCCATAGCGAGCTCTTCCATCATATCCTCTGGCTTATTCAACTCACACCATCGGTTATACCGCTTTAGGATTCTTGGATCGAATCGTTTCTCAGGGTATTTGGATCGATCGATCGGCCAAATTCCTGTGTAAAGAATTTTTTAATGTCAAAACAACCCTAGGAAATACTTTTGGCATTAAATATCATAAGTGAAGTCATATGATATGTATCACACATATACACATAATTGTGAGTATTTTTTACCTGTTCGTCGAAATCCTGCCTTAATATTTTCTTCCGTTAATGCTGTTTTCCAGCACTGCCCCAGTTTCTCCACAAAATCTGCCTTTCGGAGTGGCCTCTTCCCTCCGTACGCAATGCACCACTCATTTAAAGTTTTTTCCCATTCACGTTTTAATGGGCCAAAACACGCCACATCAAGTGGCTGTAACAGATCTGTCACATGCGGAGGGAATTTTATCATTGTTACATCCTCTTCGATTGCTTTCAAGATGACTGGTACCGAAGCACTAACCACTTTACAACGTTGTGGATCGGAAGGGAATCCAGATTCATCGCAGTTCCATATTTGTGACGGAGTGAACTGCTTCTCCGTGACAGTTTCCTCAAAGACGTCGTAGAAATCGTACACTACAAAAGGATTTGCCGTAACTGCTTTTCTTGCAGAACTAATCATCGCTGCCTTCTTTAAGGATAAATTGTTCCTTTCCATGAATAGCCGAAGCCATTCTTTTCCAGGACGGTTATCGGTAAAGGGCGTTTTCAAGTTTTTTTCGACCACATACTCTTGGACCAAGTTTTTGACTTGATCCCTTGTTGGGCTGAAACCGAGGGAGCAAAGACTTCGAATAACTCTAGCCAACTCTCCCTCAGTATCAACATTCAATGTTGGGCGTCTTCCTGAACCGATGGTTTCTTTCCCTTTTGATCGATTCCGGAGTCGTAATCTAATAGTTGACTCGTTCATGCCAAATTTTTTAGCTGCAGCTCTTATTGATATAACATTGTTATCAACGTCATTAATGGCGTTTGTCAAATCTTCTTCGGTCCATTTTTTTAAAGATTTTTTTGTAGAGGAAGAACTTTTGTTCTAAGAATCAAAACGAAACATCCTTTCATTAAATATTCCAGCAATATTAATAGTGACAATCGAAAGAAAGTCAAAAGAAAATCAAATTACTTACATTAACCATTTTATTAAGCACAACTTCAGTTTAAGATTATAAGAAAAACGTAGTGAGTGTAGTTTTGATGTGAATTCGATCGTTACGAAGATGAAAAGGAAAAGATAATGTGGGAACATCACTAAAAACTGCTGAACGAAACTTTAGTACCCAGTCTCCTGACCATAAACAATTGTGAAAAGGATCTGAAAAGACTTTCAGGAGGGTCTAAAGTAATATATGATTGGATAATTGTGTCGTACACCTGAGCTCAGTTGAAGATGGAAACAGGAAAAAATGCGTATTTTGTAGAAATAATTTGCCACAAAAAAATACGCACCTGTTATCTTAATAGAAGATACGCCGACAAAGCTGAAACGCACAAAAGTCGAAAAATTGGACTTTGAACTTTCCCTGACAGTCGGAGTATTTTAATAATGGCAGACCGTAGCTGCGAATAACGTTTCGCTAAGTTTGTAGTGATGTGCGTATTTTTTCATGGCAATTTGATATAAGTTTTTTTGTTATTGAAAAAACGTATTGGAGAATCAGAAATATATAGTGAAATATATTCTTACTTAATTAAGCTTCGTTGGATTAACGATTAGTATTAAAAAAATTCTGAAACCACTACGTTTTTATGCTTTTTTTCCCCTTTTTGTCTCGTGCGTATTTTCAACTGGGCAGGAAAGGTGCGTATTTTTTACCAGACTTGACTATATGCTTTTCCAGTTTAAGTTTTGATTCAAATATACTCCAAGATATTAAAATATGTTCACTTTCCCGAAGAAGTCTTTCCTGTTAAAATTGGATGGTTTACATTTGGATTTGAAAAGAATAAACTCAGTTTTGCTTGTGTTTAAAGATATTTTTAAAGGAGTAGTTTTAGATCTATGTTGACTTCTTTGTTGATGGATTTATATAAGTGAGTGACTGAAATGATGAAGATTAATTTTGTAAGTAAAATGGTATATAAAGGACTTGATGGAAATCATTGATGTAGAGAAGAGACAAAAGTAGTCCCAAGACAGAACCTTGTGGAACCCCATATTTAATTTGTTTAAGTGTTGTTGAATTAAAGTTTGAAATTTTCACAAAATGTGTTCTATGGGAGGGATAGGTCCTGAACCATCCATTGACAGTTCCTCTAACACTATTAATACGATAATTTTTGACATAGAATTTCGTGGTGGACAGTGTTGAATGCTCAAGAAATGCTATTAGACACGAGTACATTAATTTATTGAGAATTTTGTCAATGATAGTAGAGATATTGGTCAGTAGTTGAAAACTTCCAGGGAAGATCCTTTTTGAAAACAGGAGTAACAGCAGAGGATTTTAAAAGATTAGGAAAATTGAGACACTGTGGTTTCTGTAACGCTTTATATATTGTAAGTGAAGAGAAGATTTTAAAGATAGATCATTTGAAGAGGGGGTTATAGTGCCAAACATAACTTGAACTCTAACTGGTATTTCATTCTGGAACATTGTAGATCACAAGGAGGTTCAACATGAATTTATAAACAAATCCGTAAACTTAACTATTTCAAATAGAGGCTGCTTGTAGACTTGGTAAGGCCATAGTTATTTAATACTTCGTTCAGCGTAACAGACTTGAGAAAAATAGCAATGCGGAATGCAAATGAAATAATGACATACAATGCGCGTTTTTTAACGATAATGTACTATAAGGCGGTTTTTAGAACAGACCTTTTCATAAATGTTATGAAGTATTACACAATATTAACGAGCCATTCTCTATATATTTCCGTTAAATACATCAGGTGTGTTTGTTTCTTTTTTTTCACTTCACGATATATTAACATTTGCCCAGACGGTCAAGTAAAAGAAAGTCACGTCGGGACATGTATCTTAGCAACGTTTATGTTCAAGATGATTATATTATTCTAAAATTTCAGTCACCACTTATGTTGTTGACGTAGTTTTATTCTTCTTTTTCATTAAAGAAATATTATATAATAAACTCTTGTGCCGATTTCGATTTCTTTATATATACGTCTCTAACGTCTCTAACAAATCAAAACTGTTGGTTATACAAAAAAAAAAATTGAAATAAAAATTTTTGAACAATGATGGAGAGCATATCGATTGCCGTTACGCTAATTCTGATGTATATATTTCGTTTTAAAGGAGAACATAAAAATAGAAGTATAAAAGATACATCAACTTGAGCAACGAAGAAAAGCACTACAGAGATAAGGAGACATTATATGCACTAAAACATAAAAAAACATCTTTTGCAAAACTTCGTTAAAATGAAAATATGTGAAGAAATAATTTTTTTCGTAAATCTCTCCACCGTCGTTCCGATCAATTTGATTTGAAGATCTATTTACAATTCCACTTGCAACAACAGAGGAAAGATTTACGAAACCAGGACACAAAACTCTGAGGAGTCATAATTAAATAGAAATATGTTTTAAAACATTATCAATGGGGAGGTACCTTTCACATAAGCATCGTAATGTACGTGACGAAGTTCTCTAATGTTTTTTTTTTGTTTTGTTTTAGTTGAGTTTTTTAAAGATGCTTTAAGTTGTAAAAATAATGTATTTTGATGCACATTATTTGTCCGAAAAATCATAATGCGGGCGGGTTACGCTGAACGAAGTATTAAATAACTATGGCCTAATAAGGAATGGTAAGAATGAAGAAAAACCTGAAGATGTCATTGAGTTTCACCAAACGAAAAAAATTAATGGTGTTTTCAATTCTCCATGCTTGATTATATGGCACTATATCTTCCTAATTGTTCTATGATCTCATTATATTATGCTCTTTTCCACTCTAATCTCAGTTATGTTTTACAGGTCTAGGGACAAATATTCCTGCCAACTCAAGAATCTTTAAGAGTCTGTTAAATATTTCCTTAGTATATAGAACTTTTCCTGATTTTGCAGCTTTTTCCAGGCCCTTTTCAATCTCTCACTATCTTATAAACAGAGTATTGTACTGTAGAAAACGGTAGAAAATAGTGAAAAAGCAATTGACTGAATAGGATTTATATTCCCTTTTTTCTTTCTTTAGAATTTGATATATATTTCATGAAAATGAGTGTGTCAGGCACTGTTCTGGTGGTGACCTTGATATTTGTAGCCTCATACTGGTTGAACGTGGTTGAAGCAAATTATTCTGATGATGATGACGTTCGTTTTCCAAATAATGACTTTTATGTTATAGCTGAAGATGCCTGGAACAAGATTGGACTGAAAGAATTCATGCATGAAATCAGACAGCGTATATCTGTTCTTGTTACAATCTGTGAGTTAAATGTTGTCTTTTCCTTGTCATCAGAGATAATAAGGTTGTGTTTTAACAATACTAATGGTTATATATCATTTTAGCACAGAAATATGGATGGAAAGAGTTTGATCGAGATTGGAAATATTTTAAGACTCATCCTAATCCAAGCAATTTCATATATTTGATTCGTCAATGTACTGTTCCAGCTATTATAAATTCAAGCATCAGAGTAATCAAAATCTGTTCTCAATGTCAAAGTTTTTTGTTAAAATTTCTCAAATCTAAATTGGACAAACACATGGGGAAAGATGGTAGGTAATGTTATTCACTGATTTTGTGTTATTTTTATTTCTTTAAATTATGTAACTGCCTGTTATTTCACGATCACTGATCCATCTTGATAGAAGTAATCCAGACTAGTGTAGATATGAGAAGTCAAATGCAACCTGGGGTCACCAAGTCTTTTTATACACAAATATCATCCAACAAGTTTTAATCAATCATTCTAAGAATGAATTCAGCAATTTCCTCGGAGTGAAAAGTCACAATTATAAAACTATGCAGTCTGTGAAATGAAAAGAAAGTTTCACTTTGATAAGATACCCACTGTTGCAGTCAAGTTGTTTGTCTAACTTTAATCCTATCCGTCTCTATTAACAATGACATTCAGATTATAGAAAGAATAGAATCAAGGCAGAATTAAGCTAACACCGCTGTCTATGTTGAGCTTCTAATTACACCAAGAGCAGTTCATTACACCAAAATCGTCTTGCGTTATCATCTGTATGTAACCTTAACTCACCTTAAGGTTACTTTTACATTGATAGGATGGATGAACAAACAGACTGATTGATGTTCACTGGTACCTAAACATGTTTTGAAGATATTATTTACTTTTTTTGTAGCTATATTTCATCCATGGAATTTAATGATGGAGCAGGATGAAAAACAAATCTCCTTTGTTCTGTTTGTATATGCAGTTGCTATCACACTCATAGTAATCAAGATATTGAGTTGGCAAAACTTCATGGTGTATTTAGCTGTGTCTTTCATCTGTTATTCAGTTGGTGGACCATACCTTGTCTTCAAATGGTAAATAAAGTTACTGCGATGAAGAGCATTTTGATTGAAATAATGTGTATCTTTCTGTAGAAATGCACTTCTTTGCAGTGATTTTCGGCATGAGCATTCTCCAGATCGATTTTTTGTTTGAATTAATTCCTTTGATTTTCAAGTGAGTTCCATGCTTTGTATCTTTACAGTTCATGTTTTTTCTTTCTAGGTTTCTCACGATTACTGGACTCATTTGGTTCATAGTCGACATTGTTTTGACATACCCTTTGCAGATTTCAATCGGCATTGTTGTCATTTTTCTGTTCAGTTACTTTAAATATGCGTTACCATCGTTACCATTTGGAAAAAGTAACAAAAAAAGAGTCGCTCATCCAGTTCGGAATATTACCCCATTGACTGATAATAATAGGACTCAGCCAATAAATGAAGAATTTCAGGGTTTGAAAACGAGGTTAGATGGGATGGAATTGAAAACAGATGTATTGAACCAAAAACTTGATCTACTAACTCAACAGATGAATAGGATGTTAAGTTGTGATACCGAAGAAGATTGAGTGGAAGAATAAATTTTGCTAAAAAGAAATTGTTGAGTTTTGAATGTTTCTGGAAGAGATAATGGTGATTGCGACACAGTGCCATTAAACAACAAGCTAGTGATTATGACAGGCTGGAATCTGAAGCCATTTTCTAATCCTAACCCATTTTCTAATCCTAACCCATTTTCTAATCCTAACCCTATCCAAACGACTTGCATTGACTTTTGCTTTTATTAAGGTTGATGAAGCTGCAATAACACCATTGGAATTTTGCTGATCTTTTGTTCGTTGAAAGTCTTTTTTGCTTGGAAGTGGTTTTGTAAAGAGATGTTTTGTTGAAGATTTGTTACATTATAATTGATAGTGTGAATTGCATATCGATATCATCAGTTAAGTGGATTGATCAAGAGAAAGTATTTAGTTCTTTTGTAACTGTTTCTTCTCTCGTTTCTGTACACAATGAGTAAATTTGTTAAAAATCACTGCGAACGAGTGCTTTTCTACAGAACTATGCAAGCTATTTCAATAAAAGAACCCTCCATCGTAGTGGCTTTCGTCAACTTTAGCCACTGGGATAGCCAATTGTTTTGCATGTTTCTTATGTTATATTTGATCTGGGGGAAGCTGCCTTCGTCGGCCAATATTTTTATATCTGTTCTTTTATTTGAGTCTCAAAGGTGGAGTGTTGGAAATCAGTAAGAAATCAAGAGTTGAAAGTTTTGTTGCAAATACCCATGATAAATAGCTCGTTGTATTCTTTAACCTTATAATGGTTAAATCTGCATAATCCGTATGTCATGTCAGAAAAGATATACGCCCCATTGTATAAGAAAGCAGTTTTAGTGGAAAAGTATCTTAAGAATCAATAAAAGATAACTGGCCATGTTAGTAAAGATGCATCATTTCAAAATGTTTGTTTCAATAAAAAGATGATACAGAAACACAACAGGATGGCTTTGTAAATTCTGTTAGATTATTATTATGTGAAAAATTGATAGAATCATGTATTGTTTGTACGAAACTATTTTTCTATTTGTTTGTGGGGATTTATATACAACTTGGTAGAGCTGTTCATGAATAATTTCTTACAACGCCATTAAAAACTTCATATCAACACTTGAAATAAGCGTGCAAACTAATGATGCTTATTTTGATAGATTATGCAGTCGATTCTCGAAAACTCGAACAGTCGACGTGCTCCTCGATAACTCGAACTATTTCCTCGTTCCCCGGAGAGTTCGAGTTTTCGAAAGTCAAGTAAATCTTGTCGAATTGAAAAAGTTAAAATAAATTCACATGTAATACATGTACAGTTATTTTGAACTGGTGGTTGTTAGCTGATGCTAAAGATGGTAACGAACTTGATCCCCTTGTGTCTAAACGGTATCCTTACCATCAGTTGAAAATAACATTTCGTCATCATCATCGCCGGCATCATCATCATCATCATCAAATTTAATGTCGTGAACCATGTCTTCATTGTCATATATCACATCTCCAGGACTTCCATTTAATCGATAGGTAGCTTAACTAATCAATATTAAACGAAATTATTGTTTAGCAATGCTGTTTATTATCCAATATACATCCAAAGAAATACTCACCACAAATTTCAACGAGAGCCGGGATACATATTGCAATTGCCTTCATGATTGATTCAAATTTTCGATGCTCAGTTTGAAATGTTTTGGGCTTTAGTCAGAACAACTCTTAATTATTTATTTGGTATTGTTTTACGTGGCTAGCCTCACTCAGTTGCCATGGCATCTGCTTTCCAGGAGAGGCTACGGCTTAGATTGGAGGTTCCGAAGTATTTGACTCTCAAACCCAATCAAAGGCCTGCGTTCTTCTGGATGGCCTCCTGCAACACCCGATGTTATATCTACCCAATTTCCCTCAGACGGCATGGGTCGACCCAGCGCTATGGTACATTCACTCGCGCATGGTGAATCACCGCAATTGGGAATTGAACCTCGATCTCTTGCATAAGTTACGAGAGTGATAACCACTATACTACGGCGCTACACAAATTCTAATTGGATAGAAGTTAAATATGATGAGCTATCATAAGGCCAATAAAAAAGTGTGTCAGCAGTTTTCTTGTGATATAATCTCCACGAGGGAGCCAAACATTTTTTTACTTTGTTTGAGCTCTTTATTGATATTAAACAACTGCTCGTTCCCAGACTCTTTAGCAACCTATACACGTATATAGTTCCAGCTTCGAGATAGGGCGCTGTAGAGAGAGATATTATTACCTTCTCAAATGACGCCCACTCGTGAATTCTCCAGATTCAATATTATTGTCTGGTTTAAGCCGTAGCTAAGTGGAAAATCGGAAAAAACAACGCTTTTGATTATTTTGCATGTTGTTTAAAATCTCTTGTAATTCATATAAATAAAGCACAACATAAAAAAATAAGCTATTCATTGGTCAACTTTCTACTAACGACGTCAAGTTTGTTTGAGCGCTTTGTTAAATAATAAACAGATGTGCGGTCCCAGACCATTTATCAATTGTTCTATTTCTACTGATGTTAGCATAGTGCAACCCTCAGCTCTACATATAACAGTTCATTATTTTTAAGGTTTAGTTTATTTACTAGTATCCCGGGTAAAAACTTTTTACCGAACTTAACTTCGAAAACATTAGGTCAAATCCACCATTCACGTGTACGTACCTCGTGACGAAAAAATAAATCATAGAATTGCAATTCAGAAGTGTACCCATGTTGTAGAGCTCGAAAAGCTGATCAAAAAAGTGTATGGGATCGTTTTGCTACGACCAACCGTTAGAGAGATATCGCTGATCAAAGATTTCGATGACGTCATATCCGCAGTACCAAATAAAATTTAGGCCCAAGTGATGCGTCACCCCTTCACCCGTATCGCCGACCCCAAAAAACGTCAGTTATCCCTATTGGTTCTCGAGATATTTCCCCAAAAACGTCGCGTTCGATTGGGGATGCAATGCAATGATTCCCAGTGATCATAAAAAACTGACGTCAAATGATGCCACGTGCTTTTGGAATGATAGTGAAAAAAGTGTCTCTCGCTCTACGTGGTTTTACGCGCACATAAGAGGACGATGACTGTAAAAATTAAACAAATATATCACTCTCTAAAATAAAAGTGGGATGCACGATTGCGGATTAGTATATATAGATAATTCCATCTTATCTTGCGTAGTTCGGAAATTTTTCTATATTTGTTTTGGTTACTCATGAAACCGGAATTTTAAAATGTTGATGAAAAAATCATTTATTTTAATATTTTGGGTTACAAACCTTAAGTACGCCTTACGTCCCCGGTAAAGCATAGCACTTACTTTTTAAATTTCTCAATTATATGTAAGCACGACTAATATAAAGTACTATATAACTCTATAAAGTTTGAAGTTCAGTCTTATACCCATGGAGGGCTTGCAGCAAATTCTTTGCAAATTGGATTGACTAAAATTGGCGAACATTAATCATTTTCTGTGACAGCAATACTCAACGGCACCCGCACTAAAACTGAAAATATTTAATAAGCAAAAACCTTAACCCAGAATTTCTAGCTGCTTATCGGACTATAAACGTCACTGTTTTCATGGTATTTCTTCAGTCTGGACATGAGAATTGAGAAACTGAGAAGGAGCACATCCATAAAATAACGACCAGATTGAAATATTATGATATACTTTTAAATATACATAAAGGTTTCAGCCTGAGATTTCATCTCAATCACTTGGTTTGTTATTCGAATTTTGAAAAGAAACTCAAAATGAAAGTAGCACCCCGACATGAAATCTCGGTCCGGGTTGAAAACTTCAATGTCATTGGTTGTTATAAGTAGCTTAGGTAAAAAAAATTATAAAGAAAGATAGCGCTTTATACTTCTTATATTTTATATTTCCCCTATAGCGTCTAGTCACTTTTATTTATCATATTTTGCTATTTTTTTATCCTTACTGATGATTTCAATTGTTTTACGACTCTCGATCAGATGTCAGTAGTGTCTATATGTTAAGTGATTGCTTGTATTTTCACCTCTGCTCTATTTCACTTTAAGATACGATAACATCTCCGGTTTCATAAGGAAGCAATAAGAACAAAAACTTCCGAATGATTGTGCAAATTATTTCATGGGATTAAATGCAGTTTCGAAATCCATTATCTTTAATCCACGAAAGAATGTGCAAATGATTTATTTGGATTAAATGCAGTTTCGAGCTCTATTATCCTTAATCCAGTTTTCACAGATAACTTCTAAGAAAAGCTGTATATAAGGATCCTTCCGAAACGATTCAAACCATAAGGAACTTGCATCAGACATGAAGACTGTTGTGGTTTATATCCTTGCTTTTGTTGCAGTTTGTGGTTAGTAACTCTTCATTTTGTTTTTAATGTTACGTTCTTTTAAGATGCTAACTAGACGGGTTAGAGTTAGGGTTAGCCTTACAAATATGCTCGTCTGGCAAATCGTTGTCAGACTTTCACAGTGGAAAGCTTGTGAAATGTGTTTGGGTAAAGCTCAGAGTTAGCCTTATTTGTTCAAATTTTTTAATAAGTGTTTTCACCTTGTTAGTGTAATGGTAACGATTTGTCAGATGAACATACTCTTAGCCAATTCGGAAGACAAGTCAGATTAAATGTTCATGTGAAGAAAAAGCAATTCTTCCTTCTCAAAGTTAATTCAGTGCCGCAATATATCCATTATCATTTTGTTTCATTGTTTCATTTAAAGTGGCATATCAGTTAGAGGTTGAAAATGAAAATCCTTTTTCCGAAGATGTAACATATGGTAGCGAGAACCAGGGCGAAACTGAAATTGATGTGGACGACTATGATGATGAAATATTTCTATCAGATAGCGGTAATTAAATGCTACAATTTTTTGAATCTTTGACATGTAGTGTATCTAGTAAAACATTCGCTAATGAAAAGCATAACTTTGCACTCAGGAAAACCAAGTGATTTGAACCCCGAGTATGATCCGTTCTGGAGAAGAAGAAGAAGAAGGAGAAGAAGAGGTTGGTTCTGGAGAAGTGTTAAAAGATTTGTTAAAGGATATTTGCTGAAGAAAGCGGGTACCACGCTTATTGCTCTGGGAGATGAAAAACAGGTTAATGAAAACAATGATGAGATGTTGCAGCGGAAGCAGTTTCAGAAGTAATTCATAAGCCGACGGATTGTGACGAATATGTGATGATAAACGTAAAGCGTTTTTGGTAGACTTATTGGATGACATATTATTTTTATTCCACAAAATTTAATTTCCGTGAAAACTTTCTGTCATGCCCCACTTTGTAATTTTGTCCTCACTTTATAATTTCTGCCCCACTTTGTAATTACTATCTCCCCAACTTTGTAATATCCTTTTTATTGACTAAATAAGATGTTCTTATCAAAACTTTAATTTTAACAGGTTTATAAGAACTATCAAATAACTCCAATGAATTGTGCAAATCAGGCCAAATTTGGACCAAGTTCTCCAAATTTCACAAACCTTTGCACAAAAACAATTAGAAGGTGCTGAATTCGAACTAGGAAGTGATAATTCAAGTTTCCAACACAATTGGGCAATTCGGTCCAAATTTGGATCATTTTTTGAATATTCTCCAATTTCAATGAAAGTTTTCACAGATTGAAAGGTGCTGATTTCGAATTTGAGAGACATATTGTCAGATTTGATCAAGATTGGTTAATTGGCAATGTTTTATTTTGAGAATGTTTTATCATTATATAAATGCGACTGGATATGTCATTGCAGCACACCTTCGAGTTTTCAAGCTAAATTTCAGACGAATAAGTTTAGGTTCATTTCTTTTGTATATTACTGCCGTTATCAACTATTATATTTCACAGTTCTGTAAAAAGTATAACTATGTTAGAACTGTGACAATGCGTTTTAGCGAAATTTATTGTTCTTGATGAAAAAAATCTGGACTTGGAATTTCTAGGGAGGGTTTAATAACTGGCGGTGCAAAGAAACCGTCTTCCTTGCAATGACACAACAATGCATCTTGTGTCGACGGAATCTGTCGTGGCTCACGGGATATTGGCTTGTTGGAAAACTTAACGTACAGGGCTTCATTAACGTCGCTGACAGTCTTCACAATATACGGATGAAATAGACTTTGAAAACAACGTTGGATCAAATGCAAACGAATCTAGAAGCGCTATAAACATTTCCTTGAATTCAGACATCAACTTCACAGCGTTTGCCTCTCCCAATCCATGGTATGAACAAGTGTAGTCATTGCCAGTAAAACAAAGTATAGTAACGAACAACAACTTTTTGGGAAGCTATCTGTTAAATATCCATGCTGCATTCGGAGTAGAAATTTTTGAGAGTGGTAGACATATTAGCAAACTATGACAATCTCTCTTTCATGCCGATGCAAGCCATTTCTCTATTTCTTACTCTAGGTTCAACATTTTTCTTCTTGTGAGTTAACATCTTGAATTCTTTTTCAAGTGAGTGTAATTGTCGTAACATTTCTAGAGAATCCTATTGGGACGCTTTTTGATTGGCGTAATATGAACTCGTCATCGCGGATGGTGCTAAGGTAGATAATTTATTGCTGCTGTTATTCATACAAAAACTATACAAAATTACATAAAATCGTTCAATGATATTGTATCGACTCAGAAATTCGAATTTCTTCTTTTTTTTATCTTCTTCGTCGCCGATGTTCTCGTGCCTTCGATACCAGTAATCGTGTCAAAGCAAACTAGATTTTTTCGCGTAACCCAATTTATTACTTCTGATGAAAGATTGTCGTTTTTGTCTGATAGGAGCGTTGCAAGTGCACATAAATAGTGTTAAGTCTCTATCCCCATACCCCCGTTGTTGTGAAGATCAACAGAGTGAATGTTTTTCGCTCCACTTGAAGTATCCTATCGTTATAGGATCTCTTTTTTTTCGCTCGTGGATGTTAAAAGCGTTGTTCAGGCTTTGGTTAGCGTACTTCTGAGCAAAGGTATTGAATACCTTTATGTCAAAAAATGCTCGTTGACCACGCGTCCAAAAGCCTGGACTACTGATGTCTGCTCTTGCACCGTCAGTCGTAATGGTACCACGAGCAAGTTGCTTTCCAATCAGGGTTTCCAGTGCTGGTTTGATTATCACATCTGCCTTAATTGTGGGGATTTGCAACGAATTCAAAAAACCGTGTTTGCAACTTTGATATTACGTAGCTAGTTCAAACTAAAAAATGAAAAAATTGAATCTGGAAAAAAATATAAACTATTTGAAAAATTGTGGAAAAAACTTTTAACTAATTAATGTATATAGTAAATAATAAGTACCAGATGGCCTGTGTAGAATTGCTGTGAAATAAAAAAAATTGTGCTGACGGTATAGTGTCTCTCTATTGAGTGCTTGTTTGAGATTGATGAACAAATACAAAAGTAAAAAACTGATATAAAAGCGTAAAGTCCCTAGGGTAATCTAAATCTTTCATTCGATAAATTTTATTCAATGCACTGATTTTTGGCGGATCTTGCGTTAAAAAATTTTTAATTGGATTTCTGTGCATGCAAGGAAGCCTACAAATTGTCGTTCTTCGTGTTTTTCTTCTTTCTGTCCTCCAAACCTGGTGTGATCATGATCAATAAGACCTTTTTATGTTTTTTTCTTGCTTCTTTTATGTAAACTTTGGCTATTTTTTGTTTCGAATAAAAGTTTGAAACGCAGATTTCTAATGGATTTTTCGCTTTAATTTTTTTTTCTTTTGGTTCTTACAGAATTTCTTTAACAAATCTTAATCTTATTTTGATTATAAAATACATATCCATGGTTTCAGTTCACACATTTCTTTTGTTTGTAGCAAATACTTTCTGATATTACTTGTTAAGCCTTATTTACACTTTTTGAAAGGTATATTAGCATCAGTGTGACATAGGCCATAGAGATAACAAAAAGTAACAAAAGTTTTGTTTGTTTTTGTTTCCTTTGCATAGCTTGCAATGTATAACTTGCTGTGTGTACAAATTGGTCTGCTTGAGCGCGGGGGCATTTTTAGCTAAAGCTACATGCTAGTTAAATAATCTACCACTTGAAGCCTTTTTCGTATCCCTCTTGATCCCCTGATACAAATGAGCTGTGGTCTTCAGATTAAAACTGAGTTTTGTTCTTAACAACTTTTGGTGACACTCGGCTGTCCCCATTTTTTTCAGCAAGCATTTCTGCGATCTATTGTAGAACGACTGACATTCCTTTGACATTCCTCCGAAACATGTGAATACCAGTGGTGTTAATGATCCTTGATCGACATGATTTATTCGGTTCACATAGAAACGCTTTTTTTTGTTGTTCGTTACTTCGATGAGCAGCTTTCAAGGTTTGGTTCATGCAGACTTTGGCCGTTGGGTTAAAAACCTTTACGTCAAAGTAAGCCATCTGTCCCCTTATCCAAAATTCTCGCACTGCAACATCTACTCTTGCTTCGGCCGTCGTTATTGTTCACTTCGGAAGTTTTTCGCAACATGTAAGTTCTTGTAGTACTGGCTCGGTACTTACGTCTCTGCATACTTCCGATAAAATTTGGGTCGCAAAGTAACGAAGTCTTCTTTTGGACACGAAAGTGCTTTTTCTACAGTCAACGAGGCTCCGCATGTACAATGTGTACTTAGCCTTTTTAAGTGGATACCAAAGCGATTATATACTGCGTCCCCAAACGATTGTTTTTTTCAAATAAGAAACCTTGCTGTTTTAATGGCAATGCTGTCAACCAACTTGATGCTCCGTTTTCCAGGGATGCTTCTAGAGCTCTTAAACATGTTGGATCACTTGCTAAATTTTCTCTTATATACTGTAAATTCTTCCTGCAAATTTTCCTACTCCTGTAAAGTTATCCGCACATGCAATTTCTTTGACAGAATCTTCATTTTTCGTGTTTCTCAGGATAAGTAAGGGAAGAATGCCAGTAGTATACATTCCCATCGCTACAGGATCCCCTTGGGTTGTGCTTTATTGTGATTTAATCTCTTTGCCACCTGTTATAAACAAGCGAGCCGATTTATTGTAGCAGTTGAAAACGTACGTCGAAAATTCTGGGCATAAGATATTGATGTTATGAAATGCCGTAGCTCTATTAATCAAGTTGAAAGCATTGGATGCACCGATCTGAAGGACAGTTTTGCATTCGTTTTCATTGAATGCATCATGCTGAATGTACAGCTATCTCGCATCCCGTGTTTCGCCCAGCACACAGTTAAAGTTTGCCAGTAGTTGATATGATGTCATCTTTGACGCAGGACATTAAAGCCTGACCAATTATGCGTCTCAAAACCTCCCGATTCCCATCAGTCTAAGGCTAGGATTTTTATCCAATGGAATTAAATTTTCAAACTTATTTTTCTCATGGGTGAGTTATTGCTCCAAAGCTTACTTGCTGCAGTCATTTCATTTAGAAATCTTTTACCCAAAGTACCTTTAGGCAATTAAAAACTCTTCAGCCTCTTTTTTAATGGCTGAAATGGTATCTCTCCGCTCATTGTGTTTTTGGTACACTAAATCATCCTTAGGCTAGAAATCGTTTTCATGAAATATGCTTTGATGGATGCAGCAAACAGTTTTGAAATGTTTAGGTAATTTTAGAATTTACAGTCAGTGCTGCTCAAGTTAATGGAAATATTTCCAAAGTAATATTATTAAGCAGCTTTTTGAATTTGACTTTACAAGTTTACAATATTATGTAAAGCAATATTTATTTTTCTTTCTTTCAATATTCACCCCCTATTTTAAATCGAATGTAACAAGGAAGTCAAGATACTAGAGAAGCTATCACGAAAATATGGCGTCAAAAATGTGGATTTTTAAAGTATGTTTTTAATCAGGCATTTTCGACCTGGGTAGCTGTAATAAACAAAATAAATTTGCCCAGTAAGGTTTTTTTTGTGTTTTTATAGTGATGTATATCGCTTCAATCAATATTAATTAAATTTGTCCCCCAATTTTGCGTATTTATCTGATTCTTTTTACGTCTCAACGCTATGATAAGGGTTTCAAATAAGATGTATTCAAAAGGTACCATGTAATTTTCCATAGAAAGAATTCTTAAAGATTTTGTGAGTAAATTGAATTTAAGACTTAATATTTTCAGTTAAAAAGAAATTGGAGACAAACTAAATCTAACATAACGATGTGAAAAATTCATAGAATCATGTCTTGTTTACACGATACTATTTTTCTATTCGTTTGTGGGGATATATATACAACTTGGAAGCGCTGTTCATGACTTAATTTTATAACGCCAATAGAAACGTCACATCAACATTTCAAATAAGCGTGCAAAGTAACGATGCTTATTTTGATAGATTATCCAATCGATTTTCGACAACTGGAACAGTCGACGAACTCCTCGATAACTCGAACTACTTTTTTGTTCCCCGGAGAGTTTGAGTTTTAGGTAGTCAACTGTAAATCTTGTTGAAGTGAATAAGTTAAAATAAATTAACACACGTAATACATGCAAAGTAAAACTATGAACTGATGTGGTTGTCAGCTAGTGTTAAAGATTGTAACGAACTTGATCCCCTTGTGTCTAAACAATTCCTTACCATCAGTTGAAGATAACATTTCGTCATCATCATCATCGGCATCGGCATCATTATCATCATCAAATTTGATGTCGTGAACCATGTCTTCGTTGTCATATATCACATCTCCAGGACTTCCATTTCATCGATAGGTAGCTTAACAAATCAATCATAAGCGAAATAAGGTATTGTTTAGCAATGCTGTTTATTATCCAATATACATCCAAAGAAATACTCACCACAAACTTCAGCGAGAGCCAGGATACATATTGCAAGTGCCGTCATGTTTGATTCAATTTTCCAGTGCTCAGTTTGAATTGTTTTGGGCTTTATATAGTCAGAACAGCTCTTACTTGGATAAAAGTTAAATATGGTGAACTATCAAAAGGCCGAGAAAAAAGTGTGTCAACAGGTTTCATACTATCCAAGAGCCAATTATTATTTTTTTTTTTGTTTGAGCGCTTTGTTAGTAATAAAAAGCTGTTTCTCTATCTACATTTTTACAGATATCAGCATAGTGCAACCCTCAGCTCTACATGAATTTACTCTTACTGTCGCAGCTCTACTTGACGGTGTATACACTAAAAACGTCTCTTATAAAACCTCGTAAAGACGTCCTGAAGAGATTTTTTAAGAAACGTCTTTCACAAAACGTCTTAAAGACGTCTTTGACATGTCATCCATAAAACGTCTTTCACAATACGTCTCAAAGATGTCCTGAAGAGGTCTTCCATAAACGTCTTTAACGAATAAAATGAGCAAACTTATAATTGTCTGCCGTTCTTTTTGCGTTTAACAGCTAAAGTTTTTTATTTACATAAGTTTTATTTACATAACATCATCTTGTCGGGAAGCCACATTAAAGCCGTTTTGAAACTAGTTTCTAAGCATTAAAAATTTCAAATTTCAGTAAATTCGAATTACAAACGTCCTTGTGTCATCTTGACAGAAGTCTGAAAGATGACTTAAAGACGTTTTAAAGACGGCTTTTGCACTCGTCTTGAATACGTCTTAAAGACGTTTTTGAAACTCGTCTCAAAGCGTTATAGAGACGTGTTAAAGACGTTTATTCTTGTATCTTGAAAAACGTCTTAAAGACGACTTAGAGACGTTTTAAAGACGGCGTTTCAGGGTTTGATTAGTTTTTTAGTTTGTACGAATATTTATACAGGATAAACCTCTCAGAATATATGTACAATAATATTGTGCATATGTACAATACATGAAAAACATACATATTTTCTGTTTTCCAGAGTGTCCTGAGAGTGTCTTTTCCTTGCACTTGTCTTGAAGACGTCTTAAAGAGGTTTATGAAACTCAAAGCGTTACAGATTTAAACCAAATAGAGACGTATTAAAGACGTCCTTTTGGTATTTTGAAATATACGTCTTAAAGACAATTTAGAGACGTTTTTGTGTTTACTAGTGTTTTTATGGTCTTTCTTCAGTCTGGGCATGAGAAATGAGAAACTGAGAAGGAGCGCATCCGGATTGCGGCTTAGTATAATAAGATTCTCATACTTCTTATATCTTTTATTTCCCCCATAGAGTCTAGTCACTCTTATTTATTATATTTTGCTATTTTTTCATCCTTGCTGATGATTTCAATTGTTTTCTGACTCCTGATCAGTTAACAGTAATGTCTATATGCTAAGTGATTGCTTGTATTTTCATCTCTATTCTATTTCACTATAAGATACGATAACAATTCCAGTTTCGTCAAGAAGCAAAAAAAACCAAAAAACTTTCGAGTGATTGTGCAGATGATTTGATTGGATTAAATGCAGTTTCGAAATCCATTAACTTTAACCACGAAAGATTGTTCAAATGATTTGTTTGGATGAAATGGCAGTTTCGAGCTCTATTATCCTTAATCCAGCTTTCACAGATAATTTCTAATAAAAGTTGCATATAAGGACCCTTCCAAAACGATCTAAACAATTAGGATCTTTCATCAGACACGAAGACTGTTGGGATTTATATTCTTGTCTTTGTTGCAGTTTGTGGTTAGTAACTCTTCATTTTGTTTTTAATGTTACGATTTTTTAAGATGGTAACCGGACAGGTTACTGTTAGGGTTAATATGTTCGTCTGGCAAATCGTTGTCAGACTTTCACGATGTAAAGCTTGTTAAATGTGTTTGGGTAAAGCTCAGGGCTAGCTTTATTTGTTCAAATTCTTTTATAAGTGTTTTCACCGTATTAGTGTAATGATAACGATTTGTCAGATGAACATACTCTTAGTCACTCCGGAAGACAAGTCAGATTAAATGTTCATGTGAAGACAAAGCAATTCTTCCTTCTCAATTTTAATTTAGTATGGCAATATATCCATTATCATATATCTATTTGTTTCATTTAAAGTGGCATATCAGTTAGAGGTTGTAAGATGTCCGAAGATGTAACATATGGTAGCCAGAACAAGGGTGAAACTGAAACTGATATGGACGACTATGATGAAGAAATACTTCTGTCACATAACGGTAAATGAGTGCTACGATTTTTAAATCGTTGACAAAAAAGTATAGCGTAGTTCTTGAAGGAACTCAATAATGAAAAGCATAACTTTGCACTCAGGAAAATCAAGTGATTTGAACCCCGAGTATGATCCGCTCTAGAGAAAAAGCAGAAGAGGTTGGTTCTGGAGAGTTGTAAAAGGATTTTTGATCAAGAAAGCCGCTGTCACGTTACTTTCTATGGGAGATGAAAAGCAGGTTTATGGTGAGATGTTGAAGAGGAAAGAGTTTCAGAGGTAACTCGTAAGCTGACGGATTGTGACGAATATATAGTGATACACATAGAAAGTTTTTGGTAGACGTTTTGCATGTCATGACAGTATTTTAGTGGATCTGGGAATCTTTCACAAAATTTAATTTCTGTGAAAAGTTTTACTTAGGAAAATCTGTGCTAATTTCTTTTCCATTCTTACTTTTTGTATCAGGCTTAAAAGAAAAACAACTTTTGATTGTATAAAAGTTTTCTTTTTATTAAAGGTTTTGAAAGATTTATAAGGTATGTCACAAATTCGTTTCAATAATGCATTTCAAAACTCCAAACCATCCCCTAAATTTAATTCTTTTTAAAACTTGCCATGATATAGATTTTCGAAGCAGTCTAATGGAAAATTTCTAAACTTTTCAGTCTAAATTTTTCGAGCTATTCGTTCTGTTTGCACACCCATCAAGTTCAAGAAAAAACAAATTTAACTTATATAAAGACTACTCGTTTTTTTCTGTAAGCAACCAAGGTTACACGTTAGTAGTAATCGTTACGTAGCACTCCACAACCTAGTGTAACAGCATAGTGTAGCAATTTTAAGAAATGTGCTGTAGCTATGCTAGTGCTGCATCTTTTCAAAGTTATCATGTTGCTACTTTATCTCAAATTCTGATACTGTTGCTTGGTGTTCTTAGAAACTTTACTAGTGTTGCTTATAAACTTGTTGCTTATCAAAAAAAACGTGTAATTATTTCTTTGGCTTACTTTCTTTTTAGTTTTAATTTAGAAAAATACTAATTTTAAATTGGAAAACTGAGGCCAAATCGTTATCATTATGTAAGAAGTCAATGCATTGGTTTATTATTTCAATTCGATTACTACATACGTTATCGGACAAAACTTAGTCGGACAAAATTTTAGTCGGACGAAAATATTAGTCGGACAAAATTTTAGTTACCTCCAAATATTTTAGTCACTTTCGTCCGACTAATAATTTTGTCCGACTAAAATTTTCGTCCGACTAAAATTTCATAACTTACTTAATTTTCGATAAGGATTATCAAAAAGTGTGCGGAAGTGCGCCGATTACTCTAAGTTCTAGGTGTGTATAGGAAAACCAGGGAAAATGCATATTTAATAAAAATAGTTTTGCCGACGTGAAAAACATATGTCCAACAAAATCATCATACCATGACGAAAAAAATCCTAAATTAAAAGGGTTGTAGTATAATTTTATTTTTCAATTTCAATGTCATATTCTTGACTGTCGATTGATTAGTATATATATTTTACATTATGCCCAATAAATAACTTAATCTTATTTATTTTATTTCTAACTTTTCACATCCATATCAGCTACTCCAATATTTTCAGCGCTTTGTGCGGTTCGTTACTACATCCTAAAACCAGTGACATTCCAGTCATTTGATTTTTGAGATCACTCCAGATTACCACATCCAATTCAATTTCTATATTGCCAGTCTCCAAGCTTCTAGTACATTATCTTTTCAGGGTAGCCATCGTTAATTTATTTAGTATATTTATACTTAAAATATTTGAAAATTTTAAAGTCTTATCAATACCAATACTGCTAGTTCCATGATCATTTAGTTCCAATCAACTTTTACTTTAGTTAGTTTCAAATTTTCAATTTCTCCAAGTTTCCAACCAAGTACAAGATTCCAATTCCGTTCGCAGTCTTTTGCCAGTATCTTTTGAAAATTATATTTTATACAGTATATTTTTTCATAATAAATTATTTCTTTATTTAAATATGCTTATTTTAATAGGACGAATAGCCATTGTGAAATATGGAAGTGCCTGAAAGACAATTAATAAAAAAATAATAAAATAATAAAAATAAATCTGTTTTGGTTACTGCATTGGCTTCACGCGTTTCTTCTATTATGACTATCTTCTTCATTTTGTTTTGAACTACCTCGCTATCACTTTCATCGGAAGTTTCTGTTATTACCGGTGCTTTTCTCTTTTCCTGTGGATTCTTTCCTGGAATAAGTGACGCTATTAAAAACATCCCATCTGTTTACGAAAGCGTCGAGAATCCCTTTAGAGCGTAAAGAATAAACAATAAACATCATGAAACCGAGCTTTAATATTATTTATCAAAAAACTTTACCACTTTAGAAATTGTTTAATTATGACTAAGTCATTTAAAAATATTGTATTCGTTGGTGAGCAAAAAGAAAAGTCAAAAAGAAATTATGAATATCTAAAATTTTGTAATTAAAACTGATAAGAAGAAGAATTCTGAAAAAAGTGATTTGGACCAAATATTTAGTCGGACATAATAATTAGTCGGACAAAATTTTAGTCGGACAAAATTATTAGTCGGACAAAATTTTAGTCACTTCCAAAAAATTTAGTCACTTTTGTCCGACTAAGTTTTGTCCGATAAGGTAAGAACAACAACAACAACTGATTTGCACAAACAAAAATAATTTTCACATTAGTAAAATTGATTTTAGGAAGATGAAAATTAGTAACTTGATGTTTGTGTTTAGCTTCACGCAACACAAGGGGTGTCTTTTAGACGAATATGACACAGCGTGAAGATTGAGGGTGGTTTGTTAGCGTGACGTAATTTTAACAATCTCCATCATACATTTTCAAACAACTGGAAAAGGTTTGTACCCAACTTGTGAGAAGCAAAATTTGTGATAGGTGGTGAAGCGTAATAATATCTCGTGCCAAACTAATCAATTTCTTGTATATGTTTAAAGAACCAAGAAAGACACGCAGGGTTCAGGAGGTTTGATGACTGGCTTTGATAGAGATATATCATTTGCCAAGTTATCCAAATGAAGGACAATAGGTTTCTTCTTTATATTCTACTAAGACAGTAATCTCTACCTGAAGATACGTGGTAATCGCATCTTTCCGAAATCTAGTGTTAAGTATTTGTTCATTTATATGAATATCTAAATGGGAAGTCTCAAAGTTTTGAACTTTCAGGAAGCCTTACCAGAGCTAATGGAATACTGTCCAAGTTGCGTCATTATGTTCCTCAGAAAACACTGATTCTAATTTATTACTCCCTTTTTGCGTCTCACATCCACTATGGTTGCCAATTATGGTGTCTGTGCGACTCTACAGTATCCCACAAAATTCTCACTCTACAGAAATCTGCATTGAGGCTGATGTCTTTTAGTAAACTATACAATCCCTCAATAATACTTTTTCGTAATTTTGAAATCCTTGCTTTAGTTAAACTCCTGAACATTCTATTCATTTATCAATACTTCAATTCTAATCTTCTCACTAACTTACTGGACTCCTTTAATTTCAGAAAGTTAGATCACTCTTATGGTACCAGATGTGTGTGTCGGCAATGTTTGGCTTTACCCGTTGTTCACACTGAACACCGCGGTCAAAAATCAAATTTGGCTACCTCCCAGTAGAATGCGCTCCAACAATTTTATTCGCATTTAGATTTTACATGCTTGACTTTCAAAACTATTTAACGTATAGTTTTTCAACACTTCCTTAACAATTATAGGTAGTTATTTTTAGATTTCGCTAAGTGAAATATATTGGTTTCAGCGGCGTTCTATCTCTCTGTCTATCTAATCTATCTATCAGCCACATTCCGAAAAAGAACCTGGGAACTAACGGGGGAACAATATCCACCATTTCAGAAATTTTCATAATCAAAACAAACATAAAAGTGAAAGTATGGTTAAGTTTATGTTTCAACACATACCGGAAAAAGGGCTCTCATGGTGTACCGATCAAGTTTCACAGGTTGCCAAAAGATGTTTCGTTGCAAAAGGAGTACGAGAGGATTTTCTAAAACAACTGGTTTTAATTGGAAATATGGCCACATATGTGCTGAACATTGGAGTTCAGGTGAGAGAAAAAATCCTAATGATCTGCTTGATGTACCAATTCCTGATTCACAATACAAATTGTTGAAAAGGAAATATGAAAGAGCAAAAAAACGAACGAACTCTACATCTGGTTCCAAGAAAAATCGTGCTTCTTTCCTGCGAATAAAGAGAAAATTCTATTTTGCATCTCTATTTTAAAATGTCAACAAAGTGAAGTTAAACAAAAATCTATAAGATCTCGTTGTAAAAAGCCAGCTGTTACAAATGAAAATGCTGATAAAAATACAAAAACAAAAGGCTAGAAGGATCTCCTTGCTAAGCGAGCATTTACCAAGTGTGAAGTTGACAGCTGTTCTTTCGAGTCTTCTTCCGGGAGCCATGGGTAAGTGAGAGCCAGCGCTGACCATCAGGGCGTCATTCTTTAAAGCTATAGCTAATATTTGTCAGGTGTATTATAAAGTAACTGTAATACATATAACGAACCTATGGGAGAGAAAAAGGGCAAAGACTCCCGGAAGAAGATTCAAAAGGAGTTCTTTCTCACTTCTTCCGTGAGTTGGGTAACCGACATTTCAAAGCACACCTGGCAAATATAAGCAACCTTCAGGTAAGTGCACAGGTATGTTATGTGTATAGTATACTCTATAATAATATAGAACTACAACTAGTTAATCCAATATATTGTTCATTTGTTTATCAGTGTTATTTTGAATAGACCTTTCCCAAATGCTGTTTAAACGATGCATTGTGGCCGAGTTGTCGTATCTAACTTTGCTTTTAATATTTAAACTATTTCGTATTATTGGAACGGAAATTAACTATAATAAAGACTATTGCTAACTTTTAAAGTAATGAAATCAATGGAACAATGAATCGCATGAAAACGAGGTTAGATATGAAACTCAGTCACAGTTCAGTGTTTAAACTGAAATTCGGCGAAAGGTCTATTTCCTTGTGATAAAATATACGGAAGGTACTTTCATTTTCCCAACAGGCTTTCTTTAAGACTTCTTCCATACTTACACCATCTTTGATCCATCGTCGAATGGAATCGATGGCCACTTTTCTGTGTGGTTTTTTTATGGTTATCAGAAGTTTATTGATGTTAGAGTCTTGGATTTTATGACTCTTTCTCTTCAAATACTTTTTGAGGCAGTCTAATTATTCATTAGTGGATGCTCTGAAATGTGTTTATGAGGAGGAATGTAAATGTATTGTGCAACAGGATTTTTACGAATTAAAATATCGTATCCAGTATCAAAACAGGAATTCATCCATAATAAAACTAAACTACGTTTACGTAAGCAATGTTTCGCTTGTTGGATTAACGAACTACGCAGGGAAGTACACTCGCCCAGAATCAAGTTATTACGTGTTTCAATGCCTGTATATTTAAATATTACGTATAATTGGTTTTCTGAACTTTTTTTTGTATTATAAGACATCGAGTTTTTATTTGCAGTTTTCCCATGTATTCTTTGAATTCACTATACTGGTCGTTCTCCACTTAAAACGCTTTTCCTTAAATATGGCTGTACAGCATGTTTTCAGATTTGCAGGATGTAAAATAAGAATAAATCTTTACCTTGGCTTTCAATAACGAGCCTTAAACTTTGCACTGAAATCCAAGGTTCCAAGCATTTAATTACAATTCATCATAACATTGTTATCAAACAAAATCAAAACATCTGTGAAATATTGATATTGTGAAATATTGATATTGTTTTTTTTCTGTTTTTCATGCGTTCATTCTAAAATTTTAGTTTAAAACTGAACTAAATTTAACGTTTTATCTCTTCAATAATCTTAAAGGCTGACAGAAAGCAAAGATCGTCCACTGCCCAACTGCACTGACTGAACAAAATGGCGCACTATTTCAATGAGGACTAGCCTCTAATGTTATCCACGTTGGGTAAGACAAATTTCAATACTGAAATTCAGAAGAAGAGAAGAAGAAGAAAAAAATGCCGGGTTTAACATATATTTCTCCCTATATGTGCAAATAATTAACAACAAAATGTCTCCTATCACGGCAACCATCAAATAAACTCACTATTGTTGATAATAGCTACTTTATAGTCATAAATTTTAATATACAGCGCTTTCATATATTCATTTTCGTGGTCAAACAGGCAGTAAATTATAAAGCGTAGCATTAGTAGTTTCACTTAAACTTTCTTTCAATTGTGGACATCGCATTTGAAAGTATGCTATTCGAAAAGGATGTTCCCTTTTATTCCATTTTCTTTCCATACAATGTTGCAACTTCATAATTACTTCAACACTTTTGGGTTTTAGAATAGGTTGAATATCTTTCCAGGGAAAAAGTTACTATACATTCGCAGTCATCATTTACATCATTTATTTATTTATTTATTCATTCGGCATTGTTTTACATGGCTAGCCTCACTCAGTTGCTACTGCATCTGCTTTCCAGGAGGGGCCACGGCTTCGGTTGGAGGCTCCGAAGTATTTGACACTGTCATGAGTGACACAAACCCAATCAAGGACCTGTGCTCTTCTGGATGAGCTCCTGCAACACCCGATGTATCATCTACCTAATTTCCCTCACATGGCATGGGTCGACCCGGCGCTATGGTGCATTCACTCGCACATGATGAATCGCCGCAAACGGGAATTGAACCCCGATCTCCCGCATGAAGTACGAGAGTGATCACCACTATACTACGAAGAAGACTTCACTTCATTTTTCAAATAAAATGACCATATGTTTAAAGAAAAATTGAAGCGACAAGAAACAAATGAATAAAAGATGAAAACATTTTTACACATAAGAGTATATAATTCTTAATATACCTTAAACATACCACTTTACATAATCACAAGGGGCAAGTGGTGGCTCTAACTATCACGTCCCTACTAGCTGAGTGCCGCTCTGTTTTGAAACTGAAGCATTTAGTGATTAGTTCTCTGAAAGCCTTTCGAAAATCTTCATTGAATATGCCATATATGAACGGATTTATGCAACTATTTGTATACTGAAGCAATTTCGTTGCGTGAACAGTTGTACGGGAAAATCTTATTGAAAAGTACAAGCTTATTATAAGAAATGGTGTCCAGGTTAACACGAAACAGGTGATCACTAAAATTATCGTCTTCGAGACCTTCCATTCATTTCGTCTTTGGAGTTTGTTACCAAACACTTTCCATAATATGGAAAATTGTTCTACTTGCTGCTGCCATAATGGGAAATACCCAAACCAGAACACTACAAATTAAGGCTTTTGTTTTATTCATATATATATACGTGTTTCCATTGGATATGCTACACAAAACCAGCGGGTAATACTGATCACTATCATAGTCCACACTGAAAGGATAGTCATAGAACTGTCCATTATAGCAAATATAGTAACATCGATAAAAGAAGGAAATTCATTCCACAGAACATGGTGAATCCATAGCGAAATTGGCATTATACTTACACAAATGTCCGTTAATGCTAAGGACACAACGAAATAATGTTTTTGTTCGAAGAGATGGAAATGAAATAACTGCAAAGATAACGGTTTTCTTTCGTTTCCAACAGCTTTTTGCCACACCTTTTTTGATAAGATACGTCTTTTCGACATCTTTGTTGATCAGTGAATCAGAAGATCAACGCGATCCGTTTTATGCAAATTTCTTAATTAGGTATCATGTGACCAATCGACCAATCAAAAAGTTGGATTTTAATTGCTAAGTTGCGGAACCTGACAGACCGAATTAAAGTGGTCAGCAGAAATTCTTGAGGGTTTTCCACTCGTGTTCCGTATTATACACGATTGCGTGATCTTTATAATGAAAACGCAAATAGGAACATTTTGGCTTACATATAACGGAACAAAGTTGTCCTTACGCATAAACTGTAATTTAGTAGAATACAGAACAACGTAGACCGTTTAGGATAGTTAATATCGGTCTTGCAAGGACTTTTCATTCATATTAAAACGCACGCATTTCAAATAATCTCTAAAGGACCCAAGGGAACCTCAGAAAATGTTCCTTATGTCACAAAAGGACCTTCTGAAATAGGAACACATGCAAGTGATATAAAATTTATACTTCAGTGCTTCTCAAATTTGCTCACACAAAGGAACAAAAAAACGTGAAACGTTATATAACCGTATAAGAAAAAAAAATGTTCCTTTATGCAACAAGTGTTTGAAAGAGTTCACGGAATGGAATCTTATGTGCCGAAAAGTGCTCTTAGAAGCAAATCGATAAAAAATGCTTTAAAGTCATTTATAGTTGCACCGATTGTAAAAATGTACCATGTCTGCGCAGTCAGGTTATTATGGAACAGTTCTGTCGAACTAAAGGAAATGTGGTCTAAGCGAAATGACGTAAACGCTGTTTTAAAAACTATGAACAAAATCGTGGCTTTTGATTCTTGCGTCACTGCTGTACCACCGACTTCTAGCAGGAAAAGGAGGCATGCACAGATGGATGAAGAGGAAAATGTCAGATTGAGCGACCACGATGAAGATGATGACGACGACATACCTTCGGCACAACCGGTGGCAGCTTCAAAGGAGATGCTCCCAGGTCTATCGTATTGGATTGCCTTCGACTGGCCCGAATGCAGTCTCTCAGATTTTGAGGAAATACTGTCAAAAACGTTTATGACAGCTGGTTTTGACGTGTACAGCTGTAAATCAGTTAAGGGAAGAGGTAAGCATTTTGTTTCAACTGGTACGATATGTGGGAATAGTAAAATTTCTTTAAAATTTACTTCGAAATATGCTCTCTTATCTATAGGAAACACAAATCCATTAGATGCTTATTCTTCTTCGTTATACATCGTGTTGAAAGACCATAACTGCGACAAAGCTGTATCTCTGGTGAGACAACAACAAAGTGAAATCGTGAAAGACGCAGCCGAAAAGGCTGGATTCCCTATCACCACAGTTAATATAATTGAAAATGAAAATTTATCGTGTAAACCAGCACAGATTGTCTTAACAACCTATATGGATGGGCACACACGAGAAGAGGTTGTGCGAGGATGCAATGAGATAAAATTTACAAACTTGGTGTACACACTTGAAAACAACGAAGACTTAAATGGTACACTAAAAGTTTTCTGTTTTTATTTTTCAGTGATTTTTCTATACATTACATGTCCTACAGATATCAGATATTTCTTTGTCATTTTGTTAAGATGTCGTTATTGAGACTGTTCACGACCGGGCAACAACAAAGTTGGGAAAAGCTGTTAATCTCTTAAAGAGACTAACAGCCAGCGAATATCAATATTAATAGAAACATACTAGCAGCCAAGGCGCCGTCGCTCGCCGCCCATATCCACCTGCTTTGTATCACTCTATCAATAAACGTCAAATTTCCTTATAAACGGCTCGTACAACTTGTGTGTAACAATACGCTCAAAACGTAGAGAGAGAAAACTTCAACTTTTTATTAACTTCTATTAACTTTTATTAACAGAAAATATTAGAGATTTTACCATGACACCATCGACTTTTGAGCTTAATCATCAATTAAACTGTTTTACAAAAGAAGCGTGCGTAAATAGTTGCAGTAAAAAATAATTGTCAAACCAGTTCATTCTTTAAAGCTCTGTTTACATTTTAGTGGAAGCTAGTTTTTATTAGAATGAGAGAGAGAAGAGTGTCAGAGATTCTTTTTAAAGGTCGATTTACATTTGTACAATATATTGTGAGCAATATTCAACAATATATTGTTCAATATTGTTCACATAATTGTTTAATATTGCTGGCAATAGTTAACAATTATTAACAATTATCTACAATATTTAAAGTGTGTACGAGAAAAGAGCGCAAAAGAAGTATAAACAAACTTCTTCTTCACTACCGAATTCGTGATCCATCATGCTGTGATACAAACTTGTCTCTCTTTCTTCTCTCTCTACTACAATTTCTACAAACATGTGCTTATTTTTGCCTATCACCGTATTCTTCGAAATGTTTACATTTGAAGCTTCACTTAAACAATAGAGCAAATTATCTCTATTCTTTTAAAACAATAGACACGCGCCCACAATATTCATCAAGGTTTTTTAAATCAAACTGATTTGATTTAAAAAATATTGAGAGATATTGTGAGCAATGACGCAATACTTTTCCAACAATATCAAACAATAATTAACAATTAATTAATGGTGCGTTTACACTCACAATCAATTATCAACAATATTAAACAATATATTGTTGAATATTGCTCACAATATATTGCTCAAGTGTAAATCGCCCTTAAGAAATAAACATTTTTGAAAGCTCTTCCACGCAAAAATGAAAATGCCCGAAAAATGTCATGGTAAAAAGTTAATGTAAAACACAATAAAAATGAGTTTCAACGAGGAATGTTAAAATATTAAAATGATCAATCGCTACAAAGCCAAGGATAAAAATATCTTTGTTTCACCAAAAGATATACATAATAACCCAACATTTATTCAATTCAACTTTCGTCCTTCCATTATGTTTTAATCTTAAAAATGTTCAACATTCAATGTGGGATCCACCTCTTTGAATACACAAATCAACCTTTTCCTGCATAGCTCGAAAGACACTCCTAATTTCAGCAGGTTTCTGACGAAGCAAATTGAATTCACCACAATTCTGCGCCTCAAATCAACAAGATCTCGTGGAGGTGTCAAATAAACCTTTTGCTTTAGAAATCCCCAAAGATAAAAACCACAGGGTGTTAAATCAGGTGATCGGGGTGGCCATTCGGTTGCGGTACCGAGAGCAACAATGCGATTTTGAAATTTCTGTTGCAATAGATTCTTTGTGGCATTTGCCCTATGGGCGGGTGCACCATCTTGAAACCACTACAAACCATCAAAGACCGGACCATATTTTTGTTAGTTATGAGCACAACCAGGGAAAGCAAACCTTTGCAGCATATCCCTGTACGTAGCACCATTTACACGACGATTGAAAAAGTATGGACCGATGATGGTTCCATTTGCACATAAGGCTGCCCATACATGAAGGCTCTCACGACTATCACTCCTTTCGTAAGTGAAATCGTCAGGGCTTTGACCTTTGGGGGCGTAGCAGCGATCCCAATGATTTGACACTTGACCACTCATGTGAAAGATAGCCTCATCCCCAATGACAACGTTTGATAAAAACGTATATTTCTAGACCTTGGTGAGAACCACCGGCAAAATCTTAATCGTCTGGCGCGATCCCCGTTTTTCAACTTCTGAACCATGGCTATTTTGTATGGATGCCATCTCAAATCTGTTCTTGTAATTTTGTTACATGTCGTTTTCGTGATGTGACGAGGAGGGTTTTTCCTGCAGGATACACCTGGTTGCTGATTTTGCATTAAGTTGACTTACAGCATTCATATTTGCAGGAGTTCGAGCTGTTCTTCGTCTTCCACTGTTGCCCTTATTGCGGTTATGAGTGGTACCAAAATTCTCATATTTAAAAACATTTCTTTGGATCGTTGATTCCGACGGTGGTGGTCTGTTTGGGAAACCCACTGCAAAATCCATTCCTCACATTGACGTAACTTTTGGTTTCATACCACTTTTTAACCACGAACACTCGTTGGTCATTTGTTAACTGTACCATACTTGTCACTGCAATATTTTTTTCTCCCTCACAAAGCTAAATTCTCTTACAGAAAAATGATTTTTTTTGAAAAAAATAAGGCTGTTAACAAACTCTCAGAAGATTTTCGTGAAACTTTTGTGTCTTTGTTACACCAAATCTTTTGCACTTGTTGAATTGCAAAACAAAAGACTAATTGGTCGTAAATTCCACATTTAATTGATGATTAAGAATTCAGAAACCGTGACGAAAGCTTAAATCAATGATTTTAAGTGAAATTTCAATTTTAACTTAGGTAAAGTGCATATTTTCGAAAAGCTTATTTTATTTGCTATTTTTTGGTGCAAAAATTGCAAGGTTTAGTTGGATATTCCAAAAGTTTTACTTCTCTAAATGCGTAGACCCTCTTATTTTAGGACTTACTGTAGAATAAAAAAACGTTCGATCAGAACGCTTAGCAATTCAAAGAAGAAATTAATTTATTAAAAGAAAAGCAAAAAAAAAAAAAAAAAAAACATTTTGTTTTGATATGATACTCTTTTTTTACCTATCGTTTTTAAACATTTTGATTGCTCAAAAAAAAGTTCACCCGTCTCAGACAGTCAGGCAAGAGTTAGTGGCAAATCAAACATATGCTGCCACGTTCTGCCACTGCTGCTTTTTGTCCAAAATGTTTAATCAGTTAGTTTCTTTGTATTTAGTTGATGTACTGTTTTCAAAGCCAAGTCAACGTGGAATATAAAACTAACAATAATGATAAAAACAAAACGTTATTCCTATTAGTTCATCAGCCAAAAAAAGTCACGTTCGATTGGGGTTGCAATGTATTTGCTTCGAACTCGCGTCGCACAAAAAAAAGAAATAATTTCGCTCACAACTTAATCTTCTATTTTGCGTGACTTACAAACAAACAAACAAACGAACAGACGGAGAATCGGCTATTAACTAGCCGCCAAGGCGGCGTCGCTCGCCGCCCATGTCCACTTGCTCTGTATCACTGTATCAATAAACGTCAAATTTCCTTATAAACGGCTCGTACAACTTGTGCTCAACCTGAAGCAGATTCGAAGTCACAAACTCTGGTAAAACCAACCTTTTATCAGTGTAATAATACACTCAAAACGTAGAGAGAGAAAACTTCAACTTTTTATTAGCTTTTGTTTTAAAAAAGTTACGCGCTCTAACATGGGTGCTATCAAACAGGGGGAAAATGGTTTCTCTTCTTAAAAAGTTCACACGGGAGGAAAGAAAAAAGGCACGTGCTAAATGAATAAATAGAATAAAAAAACACGCTTAATAATTAAAAGAAGAAATTAATTTATTAAAAGAAAAGCAAAAAAAAAAATATATATTTTTTTTATGATACTCTTTTTTTAACTATCGGTTTTTAAACATTTTGATTGCTCAAAAAAAAAGTTCACCCTTCTCAGACAGTCCAGGCAAGAGTTAGTGGCAAACCGAACATGTTGCCACGTTCTGCCACTGCTGCTTTTTGTCCAAAATGTTTAATCAGTTAGTTTCTTTGTATGTAGTTGATGTACTGTTTTCAAAGCCAAGTCAACGTGGAAGATAAAACTAACAATAATGATAAAAACAATACGTTATTCCTATTAGTTCATCAGCCAAAAAAAGTCACGTTCGTTTGGGGTTGCAATGTATTTGCTTCGAACTCACGTCGCACACAAAAAAAGAAATAATTTTGCTCACAACTCAATCTACCATTTTGCGTGACTTACAAACAAACAAACAAACAAACAAACAGACAGACAGACAGAGAATCGGCTATTAATATATAGATTTTTAGATTAAATTAGACAGATAGATTATTTATCTATTTAAACCATACGAAGTACAAGCTTACATTATCAAGTAAGATAATATTGATAATAATAGATAGATAAATTTTAAAATGTGTTTTTATTAAATATGAACTGATATATTATTACGCTAACGAAAAACTACAGGAAAGTGGTTTATTTCCAAATAGCTCTTCTCGTTAATTAATGTTGATTTTTTTTGATTTGATATTTCTCACATTTTGTGTGCAGTACGTCTCTCAAAACGTCATCAACCTTGAAACAACAACCTTGAACCCAGAGTCTCCTGCCTTTTCAACATACGGATGGCGGCGAAGAAGATCGTAACGAATGCTACTGAAACTGTGAATTCTATTGACTAAAAATATTATAACGACTGCAGCGCAGGATTTCCGAGTAAAAAGAAAAAATCATCCAATTTGCTTCAAGGAATGGAAGTCTGCAATTTAATTATTCAAAGTAACATTATTTTAGCTACCATATTGTTCACAAGGAACTGGTATAGTAGCATTATGTGTTTATGCTGGGAATGGCCAACCACACAAAGTTCTTAAAGAATCAACAAGATAAGTATTCATGCAATTTTGACTGAAACAAAAAGCAACAGTGCTGAATTAGGGGTCTTTTGAAGAAGAATATAGTTTCTAAGAACTGTTATTGCAGTAAATTGTGCTAAAATTTAAGAGCATGTTCAGAAACATGGGGATAGAAATCCTCAATAATTTACTTAAGCATAGTTGAGATTTCCGCTGGGGCATATTTAGCTATTTATCAAAATTATCAACAATTACTATGCTACATAAATCACAAATATCTGCCTTAACATTTGTTGTCCACAGATTGAACTTTATTTCCGTTGTTTAAGTATCCGAAAATCATTTGATATATAATTATCATAGAGCAAAATATATGTTAAAACCGGCATTTTCCTTCATTTTCTTCTCCTCTTCCGTTCACTTTTATTGCCGCGGTTCAGTATTGAATTTTCGCCTAGCCACTAAAGTTGATAAGAATAGAAGCTAGTCTACAGTCAGTGCAGATGGGGAGTAAAAAAGGTTTGCTTTTTTTTCCAGCTTTTAAAATGATTCAATAGAAATAAATCGTTTTAGTTCATATTTGTCTTAAATGGTTTTGTAACAACTTTTGAATGAACGTATAAAATAAAAAATTAAAAACACAGAAGTAAAAACGTGATATGTGCAATGAGATGTTCAGAAAATCAATAATATTTTAATACACAGCATTGAGACAAATAATAACTTGAAAGAATCTGGTTGAATGTGCTTCCCTGGATAGCCTTTAAATCTGAAACATAATTCACAGAAACATAATTTACAATGGATTAATTCCATGATCACGTATACTGTTTCCATAGTGTTCATGATATTTTATTTTGTAAAAAGTAATATACTGTCAACTTTCCTTACACAAACAACAAACTCCAACATAACAATCTGTAAATTGAATCAAACCAGAACACGAATTTCTA
Source organism: Turritopsis dohrnii (assembly GCA_027922465.2). Classification (NCBI taxonomy): domain Eukaryota; kingdom Metazoa; phylum Cnidaria; class Hydrozoa; order Anthoathecata; family Oceaniidae; genus Turritopsis; species Turritopsis dohrnii. The sequence continues at coordinate 16,879 of BQMF02000258.1, read as the reverse complement.
CTTTCAGCTTCGTAGTGATTTGGTTATGGATGTGTATTTTCACTACCAAAATCTCTTTTTTTTCATTTGGGATTTACAAAGGTCATTTTTATCATATAATAAATAACTATAAATAACTCATCGACAGCAGGTATTGTTGGATATTTCAGCTTGACATAAATGCAAAAGTTTAATGCGTTTGTTATAAAAGCATCATATACAAAGATGGAAATTTTTAGATGTTAACAGAAACAAATCATGATTCAAAACGGACAATTTCTTCTCTAAAAACATATATTATATTGAAATACAACTAAAAGACTGACAAATGCAGATGCTTTTTCAAACAAACATAACAAAGGAACTGGAGCAAAAATTTGAGCAATCCAAATCCTCTTCTAAAACTACAGTGTGTCTCAAAATGTTTTATCTACCAACTTTCAAGGCGTATATCTCATTACATGTTTTATAAAATATTGTGAATTTTATATCGCAAGAAAGAGCTTTTCATGCTGTATCCATTAATATAAAATGTTTGCCAAAATATTTGTTCTTCGATAAGATATTGAAGAAAAACTCAACGATTTGGCTCATTAAATTCTTAAAAGTCAATTAACTCATTTTACAATGAAGGCCATTTGTAAACACAATAAAAAAATTAAAAATCATCACACAATAAAAAAATTTTATTTGAAATTTTTATGATTAGTTGTTATGAAAAATTGATACGCAAAGCTATACTTAAAGTTTTCTAAAGGCTTCATCAGCAAAACAAAAGAAACTTACATCATTAAAAATTCATTAGCATGTCAGTTAATTGAATTTAAGACATTTTGAGACACACTGTACATTTAAATCCACAAGGTAACGTTATAAAGTTACTCACACCAATTAAGCACAACAAAATTCAGACACAATGAAACAAACACAAAAAGGGCTCAGATGACTGAAAATTCAATAATCAGCTTTACGTCAAGACTGTACAAAAAAGTCCAACTGTACCTCGTAATACATTTACATTCGTTTGAACAAATAAAGTATTTAAACGTATATATATAGTTATGTTTATTAGGGTTGGCAATTTATCAACACAAAATTGAAATTTAGGAAGTAATTAATCATAAGGAATTTCCTCATTTGATTTATCATCTAATAAAATTGCTTCGACTAAATCATCCATATCAATTGAATCTAGTAAATCTTTCAGATCAATATATGTTTCAACCATATTAATGAAAAGTAGCACTGTTGCAACATTAGTTTAAAAAAAACTTGTGGTTTTGCAGTTCCCAGCTGGAGGTGCAAGTTGCATCAGCTACATAATCCAACTATTTGATTGTTGCCAATAGTTATAGTTATAATCTAGAAAAGTCTAGAAAACAGAGTACCTCTGGTTGACTCATGTCACAACTGATTGTTATATAGACAAAGTTGGTATTTTCAAGTTTACTGTTCACGTTGATCTCCACATATTCTATGATATGCATTTATGCTTGGATGCATTTGTTGGCATGGCTCTTCTTTCTTGCACACAAGACGTGGTGTGGCTTACTTCAATCTTCAAGTTGCAAGTTTGGATCTATTTTAGTTTTTTTACTGGAAACATCATGAACAAAAGCCTTAATTCTAAGAAAAAATCAAGAAAAAAAGAAAAATAAATAAAGATAAAAATTTTGTGTTGAAAAAAATTCTTAGAACTTATGGTTCCAGTTTTGTGGTCATTAGAGAAAGGTGAATTTGCAATATTAAATGATAATGAAGATGTGATTTCCAATCCTTTAAATATATATCAGTTACAAAAGAGAACAAATAAAAATGTTGGTCAGTGAGTGTTTGTTGTTTTCAAACCCTTGTTTTTGCAATAAGGTCTTAGTGGTTTTGAAATGATACAAAACATCTCTTTATACTTTATCCTTCATAAACACTAATTCTGTAAAGTTGAAGTAGTTAGGTTGTTGACCTGGAAACTAACCAGTCTCGTTTAAAAAGTAGTGTGAAAATGTCTTTTAAATTCTGTGTATTTTTAGCTTTACACTCAAAACATTAACCAAAAAGACAATTACCAATCTGACTATTCCCTGTAATATCTTTACTGACTCAATTATTCAGCATAATGAGTGAAGTTCAAAATTGGATGTGAAAAAACTGTCCAAGTTAACAATGAATTTGAATGTACGAAAAACCCAGGTAAATTTTTTACCAGTTTTAATCAATGTGAGTTGAACCGCAGAGAAAGGCTTAGTAAAATGAATTTCTCCTGGAAAGAACCAAACATCAACATGAAAAAAAATCAAACGCGTAATATCAGCTCCTTTTAACCTATTACAAAATATGAATTCAAAACAAACCAATACCTTCAACTCTGTTTCTTTTGTTCCAAAGTTACATGAAACAACAATCATAAATGAATTGGTGAAATAAATGTATAATTTGTTCTTCTCCAATCCACCGACATCAAGATTTAAAACCATGAGTTTTATTTCTTGATTGATTGATATCCTTTTTTGTTATTTATCTTACCTAAAAGAAAAAGATTTCAGTTGTATAATGAAGAAGAAATCCTAATCATAATATTAAAAAAAAAAGAAAGAAAAAGAATCAAACAAAAAGAAAATCTAAGGACACATTATCCTAAAAGTAATAATTAAAAGCACAATTTTAATGAAAGAATTTGTATACATAGCAATTTATAACATAATAAGTTGAGAAATGATATATCTCTATCAAAACTAGGTATGAAACATGCTGAACCTGGCGTGTCTTTCTCTGTTTTTCAAACATGTACAAGAAATTGATTAGTTTTGCAGGATAACTTACTGCGTCCCACCGTACAGATAATGAGATAAATTAGCAATATCATAGTTTTATAAAAAAAGCTGCACTTGCTAGCAAAGCTACAGCACATTTCTTAAAATTGCTATGTAATGATTACGTACTAACGTCCAACCTTGGTTGCTTATAAAAAAACGTGTGGTCTTCATATGAATGTTAAATTTGTTTTCTCTTCAACCTGACAGTCATTGGTGAAAATTTACACTCGAAAACATTTTCCATTAGACTGCTTCGGAAATCTATATCATGACAAAAAAAATAAATTGATGGTGAATAATTATCTTTTTGGTGATGACTTAGAGGCAGTTATGAACGCAATAGAGGAAGATGTAGATTTACATAATGAATTTTAAATACAGCAAATAATGCAAGTGGTTAGTTGTACCTAAGATGATGAAACATGCTGGCGCCGTAGTATAGTGGTTATCACTCTCGTATTTCATGCGGGAGGTCGGGGTTCAATTCCCCTTGGCGGCGATTCACCATGCACGAGTGAATGTACCATAGTGCCGGGTCGACCCATGCCATGTAAGGGAAATTGGGTAGATGATATATCGGGTGTTGCAGGAGGTCATCCAGAAGAGCACAAGCCCTTGATTGGGTTTGTGTCACTCATGAGAGTGTCAAATACTTCGGAGCCTCCAAACTAAGCCGTGGCCCCTCCTGGAAAGCAGATGCAGTAGCAACTGAGTGAGGCCAGCCACGTAAAACAATACCAAATAAAAAAAAATAAATAAAAAAACTTAAACTGGCTGAAGAAATGGAGTGGAATGGGATGAATGCTATATGCACTAAATCTGAAGTCGAAATAGCAAAACATACCTCAAAAGGTGTAATTATAATGTCATACACATGCCAAAAACATCCTACAAAAGTTCAAAGGAACACAAGGGACAAAGCCCTCAGGGAAAACATTAAACGTTCATGTGATGAAAAAAAAGTAACTGATAATGAGATGTAGTGTTATAAACTCTTTTTTACAAGCATGGGGTATTTTTGGGTCCAGCCCCGTTATGCCTAAGAAAAATTCCGATTTCAGCCAGATCATAGAAGTTGTCGAAGCTGTTTGCAGATAACTATTGATGACGCATTAGATAGTTGTTTATAAGACTTTGAAGCATGATGAAGTGTATACTCCGTCACAGGCATCTTTCTTGTTGCACCTTTTGAGAATCCTATTCAGTGTGCAACAATGCACAGGCATTAGCTGTTAAGGCAGTTGTTCATTTTTGTAGCCGTCTCTAAAATAATCCCAAAAGGTTCGTGCTCATCTTTTTATCAATTTCCACCCTTAGTATGCTTATAAAGTCTATGCTTATAAAAAAAGAGTGTAATCTATTTACCGATTTCAGATCACCCACATATTACAGTGAAAATCTTGCAAAATTTGTTTGGATTTTTCCTCATTTTTCAATGTTTTTTTCTTTCATTTCTGAGAAGTTCGGTTATCTGGAATAGGTATAGATATACATACATTCATATATCAAAAGTAAAGATTATAGTAATGAATTTTGTTCATATTTTATTCATGGAGCTTTACGCTTTGGTAATATTGTATTATCCATCTCAATCCAACTTTTTCGTTTATCATATCTTCATCTTGTATTACCACTGTTGCACGAAATACTTTTTTGTATGCCAATCGAGTTATCATTATATCCAAACATCTGTAAGTCTGGATTATCTGAACGTCGGCCTATTTGTCGCTGATTGGGGATCCCAACTGGATCCGGGCAAAATCTCTCAGTGAGGACAAATTTCACACCATTCCTCAACATGAATTTTATCACTTCAGTGATTGCATGTGTTGTAATTTTGAAACCTACAAAGGTTTGCCATGATAAGAAATTAAAAATTTAATTACATGTTTCCAAGACATTTTCCTTATTTTTTCAAAAACCACTTTTTCATTTTTTCATAAAAACAAAATAAAAAGCCGAAAGAACTTGAAAATAGCTTTCCATCTATGTAAAAATTACTTTGAAATTCTGTATATTCATTTTAAAAAAGCAGCTTTAAAATTTCAGTTTCGAACATTATGAAACACTGTATTTTGCTAATGTTTTTATACTTATTGAGAATTTCAACTGTTTTCTGACACTTAAGTTAAGAACTCTCTCGATCTCTCGATCAGATATCAGTAGTCTATATATTAATAGCCGATTCTCCGTCTGTTTGTTTGTTTGTTTGTTTGTAAGTCACGCAAAATGGTAGATGTGAACTGCGAAAGAGAGTCAGCAATGTAAGATCACACATAACTTATTTCTCTTCTTGTGCGCAACGTCAATGTGAAACCATTGTATTGAGGCCCTAATCGAATGCGACGTTTAGGGAAAATTATCTCGGTAACCAATAAGGATAACTGACGTTTTTTGGGGTCCGCGATACAGGTTATGGGGTGACGAAAAAATTTAGGCCAAATTTTTTTTGCGACGGGTGTGTGACGTCATCAAAATCTTTGATCGACGATATCTCTTTAACGGTGCGACATAGACATATGATCCCATACTTTTTCTTGCTCAGAATTTCGAGTTCTACAAGATGGTAACACTTTCTATTATCAATTCCTTAATTCCATTTTTCGTGAACTCTTTGGGAGGTGACACAACGCTGGCTGAACCTGGGCGGCGAGCGACGCCGCCTTGGCGGCTAGTGTTTATATGTTAAGTGATCGCTTGTATTTTCACTTTTGTTCTATTTCGTTTTATCATACGATAAAATCTCCGGTTTTATAAGGAAGCAATAAGAACAATAGCTTTCGAATGATTGCACAAATGATTTCATGGGATTAAATGCAGTTTCGAGCTCTATTATCCTTAATCTAGTTTTACAGATAATTTCTAAGAGAAGCTGTATATAACGACCTTTTCAAAATTATTTACACTATTAGGGATTTGCATCAGACATGAAGACTGTTGTGATTTATATCTTTGCTTTTGTTGCAGTTTGTGGTTAGTAACTATATTCTGGTTTTAATTTTACATTCTTTTAAGACACAAACCATAAAGGTTAGAGTTTGCAATATGGTCGTCTGGAAACTCGTTGCCATCAGACTTTTACGGTGCACAGCCTATGAAATGTGTTTGGGTAAAGGTCAGGTTTAGCTTTACTTGTTCAAATTCTTTAATAAGTTTTTTCACCGTATAAGTGTAATGGTAGCGGTTTTGAACATACTCTTAGCCAATCTGAAGACAAGTCAGATTAAATGTTTACGTGAAGAAAAAGCAATTCTGCCTTCTTAGTTTTAACTTAGTGCGGCAATATGTCCATTATCATGCATCACTTTGTTTCATTTTAAGTGGCATATCAGTTAGAGGCTGAAAATGAAAATCCTTTCTCCCAAGACGTAACATATAGTAGCGAGAACAAGGACGATCCTGAAACTGATATGGACGACTATGATGAAGAAATATTTTTATCAGATAACGGTAATTGAATGCTATGATTTTTTTAATTTTGTGCATAAGAATAGTTTAGTTAGTAAAAAAAACCCTCATAATGTTGCACTCAGGAAAATCAAGTGATTTGAACCCCGAGTATGATCCGTTCTGGAGAAGAAGGAGAAGGAGAAAAAGAAGAGGTTGGTTCTGGAGAAGTGTTAAAAGATTTGCTAAAGGATTTTTGTTAAAGAAAGCTGGTGCCGCGCTTATTGCTCTGGGAGATGAAAAACAGGTTAATAATGAGATGTTGCAGCGGAAGCAGTTTGAGAAGTAATTCATATGACGATTATATGAAGATAAACATAGAAAGTTTTTGATAGACGTTTTGCATGTCATGACAATATTTTAGTGGATCTGGAAATCTCCCACAAAATTTAATTTCCGCAAAATGGTTTACTTAGGAAAGTCTTTGCTAATTTCTTTTTCATTCTCTTTCAGTATTTCTTTGTATCAGGCTGCAAAGAAAAACAACTTATGATTGTATAGAAGGTTTCTTTCTTTAAAGCTTTTGAAAGATTTTTAATGCATGTCATAAATTCGTTTCAATATTGCATTTTAAAAATCCAAGCCATGTCTAAAATTTGATTTTTTTAAAACTTGTCATGATATAGATTTCCAAAGCAGTCTAATGGAAAATGTTTTCGAGTCTAAATTTTTGAGTCTAAATTTTCAGCAATGACGATTCGTTCTGTTTGCACACACATCAGGTTCAAGAAAAAACAAATTTGGTGTATCCTTTCAAAAGTATCATATTGCTAATTTATCTCATTATCTGTACGGTGGGACGCAATAGGTTCTCCTGCAAAGCTAATCAATTTCTTGTATATGTTTGAAAAACAGAAAAAAGGCACGCCAGGTTCAGCATGTTTCATATCTAGTTCTGATAGAGATATATCATTTCCCAACTTATTCAAATGAAGGATGAAAGATTTCTTCTATACATTCTACTCAATGTACATGAACGGAAATTTACTCATACTAAATGCAAAAGTATCAAACCTGTGATACAAGTAAAGTGTGGAATTTTGGTGAGTGAACGTTTTTCGCCATGACGTCAGAATTTATCTTCCAATTCAGATTAAGATAACATGAAAATTGGTTATTGCCGTCAGGGCTTCACGATGACCATTTCAGTTTGTTGATGGTAAGGGAAACCACTGACATATATTTTCTAAAAATTCTTCTTTAATTGGCGGTATGCACGAGGAAGTATTTAAACCAGAAATTCTTCAAAAGAATAACAATTTACTATACATGAATTAGAAGAACTGTCAGTTCATATTGTAAGTTGGTCATATAATTGCATTTCAAATTATTATTCTTTTGAAGAATTTTTGGTTTAAATACTTCCTCGTGCATACTGTCGATTAAAGAAGAATTTTATCTTGAGAAAGTTTATGTTAGTGGCTTCCCTTACCATCAACCAACAAATTTAAATACTTCCTCGTGCATACTGATATGCTTGGCAAATGGTAACATAAATAAATTTGTTTTGGTTCTTGTGCGGAAGCGAAACTTTAAAGTAATTTACATCTTTGCATGTAGCTATCATGTACGAGTATCTATGCCCTTGCTGATAAATAATCTAGTGTATTCAACTTAATTATAACGTTTCCTTCTGCATCACTTGTTTTCTTGTTTTTATCTTTACTATCTTGATGAGATTTTATTGATTATTCGACCTTTCAAACTCATGAGACTTGATGATGTGATAATTAGCTTCCTTGTTGATTCGTATGTTGATCCATTGAAAACACGCAATTCCTCTGCAATCATGGAAACCACTAATTGCGATACTGTGTATAAATGGCGACAAGAACATACTTCTTCCAAACATTTGATAAAAATGGAGAAGTTGACAGTGCTGACATTTTTGTTTCTTTTTGCTGTATCTGGTAAGACAATGTTTTAAGCTTATTTTATCATGTAAAAAGGTATTGTATAATGTTTTTATTTCGTTTCGTAGGTGCATATCAGATAGACAAGGAACAAGAAGACGAAATATTTGTACCGAATGCAAACATCTATGACTTGTTAACCAAAGATGACGAGGATGAAATTGACTTAACTGATGGTATGACACTTAAATGTTAACGATTATGAACTATTACAAAGAGAGCTGACGGTTCCACTGTGCTGATGTCAGTATAAATAGAACAATTGAGAAATGGTCTGGGAACAAGCAGCTGTTTATTATTAACAAAGCTCAAACTTAAAAAAGGATTCCCAGTGCACATTATGACGTTAGGATAACGTCACATGATGGTCAAATCTGACCGTCTGACGGTCGTATGATGATCAGAAATGCAACATAATTTTGAAGTCGATAAGTGACCGTCATTTGAGGGTCATTTTCGACGGTCGATGAGACGTTGATTCGACGTTTATATGACGTAAAAGGACTATGATATTATATAATTCCTTGCTCGTAACGTAGTTTTGAATGCTAATTTAAATTTTGCTTTCGTGTCAAGTCCAGAAAACACGTATAACTAAAAGTCTATAGTCGCATTAGCTTATACTTTATAACATATGTATTAAAATATCAAAGTATCATTTTTGATGTATCTCTTCAGATATAAAAATTTTTCTTCAGACTATTCTCATACGAGAGAATGGTAAGACACGAATGCACTAAAAAGACAAGCCCTTGGAGTACCGAGGGACAGAACGAAGGACGCAAGAAACAAAAGAGAAATAAGCAAGACAAGTCATACGTGAAAAACTAATTACAAACTAATTTTTCTTGTATTAGACAATTAAACACGTTGGCGGGAAACACTAGGGACCTTACGAAACTACGACGGCAACGTGGACGACGACGTGAGGCAAACAAAAGATTCACTTTACTCCATAGATTTGCTTTAGAATGGAACTTATTTCTCAGTATACTATTGGGAAATGTTTTTGTATTCCTGCGTAAGCAAGGAATACTTTGAAACCGTTCGTGTTTTTTTTGTTTTTTTTTTTTTTTTCACTGTCCAAACCTAGACCAATTTTTGTCGATGGGAAATAGCCACTCAAATCATTAATGTTCCCAACTAACATTCTTTTTGTGATTTAACAGTCTAAACTCACACTATATTCATTGTATACAAGTACTTTGCTTGAAAAGACTCTAAAAGTGTAAAATATAAGCTCTAGTGAAAGGAATAATTAACATATGGCTAAATCGCAGATGCGAAGGTAGAAATGTTGTTTCATGTGAGTCTTATGCAACGTTCTCACGTTTTCCGTAGTTGTTTTAAAAATGGAAGCGAAGAAGCATGCGTATATCTGTGAATGCTTCTTTGTTGAATATATCGATAAAGAAGAGGTTGTAGTACGGCTGTAAAACTTAAAAGAATCAAGAACATTTATGATCCAAACTGATAATCTACGTGAAACTAATATTCTTAGTAGTCATTTTTGATAAATAAGCAGTTCTTGATGCTTCAAAACAGATATGAACGACTACCAATAGGGTATGTTTATATCGATTTAATGCGTAAGGTTTCTATTAGTCTTTTTCTAAATATAATACAATTTTCTATTTCATTTTCCTAGGTAAGCTATCCTGTTTTTATACAGCTCTGGAATCTTGAAGCACAGCTCATTTTCCTTATCAGCTTATACCCATTTTATTAATCAATAGATGACCACTTTTTTAATTGACTAGTCGATATTAAAATATTGTATGATTCTAAAATTTGTATACTATCAAGCTGACGATAAAAAGGAAACACAGATATTTTTATTATTTCGCAAGGCCAAGTAAAAGTTTTTATTATGAAGTTCAGCTACAAACAACATAAAGATTTTCATACTGTATAGTTTTAAAAGGAGTATTTTGAAACGTCCACGGAAGAGTGTTCTCTAATGGATTTTTAAACTGACGGTGTTCCTTTTTAAGCTTGATCTCCGGCAAAATTTTTCAAAGTCTCTTAACTTTTATGATGCTCTCGAGAATGTAATTAAATGAATTCGAAGATATTACTATTTACGCCACAGATTTTCCATTCAAAACTTAATGTGACAAAGTTTTCATTACTTAATTACTTTTTGAAGATTCTTTAGGGAATATAACTATGAATAAGAAACTTTTTGAAAAAATCTCTAAATGATGCAAAACAGTACAGTTTATATTAAATACCAAATATTACTTCTTTCACAGCTACAAGATAAACTGTAAAACACAAAGAACATCATACCACATTATGCATATTGTTTTAAACCGTGAACAAACATTCACCTTTTAAAGCACAGATTATTCTTAACGCGATAATCTTTTAATTAGTTAATTGCTTCTTGAAGATGCTTTAGGGAGTGCAACTTCGAATGGAAATCTTTTTAAAAAACTCTCTAAATTAATGCAAGACTGAAGTTCTATATGAAACAACAAAGTTTAATAGTTATCGTAGCTAAAAGGTAAAATGTAAAATACTGCAAACATCATTGCGCATTATGCATATGGTTTTAAAGCGTGAACTAACACTCATTTCTTTCTGAAAAGGCTCCAGAAAGTCTTACAGTCATCCGCAGGAATACTTCTGCCCGGTAGGGCATCTTGTTTGTTTTTTTTCACTGTCCAAACCTAGACCGATTTTTGTCGATGGGAAATAGTCAGTCAAATCCTCTAAGTTCCAAACTTACATTTTTTTTATGCTTTAAATATCTTAACTCACACTACATTCATTGTGTGCAAGTACTTTGCTTGAAAAGACTCTAAAGGTGTATAATATAAGCTCTACTGAAAGGAATAGTTGACATATGGCTAAATCGCAGATGCCAAGGTAGAAATGTTTTTCACGTGAGTCTTATGCAACGTTCTTACGTTTTCCGTAGTTGTTTTAAAAATGGAAGCGAAGAAGCACGCGTAGATCTGAGAAAATTTCTTGGTTGAATATATGGATATAGAAGAGGTTATACGGCTGTCAAACTTAAAAGAATCAAGAACATTTATGATCCGAACTGATAATCTACGTGAAACTAATACTCTTAGTAGTTATTCGTGATAAATAAGCAGTTTTTGATGCTTCAAATCAGATATGAACGACTACAAAAACGGTATGCTTACATCGATTTAAAACTAGCATGTAGCTTTAGCTAAAAAATGCCCCCCGCTCAAGCATTCCAATGTGTACACACAGCAAGCTATACATTGCAAGCTATACAACGGAAACAAAAACAAATTTTTGTCCGAAAACTCAAAAAAATTCAGATGAATGTTTTTGCAAATCTTTACACAGAAACAAATATATACATTTAAACTTTGGTTAACATTGTATAAACTAAACACAATAAAAACAAGAAGAATTGTGAGCATGATCATTTCGAAATGGGAGATCAGATTTGAAAACTCCTTGACGGATGGTCTTCACGGTTTTTCACTTACGTTGTAATTGAGTTAAACTTTCTTTAGGATAACTTTTTTTTATTGATGCTAACATACCTTTCAAAAAGTGTAATAAAGGCTTAACAAGTAATATCAGAAAGTATTTGCTACAAACAAAAGAAATGTGTGAACTGAAACCATGGATACGTATTTTATAATCAAAACAAGATTTGTTAAAGAAATTCTGTAAGAGCCAAAAGAAAAAAAACAAACTTTTTTTAAAAAAAAATCAAAGCAAAATATCCATTAGAAATCTGCGTTTTAAACTTTGATTCAAAACAAAAAGTAGCCAATGTTTATAAAAAAAACAACAAGAAAATGTAAAAAGCTTTTACTGATCATGATATGATTAGGTTTGGCGCGAGGAGGACAGTTAAAATAGAAAAACACGAAGAAAGACAATTTGTAATATAGCTTTCTTGCATACACAGAAATCCAATTAAAATCTTTGCCAAAAATTAGTGCGTTGAACAAAGTTTATTGAATGAAATATTTAGAGCTAAAACATATATATACAAAAATAAAATGTATGGTTGGCAAAATTTCAGATTTCAAGCTGTGCTTCAAAATCCTTGTCGTTCACTTCACTACAACAACACAAAAGTAACACGAAAAATGTCCAAGCAATTTTAGCATACGATCTTCCTAAATAACATAGTATAATACAATAATAAATTAGGAAAGAGATACGCAGAAACATTCTGTCTCTCCCACTTACAGTACCATGCTTTGAAACGGAAAAAAAGCAAAGTCAGCTAATAATTGTATTCCACCGTGTAACGTCAACACGAAAGTTGGAGGATGAAGATGATGATGATGATGATGAACAAAATCGAAAACTGACATTCGCCTATCAAGTGAAACTACTATGCCTCCTCGCTCGCTTACGCTCGCTGCGGGGGCAAAAATGCGTAAGGTTTCCATTAGTCTTTTTCTAAATATAATACAATTTTCTATTTCATGTTCCTAAGTAAGCTATCCTGTTTTTATAAAGCTCTGGAATTTTGAAGCACAGCTCATCTTCCTAATCAGCTTATACCCATTTTATTAATCAATAGATGACCACTTTTTTAATTGACTAGTCGAATTTAAAATATTGTATGATTCTAAAATTTGTATACTATCAAGCTGACGATAAAAAGGAAACACAGATATTTTTATAATTTCGCAAGGCCAAGTAAAAGTTTTTATTATGAAGTTCAGCTACAAACAACATAAAGATTTTCATACTGTATAGTTTTAAAAGGAGTATTTTGAAACGTCCACGGAAGAGTGTTCTCTAATGGATTTTTAAACTGACGGTGTTCCTTTTTAAGCTTGATCTCCGGCAAAATTTTTCAAAGTTTCTTAACTTTTATGATGCTCTCGGGAATGTAATTAAATGAATTCGAAGTTATTACTATTTACGCCACAGATTTTCCATTCAAAACTTAATGTGACAAAGTTTTCATTACTTAATTACTTTTTGAAGATGCTTTAGGGAATATAACTATGAATAAAAAACTTTTTGAAAAAATCTCTTAATGATGCAAAACAGTGCAGTTTATATGAAATAACAAATATTACTTCTTTCACAGCTACAAGGTAAACTGTAAAACACAAAGAACATCATACCACATTATGCATATTGTTTTAAACCGTGAACAAACATTCACCTTTTAAAGCACAGATTATTCTTAACGCGATAATCTTTTAATTAGTTAATTGCTTCTTGAAGATGCTTTAGGGAGTGCAACTTCGAATGGAAATCTTTTTAAAAAAATCTCTAAATTGATGCAAGACTGAAGTTTTATATGAAACAACAAAGTTTAATAGTTATCGTAGCTAAAAGATAAAATGTAAAATACTGCAAACATCATTCCGCATTATGCATATGGTTTTAAAGCGTGAACTAACACTCATTTCTTTCTGAAAAGGCTCCAGAAAGTCTAACAGTCATCCGCAGGAATACTTCTGCCCGGTAGGGCATCTTGTTAATTTTACTAATATCATTATTAGATTTGCACGTTCTACGGACAACGTGAGAAGTAACACTTTGAAGTCGTACTGAAAACGAAGACGTGAGAATGGCAGTACTTCCGATAAATTTTTCTTGGTTCCTTCACGATTCTGTCTCGCAAAGTTCAAAAAACAATCTTCAAAGGCATTATAAATAAACTTCTTAACCCAATATATCATTTCTGCTCTTTTGTGATTCATTGAAGCTGAATATCTTGTACGTCGTCGTCCACGTTGCCGTCCTACTTTCGTAAGTTCCCTACTTCCCAGTTAACACACGATGTCAATACAACGTTGTTTAATAGTCGATCTAACGTCGCTGTCTTGCTGTTTCCATAATACGACGTCGAAACAACGTTGAAACAACGTCTTTGTGCTTACTGGGTTAACAAAGAAATAAAAAAAGAATGGCGGGAATATAGCTAAGAATTGGATTGTTAATTTCCTTCGCAGCTCTGCGAAAATGTAAATGACGTTATATGGACGTCGAAGAAACGGTTGTTAAGACGTCTCCCCAACGTTTTCAAAAATCATTTATTTGGGTTTAGTTTTAAGGAATTAAACTCTATTTTTCCTGTGGCAGCGCTTTTATTCACTATTGCTTCTTTGGATTTTCACGCATTTTATGTTTTTTTTGTGATCATACTCCTAAGAAAAGAGAGGCGTCATATCGTCGTTTTAATGACCGTTGTTGGAACGTGAACATGACGTCATCGATTCGTTTACCGTTATTGAAGTAGGAAACATGTTTTTGTGCAATTATAAGAGAACGAAATGTAGATATAGCAACAAAAGCGATTTTTACATCTTCGTCAAATGATCGTCAGATTTGGTAATGGATAACAATGATCATAGCACGATGTCGAATAAACGTCAGCTTTAGTCAGTTTTGCTAGCGACGTTATTGTGGCCAAATCCTGACCGTCACTTAAACGCTGGGTGCTTAGCTCACAATAAAACTGCTGACACATTTTTTTCTCGACCTTATGATTCATTATCTTTAACAGGTTTTCATTCGGTAAGTGTTTGTCATCAAAATAATATTTTATTTAGAAATGCTGGACCTGCCTGATGCCATGCCACGCAGCGATCCTTGGAGATTTCGCAAACGAAAAACTCGAAAATGGTGGCGAAAAACTTTGCGAAAGGTTGGCGGGTTTTTCAGAAGGCACGGGAGAAAAATACTCCATGGTACGTTAAATCTGATTAAAAAGATTGGAGATGAAAAACATAATGCTGAGGAAGAGAGTGTTGAAAAGCATAATGATGAAGAGGAAATTAAAAGAATGGTATTGAAACAATTGCAGGATGAAAAATAAAAAAACATAAAAACAGCTACAAAATTGAACAATGCATGTGCGTGCACATTGACTTGGAAATGTCAGACTCTAGCTAACTAAGTCTTTTTGCCTTAGCTACCCTCTGAATATCGAAACCTTCGCTACCCATGATATATATATTTCACTAGATGTCTAACTCCCGTAAAAACCCTATCAAAAGAGTGAGGCCGATAAAAATTTGGCAGCCATTATAAATAGTGGCAAAAAAATGTAAACAGTGTGCAGTGTAATGGGCGAAAAAGTGAAAGAATTAGCAATAACATGAGTTATGATCTTGTATGTATTTTGATGTATTTTGATGAAAAAATAGTTATTGAACTTAATACAAACTACGATTATAAAAAAAAGGCAATAACTTATGAATTATGCAGTTGTCGTTATTTTCATGTCTAACTACGTTTGGAAATATAACGAACACAGTATACACTTTTATGTTTGGCTCTTTCAAAATCTTTTGTATGTTCTAGAAGAAACTGATGTGTATATAAAAGTTTTTGGCTAACTTCAGCATATGGCATGTCAGGCATAAAAGCAAGCTCTTCAAAATCAAAATTGCATTTCTTTTGATGACAAATCTGATACTAGTTGTCAAAACGTGATTCTGTGGCCTATCAGATTATTGATTATTGAATAGTAATAAACGTCTTTTGCAAGTGAATATAAATTCATGATGCTGGTTGCATAAAACATCATGCCCAACTGGATATTTCCAATGAACTTGCAGTCCAACAAGCATAAACACAATTGCATCTGTAACCGTTTCATCAGATGCCACCACATTTTCTCTGAAATTTACAAAACCCTTGGATGCGTGTTTCCTGTGTGTCCTGTTCACTATGACAATGTTGTGATTACCCCAACATACATAATTAAATCTGACAATCTATGTTAGCAATATTGATGCTTTAGTTCCCAGTAATGATTTGCAGAATCAAAAGATATGGTCATATAATTTCCAATGGGAAAAGTATTAGATGGGAATTCAAATTTTGTCAATTGGTTGCTTGTTTCAGTACGATATTAACAAGGTTGATACGAAATTGTTGTTGCTTGTCAAAATTTCCTGAACTATTCCCAACGAGAAGCTGCTGTGTTGAAATATTAACGTAAATATATGTGATGAAACTTTCTATGTGTCCACATGAGAACAGCTATATGTTCCTGATAGAACTTTTTATGCATGGTTTGTTTTGATTTGGAAATTTTGCAACTACCAATTTGTTTAGTTATTTTGAGTTTTATTTATTTTACTCAGCTTCTACCTTGGTTTATTCACTAGCATTTATCCAGGGGGGAAAGTATATTATTGCTTGGGAGAAATTGTTTACTGCACATACAAGAATGTTTTGTTGGTGAATCTTTCTCTTAAAAAAGCTCATTTATCCATTTGGCACAAAAGTTTCGATCGGAAACCTATAAAAATGGAAATTACAACGATTCTGAAATTGATTTGTGTATCTATAAGGAACATAAGACTTAAAACATGTTTTATTTTTTTATTTGTGTTTAAACAAACTCACTTTCCGTTTTCATTCTTGCCACTATTTATAATGGCTGCCAATATTTTTTTGGCCTCACTGCGGGAAATGTAGTCGGACATCTAGCGCTACGCTTATATATATCATTGTTTGCTACCCTCTGTATATCGAAACCTTCGCTACCCTCTTTATATTAAAACGGCAAGAATCGCTGGGTTCAATGATATTGCAAACGTCAATGTAAATTTAGCATGTGGAAATGTATTTACAGGATAATTTAAAATTATGTATAAAAGAAGTTTTTTCATTTTTATTAGTTGTCAAATGATATTTCTGTCAAAGGTAGAAAAATATATAAGTATCGTGTTTTTTTCTCAAAAACATCACGTTATACGTAGATCGTCACTTTTAAACCACTCTGTCGACCCTTTCTTTCTT